>CM035602.1:29421279-30021279 GCA_020496755.1 Channa maculata
ACTATTATAAGCAGCTAAATATTAAAGCATTCGATTTGATGGTCCAAGCTGCCTAAATCAACTCTAGTTTAAATAAAACACATTAATTCTGATCAGGCTTTTCATTTTGCATCTGATTTCTCTAAATGTTTTCCTTTGTATAAGAGAAAGTAATTGGTAATGTGAAGGGGGCCTGATGGCTTTGGGTAGAGAATAGGGCTGGGATGCAGATGGCAGCAGGTTCAAATCCCACCCCACCAGGTGTGGCCCCCACCCAGCCACTGGGCTCTTATCTGATAAGATAAAATGGGATGGTTGTGGCAGGAAGGGCATCCGCCATAAAAACACACATCGAGAAGCCGAAAGCCATTGATCTTTGTACTGGTAGATTGGTAGAGTGGGTGCATACTGGCCATACGGTCAGAGGTTTTCCCCCTGCTCTTCCCAACTGCATATTGAAGTGTCTCTGGGTAAGACAGTGAATCCCCAACAGCCCATCCAAGCCCAAGTATCCGGTAGAAATTGGGGAGGGTTGTGCCAAATCAACATTGAGCCACATGATCGGCTGTGGTGACCCTGAACTCACAGGATAAGGACAAAAAAAAAAAAAAAAATGAAAGTCTGTTCACATAGACCTGCTGCTGTGGATCAGAGGTTTTCAAATACCTTCATTTGTCCATCCTGCTCAAATATTTTCAGTCTTGCAGGAAAAAATAATGACAGATTTTTGTCATGGAATACATACATGTCTGTATATCCTGTAATGTTCACCTGAATGTCCTCTGCCCAGGCGGTCCACAGAATCTGTGCCTCGTGTAGTTTTGGAAGCGAACAGCGCTTGCTGTGGCACATCTTCGCCTAGTGGGCTTTTGTAATGGGAATTTAACCATCCACATTAAGTTTCTCTCATGAGAATTTCTCCGCAAACTGGACTATTTTGGTGGCTTAAGATTTTTCCTGCACAGAACAAATCCTTAAATTCTTTCTTTAGACACTGCTTTCAGCATCAACTGTCTCTGTAGCTGCAAACTTGAAGTAAGCACACTGGTTGTTATCTATATTCCTTGACCCTCAAATTCCGCAATTCTCATTTTTGCTGGATCCATTACTTGTTCTCTGATACCTTCTCTTAATTCATTTATTTCTGTCTTAACTATTCCAAATTTCCCTAAAGTTTCCACATGGAATTTCATTCTGTTTTCTGTCTGCTTTGCCATATTTTTTTTCCCTGAGGTTGTTGGTAGAGGTTTATTGTTTCTATTTCCCTCCAGTTTTACCAGTTTAGCCGGTAAGATCGTCTGGAAACATTTCACTGATGTATTCAGTATTTGCAACTTGACAAATAAATTATTCATCAAAATATCCTTATGTCCTATTATATTAATAGGAAATATAATCAAATCGCAGTTATGTTCTATACAAAATGGGTTTGTAGTTGCAGTTTTACTGTTTAGAAACTTCATTTTCAAGACCCAGGGTTGCTGTGTCTGAATGGCTAATACAGTAACACTAAAAATATGTTGAAATGGCTTCGAGCCCACCTAACAGAATTATTAATGCTTATAGTATAGATAGTTTATATCTGGGAGGAGACCAGCACATATTCCAGTTGTGCCTCATCATCATCATCATCATCATCATCATCATCATCATCATCATCATCATCATCATCTCAGGCTTCCCTCACATTCTTCACACATGAAATATTGTCATTACACATTCCTTAGTCACATCTGACTTCCTACTACAACTACTAGAGAAGCTTGGGCTCACATTTGTCTAAAGATCTGCACTTGGCATCAACTTCCAATTCTTTTTTCTCATCTGTGTTGATTTAACTTCTACAACACATTTTTTTTGGAGCAGTGTGGCATTTGGAATGGGGCTCACTTGAACTTGATAAGTGGGGGGTCCTAAATATGATAGTTTAGTGTCAAATTTCATACAGGGTAAAAAGGGGAATACTGGGGATTGGGGGATGAGTGCCACATATTTTTGCTGTTGTGTTAAAACATATGTGCTTATATTGGCGTCTTTTTTCCCTTAAAGAGCCACACGTTGAGTCTTGCAGAGTGGCCCTGAGACCTTGTAGTTAGCTATCCTTTCATTCATGGCTCCTGGGCTGCTAAATATATATCCGTGTGTCCCCCGTCCCCCTGATGAGAGATTCCAGAGGCTTCTCTCTTGGCCTCTCAGGGCTCCTAGGTCACTCGTTTGTCATCATGACCTTTGACCCCTGTAGGCCTGTGTGCCGGGAGGAATGTCGGAGATGTTTACCTTTGCTGAGACTGATGGTGTCCAGGTGGCTCTTTCTCTCTCCCTCTTTTTTCTTTTTTTTTCCTGAGAGAGGCATCTTGAGAGCCCCACCTCTCTCTGCTGCAGCCTAGTGAACAGTGCAGAGGTACTGTACAGGAAGGGTATAGCTCACCATGCTGTTGGAATGCTATGTTTCCAATTAGCACCATTGTCTACCGGCACAAGTGTCCTATCTGGATCTTGAGTTTCAGGTTTGGGATGTCTGTGAACAGACTCTTTGCTATTGTGGCACAAAGTGTCTGGATTGGATTGACTGGAAAGCAATAAGAGAGAGAGAGGGGTATTGATTGGCCCTCTGTCTGGGTCCACTCAGAGAGAACACTCATCCAAAGCTCCACTTCCCAGAGTTTGTAGCCATCAGACAGCTGGCCGAGCGGTGTGGCTAGACAGAGAGGGCATTCAGTAATAGGTAATGGACCCCCACTTCCAGCTCCCTCCACCCTCCTCTTCAACGTGGTGCCATCTATCACTCTAGCACCGGACCTTCCCAGTGGCTCCTTGCTGGGTCCTCATCTACTGGAAACTCTTGGAAACTTTCCTGCCCTCCCCTTCCCCCCCAGCGCCCTCAGCCCCTCTAAAGAGCCCATTAAACAGTGTTGTAATGCAAACAGTAAGTCCAAAGAGAGTGAGGGCCAGGTGTCGGGTGCAGAGGGGATGAGCGTCTAATGCAGCCATTACGAGTGGCAGAGAGGGTGGGTGGATTATCATAAAAGCATCTCCCCTCCCTCTAATGTGGACATGTCTGATCAATACCAGACTCCTGGGAGGGGATGGAGGGATAGATGGTCGAAGGATGAGAAGAAAGAAAGCAGGCTGAACACTACTGGCTAAACAATCTGCCACAATACTGTGGGATGGCAGGGATGGGCACAAAAGGCATTTCTGCTAATGCCTTTACCTGCAGGTGTGTCCCATGTGTCCTTTGGAGGGATGTCCTCACACCGTTTCACACCATTGGTAGTTTGAGCAGACAGGCAGCTGGATCCCATCAGTTTTCTTCATATGGGCCAAATGTCTTTCCACAACCCTCCTCCCCTTGACAGCTTTGCTCTCGACCTAGAAACTGAGATGAGCCATGTTGGAAAATGTCCTCATCACAGGGGACCTTACATGAGATTCTCACAACTGGGTGGAGAGTAGCATTTAAGGGTGACTCATATGTTTAATGGCTAAATAGAAAGTAGGCTTGACAGATAAATTGCAGTTGAAGTGGGAATGCAGGATGGTTTGTGGTTTCCAACACTGTCAGTAGTTGTACAACAATAGACATTTTTCATATTGAAGTTCCCACAGCTGATTAATGCCAGATTGACTTTAAAAGAGATCTGTTATTGTGTCAACTAGTGTTTACCTTTATTAAGCCAGATATATAACTCTAGAGTATTCCGTGTATTTTTTTCAAACTTGCTTGTAGTACTGTATTACTTTTTATAGGCCTGAAAAAAGAATGTCTGGGTCCTCATGCTGTAGACAGGAAGCACGAATTACACAAAGCCAGTGATGAAATATCCTTGGAGGCCTAAATGAACTCAACAGTATATACTTTATGTGTTGTGTCTGCATAGCTAAATAATAATAACAATAATATTAATAATAAGCAGCCATCAAGTTAATTCACTGTCCAGGAGTTTTGAGTTGAAAATAGTAAATAATGATGAATGTGTTCAGTTCGTGTTCAGGAATCTTGGACCAGCAGAGACATGACCAGAAACCTTTTAACCTGTGTTTTGCCTGTATTTTCAATGCAGGAACCAGGATTTAAATCCAGGGCTATAGTTCTGCCCCCCATAAAAGCCCCATGTCAGGGTATAGTACAGGTGATGGTGTAGAGCCTGCAGCGCTGTTTTTTCCTAATTTTTCTGGGTTTTGGTGCTGCTGAGGAGATGGTAATCAAAATTCCCTCGAGGACTCAGGAATGGCTGGTTCCTGGGAAAGTATCCGGAATCTTCTGATGGACTGTACAGGTACACGATCCAAGGAAGAAGACATATAGTGGACACACTGACTGTCAAACAGCAGTGAGAAAACAAAGACAAACAACACAAAAATGTTGCTTTTTCAGTTTAATTAGTAATTCTTCAAAATGTATATCTACAAAACCGGTTTGCATGTTTTGTGCCATTTGCCATGTCTACCCTGAGCTCGGCACCATCAAACATTTATATTTACATCTATGTCCTCTACACTTTACTCACTAACTAAAGAGAGAAGAATAAATTCATAGTGAGCACTGATATTCTGTGGCCTTCTGTCAACATTTGAAGTGCACTCAGTGGCTAGCTCTGCTTTCACTAATGCTGTTTTATTTAAAACCAATCTCTATGAAAACCCTACGCCTCCCACACACACGAACAGTCCTGACCTCTCCTCATGCTGCACGGTGAAAGCATTCTCCTCAATTTTTTCTTGTTACATCGTTTTCCATCGACTTCGCAAATAATCACATATACACTGGTGCATGGCTGCATCATGTACTGCACAGCCACATGAACATGATTAGTGAGCCTTGTACAGTCATGTACATAATAGTGATTCATCCATCACCAGTGCAGATCACTCTCCTCTTACATGTAGGCCCCTGGTTGTTCTGCACTGTCTGTGATTTACAGTGATCCAGTGAGTGTGTCTGTATTGAATAATGGCATTCAATGACAGGTAAACCTGAGGCCATTTAGTGCAGTGGCCGGAGCCTGGTACGGACAGCTTGCAGGGAGCGGTGAGGTAATAGCTCCTATTTTTACCTTTTTTTTTTTTTTTGTTTTGTTTTACTGTCAGCTAAATTGAGAAAAAGCAGGCTGACACTTAGACGACACACATGGCATATATACGCACACACACACACACACACACGAGGCTGTGATGGAGCCGATTCTGCATGATATGCTCATCAGCGAGGAAAGATAACAGCCAGCACCACTTCAAACAAAGCTAACTCCAAATGGATCAAAAGTGAATATTTGGGTATAAAAATGATCTAATAATACGTGCTGGTGCTGTTGTAGGTGCATCAACAAACCTGCTCCTGCAGATAAATGTGAGGATAGGCATTCCAAATATTAGGTATAGGATTAGTTTATTAGTTGACTGGCAATTTAAGACTATTGATAGGCAGCTTTTTTAATATTTTACACCATTGCAGTTTTCAAGTTTTTGACTGCATGATGTTGCAAGATATTGTGAGCGCCAATTTCTGACATTTAATAAAGTAAACAATTATTTTGTTAATCAAAAAGATTCATGTCAGATACTTAATCTGAAAAAAAAAATTGCTTTAAAATTGAACTTGCTTCTGGTTATGGATGCTTGTATAGTAATAGAGAACCGTAAAACAATCAAATGAAAGCGAACACATGTGCTATAGGTGACACATCTGATGTAAAATAAAGCCTATCAGAGCAGTAATGGCGCAGTGGATGTGTAGTCACTAGCCGTATTTTGCTTGGCTTCAAATAAAGAAGCTGTAAAAGAGTGTGCAATACCCTTCCAAAGCTGCTAGTCTGCTCTAGCACTTGAGCCCCTTTCGCTCTTCCCTGCAGCAAGGCTAATGACAGACATGTAAGTAGGCAGCATGACCTGTTCTACTGCACATGGAGTTTATTTGCTGTGGTTTTAACTGCAGCCTCCACGCTCATCCCCCAGGCTGCAAATATGTCTGCGGTGCTCCAGCCTAGGGAGCACCAATCTGACAAGCAGTGCAGACCTAATCCAGGCCAGGTCTGGGGCTGTGTTTGGTATGCATCCCCTAGGTATGGAATAAATACAAGGGTGGTAAGCAGATCTGCTGGACAACCGCAGGGGAGTGGAGGGCTTTCCAGCACTGTTACATGCCTTGACGGAACACCTCTTTACAATGTTTATATATATATATATTTCTATATATATATGTGTGTGTGTGTATGTGAATAAGAACAGCTTTGATCTCCTGTGGAAAGTAATGCAGTTTTAATGTCCAACTTCAAGGGCCATTAGCTGCATTTTTATCAGTTAGCGAAGCTGCTTGGCAAATTTCTGAATGTCAAGTCAGGGGGTGTTACTCGCCAGGAGGTTAGAGAAGCAGCGTTCTGATTGGGCGGTTGCCAGGTTGAGTTCCTCGCTGGGAGAATGTGGGTGGGGAGAGAGGATAAGTATTACTTTTCCCTCCCTACAGCACTTCAGCTGCATTACCTTTGAGCAAGGCACTGAACCTCTACCGCTTTAGTGTGTAGAAGCAAAAAAAGTGCTATTCAGTATGATAGGAATCTGGTGCAGTAAATAGAGCCCATCAATTTCTCTTTTTGAAAAACACTTTCTGTTCACTGAACCTTTAATGTGCGTCTCCACCTGGTGACCCCCTCCCTCCCAAGCTGCCACAGGTAGAGCTAGGTGTACCTGTTTAAACTTGCTGAGCAATTTGTGGATTACCAGATGCCTCTAATGGCTAAAATCAGGAGATCTTCCCCTCTGCCACAGAGAGGAGGGAAGGGGAAAGGAATGGGATACAAAACCCAAAAGTGAGGGGAAATGGATGAAAATGCTACTTCTAAACTTACTGATGCCTGGAAGTACCTGCCCAACGAGAAATCACACATTTGAAGGATATGCAGTATTATATTTAATACTCTCTTCCCTCCATCATATATCTTGACATAACTTCCTTTGTGTTTATCCATTTTTTCATTAATATCAATTTAAAACGAGTAATCAGTGTGAAATTCTTCACTAGTGTATTTAGCTGTTTGACTGTGCTGTACATGTGTAATTTTTTTCTGTTAAGTGCTGGTGTGAAAGCCGAGTTGTTTAAAGTCCATTTTCAGTTCCATGCTGTAAGATGTATGAACACGTTTACCTTCAAAATCAAAAGATGCTACATTTCTCAAATGTTGCTTTCTGCTGAAATAGAGCCAAACAAGATCTGAGGAGACACTCAACCCCAGTTTTAATAGTCAATTCCGTGAGCACACTGGGCTGCGTCAAGGTTTGATACCTGACCTGTGTATATGTTCGAGAGAATGCGGATTTACTTTTTGTCATGTGCTGAAGTCCCCTTGTTCCACTCAATCCAGACACTGACACATTCCTGACGGCGAAAGGCATAACTTGTTACAGAGGCTGTTCACAGGGCTGTGTTAAGGTGAATCCAGACACACACACCAGGCTGTGTGCGCTGAGAGGGGCAGCGTTGATTTAGGGTATTACTCAGATGGAGCAGGCAGAGAGGGAGAGCCTCCCCTGACTGCATTAGAAGAGCCTCCAGCCTTTGTGATTCCTTTTGATCAAATCTCTGTGAAAGATGAGTGTCATGCCCTCTTCCAGCCAGCTGTGAGGGGACTGCCCTGTGACTCTGAGGGGGTAGACGTGTGTGTGTGTGTGTGTGTGTGTGTGTGTGTGTGTGTGTGTGTGGCTAGGGAGAGAGCAGGCAGCTCCTGAGGTGAGAATGCCGAGTGGGAGGATCTCATTCCAATCCCCTGTGCCCAGTTTCAACACACACACATGCACTGAACATCTTGAGTAGTTTAGAGCCAGTCCACAGCAACATTAGAAGGAAGAAAGCAGATGTGTGTGTGTGTGTGTGCATCTGTGCATTGAGAGTAAAAGCACAGTGACTTCTTCTCTCTTTTGTGGAGTGAGTGTTCGCTGCTCACTGTGTGTGTGTGAGAGAGAGAGAGAGAGAGAGAGAGAGAGACGAGCAGAGAACATGTGTGTCTGCTGTTGAAGGAGACGCTGCCTGGGTGTGATGGCTCTTTTGCGTTAGTACTTGTGTGGACAGGACAGTTGTTTTGTGGGACTCGCGGGGAATGGCAAACTCCACGGTATCCCTGGAAACATCCGACTAAATGACAATGGCTGAGGTAAGAGGGACAGCTTTTCGCTGCTCTTCTCTCTTACACACAAACACACACACTGCCTGCACACATCATTTCATTGTGTTTAGCAAAGACAAACTGCAGAGATTTCATAGAGTTCAGAGTGACAGGCGGGACGAGTTTCATTGTTATCAGGAGAAACATCGATTTAATGTTTTGTGACAAAACGACACCCAGACTTTACAGCAGTGTGTGACTTATCTGTGGTTTCTTTAGGATTTGTTGTAACAAGTTGTTAAAGTGAAAGCTGGGTATCACTGTATATGTTTTATTTCTAGTTTTCTTTCTTTATTTGTTTATTTAAAAATCACTTTTATTCAGTTAGTAAAAGAAGCCAATGTTCTTCATGGAAAATGCTTCCTGAATATGACCGGCTGTATGAAACTTAATACCATTGGCTAAATTACATTTAGCCCATTATATTTCTATATGATGTGATGAAAGAATTTCAGAATCAGGTTTTTATAGAAGTCACAATTTTTGAAAGTGAAGGTTTAGAAAGTTTTCAAAACTTTACAAAATATCTCTCTAACTTTAAGTCACTTTAAATCTTCCTGTGCATGAATGAAGAAGTCAAAACCAGAGCTTGGTCTTTTCCCTAGTCAGTGTGGACACACATTGTCCTTACATGCCTTCCAAGAATCCAGAGACAACTCCCAATAAACATTAGCAGTAACTTTACCACAGCCAAGTCAGGCTTCCTACTGTGTGGCATGTGATTTGTACTCTTCTGCTCCATTCTCTTTTCTCTGTGTTTTTCATTATTGTATTGTATCTGATCACCACTTCCACCGTTTTTCTTAAGACAAAAAATGTAATTCACTCCATTGCAAGGAGGGAGACCAAGCACCTGGTTCATACCTGGGCCTGTTCTCCCTCCACCTGTCTGTCTGGAGTTGGAGAAGCAAAGCAGTCTGGCCGCTGGCCACAGCCTATTGGAATGTAATTTAAGAGCGGCCATAATGTAACAATTATCATGTGTGGTGGTGATGGTGTCGGTAGCAAAACACACTCCTCATGCCTCTGTGTGTACAGTTTGTGCTAATGTGTGTAAACAGTGCTAAACAGTTGCAGGAGAAACAGTTTGTTCAGTGTTAGGTGTGTGTGTGTGTGTGTGTGTGTGTGTGTCACAACATAGCGGAGAATGCAAACAGCTGGAGATGAACTTCCACAACAATATGAGATGGAATAAAATTTAACTGAAAAAATGATTCTTAATCCTATTTAGTTTTTCATTCTTCTGAAATAAAAACATTGCTAAAAAATGTTTAAGCTAACTAAGAAGGCTCATTATAATTGCTTATTATTTTATGTAAATGTAAAGACACTTCCACTGTTTGTGATGTCATTTATCAACTTTCATATAATCAAGTGCTAGTAATTTAAAAATGCCAGAAACACACAGATATGTCTTAAGTTATTATTTCTATATTTTATCAGTATCTAAAACAGGTGAATATGCACTGATTGAAATCAGTGAGCAGAGGGAATCTTGTTATTATATGCTGTTATTATATAAGAAGAATATTAAAAATTTTTTTGCATTTGTTAAATTGTGATGAAGCTCTGCCATCAGTTTGCCGTGTGTGTGTGTGTGTGTGTGTTTTCCTCTAACAAGTTGTCTTTTCAATCTTCTAATGAGTGAGAGGCCATTACTGAAGCAATCCATGAAAGTAATTTAGATGTATTGGTGTGTGTGTGTTTGTGTGTGTGTGTGTGTATCCACAAAATGGCCCTTCTGTGACTTTCCTTTAACACACTCATGTCCTATCTCTTTATTTCTGCTGCTATCTCACTCACTCCATCTTTTTTATCTCTCTTTCTACCTTCATCTCTTTCTGTGGGTGTCTCTCTGTTCTTCTGTAGTGCTACAGGGCCCCAGGGCACATCACACACACTCTCTCTCTCACTCTTACACACACACACACCCACACACACACACACACACTAACCTAAACAGACAACGATTGAGAGTGAGGGCCCCTGCTCTTTCTGTGTGTTTATGTACAGTGTGTGTGTGTGTGTGTGTGTGTGTATCCTGCCAATCTTGTCAGCTCCATTAGATTCATGATGGTCCATCCAGAGATGATCTTTGTTCTGTGTGTGCATGTGTGTGCTACAGCCTTTTACCCCATTCAGCATCTACTTGAGATGTGATCCGCCCTTCCAGGCCCAAACCTACCCCCTTAACATGCCCAAACTACACACAGACACATACACACCCGTTGCTCTGCGCTGCCACCAAAAGGCTTGTGAGGATTTGTCAGCCAGATGTGACAAGATTGTCAAGAGGCAGGCGAGGAGGAGAGAGGGAGATCTGATATTAATCAGAGCGTAGCTGGGAGCTAAACTCGCTCAGACTCAGTGTACTAACATGTTCCCCTCATTTACTCCCTCTCTGAGCCAAACACTCCCTCCGAGTTCCTAACGGGGAGACACACACACACACACACACTGGGAAGCCAACCAAACTTTGGCTCGCCTCCCTCTCTCTCCACCCTAAGATCTTTTCCCTTTGTCTTTTAAGATTTTTCTTTCTTCTTAAAGAAGAACAGTTTTCTCATGGATGTCCAGGTAAAAATCTGCTACTTATTTGTGCGCTGTAGTGTTGGATCCTGCGCTGTGTTTATGTGTGTGTGCGTGTGTGCTTGTGATTGACTGCTGGATGAGTTTAAAATAATGAGTTTTTCACGCTGTCTTTGGGCTGTATGGACTCTTAATAGGCTCAAACACAGCCTGTCACTACTTGCACTCGCCCAGGCTTTTCCTGGGTTTACCTTCTCTTTTTTCAGCTCCAATGCTCTTTTAAAGGAACAGTCATGGTTTTATTCTTTTAATTGAATTCTAAAAGCTGCTACTGATGTGCAGTTGACTTTAAAGGAAGCTGTGAAGTAAGCACAGGCTGGATTGTTGTGTGATTTAGGGTTTATGTAGAAAACTTGACGCGTTGGTTATAGAAAACATCACAAATTAGTGATTTATTTTTTTTAATTTAAAAAAAAAATTGGTTTCATTTGAAGCTGTGTGTTAAAGTGCTTCCTCTTTCCTCCTGGAGTGACATTAAATCATGAGCTGAGAAAGGATCATGTCGCCTGCTGAGCAGCTCGTGTAGCCAAACCTCACTTTGACTAACACTTGTCATCAATTAACATTTTACTACTTTGTCTCTCACACACACATAACTCCGTCCGAAGTGTGATTTATTCATAAGACACACACACACACACACACACACATTGTGATCTGCAGTGGGGAACCAGGTGTAGCAGTTGCAAGTTGTGCTGCTGTGGTGCATTTATTGGTCAGTCTGTCAGTGGGACCAGAAACTCTGCTCTCCCACTGAATTCCTGACTGGTTTAGAGCATTTTGTTCTGGTTTAGAGCTGGGATAAAATCTTCATTCTTTTCTAGCTTGCACGTGTATCAGTGTGTGAGCTTTTCTTCATTGTGCTGCAGTTATATATACTAAACTCTATAAGATGTTTTTTTTCACTAGTTTTCCCCTGAAAACTACATGAAATTGATTTTCATTCATTCATTTCATTTTCATGGTGTAACCTGTAATGTGTCATTTGTAGTTTCTATATGTAATGTCTTTGTCTGTTTCCTGCAAATCTAAATAGATCATTTTAAAATGATTTAAGCCAGAAAATATAGTGTCCATCAAAGCTTCTCAAACATAGAGAAAAACAGAACAACAAACAACATTTGAGAAGCTAAACATTTTATTTTTTTAAATTTCATTCATTTCTTCTTTTTATTCTTATCATTATTATCAATAACTGTCTTCAGGGATTTGGTGCAGCTTTTAATAACCTCATAATAAAGCACCCTTTTTGGTAAGGGTTTAAAAAACAAATGGTTTTCCTCATTGTAATAACCTTTTATAAAAATAAATTCAGTCAGCAGTAAACCATTTCCACAGCTTGTCATGAGAAGAATAGACACCAGACAAACATAACATTCAAAAGACTTTTACTTGATGTCTAATGATTTACTGACACTTAGTATTTCTGCAAATTATCTATTGGTTGCCCATAAATTAATTAATTACATCATGTGTTGCCTTAATTAAAATCGGTATCTGCAAGTTTCATGTGCATTTAGGAAAGTGGCATCTCTGACAAACTAACCCCATGATCAGGGCCAATTATTATCTGCTACAATCCTCAAGAGAAAGAAAACGATGGCAATAACCCAAATCTTAATTTAATTAGTATTTTTTTTTAATAAGTCATTTCTAGTTACCAAAATGTGTTTCATGTATACAAAGAGTAATGTGTAAAATGACTGTGTCTGCAGTTCAGTGATGGTTTATATTTCCTGTCAGGAAAACTCTCACTTCCTTTATTTCCCCTATGCCATAATTGTCTTGTTAACTGATTAATGGCTGATAGTAAAACCTGATCCCCTCTCACTGGACCGTCAGTCTCTGCCTCTCTCTCTCTTCCTCAGAGCTGCTGATAGCCCTGTTGTTATTCACTCTTTGGCACCAGCCCTGCTTGTTTCCCCATTGAGTGTCTGTTAGTGCCGGGCTGCTGCTAATTGATTAGTTTTCCACCGCATTAGGCCTAAAGTCCCCGTACATCCCCAAACTGTCTGTGTTGAAGCAGCTGTTCACTGCTGCTCAGGCTATAAAGCGGCATGGCCGTTTAGGAGATACGGCAAGATTTTATTTTAAGAGCAGAGGAAACTTTTTAAAATTTCTTCTGTGTGTGTGTCTTGTGTGTTATAGCTCAGCAGTGGGACAGAGATAATGTTCCAACAGAAAGAACATGCTGTTTTTTCCTGTCTTTTTTCAACTTCTGCTTTGAATGCATGCTGTGGATTTTTTATCACTCCATCCAAATGCTCTACATCTAAAACTGCATAGATTCAAACTTTTAGCATCTTCTTAACTGTAGAATAGAATGGACTCTGATCACGTCATGAAGTAGCTGAGTTTGAAGTTTTAATGATTCTAATAAAAGTGTCAGTCTTTTTAATAGTTAAATTTACTGCAAAAATAATGCTCACGAGTTAACCTTTAACAGTCACTTCCAATACAAACCTCCCTGGTGTATCTTGTTTTTATTGCTGTGTGTGTGTGTTCTGTGTGCAGAGGCATCTCAGTGTGTGTTATTACTCAGGACTGCGTCATCATAGCTGTTTTTACGTCATCGCTTCCTGCTCTTCACCTCTCACTTTTGTCTTTTCTTAACCCTCACCATCACTCTCTTTAACCTCCGTTTGCAGCTTCCGTCCACCTGTCCTACACAGCCTGATGTCTGAGTGCGTGTGTTAGCCAAGTGGTAGTATCAGTACACTTAGCAGACTGAATATGTGACACATTTAAAAAAGGAGAGAAAAAATCTGATGCTGACTGTTGCTTCCATAAGGAAACCAAAGCTAGTTTGATTTATATCAGGAGGACACAGCCAGTTTTCATGTTTATGTTTTTTACTGGATTCAACAGCATGTAACCTCCACTCCTCCCCTTTCTCCAACTCCTATTTTAGTCTTGAGTTTTCTCAGTCAGATTTAAATATGTAAAACAATATGTAAATTACACTTTCAAAGAAGAAACAAGATTGTACTTTACGGCTTGTCACTGGGGCTGTACCCTCTAGCGGACCACCTTTGTACCCTTCATATTGGATACATATTGGCACCCTTCTGTTAATAACTGTAGGGCGACTGTGGCGCAGGAAGGTAGAGCGGCTGTCCACCAATCTTGCAGTTGTTGGTTAAATCCCCGGCTCCTCCGGTCACGAAGTGTCCTTGAGCAAGACACTGAACCCCAACTTAGTTGCTCCTGGTGAGTGTTGGCCAGCTGCATAGCAGCTCCCCCATCGGTGTGTGAGTGTGTGTGTGATTGTGAGTGTGAATGGGTGAATGAGAAGCAGTGTAAAGCACTTGTAGGTGCCAATAGGTAGAAAAGCGCTATATAAGTGCAGAACATTTACCATTTAGTACTTATTTAGCAACTTGCTAGTTTTACATATATCCCATTCTTTTCATTTAACTTAGTCAATGATAACTATGTTATTAACTTGATAATTGTAACAGCAAATTTTCTACTACTAATCTACTTTAAAAACAACTCAATAAATGGGACATATTTGTACCTGTTCGGCCATCAGAATGTGCACATAGTTATACCTTGAGGTCTAATAATCAGTCATGGGGGGTCCATAAGTGTAGATTGTACCTTGGGGGACAGAAAGCAAAACTTACTAATCAAGTAGAAATGATTAAAATTCTCAGATTGACATTCTCTCAAACATCATTAGAGATGAATATCTCTGTACTGCTGCCAGTGCTATTCTGTGAATCTGAATTTACAGGAAGTGTCAACAACCGCCACGCCACAGTAAACTAGGTTATGGAGCATATTTCTGTTAAAAAAATTTTTAAGTTTCATACTGTAGCTTAAATAATTACCACAAAATGCACGTTCAAGCAAGACAGAGATTTTTTTGTTATTGGCCCAGTTTGGTTCATATGATGTACCTGTGCTTACTATAGTTATTAAAAGTATTTTCCTGGGTGTGGGCGTGCTGTACAGCTATGCTGGTATTCATGATTAAAGAAAATGACACTGTGATAGCTTTGCCTTCAAACACACTGACCCAGTCACTTCATTTTGTGCAATAAGTCTTCTTGTCATCAACTCGACTGATTCATCAGAACAACCATAGCTTTGTTGTGACAACAGAAAAGGGAAAGATGGAGAGGAGCGGGATAACTTAGTCCCCTACAGGCATTGTGGTGCCAACCTGCCCCGCACTTCTCCTTCTTCTTCAGGAACTAATGAATTGAATTACTAATTAAGATAAATGACTACAAGCACACTGTGTATTGGAATGTGTGTGTGTGTGTGTGTGTGTGTGTGTGTGTGTGTGTGTGTGCCACGGACTGGCGAGGGAGCAGAGGCACCTGATTGAGATGTATATTAGTGGGAACAGCCGCAGGAGGTGTGTGTGTGTGTGCACCCACAGTGACTGGGTGGGATTAGCCTAATTGGGCTGTGTTGGTTCTTGATGCTCTGTAATGATGGGATTATGTCGCTGAGCGATGAGCAAAGGGGTTTTTACACCTCACCACCATCCGGAGGAGGCTGAGCTGGCTGTCCAGATATAAAATCCGTCAAAGAGAGGCGATAGAGGAAAGCAAAGCTAACGGATGTCATGGGACTGAAGGCCGGAGCTATCACGCTGTTTTCCAAGGCCAGCTAGCTGCTGCCACCTTCATTTCAGGTCAGTTTATCCATCCTAATGATGAGAGGTTATTGTGAGGTGAAATTATATGATACCAGATCTCAAGGACAAGCTCAGCCTGGAGCGCACAACTAAGTGCCTGACTAAATGAGGAGGAGGAGGTAGAGGAGGCCCCCTACCAACCCACCCACTCACACTTTTCCTCCTTCTTCACCCATGGAGAGGGACTGCGCTCCAGCGAGGAGCTAAGCATGCTGCTCATGTATACTAAACCCCCACTGATCATGCATTATAGATGCAGAGGGAGAGAGGTGGCGTAGCACAGCCACTCCAAGATTTTCAGCATGTAGTTCTAACAACACTGGCTTTGATCATAAATCTGATGATGTTTTCCCTTCAGTTCCTGGTGTGTAAATGATTTTTTTTTTTTTTTGTCCAGGGCAAAGATAAGAAGCAGAAGTCATTTTTAGTGCATGAAGTCCTCTCTGCAGGGCCGCTGCCAAGTCAGCAGCTAGGCCCAGGAAACTTGACTCATTACTGCCATTCACTTTTCAGTCGTAGTCTTCTCTGTGTCGGTCAACTTGCACAGCTTTTCTGTTTTTTTCTGCATGTTTATAGTTACAAGATCATAGCCCATTTGCAAATATGCTAACTGACACAGTGCTGATGCGTGCGCGTGCGTGTGTGTGTGTGTGTGTGTGTGTGCGCACTCCTCAGGCATTGTTTGATTGAGATCGTTGTTGTGGGTCAGGTGTGTATGAGACTTGTCGTTACTGTACTGAGCACCCACCCTCCAGCTCTGTACTGACACACACACACATACACACACACACACACACCTGTGCTATTGTTTCTCTCATAGGGTAAAGCAGGCAGTGAGTGATTCACAGAGGGAGAGAAAAATTACTTAAGGCAATCATGCTCTTTCTTTTATTTTCTGTGGGCAACTTGACGGTTGTACATTTTTCATGTAGCTGTGTAAGATAAGCAGCATTACAAACACACACACATACATTTTTTCAGTGTCAGAAGGATTAAAAGAGAGAGAACATTTTCTATTAGAGCTACTATGTTGCTTTCCTGGATGCACAGAAATGTCGCTTCTTAAAATTTCAAACCTTGAAATTTATATAAAATATAAAAAGGGCTGAAAATTAATAATGTCAAATCTTTGATGTCAAGAATTTAGAAATGTGCTCGGCTCAAATAAAAACCTTTTACACTAAGGGCTCAAATTCTCCTGAACATCTTACCGTTCTCAAAAATATGTTAAATGTGAACATAATGATATAAGTCGTACAGCATTTTTATAAAATGGGAGCCCTTAAAAACAAGATAGTGTCTTCAGTTTGAATAATTCAGTCACTATTTGCAGCTGCTAGTTTCATAAAACTGTTAAAACAAGAAAATACTGAATATATACTTGCTTTGACTGATGTGAGATTGTGATGTGTGATTTTATTTAAGGAAACATGAAAGGAGCAGTTTTGAATGCAGCATATAGTGAGTTGTAAAAACAGAAATTAATTTTCTTGAATGTTAATACAATAATAATAAAAATAATAATAATAATGATAATAATCATTTCAAATATATCTATTTTAACATTCTATGTATATTTTGTCTTAAACAGGCTATCTGCTGCACTTTGGTGAACTGTAACTGTGACAGCTTCAAGCCTGGGAAGCTGAAGAGGAGGCAGTGTGAGAACTGCAAGCATGGCTGGGTAGCACACGGTAGGAACTCGCAGCAAAATTTCAAATGGCTTTATGTCCAAGTTTTGACTGCTGAGGGCGAAGATGGGGGAATTTATTAGTTCGTGGGATATAGAAAAGATTTAATTCAATGATAATCTATAAATATGGTACCAGATAATCAGGACACAGGACCTGGGACCATGTTGTTGAGCAAGTCACAATTAAGACTCATGTCTTGACTTTAAAATCTGAAGTTTAAAATTCTATTCCATGTATTATTGTGTGTTTTTAGTTTTTTCCTTTTATTCTTTCAGTAGAGAGCATGATTGTGATTATGATGATTATGATTATTCATCTAAGGCCAGTTACAAGTGAATCTAGTGCTGACATTTAAAATTTCTCATAATTATTGCATACGGTGTAAAAACTGTGCCAAATCAACATGCGGACAATGATCCGCTGTGGTGACCCTGAACTCACGGATAAGCCGACAGGAGAAAAAAATTGTTGCTCAAAGTATCACAATATTGTTATATATTTAGTATAAATCACATGACCAACTTTTCAGATTATGCTTTTATATAAATATTTTATGTACACACATGTACTTACCTAGATTTCTACCCATTTATTTAGATGTGTAAATTACATACAGTAAACACATGTTACAGATATACGCTCAGAGTCTTATCTTCACTCCTTCTCTGCTTTATGTCAGCAGGCACCAGTATAGGTTCAGATAATCTAATCCAGTCAAATGTGTATGTGTGTGTGTGTGTGTGTGTATTCCAGCCCTGAGTAAGCTGAAGGTGCACCACATGTATCAGAGCAGCCAGGTGGAGATCGTGCACTCCAATGTGGTGTTTGATATATGCAGCCTGATGCTGTATGGCACCCAAGCCATTCCCATCCGCCTCAAGATCCTCTTGGACCGGCTTTTCTCAGTCCTCAAGCAGGACGAGGTCATCCAGATCCTCAACGCACTTGACTGGACACTGCAGGACTACATACGGGGATATGTGCTTCAGGTGAGCAGTGGGTGTGGAGGGAGAGAGGCGACTTCTTTGTGTGTGTGTTTGTGTTTAGGATTTCTCATTTTTACGATCACTTTTCCAACACAAAACTAGCGGCAGATTTCAGCAGGTACTTCAGCAATTCACAAAATATACTTCTTTTAATTAGAGGAAGAAGACCCTTATAAATCTAAGGTCCATTTGCTAGTTACAGAGCTGGACATGTAAAGCCTAAAGGCCGATGGATCAGTATTCGTACTACAGAGAGGCACTTGCTTCCATTCTTACCACAACTGGGGATATGTACATGGACACATTCCACACCTGCACACTACAAAACAAGACGGTACCTTAAACATATGAAACAAGCATGTAGTTTACCTTCCTGGTGCATGGGTGAGAAGATTCACTGACAGCATAGCAGACATGCAAATGTGGAAGGTATTATTTGGTCTGATGTGTGTTTCAACGGGAAACTGCCTGGTTGGTCGATTTTTCTATGCTAAATGAGTTTTTAAAAATACTGGGTGTGTAAACTTCTTCGCTGTCCCACCCGGTTAGGTCCTTGACCTTCAGAAAGTATTACCCTTTGACCAGGGACTTTGTAGGAAGGGTAGAACTACCACCTTGGAACTACACTTACTTTAAATTAGTGTTTCTCTGCTCAAATTGCAGGTAGAGGAACTAAGTTCCTCAAAAGGTTCCTGGTCCCTTGAAGAAGTTCCTGCACTTGAAACAGGTCTCTAGCTTATCAAACAGACTGAAAGAAAAGGTTCTAGCCAATTTTTTTAAATTTGTAATACACAAAAACTAAATTATGTGCTGGAACTTGTTAACCATGAAAAACCAAAAACTGTGCAGACTCATCACAGTGGGCCATAGATCACCATCTGCCTTCTTCAAGCTAAGATAAACTTATGCAGAGTATCTGGCCTCTGGGGGCGACTCAGTCACCCTAACAATTGCCATGACTTGTTTTCACATTCATTTATGTTTTTATGTTATGTAACTCAATAAAGACACGTCATATAGAATTGGCAAAGCTCGGCAACAAGCTTTTCTCAATTATTTTAAAAATGGAAAAAACTTTACGTACAGTGAAGCAGTAAACAACTCCGCTTCAGTTTCTGCTGGAATTCTGATGGCCATGACTGCCTCTCACCAGGCTGTGGCTCACACTACGTCAGAGGATAGTTGCCAAGTTGAGGCTTTATAACATTCCCTGTAGTGTAGCTGGATGCTTTTTGAATTTGTCTCATGCTTGATGAATAGCATGTGCAAGAATCATTGGCCCAACGTTTTGAACCTTTATGCTTGAACATCCTGTAATACTGTCTCATTTTAGCAGTGTATCCAGCACACAGACATAAAACTGATATCAGTCTTGTCAAACTACCTCCCACAATGCTTAACTATTCCTTAAAGAATAAATACAATTCTAATCTAGAATTTAATGTTATTGAATTTTAGTGTGGGAATGCCTTTAAAAAAAGCCTAGAGGCCAACATGAGCCCCTACAAATGAGTGTATGAGTGAGTGAGAGATCAGAAGAGGCTAAATGAAAGCATGGCTGAGGACAAAAGAGAGTAGGGATGTGATGTAGTGACCAGTGCCATGAAGTCTCTGGGTACCATACTGATATGATCTGCTTGTCTCCAGACTGTGCAGTGTAAATTTGTAAATATTAGGTCTTTTGCTCCAGATTTCCATTCAAGCGAGAGCCAAGGCAGCAGAGACCAGGGCTGCAGGCACTGTGTTAACATGGGCTCTCAGTTCGATTAGTACATCATCAAGTATTCAAGTTGGGCTGCCTTTAATTCATGTTAGCTCATCTAATGGCAAACGTAGAGTCAGAATCCTCGACAGGCGCCCAATGAATGCTCTGTGATTAAATATTAATCGTGGTTACGGCATGAAGCTGCTCCTCACTTAAAAAGATGCACAAACTCACATGCGATTACTGCTGGGCTAAGGGAGAGAGGACCTGCTTGATCAATGTGAGATGCCTTGTGCTCACTCCTGCCTTAGTTGTGTGTCTGTGTGTGTGTGGTTTGTACACGCCTTTGGGAATGTGTCTATATGTGTCCATGTCTGTTGGAATGCTTGGGTGCATGTTCTCCCAACAATGTGTGTGCATGTTCTCTATCTGCTCGTGCTGATGCTGGGCCAGTAAATCAAAATGATTTAAATGAAGAGAAATGACCTGCAAGATTCAACACCGTGTGTCTGTATAATGAGGGTTCTCTGGGTTCTATGCTGCCCCTTTATATTAACACTCCATCTGATTCCTTTATTTAGCGGCCCTGCCACTCTGCTTTATTGGAGGTGTCATCTAACTCGCTCTGTGAATATGTATGAGCAACCCAATAGACACTTATATTTCTAATGATGAAATTGCTCACTCTCCATTTTCTTTTTTCATTTTCTTTCTCCTTCTCAATCTACTTCATATTCTTGCTCTCACCCCCTACCTTCACTGCGGTGCTGTTCCCTTCTTCATGCCTTTTCTGTAGGATGTAGCAGGAAAGGTCCTGGACCGATGGGCCATCATGACGTTCGAGGAGGAGATTGCCACATTGCAGCAGTTCCTGCGTTTTGGTGAGACCAAGTCCATAGTGGAGCTAATGGCTCTGCAGGACAAGGAGGGTCAGGCAGTATTGGTTCCCAGCACTCGAACCAACTCAGATATCCGCACTTTCATTGAGCGCAACACTCCACGTACTGCTGCCAACCTTTCTACAGCCAAAGTTGAGAAACTGAGTGGCAACAGCATGCATCATTTTGAGAACTTTATCAACAGCATGGCCTTCATGCTGCCATTCCAGCTCTTAGGCTCTGTTCCTGCACCATTTCTGGGCTCACCCACAGGGACACTGCAGCACCAGCACCCACAGCACCCTCAGCACCAGCAGCCATGCCGTGGGCCAATGGAGCAGAGTCAGAGGCGAGATGATCAAGCAAGGGATGGCCTTGGGAAGGAAAGCCCACACCCTTCAGAGTCCAGTTTGTTAAACTCCAGCTCTGTCTCCTTCACTGCAGATCTAGACCGAAGTGGAGACAAGACAGTTGACAGCCTGTCCACTTCTACAAAGATAGAAGCTGAGGACTTCTCCACTAGCGACAACTACTCAGATGGACCATCCACACCTTGCACCCCGTCTATGAGCTCTGATGTAACACAGATGTCACCTGAGGGAAAACTGCGACCCCTTGACAGGAACGGAAGTAGCAGTGGAGGCATTTCAGGTGGTGGAGTAGGCTCTCTGAAGAAGGGTCGTGTGTTTTGCAATGCCTGTGAGAAGACATTTTACGACAAAGGTACACTGAAAATCCACTACAATGCTGTGCACCTGAAAATTAAGCACAAGTGTACCATTGAAGGCTGCAATATGGTGTTCAGTTCACTGCGCAGTCGAAATCGCCATAGTGCCAACCCCAACCCACGGCTACACATGCCGATGAACCGCAACAACCGTGACAAAGACTTGCGGGGCAGCATGTCTGCTGATGAGAGCTCTCAAGAGAAGAGGCCTGATTATGGCACCCCCATTCCCGTTTGCTCTGCAGAAAGCCATAAGTCAGTGCCCAGCTACATGGTGAGCCATGTGGACAGTGGCTCTAAGCTTCACAGCAGTTCCTTCCCCAGCATGGGCCAGAGTGGAATCCTCTTTCCCAACTTAAAAACAGTACAGCCGGTCCTGCCTTTCTACCGCAGTCTAGTGACTCCGGCAGAGCTTGCAAACACCCCAGGAACACTACCCTCCCTTCCTCTGTTGTCCTCCTCTGTGCCCATTAAACCTATCACAGCTCCTGAACTCTGCATGACAGAAGCTATACCAAAGAAAAAGTCACGGAAGTCAAGCATGCCAATAAAGATAGAGAAGGAGGCAGTGGAGCGAGATGAGCAGATGGATAATGGGAGCAGCTCTGAGGATGAGGCTCCTTTACACAGCAGGGAGAAGGAAGAGTGTGATGTTAGCCAAGCAGAAGGGTATATGTGTGCAAGACAAGTTGGAGAGGACAAGGAGCTGAGAGGGTCTTACTTTGGTGATGAGAAGGAAAGAAACACCGGCAAGCATCTGTCAATCCAATCTTTAGACAGTGAAATAACAGAGAGGCAGGACAAAGATGATGGGCCAAAGCAAGCTGAAACAGGGGTAATCACCTGCGCATCCTCCCCTTTGGAAAACAGACTAATGGAGAACAACAACAACAACTACTTTGTCAAGAATCCAGTGGCAATAGAGAACAGGTGGACAGGGAGCATTCAAAGACACTGCATGCATCTGACAAGGTTTCTGAGCACAAATGGGATGATAGTGTCCACAGGCTGACTAACGGGAGTGCTCTCCAGCTCATAGACTGTGACAGGGAGGGGTCTGATGGCTGTGTAGATGCCTATGGTCACTCAGGGTTGTCTCACCTTGACCCTGATGGTGACATGCCACACCACTGTGAAATCTGCAGTAAGACCTTTAAGAACCCCTACAGCGTCAAGATGCATTACCAAAATGTCCACCTAAAGGAGATGCATATGTGCACAGTGGATGGCTGCAATGCTGCCTTCCCCTCCCGCAGGAGCCGAGACAGGTGAGAGGCATTTTACTGTTTCTGATGAGATGTAATCCAGCTCTAAGACATTACTGTTTGGCTCATTCAGTTGGCAGTTTTCGCATTGTTGCAGTCAGGAGATGGATTTCACTAATGCAAGAGATCATTCTCAGCCTCCCCTCAGTAAAATGTACAGTAACTGCGCTGGCAGGGAAGAGTACCTGAAATCAGTAGCTGTAGTTAGGTTAGAACGGAAACAGTGGACATATGTGCAAACAACTACTTATTGCTTGGTTGGTTTATTCATTAATATCACAACTATTATTTTAAATCAGACTGAATACAAAAATACACAATGTGAAATATGCAATCAAGGTAACCTAAAGCTAAAAGCTAAATGTAAAATATGAATTTTGGACTGTATATTACTTTTTTTTAACTGTGACATTAATTAATTAAATTTTTTGACTTAAAAATTTGAGGCAGCCCTTATAAGCAGTCTCTCATATTTTTCAGTTGAAATAAGTTTTATTTCACAGTGTTTGTGTGGTATACCCATGCCTGTTTCCTTGGGTGGTCTGCGCAGACCCTGTGAGAGCTATACACTGCACCCACCCAAAAAGGAATTTACAATTGCATATGCAGTCAGTGTAATTCTGTAGAAACAATAGTATAAGCTTAACCACCATTTGGATCAGTTTTGGAAATTATGTGGTTAGTTTTGCCACATACATACAGTTTTACAGTATTTAAAGAGAAATCAATATTTAGCATTTGGATATGACTCTGGAATATTTATATAGCTTCAGATAAGTTAAAAAATTAGAATCTTTGTTCCCTTTGTTTTGGCATTTTATGGGATGACAAGGCCTCAGTCAGAGGAGCATGCACTTGTGGTTCTGTCGATGAAAGACATTCATCATATTGTGAATGAGACATTGAAGTTTAATGCAGATTTTGCTTTTATCTACAGACACAGTGCAAATTTGAATCTGCACAACAAGCTTCTAACCAAAGACTCATTCAGCCCGGCCAACACCCTCTACCCATCCTCATCCCACTCTAGAGACAGAGACTCTGTTGGTCTGGATTACTGCCAAGACCATCGAGATCCAACTAGCCAGACCTCCGTCATATTCCGAGGACATAACCGAATGGGCCTGGTCTTCCCTATGAGCAAAATGTGTGCTGCACAAGACAGTGCTGAGGCATCCCCATTAGGAGAGATGGAGAGATTAGGAGGAGGAGGAGAAGGTGGTGGGGGTAGGGAGGATGGGGCAGTTCTGGACCTGAGTACCTCCTCCTCTGCCCCACCTCGTGGCAGCAGCAGCGCTCAGTCTTCCTGGGACTCAGATGGAGTCGGCAGCGAGGAAGGGGAAGGAATTGAAGAGGATGAGGAAGCGCTCCCAATGGAGGACAGTGATGAAAGCTGCGATGGGATTGGTATGGGGAGGCCTGTGGGTGAGGAGTTGGCACTTGGGGGGGAGAGGACCCTAGGCTGTGGGGGAGGACAAGGTGGGCTTCAGGCTAGTGGAGGGGGATCGCCAATAACCTGCCATGTCTGCCAAAAGGTCTACAGCAACAAGGGCACATTCAGAGCCCATTACAAGACTGTCCACCTGCGACTGCTTCACAAGTGTAAAGTTCCTGGCTGTGATACGTCCTTCTCCTCTGTGAGAAGCAGAAACAGGCACAGCCAGAACCCAAACCTTCACAGGAACCTGGCGGTTAGCTCACGTGTCATAATGGACCAGGAGTAAGGATTTGAATTCAGATGACTGATTTGCCTCATTGTAGTCGTGTTTTTGTTGTTGTTGTTGTTGTTGTTGTTGTTTTCTTTATGGGCACCTAAAAACTCTCCAATTAGCACTTTTTAAATTCCATTCTATAGTCTATCCCAATGTCATATTTTGACACAAAAAGAGGAGGAAAACAGTGATGTGAACTTTTCAATGCGACCACACATTCCTTGTGAAAAACGCAATTTCCTACAAGAAGAAGTGACTTTTTCTTTAAGACAAACATTACTAAAGCATTTTCAGCACCCATTTGTGTTTTTACATCAATAAATAAGTAAGTAAGTAAAATCAGTAAATTAATTTTCACTAGTGAGAAATAGGATCTTTGTAGTACAGAACTCAATTCTTCATATGGGGTTGCCTTATAGCCCAGTTTAGCCGTCATACATTTCATGAGTACGAACTCAATTTTGTGTGAGTTGAATCATAAAATGGTATCATGTGTTTTTGTTGTCTGATGTCTGTTGTCTGATATCCAAATCTTCCCTGTGAAGCAGTAGTGAAGTAACCTCTACACCTGTCATTCGTTTGGACACTGGTCTTTAAAAAGAGTCTTTGTTGAACAGCTATAGTGTTGTGAGCTTGATCAGTAAGTTATTGTATGGTGTAATATGATCTGTCTTTACTGTTTAAGTTGTTACATACTGCTAATGTTGACCAAAGATTTTTTTAGTCCACAAGTGTGTGTGTGTGTGTGTAGTAGACCCTACACATTGTGTGAGGGGTGTGCAGTATTTCAAGGGCCTGGCCTGACTTCTCTTGTCGACTTTGGTATTAACAGCAGTATTCAGGCCTCGGCTCTGTTGTAAAATAAATTTTAATTCACCAAAAAAAGAAAAAGGAAAAAAAAAAACTTGACTGATTGGGGTGGGGAAAAAAATCATGATTTGGGGGCATTTTGTAAAGAAATCTGCTCATAGGACCAGACGTAGAAGTTGCATTGTCTTTGTAGTTTTTGCAGTATGCTCCTGACTGAGTGGAGATATGCTGTGTCTGGAGGCTAGAACCATGTACTGTGAATGAGTCAAACACTGAGAAATAATACTGAAAAAAATGCAATTTATAGTAATAGCACCACACATGAGCACACCCTAAACAAAAATGTTTATTGAACTGTATATTCTGTGAATAGAGTAATTTGTTATTTGAAAGGAACCAAAAAAATATACTGTATAAAATAGGTAAATCTCACCACTAACATTGTTTTTTCTTTCTTTTTTCAAAAATGAATGAACAACATTGTGATGTATGTGTCTGATTATTTCACCATAGTTTTGCTCTGTATTTTGCTTTTTTTTTTTTCATTCTCTATTTAAATGAAATGGGCCACATTTAAGATGCCATTTGTTTGTTGTTTGAATTTATTGAAAAATTGAGCAAAAACTGACATGTTTATAGGTGTTCATGTTTCCTTTGAATTAATGTTACAATATTCATTCCAATTAAATAAAAAGCCATATGTTTCCAAGTCTCATTTAATCAGTTTTCTATCTACTAAAAATAAGCACATGATTACTTTTGATATTATGAATGATGACGTTATTGTGCAGCCACAACAGCACAACATTAATTCCATCTTGTGGTTTTTTATATTGTGGTGAACAGGGATCAGCATGGACACAGACCCACCTGTAAGCAATATGAGATACACTGTGACAACCTGTCAATCATGTCAGCATTTAAGTTTTCACATGCCGTAACACACATACTCACAGTATACACATTTATATACAGTACTTCAGAGTACAACAAAGGATGGAGGGCAGAGGATTTATGACAAATCTATGTGTTGCTTTGCTCATCTCTGCAGCAGTATCATCTGATCCAGGCTAACTCCCTCGGGGTCGTGTATTACTCAGTGTTAGGCGGAGCAACACTGATGAGCCTCCAGTGAACACATGGAGCAATGGGCTGCTGGGAGGATAGCACACGAACATCGCTGCTAACAAGCCATTTAAAAGAGAGGTGAAACTAAAAATGGCCAAAGATTTCTGCAGTCAGACTGACTGGAATTTCATTTCCATTTCATATCATCACGCTGAAATAATATCAGATAAAACAACTCAACGCCTAACTTGCAATGAATGTTCACTGCAAATAAGGAGACTGGCCCTATAAAAGCTGGTGATTTTACGGTTTAAGGCACCATGGACTATTGTTCCACACATGGACTTTACTAGTTTCAACAAAAAGAAGGATTTAGACCTTAAAAACAGACTGAATAGCTTGTTTTCTGAGGTTATCTTACCATCAGGCCTTGTTTACAAGCTAAAGAGGGGTGTGGTCACATGATTCACTAGGTTCAGGTCAACTTCAGCTTGACCCCTTCATGGCTACACCACCAGATACACCGAAATGGGCATTTGGATATATAGGAACAGCGACTCCAAACAGCAGAATGCGGGGCAGTATTTTGTTGGAACCTTCTTAATAGTGTTTTGATAATTTTTTGATTTTTGTGCTCTCTTCATTCGGTACGATAAAATTAAAGAGACACTGCGATGGTAGTCACATTCAGCAGTGAATTTGCATTGCATTGAGATGACATCCACTACCCGACCTTAAAAAAGAGCTCTCAGTTATTGAAGAGAAGAATTAATTGCTGTATTAGTGCAATGCAAGGTTAAAGGCCATGAATGGAAATGGACCAGGGACAGTGAAAGTATCATTGGGCCCACATTGAAAAAGTGAGGTGGACAAATTTGTTACGCAACATGCCAAAGTATTGCTCTATAACAGAGGGCTGAAAGCCTTGCATAACTCAACAATTCAACCCACCCATCACATTTACTGTACATTAGTGAGCCTGCAGAGCTGTTCATCACTTAGAAGCTGAAACACCCAGTTCTGACAAGTGGCCCCCATCCTTTTTTTTCTGGCACGTTGCGGAAATCTAGTACCACTCAGAGAGGGCACAATGGGTTATTTTAATCCCTCCTGTGTGCTGTATGTAGGCGACAATATTCAGCAGAGAACCTGGTTGATCCGTAGAGGTGGAGCACTTGCTCAGCTTCCTCCACAGAGCTGTATCTGGATCTGGAGCGACTTGCATCTTTAGGCCTATTTTTAGGAAGGAGTGGACCACTTTCCGAAACCTTTCACTGGTGAATATGATACCTTTCCTGCAACAGTTTGCTGAGATAAGACTGCAATGTTCAGGACTAAATGAACAGAACATGATAAACCTCGTTTTTGAAGACACAGTACACGGAACACTACCAGAAACTGTTCCGATCTTCTTTTGATGCTCCTAAGAGTGTGTTACAACTAATTACAAAGCATTCACGATGATCCGACTGCAAATAAAGTCAGCGCAAATTAAGTGGGCCTTAGTTTAGGTGCCACAAATTGAGACTTAAGACTTGAGTTCAAAATGTTTCAACTTAAAAAAATGAGGGAGAGTTTCACAGTTGTTTGAGTCAAGTTTAGAAAAATGCCGACTTTCTTTTGTTGTTGCTGTAGCCAATACTTCTCTTCATACTGACCAAAAAGAGACTGTGTTATAAAGCCCTTAAAACTGAAGTAATGAGGACTAAAATCTGTGGTCTTTGTTTTGTGCAAAAATGTAAATGTAAAACTATAATGACACTGTGTTTATTGAAAGCTCTTTTGAGTTCATTTTTTTCTGTTGGACTGTAGTGAAAGGAAAATAAGCAAGAGAAGAAATGTTCGACAAAAAATGCTTAAACTTTGGAAGATATCCACATATTGGGACTAAATTAAAAGGCTGAAACCAGGTACTGCCTTCTGAGTTTTAATATATTTTTTCACAGATGGAGGAGTGTGGATTTTGGCCCTATAACTATATTCCCTATAACTAGAAGCAATGTATGTAAAACATCCTTTAGGAGCAGGAAGTAAGTGAACCGTGCAAGTAAACCTAGATACCTAACTGTGTTATTTATGTAGGTCTACAAATTGTGGACCAGTCCTTTAAAATCACACCAATAATGCAAAGTCTACTTGAAACAATGTCAGAAAATATTTAAAATCAGTGATTATTGGAAATTTTTCTTGTGTACTTGGTTGTTCTGGTTTCCTGTGAAAGATTATTACACTGACAATTAGTTTATTTAATCTAGCCCTATTACAATTTTTATTCAAGCTTTTTTTTTTTTTATCTTGAGATAAGTAAACAGAATAAGGCAAAATGCTGCATTAGCACAAAGAAAACCTGTTGGAAGCGAGTTGGATTCCTCAACAGCATTTAACAACATACAGCCCCACCTGATGGTGAAGAAAGCAAGTGAACAGTTTCGTTTGGACAATCATGCTGTTGACTGTTGTTGTAGAGTTTTTAACCAGCAGGACATAGAGAGTGAGCGTAGCTGCTGGGTCTCATTTGGACACAGCGTTGATGATGTTGTTTTATAGATCTTTCATTGAAAGTGCCTTTACATTTTTGTTTATCTGGTGGTCCAGTGTTAAATAAAAAGGTTATCAACCTGGATTGTTACAGTTAGTAGTAAAATGATTGGTACTCGATTAAGCATCCTGTCTGCCTTCCAGATAAAGTACACCTCATCTCGCATGACAGCTCCCATCCTATGTATTCAGAGTTCCACTTTTTTTCATTAGCCAGAACCACTAGACACAAAGACTTTGTTCTACCCTGCTCTGCTATCACTATGGTAAATTCACAATGGATTGATAGACTGTACTGTAAGTGCAAACTTTTTATGTAGTTTATTTTGTCTTCTGTCTTTGTGTTACTCTACATATATAGTTCACGCTCCACAAACAATTGCCCTTTGGGGGAAGTGAAGTTATTCTTGAGTCTTGGGTCACCAGTCCAGTTTCTGTAATGAATGAATTTCTATCATGATGATGGAAAGAATGGCCAAAGCTGTGGAAACTGGATAGAGTTTGGTCTCTACTGTGTAATGCTCGTGTTTTCTGTGAGAACGCGTCAGCTGATTGCTGTACTGAAATTTAGATTTGCTGTGAGCCAGCACCTGGGAGGCAGTGGATACATGCACGCTACTGTGAGAAATACCAAACAGAGAAACTGAGCTTTCTGAACAACACTGCTTGCCAGGATGCTGATCCCCCCACATGTTCCAGAGGGAGAGGGGTCTTTCTGGGGCACTGACACCGGATCCCACCTCCTGGGTGGGGGATCAGGACCAAGGGGCAGAGAAGGGGGGAGAGAATGGATTGTCCATGGGTGCTTGGGAAGCTAAAGAATATGAGCGGGTATTACTGTCTGGCACAGCAGCCAGATGGACAGCAGATGAGTTTAGTTCTTCCAAACATTCTGCAGCCAGAGGAAACAGTCGTAAGTGAAAGTTTCAGTTTTATAGGCAGGGTTTTCTCTTGCTCTGGACCATAACATCTTCATCAAACCATTTGTGAGTTCAAACAAGTTATGAAAAAAAGTCACTATATCTTTGACACAGTCACTAAATCCATCATTCCTTAAGCTCTGCAGTGTGGCGTTAGTTAAAAAAAGACAATTAATTCATGGAGAACACTACATGACTTATAATCCACTCATCTCCTAAAAGACGTTGAATGTCAAAATGAAGTCTTAATTCGACTGTGCACACAAATTTTAATTGCATTCATAGTCCAGCTTTACTACAAAAGGCAGCACAGGTCTGAGAACAGCTGCCAGTCTGCCCTCTGCTGCTTGAAATCATACCTTCATGGTTCTAACATCTGCTCCTCTGCATGTCGGTATTGACCCCTGGTGGTGAGTAAAACCAGTCACATGCCACACATCAACGGGTTTTCATTATCACTGATCAAGTGTTAATATTGGTTAGCAGATGGGGGCCTTTAGGTTTTCAAAAACTGAACCAGGCATACAGCGTTAGGTGTGTTTCTGTTCTTTACAAGGCTCCAGTGTCCCTTCTTGCTGGGGAAACCCAGCACCTGTAACAATGTAAGGTTTTACATTTTACAATTACTGTGCTTTCACTGTAAATTATTTCATTTTTGTTAAACGAGGAAATTTGATTTAACTGAATTTAGGTTTGCAGGTTCCTGAATGTTAGTTTGTGAGTTTTGAAAATGTCAAACTATATGAGTTTGGTAAACTTAAAATATTAAGTTGACTCAACTGTTTATGGTCATTCAAGATATATTTTCTGAAGATTATTCAACGCTAATCTTCATCATATTTACCATCATAGTTTAAAGATTTTTCATTTGACATGAAGAATGTTGCTACAGCAGTTGTTAAAATCTTTTTTTTTTAACCAAAATCAGTACAAAGGCAACATCTGAACCCTGCTCCCAATGTGTCCGCAGGTATGGACTGTAACAATCATGTTGGCCACCACTTTTACTAGAATATATGTTAATGGCATACAGAAAGCTCCCATCACAAATGTTTTCGGCAAACTACAAATAATAGAAGTCTTTGAAGAGTTTCAAGGCTGAAACAAGTCTGCTAGTTTTTGTTACTCTAATGTTTACTGAGTTGAGTAATCAGTTCGTTCATTAAACTAATTTTAAGTTTTAAAAGGCTTCAAGTTAGAACAACTGTTTCTGAGCTGTAAAGTGGTCTGAAAATTAAAACTACACATTGTAATTTTAAATTAATTTGAAATTACCAACACTTACATATTTACACAGAGTTACCAGAAACGCTTAATTGATTTCACTAAGACTCCAGCCTTTAGGAAAACCTGCTACAATATACACAAGAAAGAAGAGTTGAAATAATGTGGAACATCTGTGCAACTTCTGAAGATAATGTGCTCAGGAACTAAAAAGATTGTGTAAAGATGTCGTGTTGTCTGCAGATTACAGGAGTTTGAGGTGCAGCTGTTGCAGGGAGGAGAGTAAGGGGGAAAGAGCACAACCTGGTGGGAGGCTGGTGTTGGTAACATGTTGTTTCAGCTTCACATTGTGCCACCTGTGATCCACCTGCAGATGGAGTCCGGTACCTTCAGCTGGAAGAGCTAGTCCTTTAGCAGGGCCTGGATAGCTGCAATAAAGGCAGAAATGGATCCTATTTGTAGATTCCTGGCCAGGTGCTGAGGGGTGAAGTGGAGGGTCATCCTTATGGCATCTTTTACAGGTATGTTGACTCCGTAGGAAAACTGTGGGTCAGGAATAGGCTTTTGAACCTTTTGAGGAGCTTAAAATTACAGTTTGCAACACTGTCATCTGTTATCTTCATTCGCTTATCCTGTTCAGGGTCAAAGGGGGGCTGCAGCCTTTTCCAGTTGTCATTGGGTGAGATGCGTGGTCAACCCTGGAAAGTTCTCGACTCTATCTCAGGGCCAACACAGAGCGACAATTACAGAATTATTATTATGTTTATTCCTATTCCTATCATTTTAGTTTGACAACTACAACTAAGTGAAGGGTTGTGCAGAGTGTGATGGAGCATAATGAGTGAAGTAGAGATGTTTCAGAGCAGGGAGAGGAGGACTTGGTCAGAGCAGAAAGAACTGATTCAGGTTTTTATTAGAATTAGCTTAATTTGCACACTGTAACTTAAAAAGAATAAAGGGATCTGCAGTCAAGACAGTATTTCATTTTTCTAAAGACCCAACAAAAACAAAAAAGTTTTTGTTCTTAAATATGAAACTTTTGACAAGAGTTTATTTTGGATACATATTGCCCACCTCTATGGAGGTCACATCTTTTAAACTAGTAGAGAATTGGTGTTTTTATGTCTGTTTAAAAATGGTAAAATGTGATATTAGAGGGAATTAGATATTGTTTGGCCTATCCGGTTACTTATGCCATCTTTTTCCGTGTCAGCCAATAGGATTTAAGAATTGGCGACATCTCTGCGATTCAGGAAACCCTTTCCGCATCTGCCTGTGCATTAAATTAAGAAAAGGACGCAAATACTATTTCCGGTTGCTACATTCAAAATAAAATCACAACTGCCCAGCAAGCATCCTAACCTTAAATTTAAACGGCCTTGTAAAAATTGAACTCAGATACGCCGATATTCCTGCACAGAAATAAGTTTTCTATGTAATCTGCACTGAAATAAAAGACACATTGTATATATGACTTTAGTAATCAATACAAAGAATCAGTTTAATTGTGATCGAACCTGCAGCTTTTTGGACCTTGAATAAAATCATTTAAAGCTAGTGTTGTATACTATGAGCAGTGTGTTAATAACATAGAGAGAATTTACGTTGCTAACATCAATAATGTGTATTTATTACATTACAGACTCTGTAGTTTCAATGTTAGAGTTGACGTTTTTATTGTTAAACAACAGTACTTCTTCCGGTACTACCGACCTTTGCTGTTAGAACTTGACTCCCCTCTGCTCCTGCTGCAATCTTGAGCTCTTGTCACTAATGAGGTTCGTGTATTGGATTCGGCTCAGTTTGCCCTTAACGTAAATTCACTTTTAGCGTGTCACGGAACCTTTTCTTCAGAGGTGAAGCATTACACGTCTGTCGAAGATGTCTGTGGCCGGGCTGAAGAAACAGTTCCACAAAGCCAGTCAGGTATGGAGGCGGATGTTACTGCTCGGTTATACCGTTAACAATTGTTTGGATGTGGACTATGTTCGAGCTAGTTGGCGTTGACGGAACCAGGTTTCAGGGGATTTTTAAACAACGTAGCCAACGATAAATTCTTACATTTGGCTGTGTTTGATTGTTGTAGCTCTTTAGAGGCATTTCCAAGGTGTTTTCAGAGAAAGGTATCGGCGTAACCTTACTTTTTCAACTAGATAAGTTCGGAAATTCACGCCAAACTCCGTTCAGTAAAGATTAAATGTAATGCCACACACAGGGATCAGACAATTATTAGTTAATTAAATTCAGAAGCGCAAAGGGAACAAAATCTGACGTAGATTTCGGCTTTTTTATTGACGTTCTTTATCAAGTTCTTTATGTCACGACACTCGACTGTAATGGAACTTCAGTGATGATACCATACTTCAGAATTTCAATGATTATACTATAATACCAGGGAAATCAAAACAATTGATAATATTTTTTATTGAGTACAAAAATACAATCATTTTGTTCTCAAGCTACGTTATAACACATAACAGCTTTCGTTTTCGGTTGGTATTTGAGATTTATTGTAGACAGGCGGTATTTGAGTAATTTATTAGGTAACACATCATGCTTTGACCGGTTCCAAACGTCTTATTGTTATAAGACTCTCTTTTATTGTCAGATACAATCTAAATGAATATATCTATCTCCTGTACAGCCTGGTGGATGGCATTGAACCAGACATCTTCACATATGACCAGTTCACATACAGAGCATATTTTTTAACTAGGGATACAGTACAGTCCATTTTAGTTGCTCATACAACATACATTTTAAAGGGAATTGTTGATTACCTCAGCTTCCTGCCACCAAAACACACCATGGCGGGTTGCTGTGAGTAACTGCATTACATTCACATAACATGTCACCCTAAACAAATGCTGCCTGTTGGATCATCTGTTTGTCCTAATGAGCAGTGGCCTATAACATTTCTGAAATGCCTTAAGCTTTGGTTAAACCTCTAAGAACCATTGCTGGTAAAGTAAGTAAGCAGACACAAGATTTCTGAATGGCAATGGATTGGATTAGATGGGGTTGAGATTTTAGGATGAGGTTTACTCATAGTCTTGTGTTCCATCTGTTAGGTATCACCTTGTTATACACATAGCCTGCTGATGCACTTGCCTGTTGGACATAGAGGGGTTCTGTTACAGAAAGTATGGACTTTCAGTTTGCTCTGTTTTGTTGTGTAGCACTTCAAGGAGAACAAACAGTGTTGTGTATCAGATTTTTTTCTTTTACATGAATGTGGTGCCGTGATGTGTGAAAGGCCTAACTGTGTAACAAAGCAACTACTCAAATACAGTTTTTTATTGATCATAGGTACGTAGTGATCCAAGTGTGTACTCTCTCTTTTATTTCTATGTTTTGTGCACAGCATTTTAGTTTGGTTAAGGTCTGGACTTCGACTAGGCCATTTCAAAACTGTGATTCTTTAATTTTTCAGCAATTCTGATTTAGATTTATTGTTGAGCTTCGGATCATTGCTATTACATGACCCTACAAAACAAGCCCAAATCATCACCCCTCCACCGCTGTGCTTGATGGTGGGTATGAGGTGTTAATGCTGAAATGCTGTGTTTGTTTTTTGCCATTGCGCTGGGAATTAAGGCCAAAAAAGTCCACTTTGGTCTCATCTGTCCATTGGACATTGTCATAATTGTTGTTGTTCTAACTGTACAACTTTGAGCTTCACATTTTTTGGAAATGGTTTTAATATCTTTTCTAGATTATGTGCAGCAACAATTGCTTCTCTAAGAACAATGCTCATGTCTTTCCCTCTTGGCATTGTGTTAACACACACCTGAATGCCGCAGACCAGCAAACTGCCAAAACTTTTGCTTTTATCGATGTCTGCAGACCTGCTGCTGATCAGCTAATCAAGGGCTTGTGACGGCTCAACTTCTCCTCTTAAACCTTATGAAAGCAGTTAGGGGGTACATAGTATTGCCCACATGTTTTTTTAGCTTAATTTTTGTTGAATAAATAATGGCAGAATTAAAGAAAGTTATTTGTTGTTGTTTGTCTGAGGTTGTATTAGCCTAATACTAAGACCTGCTACGATCAGATTTTTTAATAATGTTTTTACATAAAAAAAACATTGCACTAACTTTTGCACGTTTATATCGCTAGAACTGTTGCTTGTAAGAGGCCAAATCATCAATGCAGCAAAGCTCCATCTCATCTTTAAATAAAAAATGTGAAGTTGCAATAACCATGGTTTGTATAGCAGCCTGTGCTCTTTTTGCTGAAGAAGTAATTGCATCCCTTAAAACACCTGTCACAAAATACTTTTTTGTACACTGTCTTTAATGAGTCTTTAAGTGTTAGCAAAGCATTTCTCCTTCCACTGAATCTCCACGTCTGTCTTAACAACATCTCCTGTCAGCTGGGTATCCAGTTAGCAAACCTCTGGAGTTCTGTTACATTTTGGCAGAGATGAGAGTGATTTCCTGTATTAGGAATGGTGATAAATTCCTCTTACATTTAGCCCTAAAAGTAGGACCAAAAATGTGTTACACCGGGAAAATTTGGCCAGTTGGAAGTAAAGGAGTAGAAATCGGAAGCACTTGATCGACATTCCTAAGTTAAGAAATCTCTTGGAGACCAAAAAGAACACTTTCCACATGTCACTTCCACAAATAGAAACCACAGTTATGTCAACATTATGTCATTAATATTGTAAGGATGCATTCAGAATGTATTCATACCCCCTTTTACCTTATTCAATTTTGTTTCACGCTGATACTACAGTTGTTTAATTTTTTTTCTCATTAATCCACACTCAGTACCCCGTAATGACAAAGTGAAAACACAATTTTAGAAATGGCTGCAAATTTATTAAAAGAAAACCTGAAATATCAACATGCACTCAAGTATTCAGACCCTCTACACCGTACTTTGTCGAGTCACCTTCAGAAGCTATAACAGCCTTAAATCATTTTGGGTATGATGTGACAAGCTTTGAACACCTGGACTGGGGGATTTTCTGCAACTGTTATTTGCAAATCCTCTCAAGCAGGAGTACGGTTGGATGGGAACTGTCAGTGGACAGCCATTTTCAAGCCTCTCCAGAGTTAGGGTTAGGTTATCCATTTGAGCTTCTTTGAGCTTCCTGCAACATTCTCACTAGTCTCCTCTTTTCATTGTCCAGCTGGTTACAGTAGTGATGATTTAGGTGAGTTATGAAATAGAGGGTGAACATTTTTAACATTTTTACATGTATCACAGATTACTTGGTCCGTGATTTACCTTTCCTGCCCTCTGTATCTGTTGCAGGAACATTTATGAAGTTAACCATTTCATAGGACATTGAAACATCTGTGATTTCGTTGTGAGAGTCTATAGAAGAGTCTATTTATCCAGTAATTTTTTTTGGTTTATTGGTTTATTATTTATTGGTTAGCTTGGTGGAAACGGTGGTGCTGTCTCTGTTGTCCTGCTCACACACAGATACACAGACCCCTGGTCTGATGAAAGAAATGCAGAATGGAGGTCGGCATGGATTAATTGGAATGTTGCCTCAGTAGTGCTTGTGTGCTGCTCACATAATTTGTATAGGTTGTTTGAGACACATCATTCAACTTAAAAAAAATTGAAGATTTTTGACATTAGCTAGTGATTAATCCTGACTTGAACGTCTCATCTTTCAAATTGCTCTAATCCTAAACCCATATTAGGTGTTTCAACAGGTTGTAGGAGATAAGGAATTTTCAGTGGACAGCCACTGGTTTTGTCAGATTCAATGACCACTGTTTGGTAAATTCACAATTCAGTTGTTAATAACTATAATAATACAACATCTAGTTAATCTGCTCTTATGCCTGTCACATTTATGCTTCGTTAAAGATGATTTTGTTGAAAAAGAATTACGACATTTTTATATTTGAAGACAATGGGACTATTATTCTGCTGCCCATAAAGACCAATATAGAGCTAAGTCTTTCTCCACATAAATGATCCAGTAGCTTGTCTGTTGGCACATTTCCATTGGTAGATTGGAGTGGAGATTGGAGATTAGAGTGGTGGGAAGTAGCAGACAGAGTTTGTGAACTCAAGTTTAATTTTTAAGCACATTAGATCATATATCATTTTGTCCCTAAATGTATTTTGACCTGTACAATCAAACATCTGGGGAGGAATGTGTGAGGCATTATGGTGAGGAACAGTGATTGGGAAAAAAGGATTAATAAATGAATAGACTATTATTATGGAGATGAGAAATATGAATAACACAAAACACCTGCTGCTGTAGCTTAGAAACAGATGGCGATAAATAAAGATTCCAGAGAATTTATGGATTGCAGTCTAATCTTGGTTAGATACTTTTTTATATTACTCAAAACCTGTGCTGAGAGTTGCGATGTCCTTGGACCAGCATTTGGGTGAATTACAGAGCAGAGCAGGCCACACATTAGACCTTTACTGTGTAGATCATTGATTTACCAGGGCTTATGCAGGAAAATATGAATGTCATGATTTATCTCATTACTGGTGGAATTATTCCCATGTGCATGAGTTAAATGCCATCCTGCCACTTCCTGTTTGTGTGCCTTTCTGTTCTGCCCTGTTACTGTTCTGTTCTGCGACACCTACGCTCTCACCGGTGTAGTTGTTCATTGGACTAGACATGCAGTTTTGTTTCACAGCCTGTTTTATGCTGTAGTCTCATCCACTCTCACTTCTTTTTTTGTTCATTACAAACGGTAAAAATAAGATACAGTCTTTCCTTTTGTGGGCAGAGATTTCATTGCTGTGTACAGTATTCTATACCTGTTTTTCCCTTGTACCCATTTGATCCTACTGTTGTTCTCTGAGTCATGCAGGGATGAGCAGTCAGAGCCAATCCTTTACTATCATTTACGTCACTCGCAGTGGTTTCCTGTTAGTGGATACACGGTGAGAAATTATCTGCAAATAACAGCCACATTTTATCAATCATATCTCCCCAGAAAAATATCTGGAAACATGGTGGATGTTGTGTGGTGTATGTCAAAAGTATTGTTTTCTATTTTACATACTTCCTGAAATGGAAACCGGACACAGAGTGGGGCTGGGACCAGATATGTACTGGACCAGCAGAAGATAACTGGGAAGGGAAATTACTGTCAGTTCCTGTTTATTCCACCCATATCTGTCCTGTCTCTGCGATATGACTTGATAATACCACTGTTTTCATAATCACTGCAGCGTTTAGTGTGCAAAGTCCACAGTCATTTGTACAGGTGGAACTGACTAATACTCCTGATGCCTTGCACACAAAAATAGGGAGGTCAGAAAAACCTGTAATTACCCAGTTTTCTTCCTGCACTGAGATTTTTACTAAATCTAAGTGATATGGAGACAGACCCACTTTGGTGGCAGAAGTGTTCTTCACCATTGATTCATTAACAACAACAGCAGCAGTTAGAGTCAATGTCATAATTACTTCACAGTCTTTACTGGAAGCATTTGTTTTGCCATGCTAGATTCTAGAAGAAGTGCAGTCAGATCTGCTGAAAATATATGTTTTCCCCTTTACTTAAGCGAAACCTTACATTTGCATATTCCTGCCCCTGAATCTTAAGATCTAATTCTTACATTGCTTGTCTGCTCTCCTGCTCCTGCCTGATTAGTTGAAGGACCCACACAAACCAAGTCACTAGTCAGTATATTTAGACACAGCAGCTGTGGATTCAGATGTTATGATGATGGTTTCAGATGCTCTAACATGATTCAACCAGCACCTGATTTGAAGCTTACAGAAGGGTTTAGTGTTAAAACACAAACACGGTTTATGTTTAAATGGTCTGCACTTATATATATACTTTTCTACCTATTGGCACTTTGTTGACACTAAGTTGGGGTTTCATTGTCTTGCTCAAGGACACTTCGACATGTGACCAGACAGCCTGGGATCGAACCAACAACTGTGAGATTGGTGGATGACCGCTCTACCTTTCTGTACCACAGTCGCCCTAGTGTATTTTATTGAGTGAGATAAAACACTAGGGCGAATGAGAAAATATTAATTATCATGTTCCTAGAAGCACAGGCCGAGGTGGAGGAGTTGCAGCAATCTTCCATTCTAGCTTATCAATAATTCCTAGACCTAAACATAGCTATAACTCATTTGAAAGCCTTACTCTTAGCCTTTCACACCCAAACTGGAAAACTCAAAAACCACTATTATTTGTTATCATGTACCGTCCTCCAGTCCTTTATTCAGTTTTTGATTGAATTTTCTGATTTTCTATCTGATTTAGTGCTTAGTACAGATAAAGTCATTATAGTGGGTGACTTTAACATTCATGTAGATGCTGACAGTAACTGTCTGAGCACTGCGTTTAATTCATTATTAGATTCAATTGGTTTTTCCCAAAATGTAAATAAACCCACTCACTGTTTTAGTCACACGTTAGATCTTGTCCTTACGTATGGAATTGAAGCGGATAATTTAACCATATTTCCTCACAACTCTCTTCTGTCTGACCATTTTTTAATAACATTTGAATTTACAATAACGGACTATATAGCAGTTAGGGAAAAATTCCACTATAGCAGATCCTTAAGTGAAAAAGCTGTCAACATATTTAAAGAAATTATTTCTCCATCATTTGCTTCACCATATGTTAATACAATGGAAAGTAGTCTCCTTAATGTTACTCCTGCACAAGTAGATTATCTTGTTGACAATTCTGCAGCCTCACTACGTACAATACTCGATAGTGTTGCCCCTCTAAAAAAGAAGGCAGTAAATCAGCAGAGGCGATCTCCATGGTATAGTTCACAAACACGCAACTTAAAACAGGAAACACGAAAGTTAGAAAGGAAGTGGTTCCAGAAAGTTAGAAGAATCTCATTTAGCCTGGAAAAATAGTTTAAAAACGTACAAAAAAGCTCTCAGTGATGCCAGAACAGCATATTATTCATCATTAATAGAAGAAAACAAGAACAACCCCCGGTTTCTGTTCAGCACTGTAGCCAGGCTGACTAAGAGCCATAGTTCTGTTGAGCCTACTATTCCCTTAACTTTGAGCAGCAATGACTTCATGACCTTCTTTATGAATAAAATTGTAGCTATTAGAGAAAGTATTCACCAGATCCTCCCCCCAAAAATTACAGATAGATCTTCATGTACAGCAGTGCTAGAATCATCGATAAGGCCCCAATCCCTGTTAGACTGCTTTTACCCATAGATCTCTCTGAGCTAACTTCAATTATTACCTCATCTAAACCAACAACCTGTCTGCTAGACCCTATTCCAACTAAGCTGCTCAAGGAAGCTTTACCCTTAATAGATACGTTCATATTAGATATCATCAATCTATCTTTAGAAACAGGCTATGTACCACAGGCCTATAAGGTAGCTGTAATTAAACCATTACTTAAAAAACCCTGTCTTGACCCAGGTGTTTTAGCCAATTACAGACCAATATCTAATCTCCCCTTTATTTCTAAAATAATTGAAAAAGTAGTCGCAAAACAATTATGTGATCACCTTCATAGGAATAATTTGTATGAAGACTTTCAGTCAGGATTTAGAGTTCATCATAGTACAGAAACAGCACTGGTAAAAGTCACCAACGATCTTCTCATGGCCTCAGATAATGGACTCATCTCTATACTTGTTCTGTTAGATCTTAGTGCTGCATTTGATACCATTGATCATAACATTTTATTACAGAGACTGGAACATGAAATTGGAATTACAGGAACTGCACTAGGTTGGTTTAAATCTTATCTGTCTGATAGATTTCAATTTGTTCATGTTAATGATGAATCCTCCATGCACACAAAGGTTAGCTATGGAGTTCCACAAGGCTCTGTGTTAGGACCAATACTTTTACTTTATATATGTCTCCTTTAGGCAACATTATTAGAAAACACTCCATAAATTTCCACTGTTATGCTGATGATACCCAGCTATATTTATCTATGGAACCAGATGAAAATAATCAGTTAATAAAGCTTCAAGCCTACAAGACATAAAGGCCTGGATGTCCCACAATTTTTTACTTTTAAACTCAGACAAAACTGAAGTCATAGTATTTGGGCCCAAAATCTCAGAGATATGATGTCCAACCATATTGTTACCCTAGATGGCATAAGTCTGGCCTCCAGTACTACTGCAAGGAACCTTGGAGTTATTTTTGATCAGGATCTGTCCTTTAAGTCACATATAAAACAAATCTCTAGAACAGCCTTCTTCCACCTACGGAACATTGCCAAAATTAGGAGCATACTGTCTCAAAGTGATGCCGAAAAACTGGTCCATGCATTTGTTACTTCTAGGTTGGACTACTGTAATTCCCTACTTTCAGGATGCCCCAGTAACTCACCTAAAGAGCCTGCAATTAATCCAAAATGCTGCAGCAAGAGTGCTGACTGGAACTAGCAAGAGAGATCATATTTCACCTTCACTAGCTTCTCTCCATTGGCTTCCCATTAAATTTAGAATAGAATTTAAAACCCTGCTTCTTACATATAAAGCTCTGAATGGTCAGGCTCCATCATATATAGAAGATCTCATAGCACCATATCATCCCAGTAGACCACTTTGATCTCAGAATGCAGGCCTACTTGTGGTTCCCAGAATTTCCAAAAGTAGAATGGGAGGTAGAGCCTTTAGCTATCAAGCTCCTCTCTTGTGGAACCAGCTCCCAGTTCAGATTCTGGAAGCAGACACCCTCTCTACTTTTAAGTCTAGGCTTAAAACCTTCCTTTTTAATAAAGCATATAGTTAGTTATAGTTATGCTGCCATAGGCTTAGACTCCTGGGGGACCCACCCCCCAATGCACTGAGCTCCTTTCCTCCTCTTGACCATCTCTCCTCTCCTCTCACCCCGCAATTGTCACCACTGTATGTCATTAACTCTGTGTGTTCTCTCCTGTAGTTGTCTTTGTCCTCCTCTGTCCCCCTCTCTCTGTCCCTTTCTGCAGGTGTCCTCCGGCTTTGAAGCTGTGTGTCTTCCAGCGTGCAGCTACTGGTCCTACCAATCTGCCCGATGTTTTGTTGTTGCTTTTGTTGCTCTGTTCTTTCTCTCTCCCTTTCCACTCACCCCAACCGGTCGAGGCAGATGGCCGTCCACCCTGAGCCTGGTTCTGCTGGAGGTTTCTTCCGTTAAAGGGAGTTTTTCCTCTCCACTGTTGCCTATGGCTTCTCCAGGGGGAATTGTTGGGTTCTCTTTATATATCTTTATAATCTTGACTTTATTCTGTAAAGTGCCCTGAGATGACTTTGTTGTGAATTGGCGCTATATAAATAAAGTTGAATTGAATTGAATTGAATTGAAAATGAGTATTTTGTCATTTGTCAAAACTTACAATGTGAACGAACCCTGTCCTGCAGTACCTTTAAGTTAAAATGCTAACTTATGTATGCTTGCACCCAAGGGTAGGTCGGTTGGTAAGGCAGTCGTCCACTGACCACAGGGTCAGTGCTTAGTAGCGATCTCAGGTCCCAGCTATATGTCAACGTGTCTCTGGGCAAGACACTGAACCCCTAAAAGCCCATTCCCATCCATACCTGTTCAGTGCTGGTCTAAGCCCGGTAGAAATTGAGGAGGGTTGCGTCAGGAAGGTCATCCGGCGTAAAAACTGTGCCAAATCAACATGCGGACAATGATCCCCTGTGGCGACACTGAAATCACGGGATAAACCGAAAGGACAAAAAAAAAAAAAAGTATGCTGGCACCCTGAGACAGAACAGAAACAAAATGTCAATATACAGAGATAAACCTAACACTTTAGTAAATAAAACCATGCATCTTTAATGAGTGATGGAGGGACTGAGCCACAGTCGCTTGGTGGTCTAACAAGCAGCTTTTCAGCACATTAACATTTCAGCAGCTCCACATCATTGTGTGCAGCTTCACGGTGATGTGGCTCAGACAGTTTATGTTGTGGTAAAAAATGAAGGCCAGATACAAGATCTATTGAAACACAGTAAGTTGAAGTATGATACCTGTGCTCACCACCACTAGAATCTTTAGAGTTGTTCTAGTGGTTTCATATTTCAGTGTTTTCTAAGTTTGTATAATAAATTTGTGTTTGTGCTACTTAGCATATTTAAAGTTATAGCATGGCAAATTTAAAAAAAAAATATTTTTAAACTGTAACATGTCTTGTGAGTATGCTCTTAATCTTTATTAAGTGCAACATCTTAAATCTCACAGGTTGTCGTTTCCTGTTGATTCCTACTTTAATCATGGTTGTGAGGGATCAGGCAGGCAAGTAAGAAAACGTCAGGTAAATTTTAACAAAAGAGGGTTTTTTATTACTCCCAAAAAGTTAAAAACATTTTACAAAGTGATTAGTAATAAAAGTATGTAATAATAAAAATTTAAACAACTGAAACAACTACATCGAAAGAGTAATATTACCTCTGCAAAATACCTAATTACCAAAGTAAAAAATCTAAATCCCTATTGATGAGGCAGTACAGTATGATTGGCCACGTCCTGTATTTAACAGCTCATCTTTTGTTTTGGCCTAACAAGATATTCCCTCAGCAACCATCAGCAGCACCATCCACACTGTTATCTAAAAAAAAAAAATTTATACAAATTAGACTAAAGTAGCTCATCAAACTAAAGTTTGGTCATATAAAAATGTAACTAAATGTACATGCTACAAATAGAATATGTAAATTACTGTCAACAATATCAATTAAACTAAATATTCTGTATGAAATAAAGAGTGTACCATTTATTCCAATTCAACTAAAATGTGCATGCCTAAGGGCAACATAACTCACATAAAGGGAAATAACTATTAAATGTAATCCCAACAAACTAAGGTGGGTTTACCAATATTTACCTCAGCTGTGTGACGGCAGGTGCAGCTATCACAGTGGTGCTGTGATCAAAATCTGCTGGGAAATCTTACATCTCATTGTGTGAATTATTAATTTAGTAAAGGTTTAGAATGCTGTCTGTTGATCGAATACCAATAAGTAAAGGCACAAATGTTTCCTCCTCTCCAACAGTTACACGAAGACCCCAGCCATGGATGCATCTATTATTTAACATCAAAATATCTATCACTTCTTAAAACATTGACAGTTCTGAAGCTTCCACTACTTCTGAAAATTAATAAATCAGTGCATATATGCTAAAATAAAACCTTGGGGGAGGACTGGTATACTAAACATAGGAATACACTAAATTCTCCTCTCTTATAGTGTAATCTCGAGGCTCCATGTGCAGCAAAATGCCTGACTGTCAGTATCAAAACTGACAAAAAAACTATGCAACAGACTTGAAATAATATAGTCCTGAAGCAGAGGATAGTGGGTGTAAAAATTATCCAAAAACAGAATTGTTTGTTTCAGAGTCAGAGTCTGAAAAGTTATAGTTAAAGCTCATCAGAAAAGATTTAAATACAGCACATGTTACTGTAATATGGATTGGTTCCTGTAGAAGATATTGTTGTGCACCCACATGCACACTGGATTTGTTCAGCTCTGATTAAGTAATTTTTTAGTATTTTGAAGTTTGTTGCTTCACTGTTATTACGAAACATCAATGTGCAATATATTGAGGTAACAGGCTTCCCATTTTACTCTTCCTATTTTAACTGTCTCTGGTTGACATGACTGACTTTACCTGCTAAGGCAATTAATTGTGACTCCATAAGTAACCAACCATTTATGAAGTACTTTAAAAAAAAACGTTTGGCTGTTTTTTGATCAACGATATTTGAAATTTAATTTTGGCTGTTAAACATGATGTAGTCTGTGAAACGATCTGTGTGAGTGCATCACATTCCTTTCAGTTATGTTGAGGCCAAGAATGAATAGGTGCCAAACTATATTAAAATAATTTTTGGAATGTGCACATTTATGCCCAAAAGTTGGTTATAGTGGGGGATCTTCCTTTTGAGAATGCATACACAGGGAGGGGAGGACCAAACAAAATCATCTAAATTAAAACATGTTGTACTGTAAATTAACCAAACTTTATTCTTAAGATTTTCCTTGTCTGTTTAATTTTGCTGCCTATCTAGTTGTGCTGCATTTGCCTGTGACATTATGGTAAAGATAAGAAGTGGAGTTAGCTTCTTTATTAACTTTGCATTTGGGAAGCATATCTCAACAAGGTAGCATAATTTGATTCTGTGTACCGTCATTTTATCGGGTAGTCACTACACCTTTCAGTTAGGCCTATTTTTTTATAACAACATAATAAGCAACACACTATTAATAATACAATTTTAATATTAGTATATATATATATATATATATATATATATATATATAAATGATGGTTAAGATTTACAGTGTATTCAGAAAGTTTTCAGACCTCCTTAACTTTATTCAATTTTATTATATTGCAGCCTGATACTTGTTTAAATTTTATTAATTCATATTATAATATATAATATAATATAATTTTTTCTCTTTCATGTTCACGCTGACTGAGCTCCAGAGATCCTGTGTGGAGATGGGTTACAGAAAGACAACCAAATATTTTTAAGTATTTTTAGTATTTTTTTATTGAATAATTTTTACATGTGTGACACATTACAATAACTGCTGTATTCTTAATCTGATTCAAATTTAGAGTCCTAAATTATTGGTAATATGAATTAAAGAAAAACTAGGAGAATGTGACTTTTTTTTACTTGTAGGCCCTTTAATTTTACCAAGGAAATGCTGGTAAATATAAAAATAATAATTATAATAATGAGTTATTATCCGTATGAGCACCTATGCATACAGTATACCCCACTCATTAGGTCAGCATTGCTATGAAGTGATTTTTTTCCTTTATGATTTCATGTTCCACTCACACTATCTGGTCTAACTAAGGGAATAATAATGACATTAGTTCTGGCCAGGGCTTGTCAGCTGACGACACTACTGATGTAAACAGACCATTGTGTCTCTGCTCTGGAAAGGCTTCTAATGAGGCAGTTACCTGGAATGGCAGGAGAAGGTGGATAAACTAATAATGTCAGGCCATCCTGTTTAATGTCTTCTGTTTTCTTTGAATCATTATTTTTTTTATTAATCTGTGACCTGTTCTCAGTAAACAACATTGTTAACTTGCTAACAATATAAGAGAAGATGATTCTTGTGGCCCTGGAACATTTGCTGTGGTGTGTGGTTCAGCAGGTTGGGGACCGATACTAGCTGACTAGCTTAAAGGAAACAAAAACAGTGTCTGCCACACTGCCTGCTGCCTCTTCCTTCCTGCGCATACTGAAAGTGCAGCCCACAGCTCGCACACACACACACATAGTGTTGTTCTAGATAACTGTGTTTACAGTAAAAAGCTGAATGAAAGACTCTTTTCAAATTCTTATCTAGCCATAAACAAGCTTAATGAGAAATCATCTACTAAAGGACTTTCACAGACCTTGAGTGGTCCCTGAACCCTAGACTGTACTGCACGTATTCTAGCCAGGTTTACACAATTTTATTGTCTCTACCAAATATCAGTTCAACCACTCATCAACCTTTTTCCTTTTCGTGTTTTGTGGTCATTTATTGCTTTAAACCACACGTTTTTATTTTAGATTTCAGTGGGCAAGCTTTTGAGATGAAACTTGCTGTGGAAATGCTGCACAAAGTGTTTTTGTTGTCTTTGTCCTGGTTAATGCACAAAACAGTTGTGACATTTTTGTTGCAGTTTTATATCTGATGCCACTGAATAAGTATGTAATAAAATACCCATTTCAATTATCAAAGGATTTTGGGACTGTCAATCATGAAATACTTAAAAGCTTAACTTTTTACTTAATTCTAAGTCATAATTTATGTAACAGCAGAAATTCCCCATCAGGCTGCAGAGATGTTAGATTAGATTACATTTTGTTGTCACATTTACAGGGCAACAGAATGCAATTTAGTATATATCCAGATGTGTACAAAATATACAATGTCCACAGTATGTACAAAGCACTATTATGATCACAATGTACATGTGGATGTAGCATGAACATAATGTACAGATGGAAGTACCATGGACATAATGTACAGATAGAGCTACTGTGGACAAAATATACAGATGGACGGAGGGCAGTCTATGGGAATGGTGAGAAGGGTCCTTGTGAATGCTGCAAGCTCGACGCATTTCCTCTGGTTGTCCTCAATGGCTGCGCACCATGCAGCCAGGTGTTGTACCTCCTCCCTGTCTCATTGTTGTCTCTGATGAGGGCAATCATTGACATGCAGAGGTCTGCTGGTCCCAGATGTCCATATCTCCAAGTTGAGTGGTCAGCTTGGAGGGTATGACTGTGTTGAATGCTGAGCTAAAGTCAACATAAAGCATTCTTGCTTAGGTGCTGTGACTATCCAGATGTGTGACCACAGAGTGCAGTGCTATGTAGACTGCATCCCCTATGCTCCTATTGCTGCGGTATGCAAATTGGTAGAGGTCCAGTGTGGGTGGCAGGCTGTCCTTCAGTTGTGCGAAGACCAGTTGCTTAAACCACTTCATTACAATGGATGTGAGTGCTACATGGCGGTAGTCTTTAGACCCTTCGGGGTGGAGTGCACTGGGACAGTAGAGGTGGATTTTAAGTATGTAGGCACAGCTGCTTGCGTGAGAGACAGGCTAGCAGTCTTTAGGACTAGCAGTCTTCTGCTCAATGCAGCATAGGCATCTGTGGAGGTGTGTGTGAGGGGCTGGTGGTCTCCAGAGAGAGTGGTCTTGGTCGCGGTCTCCTTGTTGTCCCAGTTGAAGTGAGCATAGAAGTGATTTAGCTTATTGAGGATGGAAACATCTGTAGCTATTGGGGTTGAATTGCTGGGCTTGTATTTGGTGATGGCCTGGATGCCCTGCCACTTATGCCAGGGGTCAGAGTTCATTCATGGCTTCTGATTAGTATACATGGTTATCTGTTTCTATGTTGTGACACTGTCGTTAGTTGTGTTGATATAGTTCAGCACAGAGGAGGTATAGATGTTAATGTCCGTATGAGAGCCACTGGTAGTCTTCCCTGTTGGCCACACTTCAATGGTCTTCATTAATGGCTTCACGAGTTTGATGAGTGGTGAGCGCTTGGGTATGAGAAACAAGAAGAGGTGGTCTGAATGTCCCAGATGGGGGAGGGGTTTTGCGATGTTCCAGCTCCAGGTATATTTGTTAAACGTGTTCCAAGGTTTTGTCTCCCCTTGTGTGGCAGGAAACATGCAAGTGAAATTTGGGGAGTACTGTCTTTTGATTGATTGAAATCACCCGTAACAATAAATGCAGCCTCTGTGTATCAGTCCGTTGTTTGCCAGTTAGTTTATCATTAGCATCCGGGGGAATATAAGCTGCTGTTATAATGGTGAAACTAAATTCTCTAGGCCGATAAAAAGGCCTACATTTAATCATGAGAAACTCTAGATTAGCTGAGCAGTGTCTCCCAACAATGACAGAGTGCGTACACCAAGCTTTGTTGACGTAAATGCACAGTCCTCCTCTAATCTTACCGGAATCATCTGCCCGGAGTGTCCAGCTAGCTCAATAGCACTGTTGAGTACTCTGCCGTGTAACCACATTTCAGTGAAGATCATGACATTGCAGTCTGTAAATCTCTTACTACGGGTAATGCAGATGTTAACCAGCACCTAGTCAGTGTTTTTTCCAGTGGCTGAATGATAACTAATTAACTTGAAATTATTACAGTCTCAATCCATAATCAAGCCAGTAAAATCATTGTTCTGACAAACTTTAAAGGTAATGGATGAGACACCAATGAAATGGCAGTATTGTCAAATTCTTAATTTCTAAAACTTGTGCCTACTTACACTTTGTGTATAGTGCATGTATGTATGGAGATGGCTATGCACATAGCTATGGAGTTCCACAAGGCTCTGTATTAGGACCAATACTTTTTACTTTATATGTGTCTCCTTTAAGCAACATTAGAAAACACTCTATAATTTTACATTGCTATGCTGATGACACCCAGCTATATCTATCTATTGAACCAGATGAAAAAAATCAGTTAATTTAGCTTCAAGCCTGCCTAGAAGACATAAAGGCCTGGATGTCCCGCAGTGTTTTACTTCTAAACTCAGACAAAACTGAAGTCAAAGTATTTGGGCCTAAAAATCTCAGAGATATGATGTCCAACCATATCGTTACTCTAGATGGCATAAGTCTGGCCTCCAGTAGTGCTGCAAGGAACCTTGGAGTTATTTTTGATCAGGATCTGTCCTTTAACTCACATATAAAACAAATCTCTAGAACAGCCTTCTTCCACCTACGGAACATTGCCAAAATTAGGAGCATCCTGTCTCAACGTGATGCCGAAAAACTGGTCCATGCATTTGTTACCTATGTTACCTATAGCAGCATGACTACAACTAACTATAAGCTTTATCAAAGAGGAAGGCTTTAAGCCTAGACTTAAAAATAGAGAGGATGTCTGCTTCCTGAAACTAAACTGGGAGCTGGTTCCACAGGAGAGGAGCTTGATAGCTGAAGGCTCTGCTTCCTATTCAACTTTTAGAAATTCTGGGAACCACAAGTAGGCCTGTATTCTGAGATCAAAATGGTCTATTGGGATGATTTGGTACTATAAGGTCTTTTAGATATGATGGAGCTTGACCATTCGTAAGAAGCAGGGTTTTAAATTCTACTCTAGATTTTATCGGAAGCCAATGGAGAGAAGCTAGTGAAGGCGAAATGTAATAATTTCAGTCAGCACTCTTGCTGCAACATTTTGGATTAATTGTACACTTTCTAGGAAGTTACTGGGGCATCCTGAAAGTAGGGAATTCTAGTAATCCAATTTAGATGTAACAAATGCATAGACTAAGTTTTCTGCATCACTGTGAGCCTGGATGCTCCTAATTTTGGCATGGTTCTGTCGTTGAAAGGTGTCTCGTATTTGACTGTACTGGGCATGCTCCTGACTAATGACTTTCATACTTGATCGGTTGGTGCCCGGGTTAACAACGACCGCCACCGGTGCTGTTGACCTACAGGGTACCGGTGGAAATTGGGCTACTGTTGGTTGAAGAAGGAGAGGAGGAAGGTGTGTTTGTAGGCAGAGAGAGAAGAGAAAAGCTAAAAATGTAGGACTGACAGTAGGGACTTTGAATGTTGGGACTATGACAGGGAAGGATAGAGAGTTGGTTGACATGATACAGAGAAGGAATGTTGATATACTGTGTGTCCAGGAGACCAGGTGGAAAGGTAGCAAGGCTAGAAGCTTAGGAGCAGGGTCCAAGTTGTTTTATCATGGTTCAGATAAGAAGAGAAATGGAGTAGGAGTTATCCTGAAAGAGGAGTTTGTGAGGAATGTTTAGAGGTGAAAAGAGTATCAGACAGGTTGATGAGTCCGAAGTTGGAAATTGAAGGTGTGATGTTCAATGTTGTTAGTGGTTATGCCCCACAGGTAGGACATGAGTTAGAAGAAAAGGAGAAATTCTGGAGTGAGTTAGATAAATTGATTCAGATCATCCCCATATGTGAGATTGGTGATTGGGGCAGATTTCAATGGGCATGTAGGTGAAGGAAACAGAGGTGATGAGAATGTGATGGGCAGGTTTGGTCTTCAGGACAGGAACACAGAAGGACAGATGGTGGTAGACTTTGCAAAGAGGATGGAAATGGCTGTAGTGAACACTTTCTTCCAGAAGAGGCAGGAACATAGGGTGACATATAAGAGCGGAGGTAGAAGCACTCAGGTGGACGACATCTTATGCCGATGTTGTAATCTGAAAGAGATCAGTGACTGCAAAGTATTGGTAGGGGAGAGTGTAGCTAGACAACACAGGATGGTGGTGTGTAAAATGAATGAGGAAGATGAAGAGGACAAAGGCAGAGCAGAGGACGAAGTGGTGGAAGTTGAAAAAGGAAGAATGTTGTTTAGTTTTCAGAGGGAACTGAGAGAGACTCTGGCTGGTTTGGAGGTGCTTCCAGATACATAGTTTTGTTTTTTAAAGTATGTGCTCATTAGGGCTGCACAATATATCATTTTAGCATTTTTATTTTTTATTTATAGTCATAGATGTGCCATGTCAACTAGTTATCTACACACAATGTTGCAACTTTTTTTGCAACAACCTAGACAAACAAAAAGACTGTTCTCATCCATAAGTGTTTCCGGAACGTTACATTCCCACTTCATGAAGCTAACGCTGAATAGTATTAGCTTACTCTTTTTGGAGGAAACAAAGCTGAGGCCACTGTCATGGAGTGCAGAGAGTGTTCAGAAGTCAGATGTGTGTAAAGTATGGCCCTAATAGCAATGTTTTAACTGTTCGGTTTGTCATGCTCTTGCTTTACAGTTTTATTAGCTGTAACTGTACACTAACTCTGTCTGCACTGCAGCTATGTTTCAGGTTTCAAGATGATTTAGGAGTATTTCAACTTTCAGTTGACAAAATATACAGTCCTCAAAGTAGTCTATTTCATAGCTGTAACATACTCAGAGACAGTTCAGAGCACAGCAGTAAATAGTTTTGGCTCAGCTCAGCAGCTGACATTAATGAACCCGCCTTTGCTCATCACTGTCCTCAGCTCTGGATATCTTAATTTGCTACTCTGATTAAAATGAGAGTCAACCTGGTCATTTATCACAAGAGTACCTGTAAAAATGCATACCAGGCTTTGATTTTTGTTGTGTGGCAGAAATACAGTGACTCAGCCGGTGTTGTTGCAACACAAGAACAAAGTACAAACGTATGTGGGAATAGATTTGAAAATGGGAAAGAGTTATTTTGGGCACTGCTAATTTCAGAAGTTCAAGTCCCATTCATTTTTGTAGAGACAATGTGAGGAAACTCTCAGTAAAACCCATTCTCGGACTTGGATCAACACAACTCTTCCAGTTATGTAAATCATCCACACAGAAGTTTGAAAGCTGAGTTTATAACAAAAAAACAGTTATTTACTAGTTTAACCAAATACAACAATGCAGCACTTGTACTTGGTGCTTTCTGTTGCTTACTGTGTAGAGTTGTCATTGTGTTTTGTAGTGTGCATGTTTGGAAAGTGGAGAGTTTGGAAAGCATTATACAATCCCCAATTGTATAATGAATAGAGAAAAAAATGAATTGGCCTTCATGGGTGCTAATATTAGCATGCTGAGCTAACTATCTCCTTCGCAAATAGGTCCTGCTTAATGTTAAATGTTGCAAAGAAACTGACTTTTTCTTGCTAGGGCTTGCTCAGTGGAGTTTTGTTGGGTTTTTATATATCTTTATAATCTTGACTTTATTATGTAAAGTGCATTGATATTACTTTGTTGTGAATAAAGTTTTTGATTTGAACTGAAAAAATTCTTCCTTTAAAAATGTGAAAAAACTGCAATAGTGTTAACAATAATATTTCTGTGTACAAAAAAATTAGCAAAAACATGGGCCTGGGTATCACTGGGCATCTGCAGTTTCAATTTAATCTGACCCACCACTGAAATAACAGACTTCTCAAAACATCAGGAAGTTCATTGCTTAATCCAATAACAACCACTTGTGGTTAAACATTTCTCTCCGTATTGTTTTGCTTTGGAAAACTCTAGTTCTATAAATGTCAGATTGTTGTATTAAGTCTTAATTGCAAGATTTCTAAAGGTCATTAAAGCCGTTATATCCACTTCATACTGCATAAGTAGAGTTTGCGCTGTCGTGTCCCCTTCTCTTTGTTTCTGCAGTTCAAATCCTTTGGGACACACTGTGAAGCAATATTTTTCTGCTAACACACAAACGTACAAAAACAGAATTCCTGTGTATTTGGATGTAGGCCGGTGATTCAACTCCCACAGAGATTCCACATAGTTTAGTTTAGGGAAACTGCTGTTTACTCTAGTTGACCCTGTGGATTTAATAGGTGTCACTTCCCTTCTATCAGTAGAATATTTTAGCTGAGGGAAAGTGTTATGTGTGACACAATGACAATGTGAAACTGTTGTTTTTCATGTTCGTATGACCTTGTGGAGTAATTTCCTTTGTCTGTAGCCTTCAGGCACACAGTCCAGCCAACCTCACATTACGCCTCATAACTTGTCCAGACTTACTTATTTCCCACATGTGTGGGACTGAGGTCTGAGAAGTACTCTGCTAAATGTTATCTCTGCTTTGCATTAATTAATGTAACATTACGCTGCAAAATCGTAATGATTTCATTAACCTTGATGTGTTAAAAACCCACTTTTCTTATTAACTTTAAAATTTAAGGTCATATCCATTAAGGTAATATAGTTTTAGCTTAATAAGTCTTTCAGAATAGAATGACTTTGTCTTTATAATATTTGAGTAATAAATTAAGACATAATAGTTAAACATTTTTAATAAGAGCAGTGTTAAAGTTTAATTATTAGTCACGCTCCAGCCAGCTCAAGAATGAAAACATTCATTGTTATTGTATATCTTTAGATAAATGTTCTGCACTTATATAGCACTTTTCTACCTATTGGCACTCAAAGCACTTTACACTGCTTCTTATTCACCCATTCACACACACACTCATACACCGATGGGGGAGCTGCTATGCAGATGGCCAACACTCACCGGGCCACAGTCGCCCTCTGATGAGCCAGATAAGCCTCTGATTTGCTGTGTCTTTTTTTACCACAATATTCTCTATAGGGTGACATTTAATGTATGTATCTAAATACTGAAGTAACACTTTCTCACAAGCAGATCTAATCTGCTGTCAGATTAGTTTTCACTTCTGCTGCAAAAAATACCAGTGAGCAATTATGCTATGAACTTGTCACATTACCATACTTCTTTCCACAAATGTCATAGCAAACAGTCTCATAAATCTAATTCAAAATCTTTATAATAATGAAACAATACTACAGTGACTTTACAGTGATAGCGTTGCATTGAGAAGTGAAGGAGTGAAATCAGAAATGAATGAATAAATGCACAGTGTAAAGCTCGGTGAGAAACAGCAGCAGTCAAATGGTTAGAGATGTCAAAAACAAGTCATTGGTTTGATTTGTCACTGGTCTTTAATGTCTTGTCAAATAAAACATAGGTGAAACTTATGTGCATTTGAGTCCAGTGAGGACAAAATTGCTAACTTGCTACTTATTTCTGAATTAAGGACTCACCACGTTGGCTCTCTTTTAATTTATTGATATTGCCTTTTAAAATAAGACCTGACTTGTAATAAATGGTAATTATCTTTTAGCCTAGCTGGTGAAGGGTGAAAGCTAATTTCCTTTACTCTTGCACATTTGTTCTGCTGTTTGGCTGCAGGGTCATTATTGTACTTGCTTGACTTGCAGTGTGAGTAAAAGGTTAAAGCTATTGTGCTGCTGCTGTGTGTGTGCGTGTGTTTGTGTGGATCTGAGTGCCTGTACATGCATGCGTGTGTGTGTGTTATGTTCCTTACAAAGGAAGGAACAAGCAAAGTGTGTGTGCTCTTTTTTGCTCCCCCAGGGCCCTCAGTAAAGTCTTGTATTCTGAGTGCAGGAAGAAGAAACACAAAGACATGAGAGTAAATGACTGTACAAAGCTGCTGTTTATTTTGATCTAGGACTCAATAGAAAAATCCGACATCCTGATGGTGAAGAATCGCTGCTCGATGAAAAGTCCCGTGATGTCTAAGCCCCTGTCTATGGTAAAAGTTTACTTTCAGAGTGAGCTTTTTTAATTTGCTTTCAACTCTAATCTGTAGGGGGGCGACTGTGGTGCAGGAGATAGGACACTTGAGCAAGACACTGAACCCCAACTTAGCTGCTTCCAGTGAGTGTTGGCCAGCTGCATAGCAGCTCCCCCATTGGTCTGTGAGTGTGTGTGATTGTGAGTGCAAATGGGTAAATGAGAAGCAGTGTAAAGCACTTTGAGTACCAATAGGTAGAAAAGTGATATATAAGTGCAGGACATTTACCATTTAGTGTAGGTGGTGTCAGTTTGGATTAAAAACTGGGCTTAAACTAGTCATTTGCTGGCCTAGCTATCACCTGCTGCTGCAGTTTGTCTTAATGCGGTCCCAGTAAGCGCTGCTGTTTCTCCTATTCAGTATGTACTTTGGAAGCCCCCCCCTCACTTCTTTGATCTGACACGGGACACAGTGATGAATGAGCTCCAAACTCCACACGAATTGCACAAATTTTCACTGTATGTTATTTTTTTAACCATAAATGTGCTGTCAGCATAAATGAATGGATACTACATTACTAAAACATAATGCTATAATATTTTCATTAACATTAATGAGATCTGCCTGCTATACAGCTATATTGGCTCTGTCCTCCTAACAACTCTTAAGCTTTTTTCCCACACAAGAAATGTGAAATGGGAAGTTGAAATGACAGATTAGGTTGTGTGGGAGATACAGTATGTGCTCTATTTCTGACTTACTGTGTACTGACTCCAGTTTGGTGTTGAACATACAGACAAGCAATCTCATCATCTCACTCAGAGTGAATCAGAACAACTGTTTCTTAATTTAGCTAAAAATCTTATTTTTTTCAGTATTTGACAAATTAACTACATGTTTTTTGCTGCAAGTCTGTAAAGCTATGCACTTGCACTCTCCTGGTCATTTTACTCAGTACAGTAAACAGCCCGTCACTCCACCTCCCCCCAACTGTCCTAGAAAGGCTCTGGCAGCGAGATTGAGCTCATTTCAACACTCTGAAGTCTGCTAATTTTACCCAGGGTCTGACCCAGTTGGTTTCTCTCTTCATGCTGACTGTTCGTGTGTGCCAAGTTAGCTGGATAATTGATGTGTGCTTGTTTTATTATTTGCTAAAATTGGAATTGGGTTTGATGTTTATTTGACAGTTTTAAGTTCTTGATAGTACTGATACCACAGTTCAATTAATTTTTCTCAAGTTTGACACTTACATGTGGTTACAGAAGTGCAAAAAAATATACCTTATTTTGTGGTTAGAAATAATAAATAATATAATAATTTGTAACTCACAATCTTGATTTAAAATCTGAGTTGCAGTGTGTGTAGTTGGAGTTGTTTCATAATTTTTCAATCTTGATCTTGTAATTGCACATGTCTTCTCTTGGCCTCTTAATCTTGTAATTGCACAGAAATTAAACTAATATACTTATGCATTAGTCTCCATAACTAACCTGTGGTGCTGACCCACAGAAGAGACTAGGCCCTCAAAGATTTAAAAAGTTTAACGTGCTGACATTTAATATTTTTTAAATTTATTTGAATTTATGGGGCAACTGTGGTGCAGGAAGTTAGAGCAGTCATCCGCCAATCACGCAGTTTTTGGTTCGATCCCCGGCTCCTCTGGTTACTTGTCGAAGTGTCCTTGAGCAAGAAACTGAATTTGATTAATCTATCTTTAGATACTGGCTATGTACCAAAGGCCTATAAAGTTGCTGTAATCAAAACATTACTTAAAAAACCTTGTCTTGATCCAGGTGATTTAGCCAACTATAGACCAATATCAAATCTCCCGTTTATTTCTAAAATCCTTGAAAAAGTAGTTGCAAAACAATTATGTGATCACCTTTACAGGAATAATTTGTATGAAGACTTTCAGTCAGGATTTAGAGCTCATCACAGTACAGAAACAGCACTGGTAAAAGTCTCCAATGATCTTCTCCTGGCTTCAGATAATGGACTTGTGTCCGTACTCATCTTACTAGACCTTAGTGCCGCATTTGACACCATTGACCACAACATTTTATTACAGAGACTAGAACATGGATTTGGGATTAAAGGAACCACATTACATTGGTTTAAATCTTATCTGTCAGACAGATTCCAACTTGTTCATGTTAATGATGACTCTTCTTTATGCACCAAAGTTAGCTATGGAGTTCCACAGGGCTCTGTGTTAGGACCAATACTTTTTAATCTGTATATGTCACCTTTAGGCAAAATTATTAGGACACATTCCATAAACTTCCACTGCTATGCAGATGATACCCAGCTCTATTTATCTGTGAAACCAGAAGATACTAACCAATTAGTCAAACTTGAAGCATGTCTAAAAGACATAAAGACCTGGATGTCCTACAATTTCCTACTTTTAAATTCCGACAAAACTGAAATCATCCTCTTTGGGCCTAAAAACATGAGAAATATGCTGTCTAACAATATAGTTACTTTAGATGAAATAACTTTGGCCTCCAGTACTGCGATGAGGAACCTTGGAGTTATTTTTGACCAGGATTTGGCGTTTACGTCACATATAAGACAAATCTCTAGAACAGCCTTCTTCCACCTACGGAACATTGCTAAAATTAGAAGCATCCTGTCTCAAAGTGATGCCGAAAAACTGGTCCATGCATTTGTTACTTCTAGGTTGGACTACTGTAATTCCCTACTTCTGGGGTGTCCTAATAACTCTCTAAAAAGCCTTCAATTAATCCAAAATGCTGCAGCAAGAGTGCTGACTGGATTAGGAAAGAGAGATCATATTTCACCTTCACTAGCTTCTCTTCATTGGCTTCCCATAAAATCTAGAATAGAGTTCAAAACCCTCCTCCTTACATACAAAGCTCTTAATGGTCAAGCTCCATCATATTTAAAAGATCTCATAGTTCTGTATCGCCCGATTAGACCACTTCGATCCCAGAATACAGGCCTACTTGTGGTTCCCAGAGTTTGCAAAAGTAGAATGGGAGGCAGAGCCTTTAGCTATCAAGCTCCTCTCCTGTGGAACCAACTTCCAATCCAAATTCGGGGAGCAGACACCCTCTCTACTTTCAAGACTAGACTTAAAACTTTCCTTTTTGATAAAGCTTATAGTTAAAACTGCTCACTCAACCTGAACTAGCTTTTCTCTATACATTTACTTGTCACCACTGTATACCATTAATTCTGTGTCCTACAACCTGTACAATGCTTTGTTGTTGCTTTTTTGTTGTTTTGTTGTTGCTTTTGTTGTTGTTTTGTTGTTGCTTTTTGTTGTTGTTTTGTTGTTGCTTTTCGTTGCTCTTTTCTTTTCTTTCTCCACTTTCCACTCACCCCAACCGGTCAAGGCAGATGGCCGCCCACCCTGAGCCTGGTTCTGCTGGAGGTTTCTCCCATTAAAGGGAGTTTTTCCTCTCCACTGTTGCCTATGGCTTGCTCAAGGGGGATTTGTTGGGTTGCTTCTACATACTTATGTAGTCTGGACTTTATTCTGTAAAGTGCCTTGAGATGACTTTGTTGTAAATTGGCGCTATATAAATAAAGTTGAATTGAATTGAAAACTGAACCCCAACTTAGTTCCTCCCAGTGAGTGTTGGCCAGCTGTAGAGCAGCTCCCCCATCAGTGTGTGAGTGTGTGTGTGAATGGTTGAATAAGAAGCAGTGTAAAGCACTTTGAGTGCCAATAGGAAGAAAAGCGCTTTACAAGTGCAGACCATTTACCGTGTGCACAGCTCTGCACTTGTATATCATAATTGGACAATGATCCTGAAAAAGTTTCTAGAGCACAACTTCATGCATTCAGACATTTTTTCAACATGAAAAAGAAACAAAACAGCTATTTAAAAAAAATAATCTTTAAAAAACTGGGATTACCTTGACAAAAAGTTAAACTTGGGTGGACAGCCAACAACACAGGAGCTACTATGTTCAATCAAATGAAGATAAATATCATAATATTCCGGTCTATTGTCTATAAATACCCTCTTGCCGCATCAGAGAGTTCTTCTTTTGCATCTATATAGTGTGTAATGTCCGTGATACACTCATCCAAAAGGCTACATCTAGACTACCAGCAATAACTACCCCAGAAGAACAATTCACCTCTTCTAGCCGATCATCTGACCAGTGGTCTCGAGCCCCATGGTCGTTGTTCAGACTATAAAATGCATAGTTCATCCAATCTCCTCAATCAACAGTGAAAACATCCGAAACATTCTTGTCATCCCGCCATTCACCTCAGTCTGCCCTGGGAATCACCATAGAACCACATTTACCAGAGGCAGCTACAGATGCACTCCAGGACAAGCAGCCATTTCAAGTTTCCTCCTGACCTTCCACCACTCCCATTTAAGCTGGGCGATCAGTTAAATGTGAGTCTCACGCAAGTCGAGGTCAACCACGTTACACACCATATTGAGAGCCATTGGCTTAACTCCCATGCACTGTGTAACCCAGCAAAACGTCACCAAGTTACTATGCCATAGGTCTGCCGTTCACTTTGAGGCCGTCTCAAGCAAGAATAGAACAGTTCAGACTGTAAATATTTTCCATGTGCTCCAATCAGTCCCAGAATACCTACAAACACCATGTGCCATACGAAGGCCTGTGGTTAATCTGCAGCAGCTTCCACTGAATTCCACAGAAAACAGAATGCCAGGTTAGTATATCTGGTTCATCTTAACTACTACTCCTTTTCCAGGCACTATTGCTCCCTGGCACCAAGTCGCCCTAATTACTTTACTTTGTGGCCATAAGCCTCCGAGTCTAAATATCTACCCCAGGTTAGGAGATTTCATAGCCGAGCAGAACTCAGTCTAGCCTCAGCAATTCTAGCTTTACCATACCCAAGACCAGGCATGTCATCCTTATTTTTACCAACCTTCTAAGATGCATTCACCTCTTACGTCCACCTTAACCAAGGCAGATGGCCACTTTGAGCCTGGTTCTACCAGAGGTTTCTTCCGTTAAAGGGAGTACATCCTCTCCACTGTAGGCTTAGTGCTTGCTCAAGGGGGATTTGTTGAGTCATCACTAAATTTTTAGCTTTTAGTCTGAAAGTTCTGGCAAATGACACTGGCAAATGGTCTGCACTTACATTTGTCTTTTCTGCTTTAATCGGTAAAAAGGGACAGAGAGGGAGAAGCAGAACTACAGGAGGAAGAAGACACAAAGTTATTGTCACGCGGGGGTGACAAATAAATGTGAGGTGAGAGGAGAGAGGGAAGAGAGGAGGAAATTTGGTCGGTGCATTGGGGCTTAAAAACCCCTGCTGTAGTGGAATGATTTAGTGTATAGTCCATTATTGTAAATTCAAATGTTATTAAAAACGTCAGACAAAAAATAATTATGGGGAAATATAGTTCAATTATCAGTTTCAATGCAGTATGTGTGGAGAAGGTTTAGGGCAGGGGTCTCTAATCTTTTTTCCCGAGAGCTACTTTTACAAAATCACAATGACCGAGAGCTACTCATGTTTTGTAACATTTATTCTCATAGCTTATTTCAGCCCAAACAAACTGATAGGCCGTTTTCTTGAACCTTTACAAAATGTTGGTGACACATATTACATTTAGCAGTTTTTCATTTAATGTGTCTGTAAGCATTTCTTTCTATTGTATTCTCTTACTGATATTGGTACCCCCTGTGGATTTGTGGATGCACAATTCATTTCATTTGCAGTCTGGATACGGCAGAGGGTTGAACATCTTCTGCTTTGACTGCAGCTGGGATGGGCTGCCCAAGGACCGGGCTATGGTGTCATATTTATACAAAACAGGTGCTTTGTTCTAGCTGTTTCAGCTTGTGTGTGCAAGGAATGCTAACCGTGGCTAGCATCTTCAGACGTAACAAAAAAAGTGCCTATAATGTTAAATAATTATAGGAAATAATAATAATAATAATACTAGTTTTACTGTGAGCCACCAGGAGCATGTACATGGCAACAAATCAAAATGAGCAAGATTAAACAGGAAAATGTATGTTCTGAAACACATGGCAGCTACATGCTAAAGCTTACATATATTCATGGCCAAAAATATCGGCCTTGCAATTCTGTCAGAAAATGCAAAATTCTCTCAGAAAGTGACCATGAATGAGTTTCTTCAAGTCAAGTCAAGTCAAGTGGCTTTTATTGTCATATCTACTATACGCAGTGGTACACAGTACACAGTACACAGTAGAGACGAGATAACGTTCCTCCAAGAACCAAGGTGCTACAAAACAACACAAGCTATGTAAAGTGCATCGAGTGCAACCAAGAGCAAACAGTGCAGACGAAAAACAGTACAGACAGACAGACAACACAAAATAACACAGGACAAGACACAGAACCTAAGACAGTGGCGACCAGTAAACCTATTGTATACTATTTTACAGTACAGTACAGTCAAGTGTGCTAAGGGTGTAAAAAGAGCAGCATGTAAACAGTGCAATTGCATTGGAATGTGCAAAAAACAGCAGTTAAACAATGTAGTGCGGTACGTGTAGAATAATAAAAGTAAATAAATAAATAAATAAGTGATGGTGGAATGAATTGAGATGAGTAATGAGTGATGAGAGTGTGTTGAGTTCGGGTTGTAGTGTGTGTAAGTTCCATTTCAGTTCTGTGTGTTGAGGAGCCTGATGTCTTGCGGGAAAAAACTGTTGCACAGTCTGGATGTAGCGGCCCGAATGCTTCGGAACCTCTTTCCTGATGGCAGGAGTGTGAAGAGTGTGTGTGATGGGTGTGTGGGGTCGTCCACAATGCTGTTGGCTTTGCGGATGCATCATGTTGTGTAAATGTGCATAATAGAGGGCAGAGATCTTCTCAGCTGTCCTCACTATCCTCTGTAGGGTCTTGTGATCCGCGACGGTGCAGTTCCCAAACTAGGCAGTGATGCAGCTGCTCAGGATGCTCTCAATGGTCACTCTGTAGAACATGGTCAGGATGGGGGGAGGGAGATGGGCTTTCCTCAGCCTTCTCAGGAAGTAGAGACGCTGCTGGGCTTTCTTGGTGATGGAGCTGGTGTTTACTGACCAGGTGAGGTTGTCTGCCAGATGAACACCAAGGAATTAGGTGCTCTTGACGATCTCCACTAAGGATCCATCGATAATCAGTGGAGAATGGTCGCTCTGTGCTCTCCTGAAGTCCACAACCATCTCTTTAGTTTTTGTCAACGTTCAGACAGGTTGTTTGCTCCACACCAGGCTGTTAACTGTTGCACGTCCTCTCTGTAAGCTGACTCGTCGTTCTTGCTGATTAGACCCACCACGGTCGTGTCATCGGCAAACTAGACCCACCACGGTCGTGTCATCAGCAAACTTCTTACAACCTCTCTACTGGATCTTACACTGGATTTTACACCTCTCTACTGGAATTGTGGACCGCTCTTCCTTTGCAAATTGCTCCAAGTCATTCAGATTTGAAGGATGCCTTCTCCCAACTGCTGTTTTGAGATATCTCCACAGATGTTCTATGGAATTCAGATCTGGACTCATTTCATTTCAGAACTCTCCAGCGCTTTTTGAAGTGTGTTTCAGGTCATTGTCCTTCTGGAAGACCCATGACCTCTGTTGGAGACGCACCTTTCTGACACTGGCAACTACGTTGCACCCCAAAATTCTTTGGTAACCATCACATTTAATGATACCAATTACACAGTCAAGGCATCCAGTGCCTGAAGCAGCAAATCAACCCCAAAACATCTTTAAACCTCCACCATGTTTGACTGTAGGGACTGTGTTCTTTTCTTTGAAGGCCTTATTTCTTTTTCTGTAAACAGTGCCATGAAGTCCTTTGCCAAAAAGCTCTACGTTTGTCTCATCTGTCCACAGTACATTCTCCAAGAAAGATTGTGGTTCTTCTCTACCACCATTCAAACAATCCTTTGTTGTAATTTTTCATTAATTTTTCTCTTTTGTCTACATTGAGGGAGGTTAGCTATAGTGCCATGGGCTGTAAACACAGGAACATTAATATCTCTGGAGATGGACTTGTAGCCTTGAGATTGTCCATGTTTTTCCACAATGTTGTCTTTAAAATCCACAGACACCTCTTTACACTTCTTTCTTTTCTCCATGCTCAGTGTGACACACAACACAAAGGTTGAGTCAACTTTTCTCCATTTTAATTGGTTGCAAGTGATTACTATATTGCCCTGTCGCGGCAAAATTCAACAATTACTGGTAACAGACACCTCGAGTGTAATCAATAAAGAAACCTCCACATCCAGGATGACTTTAAGGGTTTTCTTTTCTAGCAAGAGAGAAGTGCACTAACAGAGTCTCAAGTCTCCATCCAGTTCGGTTCTAAAGTCTTAACATGTCTAACATGGTAAATGTTCTGCACTTATATACCACTTTTCTACCTATTGGCACTCAAAGCGCTTTACACTGCTTCTTATTCACCCATTCACACTCACAATCACACACAAACTCACACACCGATGGGGGAGCTGCTATGCAGCTGGCCAACACTCACCAGGGGCAACTAAGTTGGGTTTCAGTGTCTTGCTCAAGGACACTTCGACATGTGACCGGAGAAGTCGGGGATTGAACCAACAACTGTGAGATTGGATGGCAACCTCTGCTTCCTGCACCACAGTCTAACATGAATTTATATCCTCCTGTTGTTGGGCAGAATACTCTTTACCCCCCAGGCTGTTACCTCCAGCGTTTCCCTTTTATGGTAACTTTTACAACACATGATAAGAACTTGGTGCAATCTGGAGATGACTCCATGTGGGCGGTCAACCATATAGCTGACCTTGTTTACTTCTACAGGCACTGCTCAGAACAAAAAGATATGTATCAAAACCAAGTGTCACATCATCTCCATAAAACATCCTGCACAAGCACAGTGAGCACATTCCATGAGTACAACTAAACAAATCACAAGCATTAAAAGTATACATGTGTTTTTCCATTTTGATCTTGAGTTTATGCTCTACTTGGCTAAATAGAGAGAGTTTTTATAACCATAAACTAGTTTGTTGGCACTGTATCTTAACTTCAGAAAAACTGTTTATTGTTATAATTGTAACACTGACATATGAGAAGCCTCTGTTTTAGCTATCTAGAGAATCGACTTAAGATAAACTTTGGGACAATAATCAATGGGCTACTTTTTTAAATATCTTTCTGTCCAACTATTGCCATTTAAAGCTGAACCTTGATTATTTTAAAAGCCTAATGTACGTTAATCATAGGGGAACAGGAGACACCAAGGCCCCAGGTGGTCTTTCCCCACCAATCGGCCTTTGACTGCATTATATAAGTTAGCCCAAACATATAGCGGCCCTATGCTTCAGAACATACATTTTCATTTTTAATCTTGCTTGTTTGGATTTGTTACTATCTACAGGATCCTGGTGGCTTGCTCTAAAACATAATTATTTAACATTAAAAGCATTTTATTAGTTATGTCTGGAGACGCTAGCCACAATTAGCATTCCTTGCAGCCAACAGGAAGCCTGACTACCACTAGGCTAACTTTGGATAGTTACAGTAGATTTACACAAGCTGAAACAACGAGAACACAGCACCTGTTTTGTGCTGGGTTTCTGTGAGGGGCAGTACAAGGTGGGGGGAGTCGCAGCTGGGGGCACTGTCATGGAGGTTAGGTGATGGGGAGGTGTGAGAGCTGTGTAACGTGCTGTGAGCTGAGGGCAGTGCAGAGAGAGGTGGGGCTGGAACAACTTGCTGTGGATACAGAAAAGAGGAGTTGCAGCTGAGGACACTCGGTGAATGCAGGGGTTGGCAGCTGATGAAACCTATTGAAGAATTGGTTCAGGTCATTCACCCACTTCTGGTCACCCACAACCTGGGAGTGAGACACCTAGTGGCCAGTGATGCTTTTGAACCCTCTCCAAACTTTGCAGACATTATTTTGGTGCAACTGGTCCTTCATCTTCCTCCTATAGCCTGTTTTTCCTTTCCTGATCTTCCTTCTCAACCCTCTTTGCACAGTTTTCAGCTCCTCCTTGTTTCCTGATTTAAAAGCTCTCTTTTTTCTTCTTAAGGAGAGCCTTTATATCAGGGTTTATCCATGGCTTATCGTTAGAGAAGTATCGTAAAGTCCTGGTGGGTACAGTGTACTGAGAACAGAAGTTGATGTTGTCCATTATACACTACAAATTGTCAATATCCTTCCCATGTGGATTCCACAATTCATCCCATACAGTTTTTTCAAAACAGTGCTTCACAGCCTATTCGGTCAGACCATGTCCTCACTGTGTGGGAGACAGCTGGTTGTCTGCATGCAAGGTGCTTGTACACAGACAGTAGATGAACCAGGTTGAATCTTCCCAAGGGGGAGAAGTGCTGAGGTGTATGCCAAAGAAAAAAGTCTAGTGTTTAATTCTCTCTGGTGTGGCATGACAGATACTGGGAGAATGTGGGCAGAGTGGAGGATGGAGGGGCATGATTACAATCTCCAGAGATTGAGGAGGTTAGAAATGTAATTTAATCTCAATAGAAATACATATTTAATGTGTCCAGTTTCATATATTTTCCTGCATGATTTACCATCTTGACTTGACAGCTTAATCCAAAAGTGTGTAAAGATGTTAATAGTTGTGTGTTTAGGTTCTCTTTTAAATTTGGAATGAATTATTATTTCGTTATCAAGACTCTCCACTTCAGTTTTATTAGTCCCAGTATTCCATGAATGTCTTCCCTTTTCATTTTCTGATGACTCAATTGTCTTTTCCATGCTTGTTTGATATTCAGTTTCTCCCACTTCCTAGCCTCCTGGGAAATGCTCTGCTGTTAGCAGAACTACTAATTGGACTAATTTTAGATTTTCTGTAGCTCTGGTATAGCAGCAGTCAACATTACTTTCTGCTCTATATTTAACTTGTAGCCAGTTTAATAAACTGCTCCTAAAGGAAAACCCTACCCTTTTTTTCATATGATGAGATAGAAAGCTTCTAAAATCATCTGAAAATCTTTTTTGTTTCCATCCATGCATCATATGATATGTTCAGGGTAAATTGCATGAACATTTTGAAGATCAATATAAGCAATGATTGTTTGATTTTTTCCAAAAATCAGTCCCTCCAGTATTTCGATGACCCTGTGAACCCTGTTGCAAAGGTTTTACATTGTTTTAAATGGCAAAGTTGCACAGAATTTGTAAGGGATTGGTCTAATTAATTGGGGCAATCATGACATTCCTGGAAGGACTAAAATGTACCAGCAGTACGGCAAAGTTCAAAAGTAGTCTGGATAATGTACAATAGTACTAAAAGTAGTAGACTTGAAAGTAGATGAAAGTTTGACTGACCTACAATCACAAGTTTTCCTAACTGCCCTAAACCCTTTGATATTAATCCACTATTTGTACACACAGAATTTTAATCTGCTTTAAATCTACCAGGGAATATTGACAAAGACTCATTCCTCTTTTTGAAATACAGCTCAGTATTATTAATATTGTTATTCCAGATGTCCCCACATTGTGTAATACTAGATTTATTAACTGACATATAAACACGAATGACTAAATCCTAGTTACAAATGTATTTTTATTGGAATCTGATGCAAATTTATTAAGAGAAATAGCTGAAATGAGCATAATAAACATCGTAAAAACAGAGTCAGATCAGCTGCAGAGTAGAAGAAGCTGATAGTGTGTCTCCATGTTCAGAGAGGAGTCTCTTCTGCAATAGAAAATGATAGAACTCTACACATTCAATGACTGTGTCAAGACTGCACAGCAATGCAAGAAAATGAAGAAGCACATCATTATGGGTTATGCTAAGGTTACCATTCATTTACCTAACCATTGGTTGAAAAGTAAATCCTAATAGCAAATTTTATGCATCATCTGTCAAGCATGAAAAATCAGCCAAATACAATAGCAGACTGTATGCAGTCGAGTTCCAGGGGAAGTTGCAACCATTAGGTTGCAACTCATTCTTCAGAGGAAAGTGCAACAATCACTGCAACTTAAAACTGTGCATTTGCAAAAACATTGCAGACTATTGAATATTTATATTACCTTTGTGTGTTTGCTGGCTGCAGCTGCTGTGGGCTTAATATTCTACATCTTTGTGTTGGCATAGCTTGGTGAGGCTTTCCTTAGCTGTTTCCTGTGTGGTTGTTTCCTCAGCCATAGTTTTCATTTTATAGTCTTTAGTAATGTTAGTTACACCAGCAGTGTTCATAGTCTTTTTATTTATTTTGTTTAATTGCTATGCTGTTTATTTTTTCTACATAAGTCGCACCTTTTTAAAATAACTCAACTTTTACTTAAACAAAATATACTAATATAGGATTTTTAGAAATATACAAATAGGTTGATTATTTCCAGTTCTGACTTTATAGTGATGCTCTTAATGATGCTTGAATGTGTTTTATTGCAGCCTTTTGCAATAAGGTGTCTACAGGGACAGACAGTTGTAAGTTTTATTTCTTCATGAACAAGCCTGACACGAAACACACACCAGGAATTCCTCTAGGGTGGATGGAGCGTGTATGTTTGGAAAGCTTATTGGATGGAAACACAGGACAGTAATGGACAGGATTGTACAACTCTGGACAGTTCATATGAGGACTTGTATGCTAGGTTGGACACTAAAGAGGGAGAGGTGGATTTGTACAGGTTGGCCAGACAAAGAGATAGAGATGGGAAGGATGTGCAGCAGGTTAGTGTGATTAAAGATAAGGATGGAAATGTATTGACAGGTGCCAGGAGTGTGATGGGAAGATTGAAGGAGAACTTTGAAGAGTTGATGAACGAGGAAAATGAAAGGGAACAAAGAGTAGAAGAGGTGACTGGTGTGGAGCAGGAAGTAGCAAAGATTAGTAAGAGTGAAGTGAGGAGGACGTTGAAGAGGATGAAGAGTGGAAAGGCAGTTGGTCCTGATGACATACCTGTGGAGGTATGGAAGTGTCTAGGAGAGGTGGCAGTAGAGTTTCTGACTAGTTTGTTTAACAAGATCTTGGAGAGTGAGAGGATGCTGAGGACTGGAGGAGAAGTGTACTGGTACCCATTTTTAAGAACAAGGGAGATGTGCAGAGCTGTGGCAACTACAGAGGAATAAAGCTGATGAGCCAAACAATGAAGTTGTGGGAAAGAGTAGTGGAAGCTCGGCTGAGGGCAGAGGTGAACATTTGTGAGCAGCAATATGGTTTCATGCCTAGAAAGAGTACAACAGATGCAGTATTTGCTTTGAGGATGCTGATGGAGAAGTACAGAGAAGGTCATAGGGAGTTGCATTGTGTCTTCGTAGATTTAGAGAAAGTGTATGACAGGGTGCAGAGAGAGGAGCTGTGGTATTGTATGAGGACGTCTGGAGTGGCAGAGAAGTATGTTAGAGTGGTGCAGGACATGTATGAGAGTTGTAAGACCGTGGTGAGGTGCTGTAGGTGAGACAGAGGAGTTCAAGGTGGAGGTGGGTCTGCATCAAGGATCAGCTCTGAGCCCCTTCTTGTTTGCTCTGGTGATGGACAGGCTGACAGATGAGGTTAGACAGGAATCTCCATGGACTATGATGTTTGCAGATGACATTGGGATTTGTAGTGAGAGCATAGAGCAGGTGGAGGAAAATCTAGAGAGGTGGAGGTCTGCTCTGGAAAACAGAGGAATGAAGCGTAGCCGCAGTAAGACAGAATACATGTGTGTCAATGAGAGGGACCCGGGGGAACAGTGAGGTTACAGAGAGCAGAGGTGAAGAAGGTGCAGGACTTTAAGTACTTAGGGTCAATGGTTCAGAGCAACGGTGAGTGTGGAAAAGAGGTGAAGAGACGAGTGCAGGCAGGTTGGAACGGGCGGAGAAAAGTGTCAGATGTGTTGTGTGATAAAAGAGTATCAGCGAGAATGAAAGGAAAGGTTTTCAAGACGGTGGTGAAACCAGCGATGGTGTTTGGCTTAGAGACAGTGGCACTGAAGAAAAGACAGGAGGCAGAGCTGGAGGTAGCAGAGCTTAAGATGTTGAGGTTCTCTTTGGGAGTGACGAGGATGGACAGGATCAGGAATGAGGACATCAGAGGGACAGCTCATGTTAGATGTTTTGGAGATAAAGTCAGAGAGGCCAGATTGAGGTGGTTTGGACATGTTCAGAGAAGAAATTGTGAATATATCTGTAGAATGATGCTGAGGTTGGAGCTGCCAGGCAGGAGGTCTAGAGGAAGACCAAAGAGGAGATTTATGGATGTAGTGAGGGAGGACATGAAGTTAGTTGGTGTGAGAGAAGAGGACGCAGAGGACAGGGTTAGATGGAGACACATGATTCGCTGTGGCGACTCCTGAAAGGGAACAGCTGAAAGGAAAAGAAGAAGAAGTACAACTCTGGACAGTTATCACAGCATTAACTCTTTTACCTTTGATTGTGACAACTGACAGTAAACAGTCACAAAGTTATCGACCCGCCAGCTCAGCTTTTTAAAAACTGAACAAGATTCAACCCTTTCTCCACCTGAGGCAGAGTATCTTGATGGAGCCACCTTGGTGCTGGATCCTGCTGTGTAAAACACACTTCTGCATACAAATGAACGAGGAAGATGAAGGCTCTACTATTTCACACATAGTGAAACTGTCTGAAAATGTCTGCACCCACTCACCCTGATGATGTTTTGAATAATTAATGATTTGTCATCTGTTGGATGCTCTCACTGTAATAGAGCTGTGTAAGCAGAGTCTTTTCCTGTTTTTAAATTGTAAACTTTCTTTACAGTGTGTTTTTTCTGACTATAAAAAGGGAAAATGTGAAATAAGCAATTATTGCAGTAAGTTAATTTACATAGGATCACTGAAAGCATGCAGTATCTGTTAGGCGTTAAACCATAACCACTCAAGAACTACTTAGAAAGTTAAATTATATTCAAACTGAAAATGTAATGTAATGTAATGTCAATGTTAGTCTTATACTTAGTGAGTTCTATTCACATAAAAATGTTTCCCACAGAATTTTTATTATATTTGGTGGCTCGTGGCTGATCCCAGTGGGGGATGGGATGTCAAAGATCCTCATTGTTAAAAGTACAAAAAGGATTGTATGTTATTTGTTTGTACTTATATATTAACAGCCTACTTACATTTGCAGATCTTGTTGAAACCTACTCACTTCTCTAATTAATGCCTTAATTCAAAATTACAACTTGATTTGTTGATGTGTTGATGTGTTATATTAAAATTTCAACTACAAGATAACATAATAGTCTAAAATGCCATGCATGTTTAGACATAATATTTAAGACTTTTTATTGCAGTTTTTTTCATATTAGCACAAACACACAGTTTTAATGCTAAGAGACACGTACACCTCTATTACTCAAATTTAATTTAATTTACTTGAACTCAAATTGATTCTTTCAGTGCAACAGATCGTGGCACAGTGATTTATATAGGGAAGGGTATCATTGTCGCTAATGGTTACTTTTATTGATAATAAATAAATCATTTTAACAAAAAGAAAATTATTTATGCTATGTTACGTTACCACAACATAAATTTGTCTGCTAACATCAATGAACAGAAATGTACGAAAGCTGAATTTTAAGTGGGAACCTCCAGGCTACTAGAGGACTGATAAACCTCTGACCCACATCCACTCTAACAAAAATGTTACAGTAAAATATAACAAAATTTAAAACAAACTAAACATTTCAATACAAAATGGACATTTTCAAGTCAGTATTGAATGCTGCTAAATTACTGACAGACTTTTGCTGATAAGATTTACTCAGTATTGAAGCACTTCGGTTGGCATCATAAAAGTATTGAAGTTCGGTAACCAGCCCTAGATTTGTCTTGTCCATTGTCCCCATATTCAAGCCACGCCCTACGTGTGTTTAGTGATACTTTTTGTTGTGTTCTTTTACAGTGTTGTCTCTGGTGCAAAGCTGTTTGCCCCTGGTTTGTGCTTGGTCTATAACAATAACTTAAAGAAAACAATACCACATAGCGTTAGCAGCCTCTCATCTGGTGCACTGTACATGAGGCATTTCTTCACTATTTTCATACAGTGGGACAAATAACACCAAAACCATGCTCAGTAAATAAAATTAACAGGACACGTCTCATGCTCTCTCTTTGCAGCTCCTCAGTGAAAAGATCAGTGGGGCGGAGGGAACCAAGCTGAATGAAAACTTCATGGAGATGGAGAGGGTGAGTTCAGCACAGGTGTCTGCTATAAAATGATGAGGATGATGATGATGATGATAATTTTTGCCATTTGAGCTTTGACAGACATTTTATTTACTCACATCATCCTTTCTAACGGAACAGTTAAATTCCACCATAATGGAAAGATTGCTTTATCAGCTGTTTATGGTTCATTCACACAAAATTAAGTACTTACCTGACCCACCGGGAGCTAACCTTGTGGTTTGTAGATGAATGATCAGCCAACCAATCCTAGTTTTCCATCTTGAACTTAAATTCTCAATTTAAATGTATGCTAAATTTGGATCAATCTTTGATTGAAATATAAAGGGATGATGGAAATGGAAGGCATTGGAACTAGTAGTCTAAAGTTGTTGTGTGTCAAAAATTCGAGAAAAAACAATTTGATTATTTTGGACAGATTTAGTAGTGTATGTATTCTCACTCGACACTTTATTAGGTACACCTGTAGGTGACAGATGAATGAGATGGCCAAAACATTAGAACCACCTCTTTTGATAATAATTTTGTGACACTACCCAGTATGGCCTTAATAATAAAGCGTCAAATGATCACCTTTCTGACATTTTCAGCTTAAAAACAAAAGAAAATGATAACATTGTTAAAGCAGAATTCATGGCAGAGCTGCTGTTTGGATTGCATTAGATTGTACAGGTGTAAAGTGGCCAGTTACTGTACTGTATGTATGTATCTTCATTAATGTCAATGATCACTTTATAAATAAAGGCCCACATAAGTGATTCCTTTCAAGTTTAGAAATTCTAAAATATTCTGGCAGCACACTATAGCCCCCATGTTTGATTTGAAAAAAAGTGTTATATATATATATATATATATATATATTTTTTTTTTTTTTAGCTTTACAGAGGTTAAACGTTAAGGATAATAGTTTAGAAATACAGTATCAAATAAAGTATCCTTCAGCGGGAGACATTATTTTTATATCAGCAACATCTGTTTTTCTTTTTAACGTTCTCGTCTCTCTCCCATCAGAAAATTGAGGTAACCAACAAGTCAGTAATTGACCTATTGTCCAAAACAACAGAATATCTCCAGCCTAACCCAGGTACAACAACAAGAATCACAGTATTTTTTTATATGACTTGCTGTTCTTATACTGCATTGTATTCCATGTGCGACATTTATTGTTTTCTTCCACAGCGTCTAGAGCCAAACTGAACATGCTGAATACAGTGTCCAAGATCCGTGGGCAGGTGAAGACCACTGGCTACCCACAGACTGAAGGCCTGCTGGGAGACTGTATGCTGCGCTATGGTCTTGAGCTGGGAGAGGACTCTGTCTTTGGTACCAAGTCTTATTAAAATTAATCAAAAATAGCATAGATGCATAGATGGGTGTTGGCTTCACAAAATCCAGCATGTGTGCAGCAGAGGGGTAGAAAACGATTTGCCTCAGTGTTATGAACCAATTTGGCAGAAAGCAGCTTGCCAGAAATCAGAACTGTGATTTTAGCGGTGAATTTTTGTGTGTCATTAATCTTTGTATTTCCATTTGAGGGAATTATATAATATAAATCTTGGGTATAGAATACCTTATTTAAAACGTAGTATGTAACTAAAGCAGTTGCAGATGCACCACATGTCTTGAGCTAAAGTCTGTTGCTGCCCTGCTGAGAAATACAGAGGCTAACAGAAAAGATGTGGTTTCTTTTTCTGTCCATGTAGGCTCTGCTCTGGTGGATGTGGGGGAAGCCATGAGGCAAATGGCAGATGTGAAGGACTCCCTGGACATAAATGTCAAACAAAATTTTATTGACCCCTTGCAGAATCTACAGGACAAGGACCTCAAAGAGATCATGGTACATGCCTGCAGCCTGTGTAACTAAAATTATACATAGTGAAACCGTAGCAATACTGATTTTCTTTCATAGCTGAAATTTAACTATCAAGTTCAAATAATGCTGACAGTGTTTGCAAAACAGGGGAAATGTGACAATTCTTCCAGGATGAACATTTTTGCAGCACATTTACAACACTGTTTAAAACTTAACATTTTATCATCATTCATCATTTTATATTGTTGTTGCACACTCGTTGTTGTAGTTGAATCTCTTAATCCAACTTACCACAATATAAACACCATCTGTTAAAAAGAGACTGTATTAGTTTTGATCACTAGAGAAGCATTATTAACAAAATGTTCAAATTTATTTAAAGTCTCTTCTAGGTTGCGCTTATTGGAAATACTACTACCATCTCCGATGGATACAATAGATTTGTTATTCATATATTTGTTGTGGGCCAGCACAGTGATGGAGTGGTTAGTGTTGCCTACTCACAGCTAGAGGGTCCCCAGTTTGAATCCCTGGATGCTGCCTTTCTTTGTGGGGTTTGCATGTTCTCCTTGTGCTTGTGCTGCAGTTTCCTCCCACAGTCCAAAGACATGCATGTTAAATTAATTGGTGACTCTATATTGCCCATAGGTGTGAATTTGAGTGTGAATGGTTTTCTTTCTGTGTATGTTTTCCTGTGTTGTCCCTGACATAGACTGGAGACCTTTCCAGGGTGGACCCCACCTCTCACACAAGATAATGGTTGGAAAAATGTGATATTTTGCATGTAAAATCTGAATCTCATGAGTGACCAGATAAAGTCAGGTAAAACCTGTGGAATTTAAATAAAAGACCCAGGCCACCTTAAAAAGAATCATAATTTCAGTGCTGTGGAGTCATTCAGAATCACAACAGACTCCCGGACATCATGCACAATAGAAGCCTATTATTATTAAAATTCTGATGGTTTTGCTTGCAGCACCACCTGAAGAAACTGGAGGGCCGCCGGTTAGACTTTGACTATAAGAAGAAGCGTCAGGGGAAGATTCCAGATGAGGAAATCCGTCAGGCTGTGGAGAAGTTTGACGAGAGCAAAGAACTGGCTGAGCGGAGCATGTTCAACTTCCTGGAGAATGATGTAAGACATGAAGACATTTCTGAAGAAAGGACCAATAATCAAACAGTTTAACTGGAAACCTTAAACCTACACATTAAGCCTGTCTCTTTTTCGTCAGTAAAAAATATTTTAAACTGTTACCAGCAGAAAACTATAACTTGTCATTATCATTTCAACTGTTTTTCACAGTCTGAGAAGTCCTCCTGCTCAGTCTGTATAGTAAATACCTCTTATGAATAGTTTTAGATAATTGTCAAAAACAGGCTCTGAATGTCTAACATCAAATCTGTTCTGCTCTAATGTGAAGATACAGGTTTAAAAATGATTTTCAGTATGGACAAAGTCCAATTATTACTTCATTTCTCAGTTTTTGTTTCAGTTATTCTAGAGAAATTATGTGTCTTTACTGTAAAGGAAGCTCATGTTTGCATGTAATTGCTTACTTGGCCAATAGGTGGAGCAGGCGAGCCAGCTGTCAGCTCTGATTGAGGCGGCTTTAGAATACCACAGACAGTCATGTCAAATCCTGGAGGAGCTCAGTGGGAAGCTCCAGCAGAGGTAGGGAACACACACACACACATATATATATATAAGGTGTCGGGACTTTCTTTGGATTCAGAAATAATAAAAATAAATTCAATATGAAAATCTTGAGATAGATATCCATTAGACTATATCTACAAGTTACATGATGCTAAGTACTGAAATTATAGCAGCTGTGCCGCAGACGTCTTCATTCATAGACACTCTTGCTGCTCTAATGGCTGAAGGGATTTCACAATACTAAACTAAAGGAATTGTCCAATAAACCTATTATCATCAGCAACATGAAGTATGAAGAACTCTCTATCGATAAAGGTGTTATAAAGGTGAAGTCAAAATGACAACCAACAAAAAATAAAAATACATTAGCCAGTAGGTAAAATTATATATATAAGAGGTATATAATTGAAAATAAGCAAACCTCTACAACAAGGAGGAGGGAGAGACCACGTACAGAGGCCTGTTGCAATGAGAGCGGCATATTTTTCCCTGCCAAGTGATCTTACATAGTCTGGAGGAGCTGGTGGGTAAAACTGTCAAAGACAGACTTGTTGACATTAAGGAGGTTGTTCAGAGATAGAAGTTTTTAGATTCAGCTGAAGACAGCTCAAGAGACAGGTCTGTGGTTCTCCATAAGGGACGACTCCAGAGAAGGCTTATAAGCAGAAGGGTAAACAGGGCCTGTTTGCATGTGGTGAGACATATAATAATGATTTGTGTAATGGCTGGGATTAGTGTGGGTGCAGGATGAAAGGGACGGGGACCAGAGGACAGGTGGATTGAGAGCTACTGTGGATTGGTCGTTCTTGGTCAAAGTGGAGAAAAGGAGAGTATGAAGAAGCTATCAAAGTCATCAGGAAGAGAGGAGGATGGTGGTGGGTTTTCTATGATTAAATGTTTGGGCCTCTTTGCTTCATTTCTCTAATCATTTATGTAGCGTTTTTAAAACTGAAACTGAGTCACAAGACCAGAGTAGTTCGTGTTGCATGCCTCAGTTTTACACCCCTAACGTTTACCATATATTTAGCTCTGCCTACCCCTATGCTTTGCCTTGAAATTGGAAAGGAAATGTCCAACTAGATTTTCGGGATTTTTGGACATTCTCTGGCTGCTTATCTAGAGAAATCTTTTAATAATCTCAATGGAATTATCTTTTTCTGTCTTCTGGAACTCACTCCTGAACCAATTGTCCTTCAGCATTGTATAGCCTTACTTTTTATATTGAAACAATGGTTGTTTTCAGACTGCTATCTTCCTTTCCCAGAATATCTACAGCTAGCAGCCACCCTAAAAGAGAGTTCAAGCTAAATTCCATCAGAAGCAGAACCAAGACCCAGGACAACAGTCAGCACAATGGCCTGTCCTACAGCTCCTCATTCAAATCCACTGGTACCTGATACCAAACATTTGTCTTTATTTAATATGTCTTCCTGCTCTTTCTGTCAGATCCATCTTCATTGTTTACTTTTGATTTGTACCTTACATGTTTTTCTGTTACAGATATCCAGCTCAACCACACAGTCAATGGGAAAAGTAGGTATTCTTTTAAATTGTAACAAGTCATAACAAGGCAACACAATTTCCCTATGGCATCAATACATTTGTTTGAATCTTGAATTTTAAAACACTGTTTATGTATGTAAGGCTCTCATCCTTTTGGGGGAGGGTCCACTTAATACAGTTAACAAATTAAACCTGTGTTCTCAGCATCAATACAATTTTTTTTTGTGTGTTAAAACTGCTAACAAATCTAGCTGCATGTGAAGTTTAATTATATTTAAAGTTTTTGTAGCTTCTTAAGCTTGATAGTGTCTGTGTTGAATCAAAGTCGGTATTGCTGACCCTATGGAGAACCCTACACCAAGGCCTGACGTGCAGCCCCCAGAAAAATAACTACATGTCCCATTGATACAGATTGCAACCATTATGACTGGTCCACTCGGTCCTTGTGCATTAATCAGTTTAGTGGTGGTACGAACCATCTCCTCTAGTGTCTGCAGTGTAACAATGACAAAGACAGGCCAGCATATAAATGCTTACAACAAGGTTTAATTCAGAACCATAGATCTAGCTTCAACCCATTATTATTTTGATTTCCTCAAAGTTCTCATTTAATACGAATGAAAGATGTCATTATTAATTCTTATTTTATTTTTATCATTATTATTTTATTATTATTATTAGTAGTAGTAGTAGTAGTAGTAGTAGTACTTAATGTGTCATTTTAGGTGTTAAATTCTACACAATGAGCAAGGAAAATGTGAAAAATGATCAACAAATGTAAATACAGTATTTTGTGTGGCAAATATATGTGAATTTTTCAGTAAGTGTTGTGCAGTGGTGGATGAAGTACTCAAAAACTTTACTTAAGTAAAACTTTACTGAAGTTTTGTTGTGTTGGATTGAATAATGCTATTCTAATACATCCCCCAGCACAAATGTTACAGTCAAAGATTTACATCCACTCATGTTCCTTTGCAGTATTTGAGAGGGGGCTGCCACCCTCTACTGGTAAAACTCAGACAAAATTAGTGTACCCATAGTAAATATATATAGGTACATAGTAAATCAAAGTTGACTTGATATATCAACTCAAAATCATATACTGAGTGTGTTGTGTTTGTGTTGTCTTGTGCTCAACACTATGTCCATTTGTCTTTACGCCTCACTCAGCTGATCATAAAACGTCTGTCCCACTGTCATGGCCTGAGAGCCCCATTACCAATGGCAATATTCACCGTGAGTAAGACACACTGACTCAGCATTCACATTTGTGTGTATCAGTTCTAAAAAATGAATCTACAACATCAAAAAACTGTTTTAGGAACCAGTTAGTCTTAAGCAAAACAGCAGCTGGTTTCAGGTCCTTAGATGTGAGGATCTGTCGGTTGTGGACTACTACTACTTGGATCAAACAGGCAATTTAATAGTGTGAAGTTTAGTCATGATCTTGGAAACTGTGCTTTGATTATTTTCATTTTTGAGGGATTTCACCCATATCTCATGGTCTTTCTTGTTATAGAAAGACCATTGATTAGCTGTCATTGAGATGAATTAGTATTAGTGTTGAGTTATGCCAACTGTGAAAATTCAGTCCACTGTACAGTAGGTTCACTTTCTTCTGGCCTTTTAATTGTATCGCAGGTTCCTCCTTTGGTGCAGGGAGTTTTGATGCTTTTAATAACAGTTTTTTCAGCAGTTGTATGCTGTTTAATAATGACAACTGAGCAAATTCCATTCAACAATCTCATTCAGTCTCATCTCATTCAATCTCATGATCTTCATCAGTTTGGGTTACTCTGACTCATTGTTTTTGTTTTTTTAGTCAAAGCCATTGAAACACATCTTTATGGGCTGTTTTTAGGTAACTGATGAAATCATAATGGAGAGATATGTCCATAATTAAAGTAATCTTTAGTTGCACACTTCAGTACCAGTTTTTCATTACTGTGCAGGGATAATGATCTGATCAGTCTGTTCCTGTGTTTGGTTGCAGAGTCTGAGGTGTTGGACCAGCCATGCTGTCGTGCCCTTTATGACTTTGAGCCAGAGAATGAGGGCGAGCTGGGCTTTAGAGAGAGCGACATCATCATCCTCACCAACCAGATAGATGAGAACTGGTATGAAGGCATGATCAACGGTGAATCTGGGTTTTTCCCCATCAACTACGTGGAGGTCATGGTCCCTCTGCCACAGTGAAGACAAGCACCTGGAGTCCAATACAGGCTACCTCTTGCCTCATCCCACGCAGCCTCCGTCCTCAGCTCAACTTGGGCTTGAAAGTACATTGGCCAAATCAGCCTGAAGCTGAGAAAAATATTCTGCCTTCTGATTTTCAAACCGAGCTAGAAAGTTAGTATTTTTGTCCTGAGTCGACTTAAGATCAAATACCGCTGATTGTTTTCTCTGGATATTTATGAACCTGAAGCCAAGTGAAACCCAAGCCATGAAGGGGGACACTGCCTAGCTGGACCTTGTGTATCCTTTGGATCTGACCAAGGTGAAAAGGTTGAGCAGTTGTTAGACTCTGTAATCCATCCTGTCGCTCCTTCAGATGACACTGCTCCCTGTTTATTCTGATACAAGTTTAGCTAATAGCACTGTCTGTCTGCTTTCTTCCCCTTTCCAGACTCCTTCCCTTTGCTTGTAGTCCACCACTGAACATCATGACTGCAGTATTAGACCACTACAAACAAATGAGAAGCTTCTATTTGCATTATAATCACATTAGTAACATCACATACATGTCAGAGTATTTTTTAATTTCATTAAATTGTAATCTGGCTACTCCATGAGGTTTCTGCCTCAGTAAATCTCATTTACAGTGCTCACAGCATCTTAAAGAAATATAAATGTTGGACTGGATTTTTGACTAGACTGACATGCAGAATCTGTGTGTTTTAAAAAGAAAAGAAAACATTCTCACGCACTGCTGCCCAAGAAAACCTATAATATGATCACCAGTGTTTCATATTCCTCTAATTGTGTATTTTATTTATTTTAAAAGCATTTATTTTTGTTAATATCTAAAAAAAAAAAGCCATGTTTCATGTCTTTACGATGCCTTATGTGGTCTTGCCAAAGTTATAGAATAATCTTAGTTTATTACAACTTTGCTTTTGTTGTAATATTGGCCATCATTTATCTCAATTGTATTATTTTATGCAATAAGACCAGGACGTTGTAACAGGTTTTAAAGGATAACTTTGGTCATTTTCATATTTTCAGTAATGCCGTATACAGACACTGAAACCAAGGATTCTATAAATCTGCAACCTGAATAATCTTATTTACCTGTGTAATTGTTTACCTTAAAGAATCTGGATCTGGATTGAGACTTGTTTATACTCTGCCCAGTGGTCTGACAGCTCCTGGTTCCTCATATTGCCATGTTCCCAGATCATAGCAATGACTTTGGTGACTTCAGTGGCCAACGTTATGGAAAAAAACCCACATTGTGATAAAGAAATTTGAAATGAAACATTTGATGAGTGTGGGCTTTAGCTTAACTATACTCTTCTACATAAACCTTCTGTTGCTATTTTTTTTAGACATGTTTGTTTGTTTTAGACATTATTTTGTGATTTTCAAGTCACAGATCTTAGGCAGTGATCTCACCTAACTCCCAGTAAGTGTCACCCCCCATTTGAACGCTTCACATTCCACTGGGATCATAGTAGACAGTATGTGATCGTCCTACTCTGATGTCAACACTCAACAGCCAGACTTGACATCTTGTCTTCTCCCTACATTGACTTTGCCTGTTTGCCTGCCAGTGCCTAGAACTTGTCTTTTTAAGTGTGAGCAACTGAACTGTCTCTGAATGTCCCTCTGTCTCTTTGTTTACATGCTCTGACTTGTGTCAAGTGAGGAGTGTACCACCTGATCAGTGTCAGATCGGGATCAAGTCTTTGTCACACTAAAAACCCTCTGAAAGTGCTTACGTAAATGTGGGCTGTATTGCACTGAAGCTTTAGAATCTACCTACGACATACAGCTGCAAGAAAAAGTAATGGCACAGTAACGGCTATGTCCTGGTTTTCTAAACGAACAAATTGGTGGCAGAAAAATGAAATGGCAGCACTAGGTTGCTCCTGTCACCTAATGTTAACTGGGGTCTAATCAGTGAAAAAAAACCAAAGGTGTGGTTTAGAAATACCTTGAGTGTCAGTGTGCCGTTCACAAGCAGCATCAGCTGCTCAAAAAGAGATTTAAGACCTACGATCAACAGAGTAATCTCATAAAGACCTGCCTTGTGACCCCACAATAACCTGCTCATCACTTTCTGTGCATTCTCCAAAAAAGAAAGAAACCTGGATCATTTGCCATAACTTTTTTCTTTCAACTGTGTATTTAAAGACATGCCCATTTTTGTTTTTTACTCCTTCAGCATAATAACTTGGTTATTCTTGGTTATCCAACTGTTCTTTTCAGAAAAGAACGTGAAGTCAAAACGGTAGATAGATTTAAATAATCACAGATGTTGTTGCTCGTGTTCTTGCTATAACGAATCCACTGTCGTAACTGTTGTAATGTCGGTTGGGTGGTTGTATCATATCCTAAATCAGATCCTGTGACATTGTGACTATGCTGTAGTCTAAGTGATGGCCTGCAGTTGACTGTGAACTTATTTATTTAATAGGACCCATGACGATGTCAGCTTGTTAAACAACTTGATAGCATTTGTCTCTTTAGACTATACAGTTGCTTTAGAATATGTGTGTTGTTAAATTTTCTTAAATGGAGAAAAAAATGCATTTTCCCCATCAATCTACAGGACACACTATAAGTAATAACTAATAATTCTGACAGTAAGTAAGTAAAACCATAAATGTGTTCTTAACCCTTAGGAGTCTATGATTATGCTTCTGTGATCAACTCACATCATTAGTTTAATGGAAAACATCTTTTGATGTGATACAGTATGCTAAAATCAAAAGTTTAAAAAAAAATCAACTGCAGACTCTCAAGGGTTAATCAATAACTGAAATAAGTAAAAGTATACAGACCCTTTGCTGTAGCAGTCCAAATTGTGGTCAGGTGCTTTTTTGTCTTGCTTTTTTTTTTGCTGTTGAATCATGAACTACACTGGAACTTACATGTGGTCAATTGAATCCGTTGAATATAGTTTAGAATGACTGACAGCTAGATATTTAAGAAACAACTTTCACATTGTTTGTCAGGACAAAAACCAACCACTAAACCCAAGGAAAACCCCTGTGGACCTTCCACAATGACAATATCATATGTATATAGTCCTTTCTAAAGCTTTAAATGTTCCAAGAGCACTGTTGCCTCAATCTCTGTTAAATAAAATAAAAAAACAACTCTGGAACCACAAGGACTGTTCTGTCATGAAACCCAGTGGTCACTCTGGCAGAACTTTAGCCAGAAGGACAAACTTCTCGGTGACACTCCATCAATCAGAGCCATATGATGATAGTGTGGTTACTTGAAAGCCACAACTTGTTTGGAGTTTGGTGATGACACTTCCTGTCCAAACTGATGAAGCTTGAGAGGATTTACTAGGAAGAATTGGACTGCCTGAATGTTCGTGTGAGAAGCTTATCGAGACGCAAAGATTTGGAGCTGTAATTGCTGCCAAATGGGGTTCTAAAAAAGTAAGGTTCTAAATACTTATGTAAACAAAAGATTTGAATTTTAGATTTTTTTTTTTCGAATAATTTTTCAAAATGTTAGATGCAATTACTCCAAACTACTTATTTGCAACTACATAAGTTGCAGTTTTTGTTTAATTCACTTTAAACTCAAATGAAAACTCATTTTCATCGTTTAACTTTAAACCCAAATGTCTTCAGTGTACAGTAAAAACAATGAATTACCTTCATTTTTATGGGTTATAGAGAATGTGATGTCACACACTGTTGAATTTTATTTTTGTCACAATGTTGTGAGGAGTTTGAGTTGGCTTTTGTGTTGTATCTTAAAATTTTTTTTTTTTTTTTTTTGTCCTTTCGGTTTATCCCGTGAGTTCAGGGTTGCCACAGCGGATCATCGTCCGCATGTTGATTTGGCACAGTTTTTATGCTGGATGTCCTTCCTGACGCAACCCTCCCCAATTTCTACCGGGCTTAGACCAGCACTGCACAGCTGGGGAGGGAAATGGGCTGTTAGGGGTTCAGTGTGTTTGTGTTGTATCTTTCAATAAGCATATGAAAAGTGTCACCACAGTAGGTCAGTAGAGGATTGCTGCTTTATTGTTGCACCATCTTCATCTAATTTCTAGTTTGAATGAAACACCTTTTTAGCCAAACAAAACAAAAGGTATGCAGGCAACCTGTTGTGACAGCCATAGCAGGCCGTGCACATACGTACCAACAACATGGTGCCCCGGTCTAAACAGTTACCACCGTGTGACATAATTCAAAAATGATGGTTTTACATTTTAAAGCAAATGCACAACACAGAAAAATGTACAAATGTGAATGGAACTGAATATTTTACAAAGCAACTGTAGACATAGGATGGTCACTTAATTTCCTTGATCTTGATTCACTTCAGCTACAAGGAAAACTATTTGAATTGAATTCCATATATTTATTTTTTGAAATTGTTTTCTGAATCTGCAAATTCAGGATAACTTTAGGATAATCCACATGTGCACAGCACTAACTCCTGCAGCACAACACGAGTGATGTTCTGTGCTCCACTTCCAGTTTATCTTCTCCAGCGCATCGGCAAGAAACGATAAAAATTAAAAAACATGCTGAGAATTGTATTCATTTAGCAGTACATTGATCCACTTGTCCTTTTTGTTGCTCTTTTCTTTTCTCTATCCACTTTCCACTGACCCAAACTGGTCAAGGCAGATGACCGCACACCCTGAGCCCGGTTGTGGTGGAGGTTCTGTAAAGTGCCTTGGGATGAATTTGTTCTGAATTGACGCTATATGAATAAAGTAGAATTGAATTGAAATGGAACTAAAAGGAACTTACAAGTGAGGTACAAAGCAAACACAAATAGCCAAGTTAGCGTAATGACAGGAAGCATTTTATCTGACATGTGCCAGATAAGAGCTGGACTGGACATAGACAATCAACAGCATCTCCCACTTGTAACATTCTTGCAGTTTCCCCTAGATGTTAGGTTGAGAAGATTCTGTCATCCAGGTTCTGTTATCTGAAGACTGAGTCATGTCAACTGCACTTATTTCTTCTTGGTTAGAAACATTTCCCTACTATCAGGTCGGGTTGAGAAATGTAAATTGTATTGATGTCAGAAGTCATTGGGATTAAATAGTAAATTCAATCAGTTTTTCTGTTTGTGCTATTTAGTGCTAAAGAAATGTGCATTTAACTGAAATTACCATGTCAGTTACCAGAGAACCTGATTTTCACCCCACCTCAATGTCTAACTGCTTTTAATAGTTCTTATCTCAATGCTATTAGAACAACCTGAACATGTTTTTGGGGAGTATTTCTGAGAATCTCATTAAAATAATCACATGTCCATCTCACAAAGAGTTGTTTGCATGTCATTAGTTAGATTTTATCCACAGACAAAATACACAATTCCAAACTGAAACCCAGGTTTGACTGTAATTCTGTAATGTACTCAATGAACTGTTTTCTTTATCATTTTAGTTTTGTCTTTCACCTGTGTGTATGGACCATATCTTTTTTTATTGAATAGAGACAAAATACTTGGATACTTCCTGTCAGCTTGCTCCTGCTTAGATATTCAACATGTGATTTTTTTTTTTTTAAATCATATTTTAGATACTTGGGAGTTCTTGGCAGAGGGCACTGTCTGCAGCACAGTCACAATACATCACAGAAGGAAAATTAATTCATCTACAAAAGAAAAATGAATTAGTCTTCAAAAGATAACCAGGTGTTTTCAGTGCAATATGCTTTAAAAAACTATTCTGTTCCAAGTGGAACCATCCAGATAAGCCCATTTCCAACGTGTTTGACTTTGGTTACAGATCTGAGACTGAAGGATTAGCTGTTTTGGAACTTTTTTGCAGTTAGCTCCACAACCCAAATGACTCAATACACTAAAACCAAATCACAACACTGCACCTGTTTGCCTTTGCAGTCCACAGACATCTCTTCTCAGTATTCATTTTATAACTAAGTAGGCAAAGGAAACTAGCTGTGCAGTTTTGTATTTATTTTTTTCAGTAGCATAAGTTATGCAAAAGGTGTTTTATAGATGTTGTAAATGAATATATGAAAAAATATATTGTGTCAATAAATGACAAGCAAATATTGAGCCAACGTTCATATGTGCTGTGTGTGAATCCTTTACAACCATATAGCTAAAATTATGTGGCTACACGTGTATTTGATATTTTAGATTTAGTTTCTTTAGTCAAGCTCTGTCAGCGGTTTGTGTTTGTCCCTTTCCTTTGCACAAAGGCAGTTCCATAAAGAAATGTCATTTGGTGTAAAAGAACCTGACTGGTCTGCACCGGGCCCTGATGTCAGCCCCATCCAAAACCTCCAGGACGAACTGGAACACGCACTGTGAGGCGAATTTGATCACTCAGCATTAGTTTTGGATCTCATGCAGTAGATTTAACAGCTGGTGGAAAAAAAGATAAAAATGGAGGCTATTGTAGCAGCACATTGATTTCTATATGATTTGGAAATTATTTCCTGGAATTGTCTCAAATATTTGCTTTTCTTTTGGTGTCATCTAATACTACACAACTGTACTTCTTGATGCCTCTAAAAATGATTTAAACTGATGAGGGCTAACAAGTATTATAAGTCTGATTACCAGTGATCTTTGTTTAGCAGTACTGAAAACAGTACGATATAGACGTACACCACCTTTAAACATTATACACAGCCAAAGCTAAGGCTACATAATAAGCTGTGGTCAACTCAGAAAAAGAAGATTTTAGACTGTAAGTTACAGATGTACAAAAACATGAATTAAGAGCTAGTTTTGTTACTGGCTTTTACCCAGGAACTTTCTAGAAATTTAGTTGCCCAAACGTTCACAACAGAATCAAGAGTTAAAGAAAAGCACTGGAAATGTGTGCAACCTTAGTTTTCTTTCCTTTCCATCAAAAATCAACCATCAGATGCCCCCTCAGCATGCAGTACACCACACAAGTACTGGCAATTTAAAAATATATTAAAAAGGATTATAACCTTCATGAAGGCAGGATTGGATTTGGTTGCATTAGCTTTAGATAAGTTGTGCTATGATATATTACATTTTATCAGCATCACATACATTTTGTTTCTGATGAAATTCTGCAATCTGAATAAGACTGTAACAGTAAAGAATTTTCACAAGAACTATTTTGTATAAAACTGAATGGTCTTTGGATCACTTTGATTAATGAATCCTGTTTCCAAAGCATATGTACATTTAGTTTTTCTGTGCTGGCAGTATCACAGATTAAATTCCAACTCCAAAGTATTGTAATTCCAACAGAAACTCCTATTTCATGGTTACATACTCTGAGCTACAGTGATTAAGAACCTTAATTTAAATTATACGTTTTCCTGATAATCCTTTGGATTCCAATAGCCTTGGTCCAGTCAAACAAAAGCAGCAACACATCTCCACTCAGAGATTATATCCAGACCTCAGCACTTCTCTGCTTGGACCCTCTGACCACCCTCTTATTTTTCAGAGGTTGTCTCTCTCCTTTATTATTGGCATGTCTCTTTGACTGCTCTGGTCTACCCTCTCTGATATCTTTGGGCTCCCTCACCTTGCCACAGTTTACAGCACAGGTCCAGTTAGGCTGGTGACCCACCACCAAGTCCAAAGTAGGCAGTGAAGTTGCGCTGGTTACATCCCTGAAGCCTAAAGATGTGACTGAGGGGCTGTCTGGGGGGAATGTTTCATATCCACCCCTCATACCTGGGCAATGTCCCCAGGGTGCCCTCTCCTTTAGCCTTACAGCCTGCCGGATCTTCTTCCAGCCCAGGTGGTTGAGCTCCAGCAGGTTGAGAAAAATACAGAAAACTCCTACACAAAACATAAAGAGTAAGAAGATGGTCTTCTCTGTGGGCCTTGAGATGTAGCAGTCCACCGGCTGGCTGCAGGGGGCTGAGGTGCAGAGGAAATGAACAGGCACCTGGAACCCAAACAGCTTCCACTGAGCCAGGACAAAGCCCACTTCTAGGACGGCACGTAAACACACGTGCAAGACATAACATTTGGACAACACCCCTCCAGAGATCACGTGACGGTTTGCACTACCCTCCCTAAGGGGCCAAGCTCGGGCCTGGCTTAGGGACACCATTTTGTTAGGGTCTTTCCTCTGGAGACCCTGGGATGTCATGCCCTCCAGCACATCTGCCAGGCTGTGACCTAGGTGCTTATGGGAGTGGATGGAGCAGCTGTCTGAGTCACATATCTGATCATACGCTTCTTGTCCACCATCTCGTCTTACATCTGCTCCTGCTTGCCCTGAGATATCCCCCAGTCCTTTGGCCAGCCTCAGGGTGTTGCTGTGAGGCAGCTTGGACAGGCTGTGCCACGTGTAGATGATGAAGCAGAGGGATGGTGTGGAGACGCTGATGATGTGGAACACCCAGAAACGAGGTTGCGAGATGGGCGCAAACGCATCATAGCAGACAGTGGAGCATCCCGGCTGCAGCGTGTTGCAGACAAACATCTCCTGCTCATCTGTATACACATCCTCTGTTGCTACAGCGACAATCAGTAGCCTGAATATGACCATGACAGTGAGCCACAGGCGACCAATCAAAGTGGAGTGCTGGTGAACAGCGTCCAGGAGACGTTTGAGCAGGGTCCACTCCGTCATGGTGGCCTGAGGCTGCCGGCTGCCTTGAGGAGAGACAAGCTGCCTGGAGTAGACCAGTCTGCTCTGAACTGATCCACCTCTCCTTTTGCTAAACCCCTACACTAGTGGACTTGCTGACACTTCAAACCAACCAAAGACTAGATCTATGTTACACTGTCCCACCTGATCTGACTCAGAGAACCTACCTTTCCTGGGAAAGCTTACACTTCCTCTCATCCTGAATGTTTGCCAGCTCTGTCTGGCTGCTTTGAGAGCAGTGAAGCCATTACATGAACGAGCCATCCCATCTTTCATAGATAAGGATGTCCACTTGACATGAGTCACTTGGCACGTATACTTCTCACTTGTCTTTAGGAACCATTTTAAAAGTGAGAGACATCACCCTTCCTCTATTGGAGGACCTGCTGATAATGCTGAGTGATAGAGCATTCCTCCAGGATTAGTCCTCTAAAAGCTAATGGATTCTTCCTTTAATGGAGAGGCATATTTTAAAAGGTGACCAGTACAGAAGAGCATGCTCACTGTCAGCTTCTGTAAACCTCTTGGTAAATCCCAAAGGGCAAAAGTTTGAATGAAAGAGTTTTCCTTAGGATACATGACTGATGGAATTAATGATTATATAAAGTTTAGATGGTTGAAGGTTTCTGTTTCAGAGCTTGGTTAAATGCTTGTCTCTCTCCACTTGCCAATCCTCTTATCTGGGTTTTAAAAAAAGACCCTCGAAAGGTTTGCTAGTATCAAATCATTCTGTTCCTGATAAAGCACGAGTGACCCCTTTCTTTGCTTCAAACAATCCTGGCAAACCCCATCTGAGAGACTGTGTCAGAGCTCTGTCCACCTTCTATTTATGGAATGAACACAAACGTGGTGTAACATTAGATGAAGACATAATTTAACTTTTAATGAATTTTAACTACTTTGTATATTCAGATGAAGTGCTTTTTTTGATAAAATATTTGAAGCTCTTATGTCACAAGCTCCCTTCTTAGTACTTACACAACATCCTTCTTTACTGACATTGTGAGACTTGCAACAAGACTACAAAGACTTGCAAAAGCCAAAGCAAAGCTTCTGTTTTAACACTGGTAGGAGAATGTCCCAATTTACACATGCACAAACTCTTCTTCACTGCACTTGGCACGTAATTTGATCTAATTTGGCGGTGGCGACTGTGGCACAGGAAGGTGGAGCGGTTGTCCACCAATCTCACAGTTGTTGGTTCAATCCCCACCTCTTCTGGTCACATGTCGAAGTGTCTTTGAGCAAGACACTGAACCCCAACATAGTTGTTCCCGGTGAGTGTTGGCCAGCTGCATAGCAGCTCCCGGGTGAATAAGAAGCAGTGTAAAGTGCTTTGAGTGCCAATAGGTAGAAAACTGCTATATAAGTGCAGAACATTTACCATTTACTTTCATACAAACTGCAACCAACATGCCAGCAACTATTTGCTGTCATGGAGAAAGGCAGGTGTCTGTTGATTAGGAAATGTTTTGGATGCCAGACAGCAACATGGTGAGTATTGTTCTTATGATGATGTATGATGTGATGTATGAAATGTAAAATATTACTTGTATGAGCTAGGGTTTGCTCTGTTTTTTGTTTATGTTGTGTATTGTATATCGTATACTTTTGCATTATTGTGTATTGTGCTACGTTTAGGTGTACTGATGATGTAATTAGTGATGTCACATGGTTTTGATGGTTGCCTTTGATGGTTGCCTTTGTAGTTTACCTTTTAAGTTGGTTGTCCCGTATTCAAGGAAACAATGCATAGCAATGGAGTGCAGTTCGGCTCAGCTGAGGTGACATAGTAACTGGAGCACAGGGACTGACTACAAGGTAGAAGTGAAACGATCAGTGTGTAGCTGTGGAGGCCCATGGTTTCTTAGTTCTGTGGATTCAGCCATACTTTGGGAAACGGGTTTAACTATACTTTCAGAAAAGAGTCCTGTGAGTTTAGCCATACTTGAGACGCTTGTTTGATGAAACTGTTTGTGAACATGTTTGTGAGATCACTGTTCTTAAACTTGTATGTACAATTGCTAATTTGAGAAGCAAATAGAATAAATGTTCAATGTTTGACATAGTCTTGGAGTGAAGTACTTGCTGGACCATGAGAATCGAATAAGATCGCCTCTACATTAGTAAGAAACTGCCTACAAAGCTACACACTGAATCTTTCACTTCTACCTTGTTCTGCTTGAGGATTCCGCAGACACACTGTCTTCAGGACTTACACTGTCATTTGCCTTATGAAGTCAGAACTATGCTGGGTTGGATGGTCAATGGGCCACTGAAAGAAAGTGGTTGCACCAGAACCAAAGATGAAATAACGTAAGTTAACGCACATTAAAATGTCCAAAAAAATAAAAAACAATCGTGCTGTAGCAGAACATCGTGCTACAACTCTGAAGAGGAAGTTTCTCAGGAATCCCTCGTTTAGGTTGGATTATAAAAAAATACGCAGTGAAGGTTCCAGATGAGGACCTTGGCCGCAGTGATGAAAAGGTTTGGTACATTCCTCATCGTGGACTGTACCATCCTAAAAAGCATAAGCTTCGTGTGGTGCTCTTGACTCTGGCACGTCTTATCAGGGAACTTCAATGAATGAGCAGCTCCATTAAGGACCAGATCTTACTAGCACAATAAATGGTGTTCTGGTAATTTGGTGGTTTCCACCCACTGAATGTAGTCAGTTTGATCTGCCACGTAAGCCTACTGCTTATGGTGCTGCTAATAGTGATGTGTGCAAAAAAAAGTCTGTGATCCATTCAACAACCCAGTGTCCCCCTGACAAACTTTTGAGTGTCTAAATATTTAGTGATGGTCCTAAGTTTACCACAGTGTCACCAAATGGGTAAACAGAACGTAATTATGGCTGCTGGTACAAACAACCTACATGGTTGTATTTTGTATGAAGACAGTCTCTTCATTAACATAAGATTTACTTAATAAACGTTTGACATGATGTACATTTTTAAAACTTACAGATACAAAAAAAAAAAGATAATTTCCAATAAAACAATTGGTCTTTATGATGTATTTCATTTTCAAATGTATCATGAAGCATTTTTTGTCTCATTTTTCTGTACACCATGGTCATATTTTATGTCTTTAAATTCTTGGGAAGACCCAACCACAGGAAGCTATGATAGAAACTCTAAGCTATTGGTGTGGTCAGATGAGATGTCAAACAAAGCCTCACTTTATCTTACAGGAGCAGGTGTTGTAGTATCTCTAACATCATGATGACAGATACAGGTAACATGTGAGTTCAGCCTCCTGTAGTGCTGTTGTCTGTTGTGTATCCAACCCGTGGCACACGCTGGATTGACATCTTTTAATAGCTGTTTTGGGATGTGATGAAGCAGGGGCTCAGTAGCCTGGCCCCCACTCATGCCTTGAGGAGGATTAGCGAGGGCGTCAGCCCCATCTAACACAAAGGAAAAGTTCTGCCCATAACAAATAGACCTTGACTGAAGCACAGACACAACATCAGAGGACCGAGACCTGCAGCCAGAGGTGGTGTCTCACAAAGGCCCTCACCCAGTCGCAGCAGCAGAGAGGACAGGAAGTGTCTTTTCTCCAGCAGTGTGATGGGGCCCCATGTATAGATGGTTTTATCGAGCATGTCTGGGCCTCTGTGTGCTACTGTCCCTCTACCGTCAAAGGAATTCGGTCCCTTTTCACCCTTTCATGAAGGGAAGCCCAATGATGTGCATTCCCCCTGGGCTTTGTCAGGAATAGTCTGGGAATGAATAACAGACAGGATTAGAAAGAAAAGAGAGAGAAAGAGAGGAACTAGTGCTGCCACTCAGAAAGTTCCTCCCTTTCTTTCCTGGGCTTAGGACTTTCATTTAAGGACATTTATCAGAGCTAAGAACAGACTATAAATATGAATGGAAGTTTTTCCTTAAGAACTCAAGTTGAGCTCAAGTTGAGCTCCACTGTCCACACAGTCATGTTTGGTGGTGAGAATCCTCAAGGGTTTTAAAGCAAAACACCAATTTCATTGGTTCTGCTCTTTGATGAAAGTGGTGTTGAAACCATAATAAGAGTGAAGGAAATTGCAAATGAGCTGCATACTTTTTACAGTTTTATCTTAGTGTGCTGGCTCACATGCACGAAAAAAGTCCACACCTGACTACTACTACTACTGCCACTAGATAAGTTCATACAAAGTAGAGCTGCTGATAGAACTACTTCTACAGCTTCAGCTACTGCTGCTGCTGCAGGTAGTTCTAAATCTACTACTACTACTACTACTACTACTGCTACTGCTATTAATAGGACATTGTCTTCATATCAGATATCACTTTTCTCCATTAGTTCATATTATAGTGTGGCAAGACAATTATTATATCATAATTTAGGTTGTGTTATATATCTTCCCTTTTTTTATTACATGTTTAGCTGATTTGTTACTTTAGAGATTAAAGCTACAATCTGCAACTTTTTGGGACCAAGCTAGCAATTGTCTATCCAGCCCTCCTCTCTGCTCCACCAGTACCTCTGCTGAGCCCTTTAGGCTGTTATTATATGAAAGACAATGAATAAGAAGCTGAAAAATGACTCAGGCAGAAATGATGATTCTTCTCTCATTGGGTGCCCTTTGCTCTAAACCTGGTAGGACATCTCTGCACTGTCAACAGTGCTGTTCACAGAAGCCTTTCACAGCACCACTTTACATTAAGGTAGTGTGCCGAGTGTATTAAGGTTTTAAGAGTCGCATACTCTAAGATATTGTATACTGTAGATATTGATACTGTGCAATACACAGTAATACACAGTAATTATAGCGGTCCAGAGATGGGCAGCTGTAGCTCAGTTGGTAAGGCAGTCGTCTACGCACCACGGGGACACTGAACCCCTAACAGCCCATTCCCCTCCCCAGCTGTGCCGTGCCGGTCCAAGCCCGGTAGCAATTAGGTAGGATTGTGTCAGGAAGGGCATCCGACGTAAAAACTGTGCCAAAATCAACATGCAGACAGTGATGCGCTGTGGCCACACTGAACTCACAGGATAAGCCGCAAGGACAAAAGGGGTCCAGAGATGGAAACGTAAAAACACATAGAAAGCAAAGTCAGTTACATTAATAAATCAGCACATCTCAGTGAAGTGAAGACATAAAACCACTGTTTCTGTGGGATGTACAAATAAACAAAAGTACATTTTAATCAGTTTTTTTCTACTGGCTGGTTTTCTGTTTGTCCATAAATCAGAGGTCCATCTCAGCAAGACTGCAACAACACTCTCTCCTCATCCATGGAAGCAGCTGCAGGCTACACCAGCCAACACTGCCATAGCTGGGAGAGCGGTAAAAGGTTTGCACGGCTGCTTCCCCTGTAGCCCCTAACAGGATTAAGAGGGAGTAAGAGTGAAGTTGTGCTCCTGCTTGTTGTAACTCACTCTGATGTAATTTCCATTTGTCTGGCCTGGCCCTTACTTTCCCCTGAGTCTAATCCCTCACTATTCTCACCACCGTCTGTCAGCCACACTAATCTGCTGCCAAGCTTTAGGAGGAGAGGCCGCTCACACACAGACTATCTGATGAGCACAGAGGAAAAGGCAAGTTTTTACAGTATGGCAGCACACACGATCACACACGGGAATGTTTGAGGACATCCAGAACGCGGTAAGACCACTGCTACTTCATACAATGTGTTAGCTCTGCTGTCCTGGCTCTGCTCTGCTACAGCTTACTGTTGGGTTTCATATGCAACTGCTTGGACTTGTGTTAGTGCTGTTAGTGAACAGATGAACATTATTTCAGACCAGGTGAACTGTGTGTCGACCTGAGCCAAAGGTTCAGTGCTGTCTCTATCCAGATGTTAAAAAAAGTATCAGCTTATTGTTAGAATAAGGGAGGTAGATTTACTGTGATTTATTTGTATTTATTTTATTTATGTACAGTATCAAAATATAAAGTTTATCAAGTAACTCATGTCTATATTTAGACAAGAATTATTATGTTTGTTTATTTACTGTAACCAGCAAAGAGATGTCTGGTTCTAAATGACACATGTAATTTCAAAATTCACTATCGGCTCTGTTTTGGTCTCCACCAACATTCAAAGGAAACATGTGCATGGGAGTGTTGTGTTGGTTTTTTCCTTTAATCAGGAAAGCAGCTGCTGGGAACTAGATTGTTGTTGATTGCTACAAAAACTACATCTGTATTTGATTTCTTTGACTGAGGTTGTGTCACGTTTTGTATAAAGACCGACCCGAGTGAAGAGACAGCCAAAGGGAGTAAACTAATAATCAGGTTTATTTAAGCAAAAAAACTCAAGAACCAACATAAAATCACTCGTAAGATACAAAATAGAACACGACAGGTAACAGAACACACTAAGCTATGCAGAACAAGAATATTAAACCTAGACTACAAAACCAAAATAAACCAGGGTAAATGACTAAGGAACCAAAAACAGAATCACAAACAGACCAAACCTCAGATCGGGAACAGGCAACAGGGTTCAAAACACATGTCAAGAAAACAATGGAGCAAGATGCCACATCAGGGAGTAAGATGGAACGTCTGGCAGGGGGACTGTGGGAAGAGCTGGGTATAAATGAACCAGGGAACAGGTGAAAACAATCAGATGATGACTGGTGGAATTAACTTGGAGGCAGGAAAACGGAAAAGGGGCTACAAAATAAAAGTCCAGGGCAGGAAGTGGAACTGAGGACCAGATCATGACAGGCCGATAAAAAGGAAAGTCCTCAATACCAAAATAAAAATTCTTATAAAGTTCTGTACAATAGAATAGACCTGCGGTGTTGGGGTGAGGGTTCATCACCACAAAGGACACCTTTCACATTCGTGATCTAATCCAATGTTTCATCCTTTAGGACTCAGTTACACAACTTCTTTGCAGTACTGATCCTAGAGCCTGTGTAAGCCCAAGGCAAAGCCCATCGAGGTCCCTAAGACACCTCAGGAAGCTAAAGGTTCCACAGACTTCTTTCAATAGTTACTAAATCCACTCAGATGAAAGCCGACATGTAGTTTACACTGAACATCCTGATGCTCAGAGGCTGGAGAACAAAAAGTGCAAAGTTGCAAATCCTGTGTCTGTTGTGCGTCTCAGATAATTTGTCTTTTTCTTCTTCTTCTTCTTTTCCTTTCAGCTGTTCCCTTTTCAGTGGGCACCACAGTGAATCATGTGTCTCCATCTAACCCTGTCCTCTGCATCCTCTTCTCTTTGGTTTTAAAGTTTATTTTCAACATCCATTTAGTAAATAAAGTAGCAGTGCTATGCTAATTAGAATTCTGACATGCTTTCACCTTCTGTCTTTGTGTGATACAGACGAACAAATGTGAGGCTCCTGATGTGAGTGAATGGCCCCTCATACACTAGACATGACAGCAGAGGAAACCCTGCATCCATGGGTATTAAGCCCTGTGGGGGAGGTCAAGTTAACACCTGAACAGGGGCACGAGGAAGAACTCGACAGCTGTAACCTAGAAGTGACACAGCATCACGCAGACACACCCTGTGGGGAACGTCCACTCTTCCCTGACAGGTAACACTAGAGTCGCGCCAACAACATGTTTCACACCTGTGCTTGTTTGATAGGAAGATGTACTGCATCCTGGAACTAAATCCCTCTGGGAAAGTGTTCCATCTTAAGTTTTGACACAAACAAGGCCACTTGACATTTCAGTCAACAAGGCTAAAGGCAGAAGTGTACGTACATTGTAGTGTACGTACATTTTCCCAATATTCGCTAAACATCAGTAGAAGTTCTTATCAAATTGGAGGGCTTGAGTGTTTGGGCATATAAAGTGGGAGAACTGTAGAACACCAATAAAAGTAGTACAGCAGCCATCATCACTCACTCTTGTACAGGTACAGACTGGTAACCTTTGATGCAACTGTCCTCTTATGTGCCAGTCTATGCAGTGAGGAGCTCTTCTGTAGGATTTGCCATGAAGGAAGAGCCTCGGGGGAGCTACTATCCCCGTGTGAGTGCTCTGGTAGCCTGGCCATGGTGCATCAGGCCTGCCTGGAGCACTGGCTCACTGCCTCCAACAGCAACCACTGTGAACTCTGCCACCACCAGTTTGCACTGGAGCGCCTGCCAAAACCTCTGGCAGAGGTAGGAGCCTACAATACACAGCAATTACACAATAGCTCATACACCTCAATCCAAAGGAGTCAGAAATGCAAAAACAGTGACTTTTGTATATTTTATTTTGCATTTTGCTCATTTACTGACATACTTTAGTTCCAGCTGCAACATCCATTGAAAATCATTAAAATTGTATTAATCTACTGTATAAGAAAAGAATAGAATATATAGCCCATCTACTCTCGTTAAGGTTTATGAGAAGCCCTGAATTATTTTACTTAGCCCTTAACACAGTTTTGATTACTTGAATATTTTTAGTCTTGGATCAACACTATGCAATTTATTTGACCTGTAAAAGCAGATTATCTTCTGAATATAACTTTACTTCAAATAGAAGATTAGTTTCCAAAACATGCTAGATCAATGAAAACGACTATGAATTTATATACAGTGCCTTGCGAAAGTATTCGGCCCCCTGGAACTTTGCGACCTTTTGCCACATTTCAGGCTTCAAACATAAAGATATAAAACTAATTTTTTGTGAAGAATCAACAACAAGTGGGACACAGTCACGAAGTGGAACGAAATTTATTGGATATTTCAAACTTTAACAAATAAAAAACTGAAAACTTGGGCGTGCAAAATTATTCAGCCCCCTTAAGTTAATACTTTGTAGCGCCACCTTTTGCTGCGATTACAGCTGTAAGTCGCTTGGGGTCTGTCTCTATCAGTTTTGCACATCGAGAGACTGAAATTTTTGCCCATTCCTCTTTGCAAAACAGCTCGAGCTCAGTGAGGTTGGATGGAGAGCATTTGTGAACAGCAGTTTTCAGTTCTTTCCACAGATTCTCGATTGGATTCAGGTCTGGACTTTGACTTGGCCATTCTAACACCTGGATATGTTTATTTGTGAACCATTCCATTGTAGATTTTGCTTTATGTTTTGCATCATTGTCTTGTTGGAAGACAAATCTCCGTCCCAGTCTCAGGTCTTTTGCAGACTCCCATCAGGTTTTCTTCCAGAATGGTCCTGTATTTGGCTCCATCCATCTTCCCATCAATTTTAACCATCTTCCCTGTCCCTGCTGAAGAAAAGCAGGCCCAAACCATGATGCTGCCACCACCATGTTTGACAGTGGGGATGGTGTGTTCAGGGTGATGAGCTGTGTTGCTTTTATGCCAAACATAATGTTTTGCATTGTGGCCAAAAAGTTCGATTTCGGTTTCATCTGACCACAGCACCTTCTTCCACATGTTTGGTGTGTCTCCCAGGTGGCTTGTGGCAAACTTTAAATGACACTTTTTATGGATATCTTTAAGAAATGGCTTTCTTCTTGCCACTCTTCCATAAAGGCCAGATTTGTGCAGTATACGACTGATTGTTGTCCTATGGACAGAGTCTCCCACTTCCGCTGTAGATCTCTGCAGTTCATCCAGAGTGATCATGGGCCTCTTGGCTGCATCTCTGATCAGTCTTCTCTTGTATGAGCTGAAAGTTTAGAGGGACGGCCAGGTCTTGGTAGATTGGCAGTGGTCTGATACTCCTTCCATTTCAATATTACCTCTCACACAGTGCTCCTTGGGATGTTTAAAGCTTGGGAAATCTTTTTGTATCCAAATCCGGCTTTAAACTTCTCCACAACAGTATCTCGGACCTGCCTGGTGTGTTCCTTGTTCTTCATGATGCTCTCTGCGCTTTAAACAGACCTCTGAGACTATCACAGTGCAGGTGCATCTATACGGAGACTTGATTACACACAGGTGGATTCTATTTATCATCATTAGTCATTTAGGTCAACATTGGATCATTCAGAAATCCTCACTGAACTTCTGGAGAGTTTGCTGCACTGAAAGTAAAGGGGCTGAATAATTTTACACACCCAATTTTTCAGTTTTTTATTTGTTAAAAAAGTTTGAAATATCCAATAAATTTTGTTCCACTTGTTGTTGATTCTTCACAAAAAATTACAGTTTTATATCTTTATGTTTGAAGCCTGAAATGTGGCAAAAGGTTGCAAAGTTCAAGGGGGCCGAATACTTTCGCAAGACACTGTATATAAATTCATAGTCATTTTCATTGATCTAGCATGTTTTGGAAACTAATCTTCTATTTGAAGTAAAGTTATATTCAGAAGATAATCTGCTTTTACAGGTCAAATAAATTGCATAGTGTTGATCCAAGACTAAAAATATTCAAGTAATCAAAACTGTGTTAAGGGCTAAGTAAAATAATTCAGGGCTTCTCATAAACCTTAACGAGAGTAGATGGGCTATATATTCTATTCTTTTCTTATACAGTAGATTAATACAATTTTAATTACAGTTTCATATCTTTATGTTTGAAGCCTGAAATGTGGCAAAAGGTCGCAAAGTTCAAGGGGGCCGAATACTTTCGCAAGGCACTGTATTATGTCCAGAGACGACTTGGTCTATGCATAGATTTTGCTGGCTGGCAGCCAATTTATCAATGTGTCAGTGTTGAGCAGGACAGTAATTCTGAATGTTATTATACTACAGCTATATGCAAATGTGGACTAAGGATGCCTACTGCTCATGGGACCAGGGGCCCAAAAGGTCAGGAAGCTCAGGGACATCAAAAACAGACACAAAAGAGTGAGGTGAGAAGTCTGGATTCAGAGGCCATCAGAGGGAAAGAGCTAGTTTCTCTATGTCCCAAATGCAAACTGTTCAGTTTCTTTTTTTTCTCCACTGTTGCCAAGGGCTTGTCCAAAGGGGGAATAGTTGGGTTCTCTCTATATGCAGTAATGTTCAAAATAATAGCAGTACAATGTGGACTAACCCGAATAATCCAGGTTTTTAGTATATTTTTTATTGCTACGTGGCAAACAAGTTACCAGTAGGTGCAGTAGCAATTGGGCAATTAGTTGAAAGGGGTGTGTTCAAAAAAATAGCAGTGTCTGCCATTGACTGTACAAACTCAAAACTATTTTGTACAAAAGTTTTTGTTTCTAGGATTTAGCATCCTGTGAATCACTAAACTAATATTTAGTTGTATGACCACAGTTTTTAAAACTGCTTCACATCTGTGTGACTTGTGGCACCTCTCAGCTGTTATTCCACTCCATGATTCTTTAACAACATTCCACAATTCATGTACATTTCTTGGTTTTGCTTCAGAAATAGCATTTTTTTGATATCACCTCACAAGTTCTCGATTGGATTAAGGTCCGGGGATTGGGCTGGCCACTCCATAACATTCATTTTGTTGGTTTGGAACCAAGAATTTGCTCGTTTACTAGTGTGTTTGGAGTCATTGTCTTGTTGAAACACCCATTTCAAGGACATGTCCTCTTCAGCATAAGGAAACATGACCTCTTCAAGTATTTTGACATATGCAAACTGATCCATGATCCCTGGTATGTGATAAATAGGCCCAACAGCATAGTAGGAGAAACATGTCCATATCATGATGCTTGCACCACCATGCTTCACTGTCTTCACTGTGTACTGTGGCTTGAATTCAGAGTTTGGGGGTCGTCTCACAAACTGTCTGTGGCCCTTGGACCCAAAAAGAACAATTTTACTCTCATCAGTCCACAAAATGTTCCTCCATTTCTCTTTAGGCCAGTTGATGTGTTCTTTGGCAGATTGTAACCTCTTCTGCACATGCCTTTTTTTTAACAGAGGGACTTTACGGGGGATTCTTGAAAATAGATTAGCTTCACACAGACGTCTTCTAACTGTCACAGTACTTACAGGTAACTCCAGACTGTCTCTGATCATCCTGGAGCTGATCATTGGCTGAGCCTTTGCCATTCTGGTTATTCTTCAGTCCATTTTGATGTTTGTCCTCCATTTTCTTCCACATCTCTCTGGTTTTGCTCCATTTTAAGGCATTGGAGATCATTTTAGCTGAACCTAAAATACAGCCTATAATTTTTTGCACCTCTTTATAGGTTTTCCCCTCTCCAATCAACTTTTTAATCAAAGTACACTGTTCTTCTGAACAATGTCTTTAACCACCAATTTTCCTCAGGCTTTCAAATGCATGTTCAACAAGTGCTGGCTTCATCCTTAAATAGGGGGCCACCTGATTCACACCTGTTTTTTCACTAAATTGATAAACTCAGTGATTGAATGCCACACTGCTATTTTTAACACACCCCTTTCAACTAACTGCCCAATTGCACAGCCTTATGAGCTGCACATCATGAATGATGGGTCTTGTTTGTTTTCTGAGAATCTACTGCTCCTACTGGTAACTTGTTTGCCATGTAACAATCAAAAATATACTAAAAACCTGGATTATTCTGGTTAGTCACATTGTACTGCTATTATTTTGAACAACCCTGTACATGTTTATAGTCTTGAGTTTATTCTTTAAAGTGGCTTGAGATGACTTTGTTGTGAATTGGCGCCATATAAATAAAGCTGAATTGAATTGAATTGTAACTCATATGTCTAAACCCTCATGCAGGAAGTTTTTAGAATCAGTTAATGTTTTTTACAGTTTGTAGGAGCAGTGTCAAATGTTGTGTTTGTACTGCTTTTGGTACAAAATGTCTCAATTATAATGTTATTACAATGTACCAGTCTAGTTTTACCTTTATTAGGATAACAGGCTCAAACAGGTTAACATAGTCTGTGAGCAGCTTTCTCACTGTGAGGGTGACAGGTTTGGTGGCATCATGCCTGCAGAGACCAAAATGATACCTGTGATACATTGTTCATCAGGAAATATTCCCATTGTCATGTTGTGTTCACATCAAACAAAAAACGTGTAAATCGTGTGGTAATTAGTGAGCTTTAGTGCTGACTTGAGAACAAAGGCAGAGTCGCTGCTTTCAGTCTTAATTCAAAGCTAGACTGAGGATGTGATGATTGCAGGTTTCAGATCCTGTCTCTTTTCTAAAAGAAACAAGCTAAATTTAAGCAAATACATTTTACCAAAATACTGACCTCATTACTTTATGTGACATTAAACCCAACTGACACATAACACATTATTAATGCTGACACAATAAAGTTACAAACCACACACTGTCAGCTGTGTATCAATGAGAGAGCAGATTTCACAGCTTCTCGGCAAGTCGCTGCAGGCTTCATATTGGAGGACCTGCTGCTCTGAGCTGGACTGTTTGTAGCCTCAAATCCGCTTAGCCTGAGAGCCAGATTAGATGGTGCAGAGGACAGAACAGGAGTCTGTAACATCCTGTTGTGTGGCTACACTGAGGTTTTTATGTTTTGTTTTGTTTTGTCTTTACGGTCACCAAGACAGATCATTTGTCTGCATGTGGATTTGGCACATTTTTTACTCCTGATGCAAACCTCTGTAATTTTTACCAGGCTTGGGACCGGCGCTGCATGGCTGGGCATGGGGATGGGCTGTTAGGGGTTCAGTGTCTTGCCCAGGGACACTTCAGCATGTGGTCGGGTAGAGCGGGGCACGAACCTCCGACCTAATGGTCGGAAGGTGGCCACTCTCCCAACTGAGGCACTGCCACCCTGGTGTGGCCACAGCTACTAATTGCATCTGCTAATTAAGCACCATGTCCTCTGGCAGGTTGATCTACACAGCAAAGAGCAGAAACCTGCGATCAGGCAACAATCAGCAAGTGCACACACATGCAAAGAAACGCAGCTGTGATACTTTACTTCGGGTACAGTACAGGTACATGTGTCTCTTCTAAAGACTTGAAGATCTGTCCTCACAGCAGGTCCTGCAAGACACTCACAGGAGTTCACTGTTTAGGTGGATACTGTGTTTGGTTTAAATTACCCTGACGAACGTCAGTGGTAATGTGCAGCTGACAAAATTATGAAGAGACTGTCGAGTGTCCACGAGGACATCTTAAAAAGACATGTAAAAACCCATTAGTATAATGCTTGGAGCTGTCAAAAATCAATCCACCTTCTGCTGCACGTCGTAGGGAAACACCGGTTCTGTTGGAGGTTTTTCTGGTAAAGTAAATGGTAAAAGCTCATCACTTATAGTGCTTTTCTAATTTTTGGTACTTAAAGCGCATTAAAATGGTTCTCATTCACCCATTAACACACAGGTAACAGGAGCACCCAGTGATTGAACCCTGGCATTAGTGGATGACTGCGCTACCTTCTGCTTCACAGACGCCCTAGAATTTACGGTGTTTCTGTACTAGATCATTTAAAGTATTAAATACACAACAGTACCAAACTCCTACCATATCTTAGCATTTAGCACTGCCTTGTGGCCAAATACCAAATTCCCCCCATGTGTCCATATCTATATATAAATCCAAAGCCCCCTTATCATAATTTTAATGGGCTTGTACTAGTTTTTTAAAATTACTAACCAGCCTTCACCCTTCTCCTCCCACTTCCAGTGGCTGTGTTCACCATCCATGCAGCAGCAGAGGAGGACACTGTTTGGAGACTTAGTGTGTTTCCTGTTCATCACACCACTGGCCAGCCTGTCAGGGTGGCTGTGTGTTCAGGGGGCCATGGACCTTTACTACACCAATGGCATGGAGGCCTTGGGACTCCTAGTTCTCACACTGGCCCTATTTACCATATACATTTTCTGGACTATGGTATGTTTAAGGTCTATACTGCATATTACTGCACATAATACATATTAAACTCAAACAATGAGCCAAAGGATCTCAACATCCACCGTACAGATATACTAAAGCATGACATTATTTTGGTTCCCAGGTATCTGTGCGCTACCACATGCATCTCTTTAAGATGTGGAAGAAGACTGACCAGAGAGTGCGACTTCAGGTGCCAGGCCACACTGCTCCGAACCAACAGAGCCTGTCCATAAACAAGCCCTGCAAAACCACTAACAAAGAGACTATGGTGTAGACTACTTTCTGCAATACTGAGCATAGCTCTAATACACGGGTAGAATTGAGTGAAGTTGAAAACTCATCCCAGTCCTGAGCAAGCATCATCAGAGTTGGAGGCAGGGAAAAGAGGACTGTGTTAGCAGTCTATAAACTTACTGTGCAAACTGGAAGCCACTAAAAACTGAACCAAAGGAGAGTCTCTTAGACTTAAGACAACCTTAGTCTGTTATAGAGTAATGAAAATCTGCATCAGATCACGAGAGCCACTGTAGTAACTGTGGAAACAGTCACAGTCCACACTTACAATCAGTAAATCGTTTCCTGAAAGTGAGATGATGTGTTGTGGACTAATCTGATAATGATCCAGTTATTCTTCATCATCATGGAATTAACTCAACATTACTGCAGAAACTAGTGAGAACCTGTCACAACCTCAGTGTAACATGTTTGAGTTATAATCATAAGAAGAATTGAAGTCAGCAGTACTACTATTCAATCTCCCTCTATTCAACATGACTCATTCACTGGTATCTGTCAGTGCAGATAACACTAACTTCACATACACTGTGAGATTGTTGCTACCCACAATGAAGTAAAATACATTTTCTTTGCAGTGCTCAAATTTGAAATAACTGATATAAATGATATAGATAAAAAAACAACATGGTATCAACTCTGGACAATCCTCAGGCTTCCTGTCAACAGTGGTTATCAGAAACACACTTTGAAGATTGAAGTCCCTAAAAATTGTTTATGGTCACATTCATGAAGAGATAAAACAAGGAGAGATGCACGTTTCAGTATTCACTGATGGACAAATCGGATTTTTATTTCTGCTTCTGACCTAAGTTGACATTTGATTTTTGATTTTTATGTGAAAAGTTCATTGTAAATAACTTATAAATACTTGCAGCAGGACATATTGTGGCTTCAGACTCCTTTCAGAGCTTTTTCTCGTCAGTCTACAGTCAGTAATGCAAATATAACAAAGCCTGGTATCTGTATAAGCTTAAACCATTTAGCTATTTTTAACAAAGAGTCAAATGTAATTTGTTTAAAAGTGTTCACATTTGAAGCCTGGTCAGACCTGGCTCTGGGCAGGTTATACAGTTCTTCCTGACAGATCCTTTCAAGCTCCATAAGATTAGATGGAAAGTGTGAACTCTCAACTTCATATCTTAGGACAATCAGACTGGTCCTGATCCCTCTGCAGGGTTGTCTTGGCTGATCGCTTTAATGTTGTACTGAAAGTTAAGCCTCATCTCATCAGACTCAGGGGAAGCAGAAGAGGCAAATCCTCCCCACCCCAACTGCCCACAAGGACCAATAAATTCAACATACATGATGGAATGTTCCGATGTCTCATGCACTCTGGAGCTGGTTTTCTTCAAGAACTTCTCCGTACTTTGCTGCATGTGTATGAACATTGTGATTTCTGTTCTGATCACAACTTTGAAGCAAATACTGTAAACCAGGGGTCACCAACATGGTGCCTGCAAGGACCACGAGTAGCCCGCAGGCCTGTTCTAAAAATAGGATGATTAAAGCAAACAGAATGCGGCAGACCACAATTTAAAACAAATACATTTAATTAGAAAAAAAAAGGAACACAGTCATTTTTAATCTAGTACACTTAGATTAAAAATGACTGTGTTCCACCTCCAAGGGGTCTGATTATTATCTGAAATGACTAACTGCTTCTTCTAAAGCTGAAGCAGCAAGAGGCACAGCAACACTAGTGCTGGTGTCAGCAGTTGGGCACAATGAAGATTTGAGCTAAGCGTAACTGACAGCATGTACACTACCATTTTCCCCATCTTCATAACAATGGTATTACTTTAGCAGGTATTTGGTGGTGGACTGATTGGGCTGCTGTGTTGTAACAGTCTGTTTTAATTTCACATTAGTTTCTAGTGTTACTTTCAATGAAAACAATCGTACTCAAAAAACCTGTTATGGTACAATTAAAGTGTCTTTCCTCCTCCAAACTGAACAGCTGCTACATCGGAAAATCTAATTCAGTAACAATGGCTGCAAGCTGCCAGTGACTAGTGTCCCGAGTTTTGTAGATACGAATAGACTAGTGATTAATCATGCACTTAGTTCCATCAGCTTGTTCTCCAGCAGTCACACTGTGTTACCTATGCAACAATTGAAAGACACACCCCAACATATGCCAAAGCGTTAATGAAGTGTACCATCCTATAATATGGTGAGCACCACAGGAGGGTGGGAGTAGAGACCTCAGATACAGTAAGTCATGGCTAGATGGCACTAAAAGTGAGAAAACTGTGGGTTAGCCTGCCTTCTATAATCCATTTAACTAGATGTGTCTTGCAGGTAAACCCAGTGCTTTGAAGGTCTTCTATATGCAGATTTCCAACCCAATTCAAATGTAATTTTCATTGGCTACAACAAACAGTTCTTAATACAGTCAAATATTACTGAACTGTTTTAAGAAAACTTTATTATACCAGTTTTATTTCTCACACACACACTCATTTAAATTAGATCAAATCAAGGCAAAACCCCCGTCTTGTGCAGTTGGACTGATAAAACAAGTGAGGAATACTGTTGCTATAAGGCATCTAAGCTCTTCAGTCAAACCAATGTGTTTGTGTCCTGCTCCAGTTTCTCCAAGAGTGGCATCTGTTGTCTGAGGGACCCACAGAGCAGCAAAACTTTGTCCCAGAGCCAGTTCAGGTTTTCCAGATGGACGTAAAGAACAGCAGTAGATTGACAAACCTTTACATGACAGCACAGCTCGTCTCCTTGGACAGATCCTGAAGACAAAAACTATTGTTATCACAGGTAATTTGTGTGAGACAAACGTGTCCATGATGCAGTCAGTCTGTTAGTGCTGAACAAGCAGCTGGGGGAATGTTGTGCTAATCAAGTCAGAAGCATGCTTTTGTCTGTGAGCGGAAACCTCAGGACTTCATATCAGTGAATCTTTCAATTGAAATAGTCTCATTTACCATTCAACTAAAAATCTTTTGAAAGGCTGATATTTAGGTCTTCACTGAAAATCAATTCATCGTGGTTCAAGCTTAGTTTCACTGATAGTTTTGTATTGTCTTCTGGTGGTAAGAGGCACTGCTACATCATTTGTATGTAGAAACTTACAAGTATGCATTGGGTTTCATATTATACACCAAATATCTCAATTTAAAGTGCAGGTGATCACACTGAAAGAAAGTGATAATTTGTAAAACAGCTCTGAATATTTACATTAAATATTGTTCAATGTACTTTTATGTGGATGAATTAAGTTTTACGAGCAGCTCATGGCACCGCAGGAAACAGTTTCCTGGAACATAACATTTAGGGGGCCTGCAGTAAGTTAACATCTGATTTGGCTTTACAATACTTTACTCATTCCTTCTATATTGTTGGGTTATGATGTGTCCTCACTGCTCCTATATACAGTTACTACATGCCATTTCAGTAATGCCAGCAAGCTGCTGTCTCTTAGCTGCACAGTGGCATCAGGTGCTTTGGAAACAATACCCACTTTGCAAATCTGTCCCCCTAAAGGATTCTATTCTGGGTCAGTGGATAATTGAGACTGCAGGAGACAAAATTTACATTTTGTGTTGACCTGGAAGAAACAACTTTTAACAGTTATGCTGACCTATTTAGATTACTCTTGTTTGATTGATACAGCTGAAAGTTTGCAATGGGGGTTAAATAATTTTGATTGAAACTGTACAGTTCCACAGTGCAGTTAACGGCAGAGAGACTAATTTGGCACAGTTCAGATTTACCGCACTTTGAATGTTGTGCTTGACATTTCTTTACCCTGTCGTCCAGAGCTTAACACTGCATTCCAGCTTTGTGATTTTAATATAAATGCATGATTTATAACTATTGTTTCCCATGAATCATCTTGAAGAATTCTGTTCATCCCTGAACAAACAATGACCAGGAGCACTAAAGCAGTATTTGCAGTAAAAGTTAATTGTAATGCCTGAAAACCTGTGCAGAGTGTAGCAGAGTATAGTGAGCTGGGTGGACTGGAGCTGACTGCATCTCATGCTAGTTACCTTTAGTATCAAGTCAAAATGTGTCTGAACCAGCTACCGACAGTCTGTTTTCTATATTCAGTGGTTTTCTGTATAAATTCTCTTTAAACTGTTTAGTATAAGATTACCAGCTATTGAAATCCTTATGTTTATTATCTGGATATTAATACAACCTTTAAAATTTCTAGCATATTTATGCAAGTATTCAATAAACTTATACAGTGCTAAAGCATCTGTGGGTGTCCAATATTAGATTAATAAAAGATCTGCAGGGATGACTAATTTACTACTCCACTGGTTCTGATGCTGATGGTAATTAGGAACATTGCCTGTGTCACATGAACAAACTGAGCAACTACAGAGGCAGAATTACAACCTGTACCAACCAGAGGATCAGTTTGTAAATGTGGTCCATTTTCCCCCCTTTGTTGAGTTTCTTTTCACAGTGGCAGTCTTGTGAGCACATTCTTGTCCTTAGTGTCTGCTGCTATGTGTCTGCTAAATGTCTAAGTGTTTGCTAAACCAAATTGGGGTAAGAAAAAGATGTAAATGTAAAAACAGGAAATGGGTAAAATATCACTCTCCAACATGCAGCTGCACAATTTACATCTAGGGAAAAACAAACCTTTTGTGTTTGATTCAAGTGGACTAAACAAGGCATGTGAAAGACTGATGCATAATCCAGCTACTGGGTATCAACCAATTTACTTGAGCATGCTGCTGTATGCAGCAAAAAGGAAGCTGCAAATTGACTCAACTAGCCATGCATTTGACGAGTACACGGAGCAACGCACACCACGTAGCAGCAGCCAAGCAGAGGGGTAAGGCAGCACTCTGCTCCTCACCTACTGTACAGCACGCCGGCTGCTCTACACTCAAGACACCGAACAACACTTCTTTCTCTTTGGCTTCAGTGTGGACAAAAAAAAATAGGCAACATCAGATTTCATACACTGAAGCATTTGATCTTTAAAAGCTCTTCAGTCTACCTGCTCAGGTCATTATTGGCTGATCTAAAAACTAATGTTCACCTGTCTCCGGAAGTGCTGGAAGTCACTGCCTGCGACAAATTCTTCATCAAACTCCAGTTCAGTTTCCTGGTCACCTCCACCCTGCAAGCACACCCTGCATTCAGCCATCTCCTAAAAGGACATGACAGCTACGGTGAGTTACATCCAGCATTGTAGCATAGCCTTGGGTTTGTTCGATTCCAAAGTCAAGAGACTAAACCCAACAAGCTACTCCTGGTGATGGCAAAACAGATGCATGGGGGAGCTGCCATCAGCATGTTTGACTAGATAAATCAGAAGCCGTGTAAAGGGCTTTGGTTTCTACCAAAAAGGCAGAAAAGTAAGTCCAGATCATTTACCATTTAAGACTATTAACAATCAAGTACAGTTTAAATAAAAATTACATCAGGGAAAGATGCAGTTCACCCACCTCATGGTTGGGGTTCAGGAGAATTACACGTACATCAGTAATGGGGCCCCAGCTCCTTTGGCCCTGCAGAATCAGGTCCCCAGAATTAGGCTCCACCTCTGCACCTGCTGCCCAGATCTGCAGTGTAGACACACACATTACTTTTTATTTGGGACCTCAACAAGTCTCTGTCCTAGTGATGTTTGTGTGATGCTGCTTTTCATCTAGAGGGACTTCGGTAATTCACAACAACATGAGGAATATTGTCTCACTGTGAGTGTCTGTCCACCAGCCAACACACAGGGGGATGGGATGTGGAAGGAGATGTCTCCAGAGTCTTGGTACATCCTCCTAACTACCCAACCGCCCAGTGGCTGCTCCTGGAATTGTGGGAAACAACAAAAGGTTACACTGCTGCATATTCTGATCAAGTTGACTGACATGTGCAGTTAGTGTGTCTCACTGATCTGTTCCTGCAGACACGTGCCTTCGCAATGTTTTTTGAAAGAACGTGCATTCAAACCAACTAAACTGGTTTGAATCCCAGACAAACTAAACTGAACACAACCCCTTAAAGCCATTACCCAGATGATTGCATCCTTACGGTCTCAGAGTTGTTCTTCAGACGAACATATTTTCCCTCTATGTCGACCTCTGCCACGCTCACAGCACCATGCTCTGTTGAACGGCTGGACATTTTGTGTGCAGGTGAGCTCCCCGACACTCCCTCATATTTCCGCTTCTTCCCTCTGATTTTGCGGCTGCTGTGTTCGTGCGTTCGAGGAACAGCCGTACGCTGGGAGGGGCTGGGTGACAGTTGCAACCTGAGAGAAGCATTACAAAATTTATGATCCATACTGTCATCATGGATATTTGCTGTGAGTTCAGATAGTTTTAGTTGCTGTGTGATTTACTCAGATCCCATACCTCTGCTCCTCTACTTCCAGCATCTTCCTGTAGGCATTGATCTCCATATCCAGAGCTAGCTTGACATCTAATAGGTTCTCGTAGTCTTCCAGTTGGCTGTACATCCGGCTTCTCATGTTCAGCAGCTCCTGCTCCTTCTGGCTTAGTTTCTGCTGCGAGACCTCTCGTTCCCTGTCCAAAGTCCTCTCCAGCTCCTGAAGGCGACTCTCAAGCACCATTTTCTGAGACATAAATAGGAGATATATAAGCAGAGCTCCTCCACCGAGGAGTCTGTTCAACTCTGTTACAATTTATTTCTGGAAGAATACCAGAGAATATACAGAAATACTAGAATTTGTCATCAATTGTGCAAATGTCCTAACACATTTTGTGAAATTGATCTGTTTGTATTCAATTTGGATTTTAAATTTCATTCAGCTGAACCCTCTGGCCCCTCCTAAAGTGTGAGGACCTGATCTGAGGACAGCTCATTTGTGGTGAGGACTATAACAATAATTGTTAGGCAAGCTAACAGATTATTTTTTTGGTGGTAAAGTGACTTTATTCTCCAATTCATCTTTGTAAATTGTCAACACTAGACTTCTACCATTACCTGACATCTCTCATACTGTTAATGAGTCTAGCTGTTGTGGTTCCCCAGGGGTCTAATATGGGTCCTCTTTTTTACCATGTCATGTCCCATAAGTTAAGTTATGATTGCTGCTGATCCTCTGGCAAGTCTTACTATTGGTTCCAAAATCTTGGCTTGTCACTAAAGTTAAATCACTAGTTAATTATACTGAGTAATTTGTCCTTTGCGAAACAAACTTATTTACTTTCATGCCCCAGTCTAGATAAAGTCAACACCATGTCTGTCCATATGAAGCTACTGCCTAAAGCCAGTTAGCTTAAAACAGAAGCTGGAAACTCTGGGTAATGTGACAAACAAGCTGAACCCAAAATGTCAGACAGTGGTATTTAATTGCTAAAAACAAGGGTGATGAGAGCAGAGATTATTGGCTGAAAAAACAAAAGGCTAAAACAATTTGTCGAGCTGAGGGGAGCGGCACTGGGACCATCACTGGCCTCTATTTTCTCAGCCGGTAGCTACCACAGCAGACATTTAAGAGCTTACATCTTTCTGGTACTGTTGGAGCTGGGAGCTGAGCGTCTCCACTCTGAGCTTTGTGGATTCCAGTTCCTCTTTGGTGGCTGACGCAACAACGTTTTTCTCCTGTGCAGCCTGTTGGGCATTCTGTAGCTGCATGCAGAGACAGTTGTGAATGTTTGAAATATCAGAAGCTTTTAGATCATTTGGATGCATCATTCTGTGTTTGAACCTTTGAGCTGAAGGTCCTGTCAATCTCCTCTTTATACTGCTGCAGCTGAGACTCGTGATCCTGGCGGAGCTGCTGCATCGCCTCAGCCAGTTTACTCTCAAACTCACTCCGTCGTCCCGAATCCACCTCCACCAGACGACTCTCATGTCGGCTTCTGATCTCAAAGATCTCCTATAAATAGAATATAAAAGGAAGGTTGTGTTGAAAGTAGCCTAAATCTGATCTTCAGTCCTCAAGATCTGATGTTTTTACATTGAAGTGGGAACAAACCAAATCTAAATATTTCCTCTGGATTTTGGGCCCATTTTGCATTACCTCCTGGATTCAGTGCATATCTACTGTCTGGCAATGTGATCACTTTCAAGACAGGCAGACTGAATTTCATAAGGTTTTTCTCTACACATACTGTCTGTCTTCATCATTCAGCATCAGCTCCTAACAGTAAAAATAACCACGAGAACAGCAAAAGAAACAGCAGCAGCTAAAACAACTATTTCACTGGAATATGTTGGAAAATGTTAGAAAATACTGGTTGAATTAACTGGGGGTCAGGAACGTTAGCAAGTTAAGGCAGCATTAAAGGGATGCAAGTGTGTGGAGATGAAATACCTGCTCACTTATATTCTTCTGGAGTTCGAGCTGTTCTTTGAGTGTTTGTGCCTGGTTCTCCATTTCCACCCTCCTCAGGATCTCAGAGCTCAACTGGTTCTTTGTGTCAGCCAGTACGCCCTCCACCTGGTGACACACACACACAACTGAAACACATCTGAACAAATTGGCAGACAACCCAATCCATTCATGAGACTGAATTGGTCTCCCTGAAGTCACGGATTCTCTGGATTCTGCTGTAAAACCATCTTTGAGGCTGTGGCAAACTTCCCACATATGCTGTAACTACAGTGTGTAAACAATTTACAGTAGCTGGGTTTGTTTTCTGCAAAGTTTAGAACTGATGATTTAACGGATTATGTGAGGATTGTGATTTTTGGCTCTTTCCGCTGCATTTCTTGTTGTGCAAGTTGTATAAAATGACTTAACTGTAGCTAGTTCATTAAATGTGCCACAGGGAAATATTACAGTATTGTATTTACCACACTACTCATGAGCTCAGGACTATGAATTTGTTTGTTTTTAAACTCCTGATGAGTAAATAGGTCTTTAGTCCATCAGTGGTCTCTCTTCATAGGGATGCCCTGATACTGGTAAAAGTATAGAGCCAAATGCTGCGGCCGACTCCATGTTAACCCAACACTGGGTTGAGCAAGTAAGTAGAGGTGCAATGTCTGGTTTGGAGCAGTTTTACGGTAAGTGACAAAATTAAAGCTGCCTACCAGCTCAGCTCTGCAAAAGTCCTAAGATCCTGTTACTAACAATCAGTCTTCAAGATTTTAAACATGTTTATCATTTATGACTTCCAGCACTGAGATAGATTTACAGCAATTACAGGTTTACTTTACAAAGTTATTTTACATCTGTATTCCTCTATAGACTCAGTCCATGTTGTCCACAACTGTTCATCCAGGACCACACACCAAATCTGTGCTTTGTTCAGCTTTTTCCTCCTCTCCATTTATGCTCTTTTAGAAGTGAAGGAACTTTTGCTGAAAATGCTGGTTGCAACTATATTTGTTTTGACAGATTAACATACTATAAGAAACCTATTCTAGTATAAAGTGGTATCAGGAGTTGTCTAATAAATGTATGTTACACAGAGTTTCTGCAGGTGTGTTATAAAACCTTCTTAGCTCAGCATACTAAAGACAGTGGCAGGGGGAACCTAACCAGGCTCCATCCAAAGATTAACAACAAGACTAAGAATGCAAAGGTTGCTAATGGCTCATTGAGGCTGCACTGTACTTGTGGAGAGCAATAACTTTCATATAGGCTAAAGCCAGAAAGGCTAACGCGATGTTATAATCTGACACGGAAACACTACAGGCACATTTCCACGGCAATCTTTCCCCTGCATCCAACAGTATTTCTAAACCTAACCACTCGTTCCCTGACCAGTCGTCATTGCTCCTACAGCCCCAAACATTAACCGTGAGCCCATCAGGAGGAACTGTTCTAGTGAGCAATGAGCAGATTCCCACACAAGACTGGCAGTGCAGTCTCACATGCTGGTTTAAAGATCCCAAAACTGTATGCAGTCAGTGCATCCTAAATTCCCCTTCTTAGCCCTGTGCTCTACTTTCCATAGCATGATTAAATCTGAAGCCTCGCATCTTACAGTTTCCAGTTGGCCCTGTAGGTCTGTAAAGTCTGCGTTGAGTCTCCTGTTGTCTGACAGTAGCTTTGTGTACTCGCCATCTTTGGCGCTCAGCAATGCCTCAACCTTCCTCATCTGGGCCAATGCGTTTGCCAGATCGTTCTCTTTCTTCTGGTTCCTGAAGAGGAAGAAGATCACAACCAATAACTGCACCACAGAAGACAGGTTTGCTGCATAATTACTGCCAACTCCATGCATAGATAAGCATGTTTACAGCATCAGTCAAAGGCATAAATACAATACAGAGTGGACATCAACCCATTAATGCTTCTGACAGAAATATTTTTAAGCTAATTTTTTGTCATGTGTTTATATTATTAACATCCATTTTTCACCCCCACATACTGTCGAACAGAATGATTTAAGCACATTTAAAGCAGGGAATAACAGAGACACATGCTGTAAATAAGCAGACATCTAACTAAACTCCTAAAGTGTCGCCTAAAGTGTCGCCTAAAGTGTCGCCTAAAGTGTCTCCTAAAGTGTCTCCTAAAGTGTCCAACACAGAACGATGTTAGGGGTCAGTGCTAGAGTTCGAAAAATGAAACCGATATGTACATGTTACTGAAATGTGGACTTTTCGCCCCCTGCACCTGTTAAACCCCTACGAAAAGGTCAAAGGTCGCGAGCATTCATGAATTTTTCATTTACTACAAACCGAATTATACAGCAATACTACAGATCTGTTTAGAAACGTCTTGGTCGGTGCCCTGCTGGTGTGTGGGTCAAAGGTTAAAACTGTTTGCCTTAAACATGCGCGGTTTGGGTGGAGTCTGGCACACACCGCTCCATCACGTTCGCATTAACGTTACATTCAGCCTTGTCCCGCTTCTAATGTCTCTACCTGCTTTGAAGTTTCTTGTACTCTTCGCACAGATTTCCATAATCGATCTGCAGACGGGCCCGCTCTCCAGCCAGCCCGTCCAGGGACTTTCTAACATCGGCCAACTCCTCCTCGTACAGCCGCCGCACGTTGCCCATCTCTCTGCTTTTCGACTCGTCCTTTTCTTCTAGCTGAATCAGCATGGACGACCTTTCGCTTTCCAGCTCTTGGACCCGCTGGATGTAGTTGGCCAGGCGGTCGTTGAGGTGTCGGAGCTCATCCTTCTCCTGGATGCGTGACAGGCAGGTCGGGCTGGTGCTGGACGCGGACAGGCCGGCAGCCGCGCTGCGGCGGGTCGCAGAGCGGCTGGAGCGGCCGCTAGAGGCGGCGGGTGTGGAGGTGGCAGAGGCCATGATTGTGGTGGGCAGGACACTTCGAGGCAGGGTACACAAATAATCCAGACAGACAGGTCGATCCTAAAAGAAAAATACAAAACTACGGGCCGAAGTAAAGGGGACCCATCCGAGCTACCACAAGCTATGGGCGCAGTAATATTTAAAAATAATAAAAATCACAGTCCCGCTCGTGTACAGTTAATCCATCATCGGTGCACATGGAAACTCGGACTCTGGTTCTTCTATTTGTTAAGTAGGTTTCATGGATTACAGACGTGCACAGCTGAAATGAATCAAATGTGATGAGTTGACGCACAGAGAACAAGAGCGACACTGCCGTCAAGTGACGCACGATCACCGCACTTCCGGGGAAGATTTTGAAAATAAAACGTGTGCACGAGCGGGTCTGTGATTTTTTTATAATACTGCACGCATAGCTTGTGGTAGCACGGATGGTCCCGGTTTACTTCGGCCCGTAGTTTTGAAATGGTTAATATTGTCACCTTGGACTTCGTGTGTGCCTAGAAAAAAATACAATACCTTGTAATTTTACACTCACATCAACAGATATCTTGTGTTCAGCTTGATTTCTGCTGCCCATGAAGCACATTCAATTCTTTGCTTTTAGAAACTACTAGAATGTAATTTTATGTGCGTTCCACAATGTATCAGGGATCTAAAATATAATATACATTATATAAATTATAATCTTGCATGAATGCCAGTGTAATCCAAACTAAATGCATTTACCTGCTAATGCATTGCTCCATCATCTACAGGCTGCTGCTTTCCTATTTAATGACTTATTGGATTTGGTGTGGCTGTTGGCATTTACAGTAGGGTGGGTAAATCATTAGCACAAAGTAATTTGAAAATGAGAGTAAGTGACCAATATACTCCACAATATGTGTTTTACCCGAATGTTGGGTTTAGATGACTTTACTTTGAAGGCTAAACCTCATAACGTTGTTATTTTTAGTGCAACTTGACTATGTGGGAAACCTGCAGGACATCAGCTGATAAAGGCCAGGAGCTGATGTCACTTGTCACGAGACTACATTTAAAGCAAATGTTTGTTTTTCCTGCTTTTTACATGCATTTATCATATTCAATATAATTGTTAACACCATCAATCAGTGTAGATCAAGTCTAATGAAGTCTCCATTAAACGTGTGTTTTATGAAGTACAGCTGTGCTCGCTCTCTGGTAGGGTAGAGCCATAGTCTACATGTTCTTAAACACATTTCAAATAAAAACAGTGAGTCAAGTGAAAAATCATGAATATTATGATATTTTCACCACTGAGTGATAAGAGATTTATTATTTAAAATTGTTATATGTCTGTATGAAAGGTGGCGCCAAACCTCCATCGATTTAGTGAATGTTTACTCCTATACTGACTTTCATATTGACTGATGGAGTAATTGACAATATACTATAGACATACTATTACTGCCTAAAATTGTATTAAAAATAAAGCACTGAGTAAAACAAAACCTGGATAAAAGTTATGCCTCTCTCCATATACACAGCACGTTTCCATAGACACAGCTGTGCATGCTGGAGAAGCTTGAAGTCATTTGTTGACTGAAGCTTTTTGACGTTCTCATTAGTCAAAGTCAGAACCACTTCTTTCATACTCTGCCAGCGTCTATTCTTCACCTCCTAATAAAAACCTGAGGGTGGTGCTGTGTGATTTGGGTTGGATGTGTGTGAGAGTGGTAAGTTCACACACACACACACACACACACACACACACACACACTCACACACACAATGTTTGGCTAAACTATGGCAATTATGGAGTTTGTGTTCGTGTGATGGAGGCGAACAGAAACCATTCTCCTGGATGCTGACACTGCTCTGGTTGGGACACTGGCTGATTATATCATTTCCAGTACAAATCTTATCAGTTTCAACATTTTACCTTATAACTCCAACAAAAGTCTTTGTATCATCATTTCTTCCAAGGCTGGAGTGACATTTTCTTATTGCCAACAAGAATGAAAGGCCCAAAACCAACATGTTAGTTGGATGTTTAAAATCTGTCTTTATGCAGATCCCTGCCAATCAGCTCCTACCCAAAATCTTAAAACTGTGTTACATATAGTGTATGTGGTTTCATTTTTATTAAAAAAAGGCTTAGTAATTTCCAAAATGCAGCAGGGTTTCTTTAAATCAAACATTACTAACTTATAGTGCATTTTGGTGACTATTAAACAGCAGAGTCTGTTCCATGATGTATGTTGGAATGAGTCCAAATTGTATTTTTATTTTTAACTGCTTTTATGTGTCAACACGCCACAGATGATCAAGAGCAACTGTATACAGCACATACATATACAGTATGTAATCTATATTCTATTTTTGTTTGTCTTATTCAATCAGCAAAAAATGTCTGTTTTGTATGTTATTTATATTATTAAAATATAAAATATAATCTTTTTTACTGTAAAATAAATACAGTGGATCAACAAATACAATTTTCTACAAATGTAACAAGACATACAGGCTCAAAAATGTATTTTAATTACCAGTACTCTGTTAAAAAGTAACTTCTGTGAGCATCAATCTGACAAAGTGACTCATGAAAACATTATTTAAAAGTATTGAGCTGCTGAAAACATGAATGTACAGGTCTACATCTGTTTTATTTGACCCTTTGGTTAGTTGCAATAAAACAGCAAATGGGGAGACTGTGGTGCAGAAGGTAGAGCAGTGGTCCACCAATCCCAGAGTTGTTGGTTTGATCCCTGGCTCCTCCGGTCACATGTCGAAGTGTCCTTGAGCAAGACACTGAACCCCAACTTAGTTGCTCCCGGTGAGTGTTGGCCAGCTGCATAGCAGCTCCCCCATCGGTGTATGTGTGTGTGTGAGATTGTGTGTGTGAATGGGTAAATAAGAAGCAGTGTAAAGCGCTTTGAGTGCCAATAGGTAGAAAAGCGCTATATAAGTGCAGAACATATCCCCAGCTCCTCCTGTCACATGTGTCCTTGAGCAATACGCTGAACCCCAACTTAGTTGCTACCGGTGTTGGCCTACTGCATAGCAGCTCCCACATCGGTGTGTGAGATTTTGTATGTGAAAGGGTGAATGAGAAGCAGTGTGATGTGCTTTGGGTACCAATAGGTACTATATGAGTGCAGACAATATACAGGCTAAACAAAAGTGAGACAACTTGATAAAAGAAGGAAACTTGTGCTGAAAACTGAAAACTTTCAAAGTTAAAACATATGGCAAAGAAACATTACCAGTAATGAATAAAAATTGTAGACATAAATCAGTTCAGTTCAATTCAGTTTCTTAGCACCAAATCCCAGCACAAATCACCTCACAACAGTTTACATACTAAGGTCAGGATCTTGTACATTTGTAGAGAAAAGGCAACAAATCCCCTTGAGCAAACACTACAGGAATAGTGGAGAGGACAGTCCCCTTTAACAAGGTTGGGTGCCATTTGCCTTGACTGTTTAGGGTGAGAGGAAGAGAGACAAAAGAAAATAGCAACATTGAGCAGCAGACAAAGCACTGGGCAATTGGTAGTAAATGGTCTGCAGAAGGCAGCATGGTGGTAGAGTGGATACCACAGCTAGAAGGCCCCCGGTTTGAATCCCTGGCTGCCTGCAGCCTTTCTGTGTGGAGTCTGTGCTTGTGATACTCAAGGTTTCCTCCCACACTCCAAAGACATGCAGGTTAGGTTAATTGGTGACTAAATTGCCCGTAGGTGTGTCTTTGTATTATAAAGACCCTGAACAGGATAAGTGGATACCGATAATAAATGAATTGATGGTATGCAGGAAGTCACAGAGAGAGGCAGAAACATAACTATAAGTCAACTGTGAGTACCAGTGTGGCCCCTTGTACTGCAGTAAGCAACGTAAGAGGAGCAGCTAGAGGTTCAGCTCTACCGCTGTGACCACAGAATATCACAGTGGTGAAGATGAGTCTTCCTTCATAAGCTTTCTGCCCCCCCCCCACGGGACAGAGGGTTCAAGCTGCTGGAGACGCCTAGGGTACTGCCGGAAGTGGACTGATGTACTCTTCGGAATTAAAGCACGCTTTTAAACACAGCAATTCACTGTATTAACTGTTCACCGGGAGCAAATACAAATAATCAGGGACATTTCTCATATCCGTGTGCCGGAATAAATAGGCTAATTACATTTTACAAAAGACACAATTATTTTACTATGGACATTTGTAAACTGGGTTTTAACCATTGGGCTGATTAAAACACCACCGTCCTCAGATGCAGTGTGCATGTTTAATTAAATCGAGCTAACGGAAGTTACAGTATAGTCAGGGTTTTACTCTGAAAGCGCCGAACGGAAGCGCTATATCTGTGTCTGACTTTGACTCTGGTCCCAACTTGTGAGTCAGGCAGTTAGGCTGATCGCTGCTCGGAGTCTGGAGACACTTTGCAGGAGACGTAAAGTACCGGCGCGGTGTTCCGAGCGACGCCTCCCCGGTCTCTGCCGCTCTCTGTTCGGACGTTTCTGTGGCGCAGTCGAGGAGTGGACGGAGGGGATTAAGTAAATTATCGGACTGGTTTAGGGGCAGTAACTGATGGTGTATCTTGGTGTATCTGGACCTCTCCCCCTCAGAAGGTAAGATTTCTTCTCAAACACACACACACACACACACACACACACACACACATTGTAGCACCGGCTCCTGGTAAATTCACCCTGTCCGGTCTTGATGCTGCTGATGCGCACGGTAGCAGTGTGGAAGCGGAGGTTTGCCTTTAGAAAAGTCGCCACGATCTCTACACAGGCGTTCGGTATATGATAGCGGGGAGCAGGCAGGTGGGCTGCTGCTGGGGTACGGCACTCATTTCATGAAAGCAGGTGAATTTTCCTTTCAGTGCCCAAAAGAATTAATTTCAACTAGAAGTCAGTTATTGATAAATTTTAAGTAATTGTCCAAATATTTTACCCGACATGATCATTACAATATGTTGTATATGTGAAGGTTTTGTTGTAAAAAATATTCAAATAATATTCATTCAAAAGGTTGCATTTTTTTTCAGTTGATTTTTTGAAATAGCTTGAGACAACTGTCCCCACACCCCTAAATTCCATGTACAATTTCTAAAGAAACTCTAGTCTAACCAAGTGCTTTTGTTTAAGACTCACTGATTATTGTGTATCACGTTTGTGTAGCAGGATTATGTTCCTGGTTTACAGTGAAAACATAATATTTTACAAATTCACTTACAATTTATCTATTAATTAGAAAGAGAAGGTTACCAACAACTGGGGCAGAGCAGACCATCAGGGGGCCTCAGCACACAGGGTTCACCTTAAAACAAGTTTATGAATCTGCATTATTTTGGTAACAGTGTATGCACCATAAGAGCAGATTTAAAAAGTGAGAAGATGGTGAAGTCTTGTGGATAGTCCAGCTTTAGAGCGGTTTAAAGCAGTAATTTAATTCCATGTGTGAGAATTGTTCACATTTATGCAGAGACATTCTGACCTCAGTGTGGGTCACACTTTTTTTTCATAATGTTTCCTTTATTGGATAAGATGATGCTGACATTTACACTCCCCAAACACTGATTCTCATTCACATGCTTGTAGTCTCTAAACTCCAGCCGATATAACTCGGATGACATCAGTACATTGTCAGGGTTGGTACTGTACAGGTCCTCCAGAAACTCAGCAAACATTATACAGCTGTGTATTTTACTAAATGTATTTGTGTTTAATCAAGGTACCATAAAGTAATAACTACATAATACACACACAGTTCACAGTGGATTGTAAGTGTGTGAGAGGGTCAAAAGGAACCCGAAGCTCAGTTTTACCCAATGCCCTGTCTTGTTGTTTCCAAATTCCATAATGCATTTGATATCATATTTCTGATCTAGTGTGCTGCCATTTAGTATCACTGTCAAATGCTGTGCTTACCTACTGTACGCAGGTGAGGGATTATCCAATCTGTAGAGAAACAAGAAGCCCTGCTGTGGGAAAAATTCCACATAAAGATGGAGTCATTTTTCCTCTGGAGGACTGTCCTCATCTTCCTCACACTTCCCTTTTTTCAGGTACTGAAAATGAATGGATGGATGGATGGATGGATGGATCAGCATTGGATTTCTCCTCTATTTACTGATTGTGCAAAAATTGGATGGACCTTTCTCAGTTGCAGCCCAACAAAGTGTTTCAAGCAGAAACATACTAATGATTATAGTTCATATTTTTTGTATTCAGTCACTGCAGATGATCAGGATCATCTCGGAGCCAATTAGAGAAGCTTGTCCGTGTTCACACTGCATCTGCTGTCAGCTCGGTTGTTTAAATTGATCGAATCTGTCCAAATCACATTGTTTGCAGAGGTCAGTAGGCTTTTGGACAGTATGGAGAGCCTGGTGGAGTCCTTGTACATGCATATGAGCCGGGGTGAATGCCACGTCCTAATATGAAGCAGAACTGAGCAGAGGATTTTCTCTGGCAAATATAGCAGCCACTTAATCCCTGACCACAGGCTGCTGTGGAGCTGGTGTTCTCCATGATGACCTCAGCAAAGCGATCTTTATTTGGATCACATCTGTGATTATGAGTGAATGAAAAAAACACAGCAATATGTTTTAGAGGTGGATTTGATGTTGTTGCTCAGTTCCTTGTTAGGCCCGCACCCCTTAGAAGAGCAGGACTGTTTGTTCCATCTATTTGCACTTGGCTGGGGCTTTAAATCGTACAGTATTTATTTATTTGATAATTTATAATATAATTTAAAAAGTGATGTTTAAAGGTACCGAGCAGGTACACACAGTGAGTACTTTGTTAAATTAGCACCATTAAGAACCATTGGGTGGATTCAGAGGGTGAAACACAATATAGACCTGGCATCTAAAAGCCCATATCAGTCAGGCCCTCCATCAAGGATTTTGAGTAATGCTGAAACCAAAAATTGGGCAGTTTCATGCTAATCTTGTTCTAGTTTAATAATAATAAACACATTTCTTCAGATGCCTGCATGCTAAGCATAAACTGCCAAATACCGCAGAGAACTGAAAATACAAGCAAGATGGGAAAGCAGAAGGAAAGGAGAAGTTTTTACAGCAGGTGATACAGATGAAACTGCAGCTCCCCCCTGTGTCCTCATATACTGTACTGTGTTTGCAACTGTTGCCAGATTGTTCATTTTCACACTGACTTGCTCACATGATCTGTTGAGTTGCACATGGAGAGGAAGTGACACAGTTAGCAAAATGAAAAGACAGTGGAGTGAAGGGGGATAGACAGGTGTTTCCACTGAGGCTTTTCACCCTGGCTTCCAAGTACAGAAACACACACACACACACACACACTCATCCTTCTGCAGATAAATCCACATGTGAGAAAAGAAGCATTGTGCACTGTGTGTGTGTAGATGCAGGTGTGTCCTGTAAGTGCATCACTCCCTAACAGTGTATTTAAGGGGTTTTATAGTAGTAGTCCTAGTGAACTTAACAGAATTTCAAATGAAAAAAAGGTGCAGCTGTGTCCAGGCACTATCACAGCTGTGAGGAGAGTGTTTGTCTTTGGAGAGTTTATTATTGGTTCTTTTTCCTGCATGTAATTAGACATGGCTGTTCTGGAAAATGACATTGACATGACGTTGCTCTGTTTTGGCAGCTTGTGCTGGGTGCATTACCTTGTGGTCAGAAACATTATCTGCTGTTTGCAACTTCGATTATAAATGCTTACTGCCTTTCCCAACCTCTCATTGTCATTGTGTATCACAATGTTTTACTGCAGACATTGTCATGTGCCAGATTGGTCGAGCTTGACCAACCACCATGTGGAGAGAGCAAAGCTGGGCATCAGGTCCAAAGGTGGTGGAGAGTGTCTCATGAAGGACAACAATCTAACCACCTCCTGCGTGCTTGACTTTGAGCTCCTGTCGTTTTGCTTTTGCTGCATTGGACACATACCATCAAAGTCAGATTCTTACTCAGCGATGACAGAGCTGTATTATGTCTTCTGCCAGCACTGGACCAGTGCTGCTCTTACCTTGGCTGTTTTACTGATATTCTATCATCACATTATTTATCCCACCAAAGGGTGGGGACTTTAGAGGTTGGTTTTTTTATTCAGGGAAACCTATAAGTCCACTTCTCTCCCAACACTGAGTAAATAGTAAATAGTCTGCATTTATATGGCGCTTTTCTACCTTACTGGTACTCAAAGCACTTTACACTACTTCTCATTCACCCATTCACACTCACACACCAATGGGGGAGCAGCTATGCAGCTGGCCTACACTCACTGAGAGCAAATAAGTTGTGGTTCAGTGTCTTTCTCTAAGACACTCAGACATGTGACAGGAGCAGCCAGGAATCAAACCAACAACCCTTAGGTTCAAAGTCATATGAAAGCCATCAGGTGTTGAGCTGCATTATTTGAGGCTGAAAGCATTATAGACTATTGATATCACACCCTGCACATATTGAGAAATACGAGTATGTGACAAATTAATGTGTAATGTTATATTATGTTCATGTATAGGTCACTTCTTGCTTGTTGCACATATTGTAATTAATTTGTCCCCTTGACTGTGTCCTTAGTCTCACTGATTATTACTGTGAAGTGCTGGCACCATATGCTTTTTTATCACATTCAAATTGTTATTTAAGAACATTGACACGTTCCAGTCTGCAGCTTCTCAGCGTGAACCCTCTGAATGCAGTTTGATGGATGTATGAGGTCCATTCATTTATTAGAACACAAACCAAAAGACATTCAGTTGTTGTAAATTATTGCACAATATGGACTTTTTTCATAAAGAAATTTGGACCAGGCTGCTTTTTAAATTGTAGAATGCTTAAAATATTTTATGTATGTGAGTATATATTCTTTCTATTAAATCTGGCAACATCTATTTTTGTATGGAAATGAACAAAAATGGGTGTTAGACAACTGTGGTAAAAACCAGTGCAGCTTGTGTGTTGGTTCCATACCATCTCTAATTGTCCTAGAGTTGGACTCACGTCAGAGAAAAGGTACGATGCAGTGGTATGTACTGTTTTTTTGTTAGTGCCACTGGATGTCACCAAAGTAAGACATTATCCATTTCAACGCATAGTTTTAAATCTAAAATTTGTGTTGTCTCTCTCTTGATCCACCTTGTAGCACACCTAACTACTGGTCACTTTTAGGAAATGATTCCATCACATTTGCTATTTGTGTAAAGTAAATCTGTGCAAAGCTTTCACTTGGAACTTCTGACACTCAAGTTTGAACAGTTGCATACCATATTGACAGTGCTGACCTTTGAGAAAACAGAGTGCCAGTAGAGAATCCAAAATGAAGAAAGCTCTGCAACATTGCACCGTCCAGCCAAAAACTGATCCACAAAGGATCTAATGTGATTTGTAGTGACTATGAAATGAGTGGATGGTTCACATCTGTTCCTTTAAATGATGTTGGCAGCACAACAGGTGGCTGTGGATCATAAATTTAAAACAATGAGCTGATAGATGCCAAGACATTAAGTAGAGCTGCAGAGATCTACAGAGGTGAGTGATTATGTCTGGGTTGGTCACTATCAGACCTATTTTACAAACCCCATTCTAAAAAAGTTGGGTTGCTGTTTAAATACAATGAAATTACATCATTTAAATCATTTAAATCATTTTGGCTTTTTAACTGGTTACTAATAACAAGTAAGAGGGTTCCTCACTTCATTAGGGGATTCAGCAGTATCTGGCACTGGGCAGGAAGCTGTCTAAATCTGCAGATGTATCTTCTGTGTTTCCATGATTTGGTGTCCACTAAATAATATTTTCTCCTGAAGTACAATTATATCTACTAGATGAAAAGTTGCATTCATTGGCCTCAAATTGTGTGGTAAAATAAAACATGTCTAGGTTGCAGTGGACAAATAGGTGTGAAATGTGGATGGGGACGGGGTTAGAGTAGATCCTTTGCCAGCTGTACAGATTATTACAAGCAGATGTTGGACCAGATTTATGCTGGATTGACTTTTATTGTTTTATTGCATTTTGTCTTTTGTGTTAGATTTATGACTTGGTTTTAATTGATGTAATTGCATCTCTTTTTTATCAAACAAATAAAAGGTGGGGAAATGCATCAAAAGAAGACAAAGCTTGTCTATTAGCATTGTTGCAAGAAATGGAAGTGGAGCAGAGACATGGGATGCGTGAGTGGTAGAGGTGACAAAGTGAGAGTTGCACTCCTCCACCTCTGCCTATTAATCTTTTCATGTTAGCTTGGCCTTCCTGGTACCAGGCTCTTCCTGTCATCCTCCAAACTTGCTGCAGGGACAGCTGTTCAAACACAACCCAATTACAGTGTCACCTCGAGCCTTTTCCCGTTTTACCCACCCTGCAAGCCCCCCCACCCCACCCCTCCCTACCCTGGTTCCCTCAACAGCACCAGCTTCCTCTTCCTCTGTACTCACAAACCAGCAGGAGTTTCCATTCACCTTCCTCTCAGAGCAGTATTGTCTGTGATGCCAACTAGCTGTGATGTATGACTTTGAGGAATGCACTTTACTGTTGCTATTGTATGTAAAAATGATGACAGAGATGGAGGAGCTGCAGAGAGCTGGAGAGCAGAAAGGTAATGTCAAGAGAGAGGGATGATGACAAGACACATGTTTAGAACATGTTTAAAAATTACATTACTATGCCTCTAAACTGTAGGGAACATAATGAGTTGGTGGGTTATGTCCTGATGCAATATATGTTTGAAAAGCAGATGAGTGACACAGCAGAGACCAGAGTTTGACTGTAATCTCATATTTGCATCTATGGTTATGTGTGGAAAAGAAAAGCACTTTAAAGCTGTAGAAAGATCAGGGTTTTATCACCTTTCAGTTTTTCTGGACTAAGCCAGACCAAAATCTTTTTCTAACCTTAACCAAGTCCTGTAACAACCTTAACAATATGAGTGAAGATACTACACACTGGACTGAAAGACTGACTATTTTGACAGAAAAGAAATTAAACCTTTATTGATATGTTCAGCATCAACATATATGTTAATTAACATCTGTTATTTAATAACATATCATGGTAATAGAAAATGTAATATAGAAGCAATTACTTTCCCCACAAAACATATTTGCATCTGCAGTTTAATTAACATATTTTTTTATGAGACTGCATCTACTACTTTGTGATAGTTTTGTGCAGTTTACTTGGAAATTGCAATCAGTTTAGCTTCCATGTTGCCTTTTGTGCATTCCCACCAAATACAAAAATCGACCATAAAAGCAGTTTGTAGATCCATGAAGAGCAGAAAGATCGAGGCAAAAAGTCTGAACAATTAAGTGTGAATCCTTACTGGCACCACAGTAGCATTTCCAATGATCTGACGGTGAATCATTTGTATAACCTGTTCATTATATTCAGAGTAAGAGTAAGAACGATGACAACCTGGGAACAGGTGAAAGTAAAAGTTACAGGACTATTCTGCTGGCTAGTGCCTAACTATTATTCTCAGACCTCAGTTTTGGGCTTGTTACTCACAAAATGTAATTTTTACTTATTACTTGCTACTCTGTCAAATTAATATTACTTTACTTATTACTAGCTGTCAACTTAACTCGTTACATTACTCATTATATGGCATTTCGGAAGGGTTAGGGTCTGAAAGATGGAGAGTCAAGAGTGGAAATGGGTAACATTTCATTAATCCCATATGCAGCATCAAGCTTCTTTACTAATTTGTTGTAGCTGCCGTCCGTGACTAAAATCCAGTTTTAGTTTTTTACCCATTGAGTCTTGGAGACTCTGAGGATGTGAGAATTATTTACAATTGGGGCAGCAGCTCAGCACAGATGCTGACACTTACACACAACTTTTACTAAAACTGACTTTTTCAGGAGTGAAAAAAAACGGTATGTAGGCCTATATTAAAAACAATATACACTGCATGAGCTACAATATGTTAAAATTAATTTATATATACATTTATGTATTTCTATATCAATTTGTGTGAAGTAATTTGAAATATCCAATGAAATGTAAATTTTCCTTCAGATAAGCTGGCAGCAATATCTTCCATCTCTAAGACTTTTTCTTCCAAACTAAACACTAACATATATAACAATGCTACAGACAATACAGCCAGTGGTAAGACCACACAGCTTACTGAGATAAGTGTGTTTCCCCTGGATGACGGCAGACACTATCTGTCAGATCCTCTCAGAAGTTGGGCCGCAGGCTGCTGACACCATGAGAATGGTGCCGAAAACGTCCAATCAATTTACAAACAGACTTAATGAGTATAAATGGACCACATATTTTAATTTGCCAGGTGTACTTTCCTGCAGGATAAAATATCTTAATAAAGTGACACAATAGCAGTACTAGGATTAATTTCTACTAGCTCTGACCTTAGCTTAAACTCTTTGCTAAGACTGCTGGTTGGCACACAAAGCTTTCTGGGATACCCGGCTACCAAGTGCACACAAGTCAACTACAAAAGCATCCTCGATAAAACAGACAGAGCCAGAACACTTCTGGTTATTATTTTGTACTTGGTTAAATGCAAACTTTGAATGACAACATCTGACAAATTTAAAGTCAGTGGAATACTACATCAGAAGATTTATCATTATGAACTATTAGCTCTCTTTTCTTGATGTGTTCTTGAAGCCTATTCTCTCGTAAACACAGGGCGAAAGGTACCAGTCCAAAGGTATGTCTGGCTGCTTCTGCTTTAGTCATGATCAAGTTTCTGACTGCAGTTGTGAATGTTCTCCAGGATTTGAGCTGTAGATGAACAGATAATTGGTGTTAAAAAAAATATGGATAAAGCAGCAGCTGCTAACTTCAGCTAACTCTAACGATAAACAAATTACTGTTTCATATTTAAGTATATTTAAGCTTCCCAGCAAATAAAGGGAATTGACATATTGTTGCAGAGAAAACAAGCTCAACATGACTTTGGAAGAACCAATAGATCCTGTAAAATCATCATCTAAATTATCTGGCTAACCTGTTAATCCACATATGATGAAGAACAGCACCCTTGGATAAACAACTGATCTTCTGATTTGGAGAGATGACTCTACTTTAAACCCATTTTTACCTCCAGACAATATCATTTTAGTTTGTCGTAACACCATATACTTTTAGCTTATTTTAGTCTTTGAAGTTTTTGAATTTCTCTATTCGACTTTGCCTTTTGCTTTGATAGTCACTGTTCAGTCAGATTCAAATGTAAAAACATGGTCAGAATTTGTTCTTGTAGCTGTAGTCTTACACACAATGGGGGAACTGCAAATTTTTCTTTAAAGTTTTCTGCTTTCTTCTGCTCAACCTGGCTAAGTTGAAGGTGCCTTACAAAACTTGTACCAACTGTACACACACACACATACACATTACCTGCCCTATTTACCAAATGGTAAAACTGTCTTATTAAGCCATTGTCCTCATGAAAGAATCATTTGTTCCAACTCATTGGCTATTAAGTGGCATGGACATGATCTCAGATATACTTTGCACCAACTCTGCTTCCTTCCTCAACAAGTTAGTTCCACATCACTCGAACCAGAGTACGGGTGGCCTGAACGGGACTCATGGTTCAAAGCCCAGTCCCTAGTCATTCACCCCTGAATTATCCTGGCAGGTATGTCTGGAGAAGGGGGGCCTAGTTTTCCCATTCATTGAATAGTCTGCTTCATCAAAGTTATATGAACTTCTTCTGCCCTACACCCCTGGGACAAATATGTTTTGGGAGACCCTAGTAGAGGCATCTTGCCCCCTCAAACACATTAAGGTGGCTATGTTTTGCCCTTTACCTTGCTCCACAGCCCGGTGTAAATGCAGTGAGGGAGTAATAATTGATTTAGAAGTAGAATTTAATAGACAAGTGTATTCTACACTTGTTTAAGTGTTAAGTTAAAAAAAAAACATCTACTGCTGCTAATGAGCAAAAGACTGTGTGATCTTAGCCCGTTAAGATCCAAGCCTCCTATCGTGGGTGCACATCAAGTGCAGGGTCATGCACTGCATAAGTGGGGCCCCTTCAACAACTTTGAGTAAGTCTCATGAGCCCAAAACGTATTTTTCTATATTGTTGTTGGGGATATTCCATTACCTGTTAGTACAAAACAACAAAAACAACAACAACAACAAAACAGAAGAGGCAAATGCTTTTGTTGATTTTTCAGTGAACTTTGACAAATTTGAGTCCATTAGATTCTCACCAGCAATAACCAGGAACAGGCTTTCAGTGTCAGTCATCTCAGACTTCATCCACTCTCAGAGGCAGCTCTGTTCAAAGGAAACCTAAGCCTAGACAAGGGGCGATTAAGCTACCCATCTGGAATATTGTAATTTTGACCATGTGGCCTACTGACTGGGCCAGACCTGCTGTTGTTATCAGCGATGTCATTATTTATTCACAGCAGGCTTCATGTTTATTATTTAGTAGTGGATTCAGTACAGCTGGAATGTGGTTATCTTTTCACGTCTTTCTGGTGAACTGGAGTTCAGGGGTTTGTTATTATTAAGCCCTGCTCACCACCTCCTTCCTGCCCTCTTTTTCTCTTTTTCCTTCCTGGACAGGAACAAGAGCTGCTTCACGTGTTACTCTGTTAACCTTCATTTTGTTCTTTACCTTTGCCATTAACTTGTTAACCTGTAATGTCCCCATAAATGACCCTCTACTCTGCTGACTTGATTTTATATCTCCTAAAGTTGCAACTAATAGCAGCAGGTTGTAATCACAGTGTTACAGATGGGTCTTTAAGTCATTGAGAGGCATAAATGTGTTTAAGTAAGATTGGTAGGCTTTGGAGAACTTGTAATTTGTAAATTTACAAACCCCATTTCGAGAAGATGGAAATCAAAACAAATCATTTTAAACATTGGACATGTTGCCTTATTTATAATTAAACATAGGTTTCATTTTTTTGGAAATTATTACATTGTTATTTTATTTACATATTGCAAAGGAAATGGTGTTTATATATAAGTGATAGTGGATAAAGAAAAGAACCTGGATGTAATCGAACTACATATATTTGTGATTATGCATCTTAATCATAACCAAAGCTATCATTATTTGAGACAGACTTTATTCACTGACACGTTTGCACTTATTCTGGTTGAATAAGTGTTAAAGGATTTATACTTTGAATTTTATCAGGTCATTAGACATCATGTTCCAAAACCAATGTAAACTGGTTCTTTGAATGAAATAAAATATTACTTTATTCAATTTAGATCATATTTTTATATAAACTTAGATCTATTTTCAGGTGGTGGATAGGGGTCAGCACGGGCACTAAGTAATCTGCAGTTACTCTGAAAGCTGTGATGTACTGTGAGCTCTGACAAAAAATATGATGTATCATTCAGGCTTAACCAAATGTCAGCACAGAAAGTAATTAAAATCAGCTCCACCTTTGACCCTTATCGTTTAATTATAGATAATTTTATTGTGAAGCATACATTTGTCACAAAACAAGAGTGGCATAGACACAATGCTTCATTTCCATTACTTAATAACCAGGAAATGAAAAACACCCACAATAATAATAATGTTAATAATGGTAAATAATATTAAATTAATAAATCAGATAATGAATCAGTGTAGAACATCACCCCAACCCCATCCCAGATCCCAACTTAGAATAATTGTGTAATAATTACCATTTGTGTATTTTGGGTAGTACTTTCTATGGTCTGGAATGGATCTGATTTTATTGATGTTTTAGACAATTTTGAGAAGAAATAAAATATTTAAGTCCAATTTAGAATATAAAATATAGCTATGATGTAAATCTGCCTCTTCTCGTTTGGGATTGGAAACCTTTCTGGGAAGACTTTATGAAGCCTTATTTTTTAATAATGTCAACTGTGAATCATTTTAAATTGTATCAGGCAGTGTCTGACATTTATAGAATAAAAAAATGATATCTCTCAAACCCCTATTCCAAATATCATTGGGTATTTATACAGGTCATATTCTTCCAGATCCTGCAAAGTCTTGTATATGAAGGCAACTCCATGTCTTGCCAGTAAACAGTTCCTTAGATATAAATATAACTTGTCCTTTATTGCATTTTCAAAATTGTGTGGGTGGGTCCTCATAAAGTGTCTAACTTGGAGGTGTCTGAAAAATCATGTGAAGGATAGAGTTCTAAGCTTGAGTTGTTTTGAAGATGGTTTCCAAATCTGAATAGTACTATAAATATAAAGATTGTATTAATAGATTTTTTAAGATGAACGGGAGACATAACTATAGCACTGATCAAATATGGAAGATAGTCCTCACGTTCCACATCAAGCCAGCTGGTAAGGCTGCATCCAGAAAGTAATTCCAACTTAATTGACTATGATGCTTCAAACTTGGCACATCTATTTTCGGCAGTTTCTCCCATTCTTCTTTGTAGTACCTCTTAAGCTCCATCAGGTTGGATGGCGAGCATCGGTGCCCAGCCATTTTCAGATCTTTTTTGAGATGTTCAATTGGGTTCAAGTCTGGGCTCTGGCTGGGGGCCACTCAAGAACATTCACAGAGTTGTCCAGTAGCCACCCCTTATTATTTTGACTGTGTGCTTAACATCATTGTCCTGATCCACAGCACTTTGGAGCAGGTTTTCATCAAGGATAAAGTTATGGAAATACGGAAATATTGCTCAGATTTTGTTCCAGAACTTATCTGAGTGGCGGATAGATCGAGACCACAGAGATACAGATGAGGTAAACGGTCAGGCTGCAGAACCAGGCTGTGTCAGGCTCCACGCAGACCGGCCGTTCCCAGTTTAATTCTAGTCAAGGCTCGTTCTCTTCTAAACAAAATTGACAATTTGAGACTCTTGATTTGTGAATAACAGATGGGACAGCAGTATAACAATAATTTCTGAGACATTGCTGCATGAAAATATCCCAGATGCAGCTTTGGAACCACAGTGATACAGTGTCTACAGAGCAGACTGCACATCAGCAGCTGAGAAGAAAAGTACAGTAGTTTTGTTATGAAACACATTGTTGTACAGACTTGGAGTTTCTAGTGCTAAATGCACTCTGTCTCAGTTGTGAACATAGAGATAACACTCACCCACTACTAATGCAAAGTTAGCCAAGAGCATTATAACTGTGGTGGGGACTTTCACCACACAAACCTGAAGTCTGTGTTACACAAATTCCATAAGAACATCCACATCAGAACACGGAATGGAAAACACTGGACCAGGTTTACACTCATTTTAAAGGTGCCTAAAAGGCCGCCCAGCCTCCCATCTTAGACAGACAGATAACTTGCCTCTGTTTTTAACACTGAAATACGAATCCCTCATTAGCAGGAGAAAGACCTAGGTTAAGACAGTTCAGATCTGGTCTGAGGAGACTGTGGCAGCGCTGCAGCATTATTTTGAGGACACAAGGTGAAGCTTTCTGATCAGGGAGACACAGAGCAATACACCTCTACAGTACTGGACTACATCAGTTTTTGTAGTGACAATACCTCCAAAACCAAACACATCAGGGTGCCTGGAAACCAAAAGCCATGGTTCAACAGCACTGTTCACACTCTACTGAAAGCCAGAAACGCAGCACTGTGATTAGGTGACAGAGAGGCCTAACAAAGATCCAGAGTGGAACTGAGAAGAGGGATTATTGCTGCCAAAAGGAAATATAAACTGCATATTTAACAGTTTCAAGGACCTTAATGTTCATCTCTCAGAGGACCTCAGGTGGGGAGTGAACAACAGGGAGCTGGTGAAGAAAACCCATCAGAGACTCTTCTTCCTGCTGACTCTCAGGAAAACTGGGTTCCCATAGAAACTCCTTACTAATTTTTACTTGGCACATCTATAGAGCATTGGGTTGGGATTCGAATCATTTCAATTCAAGTCAACTTTATTATATACTGCCAATTCACAACAAATTAGTCTCAAGGTAATTAAAACAATAAAGTCAAGACTATTAAAATACATAGAGAAAACCCAACAAATCCCCCCTTCTGCAAGCCCTTAACAACAGTGGAAAATTCCTTTAAAGGAAGAAGCCTCAAGCAGAACCAGGCTCAGGATGGGCAGCCTTGACTGGTTGAGGGAAAAGAGAGAGAGAAAAGAGAAAAGCAACAAAATATTGGGCAGGTTGGTAGGATCCGATAGCTGTGCACTGGAAAATACACAGCTTCAGAGACACCTACAGAAAGGGACAGAGAGAGGAAGACAGAGAGGAAGAAAGGGAAGCAGAAGGCCACAAGATCCAATTCGACACCTCTAGGTGTAGACCTGATTGGTGCCGGTCCCGAGCTCAGATAAAAGGGGGAGGTTGTGGCAAGAAGGGCATCTGGTGTAAAGACTCATGTAAAATCAATGTGCGGAACACATTCCGCTTTAGTGACCCCTGAAACTCCTAACTCAAAATAGCCTGCTTAGTAAATATAAAGGCACTGGGAATTTTCTTTGACTTTATATTTATAACTCTGGATCATCCCAGTTTGGCCCATAAATATTGTAATTGGGTCTGGATCTCACCTGTTACCAAAATATACCTTCCCTCTTTAACTTCTATTGTAGAACAATGCAAAAAGTTTTGTGGATCAGGATAGCTACTCCCCTCGAATTTGCTGAAAATCTGGAATGGTACACTTAACTTATCCATTAGAGTTTAATTCTATTGTGCATTTCATTTCTAGATGTGTCTATCACATCTGTGCATAATTCTCTCAGATGCGACAGGACCTTTGGAGGGGTAAGCTTAATTACATTTATGCAGAAAGTTAAATTACAGAATTAGGCGTAAGATTTAATCAACCTTTTTTTTATTAGTTCATCCCTACACTTGCAGATCTGCTATGTAGTCTTAATAATTGGCTTCCTACTATCTGATCCAACACAAGTACTAGTATGGTCTGTGGTAGTGAAGCAAATGAAGAACTCAGGCTATCACCAGTACCTCATTCAGCGCCTCTTAGCTTCCGAGCCGCAAAGTCTGTGGTTTTCTGTCCATTCCCCCTCTTTAACTACGGCTACTCTCAGATTCTGTTGTTTTGTGTGACCTTCTAAGTCCAAACATTTCTCTGCGAGGGTCTCTACCTCTCCGGAATGTTTCTTAACTTTGTTTTTCACATCCAGCAGTGCATCCGAGGAGCCATTAGCCATCACTCATAGCTCTTTCAAAGTCTGGTTCTGTGTGTCAATCTGAGCTTTCAGTACCGTTATTGCCATGTCATTTTCGGCTTTTAACGCTGCCAGCTTTCCTCTTGGGGAAGCAGTGACCTCTGCAATTTCAGCCTCAGTTTTGTTGCTAATCTCTAACTTGACATTTGACCCATATTCTGTATGAAATACTGTACATGTTTACCATAATTACACATTTACATAATTACTTGATTACCTCTAGTGGTAAATGTTTTCAAGCACCTTTACTTGAGAATTGAGTTTGTGTATTTCTAACACCTCTGCACACAATCATATTTAGCTGTGAATGGGGCTGTGTAGCTTCAGACTGTGTGGCCACGCTGACCCTGGTCCTCCATGACATTAATTAGACCACCAGTATTTATATAATCAGTGTACATTTTCCTGTTTAGCAGTAAACAACTGATTTACTTTAATGATTAAAAAAATTCAGAACATGACCCAATCTTTAACAATCTGCATAATTTCAAAATATGCCAATATGTAGATAGATCATGAGATTTCTAGACAGTGAGTGGGCACGTAGAAAGTATTTGTATCAGGCGACTGGTGGTACTTCAGTACGCCATAAACAAAATGGTGATTTCTGCAACTGACTTTCTGTGACCAGGTGCCACTTTTTGCTCAAATCAAGCGCCATGTGAAAACGTACCTGATTCAGACAGTCACCCACTGTGCGTTACATGTGTGAAATTACTACTCTGTAAAATGGGCCTCATTCACAAACAGTGCATATGTACATATATGCATATGTTGTGTGTAAATTGTTAATACAATTTAATGGTCTGCACTTCTATAGCGCTTTTGTACCTATTGGTACTCAAAGCATACACACACACACACACTTTACAGCTGCTAGGAACCATAGGGCGAGAGGCATGGTAGCCTCTCGCACTATGACAGCTAGGAGATGGTCCACCCCCTGTAACCGTGCACAGGATAAGAGGTTAAAAATATTGGATGGATGAATGGATGGATGGAAAAACTGAATGGCCCAAAGGTCATCTTACAATTATGAAAAAATCCCCTCTGGGGAAAATCTTTTGCTTAATCACTTTACCCCTGTTTCTTGTAAGTAGGCAAACCCACTGTATGGTATTTATTTGTATAACCTTTTTAACTGAGCCATAGTGGTTTTATTAATAATTGTCTCTCCCAAGAAAGCATCCCTTTTCTGGCTTCTGCTCTGCATGCTATTGTTCAGTTATCTCCTGTCATTAAATTATTTTGCTTTTTTTGTCTTGAGATTGAGGCTTTGCTCTTTAAATGTACTATTATTTGCTTTCTCCATTTCCTTATGTGGAGAATTGGATGCATGGCAGTTTGCAGATTGCGAATACACCAGTTGATTGAAAAAGATTCTGATTTACTAACGTATGAACAGTGTTAACATCAAAATTGGCCGGTGCACATGTCATGAATCTCACTGTGAGTCTGCATATGCACATATTTTGTGCACAAAGTAAGAACATTTCTAGACTTGTCTGTAAAGATTCTCAGTTTACATTTACATTTACATTTAGTTATTTAGCAGGCGCTTTTATCCAAAGTGACTTACAAGTGAGGTACAAGGCAGCAAAAATCTACGTCAAAGAGAAAACATCAAAGCAAAGTCCTATATAAGTTTTTTTTTTTAAATATATATATATAGATTTAAGTGCATAGGAAGATGTGGAAGAGTTTTCAGCAGTTTTTTGAATATTGGGAGAGAGTCTGCTGAGTGTGCAGAGTTTGGTAGCTCATTCCACCATCGTGGGATCATTGCGCTAAAAAGTTTTGCTTGGTGTCTCAGTTATCCAGATCATCGCAGAAGTGATGTTCACAAGCAGCTGTACTGACTGGACTACCTCTATTTTTACACACATATTAATATATGATGCCCATTGTCCAGACCTGATTCTCCAGACCCTTTCTGGAGTTCATATGTGAAGATGATCAAACATAGTATAAAGATCTTCATACATTAAAGTATGTTTTAATGAATGAATGGCCTGTTAACAGTATAGAATTATTCATGTACTGTGGGTCTTTTGGCACTTGTGTGAATCTCTTCCTCGTCCCGTAAGCGTATTGCGTCACTTCCTGTTTCTGCACACTCTTGGGTTTCTATCGAAGGACTGTTTACTGATTAATTGTAGCTCTCATTTTACTTAAATAAGTGATTTCTTCACATAACAATTAATAATTGAGTTGTGACATACGCTTGTTATTACACAAGTGCTTGCTCTTGTAAAACTTAACTAGCTAACGCTTACTAATTTTAATTCCATTTTAGCTTCGCTAGCTTAGCAGTTATCCGTTAGCAATGGCTTCTCTCCTGTCTCTCCTTCTCTCACTTGCTCGGTGTGTCTCATGTTCAGTTTTTCCTCTGCCTCCTTTAGTGATAATGGTTTATGTAATAAGTGTAATGTTTTTGCAGCTCTGGAGGCGAGACTCACGGAATTGGAAGCACGGCTCCGCACCATGGAAAACAACTCAGCTAGTCAGGCCCCGGTAGCTGGTGCGGGCCGATATAGCGTAGCCCCTGTTAGCTGTCCCCCGGCAGTTCCCGAGCAGCAGGGAAGCCAGTCCGGCTGGGTGACGGTTCGTAAGAGATCTAATGCTAAACAGACGCCGGAGGTTCACCACCAGTCGGTTCATGTTTCCAATCAATTTTCCCCACTCAGCGACACAGATGTACACCCGCATGTCGTCATTCAACCGCTGGCTGTCTAGGTGGTGTCCAGCAAACAATGTGGGCTACATAGACAATTGGAAACGATTTTGGGGAAAACCTAGGCTGATTAGGAGAGATGGCATCCATCCTACTTTAGATGGTGCAGCTTTCTTATCCAGAAATATGTCTGGATTTATTAGAAAACCAAAAGTATGACAATCCAGAGTTGAGCCTAGGATGCAGAGATCCAGTCCTACACGCCTCTCTGCAGTATCCTTATAACCGTCACCCCCCCACAACTCCCACATACCTATAGAGACTGTGTCTGTTCGCCGACCAACTAAATTACATAAACCAAAAACAACCATAAGGAGATACATCATGATAACCTAATAAAATTTTAGACTAAATAACCATTTAGACTAAATAACTAAATGGTTTATAATTCTGGATTATTAAATATCAGATCTCTCTCTTCTAAATCTCTTAGTAAATGACTTAATAAACGATCATCAATTCGATTTATTTTGTCTCACTGAAACTTGGTTGCAGCAGGAAGAATATGTCAGTTTAAATGAGTCACATTAATTATCATGTTCCTAGAAGCACAGGCCGAGGTAGAGGAGTTGCAGCAATCTTCCATTCTAGCTTATCAATAAATCCTAGACCTAAACATAGTTATAACTCATTTGAGAGTCTTACTCTTAGCCTTTCACACCCAAACTGGAAAACTCAAAAACCACTATTATTTGTTATCGTGTACCGTCCTCCAGTCCCTTATTCAGAGTTTTTGATTGAATTTTCTGATTTTCTATCTGATTTAGTGCTTAGTACAGATAAAGTCATTATAGTGGGTGACTTTAACATTCATGTAGATGCTGACAGTAACTGCCTGAGCACTTCGTTTAATTCATTCATTAGTTTCAATTGTTTTTTCCCAAAATTTAAATTAACCCACTCACTGTTTTAGTCAAACCTTATACCTTGTGGTTACATATGGAATTGAAATGGATAATTTAACAATATTTCCTCACAACTCTCTTCTGTCTGACCATTTTTTAATAACATTTGAATTTACAATAACAGACTATATAGCAGTTAGGGAAAAATTCCACTATAGCAGATGCTTAAGTGAAAAAGCCGTAAACAAATTTAAAGAAATTATTCTTTCATCATTTGCTTCACCATATGTTAATACAATGGAAAGTAGTCTCCTTAATGTTACTCCTGCACAAGTTGATTATCTTGTTGATAATTCTGCAGCCTCACTACGTACAATACTCGATAGTGTTGCCCCTCTGAAAAAGAAGGCAGTAAACCAGAAGAGGTGATCTCCATGGTATAGTTCACAAACACGCAACTTAAAACAGGCAACACTAAACTAAGAACAACGAAATTTAGAAGAATCTTATTCACCCTGGAAAAACTGTTTAAAAATGTACAAAAAAGCTCTCTGTGATGCCAGAACAGCATATTATTCATCATTAATAGAAGAAAACAAGAACAACCCCCGGTTTCTGTTCAGCACTGTAGCCAGGCTGACTAAGAGCCATAGTTCTGTTGAGCCTAGTTTTCCCTTAAGTCTGAGCAGCAATGACTTCATGACTTTCTTTATGAATAAAACTGTAGCTATTAGAGAAAGAATTCACCAGATCCTCCCCCGAAATATTACAGATAGATCTTCATGTACAGCAGTGCTAGAGTCATCGATAAGGCCCTAATCCCTGTTAGACTGCTTTTTACCCATAGATCTCACTGAGCTAACTTCAATTATTACCTCATCTAAACCAACAACCTGTCTGCTAGACCCTATTCCAACTAAGCTGCTCAAGGAAGCTTTACCCTTAATGAATATGTTCGTATTAGATATCATCAATCTATCTTTAGAAACAGGCTATGTACCACAGGCCTATAAGGTAGCTGTAATTAAACCACTACTTAAAAAACCCTGTCTTGACCCAAGTGTTTTAGCCAATTACAGAGCAATATCTAATCTCCCCTTTATTTCTAAAATCCTTGGAAAAGTAGTTGCAAAACAATTATGTGATCACCTTTATAGGAATAATTTGTATGAAGACTTTCAGTCAGGAATTAGAGTTCATCATAGTACAGAAACAGCACTGGTAAAAGTCACCAACGATCTTCTCATGGCCTCAGATAATGGACTAGTTCTGTTAGATCTTAGTGCTGCATTTGATACCATTGATCACAACATTTTATTACAGAGACTGGAACATGAAATTGGGATTAAAGGAACTGCACTAGGTTGGTTTAAATCTTATCTATCTGATAGACTTCAGTTTGTTCATGTTAATGATGAATCCTCCATGCACACAAAGGTTAGCTATGGAGTTCCACAAGGCTCTGTGTTAGGACCAGTACAGCTATATCTATCTGTGGAACCAGATGAAAGAAATCAGTTAATCAAGCTTCAAGCCTACAAGACATAAAGGCCTGGATGTCCCATAATTTTTTACTTCTAAACTCAGACAAAACTGAAGTCATCGTATTTGGGCCCAAAAATCTCAGAGATATGATGTCCAACCATATCGTTACTTTAGATGGCATAAGTCTGGCCTCCAGTACTACTGCAAGGAACAGCCTTCTTCCACCTACGGAACATTGCCAAAATTAGGAGCATCCTGTCTCAAAGTGATGCTGAAAAACTGGTCCATGCATTTGTTACTTCTAGGTTGGACTACTTTAATTCCCTACTTTCAGGATGCCCCAGTAACTCCCTAAAGAGCCTGCAATTAATCCAAAATGCTGCAGCAAGAGTGCTGACTGGAACTAGCAAGAGAGATCATATTTCACCTTCACTAGCTTCTCTCCATTGGCTTTACATAAAATTTAGAATAGAATTTAAAACCCTGCTTCTTACATATAAAGCTCTGAATGGTCAGGCTCCATCATATATAGAAGACCTCATAGCACCATATCATCCCAGTAGACCACTTTGATCTCAGAATGCAGGCCTTTTTGTGGTTCCCAGAATTTCCAAAGGTACAATGGGAGGTAGAGCCTTTAGCTGTCAAGCTCCTCTCTTGTGGAACCAGCTCCCAGTTCAGATTCGGGAAGCAGACACCCTCTCTACTTTTAAGTCTAGGCTTAAAACCTTCCTCTTTAATAAAGCTTATACTTATTTATAGTTATGCTGCTATAGGCTTAGACTGCTGGGGGACCCACCCCCAATGCACTGAGCTCCTTTCCTGCTCTTGACCATCTCTCCTCTCCTCTCACCCCACAATTGTCACCACTGTATGTCATTAACTCTGTGTGTTCTCTCCCGTAGTTGTCTTTGTCCTTCTCTGTCCCCCTTTCTCTGTCTCCCTCTCTGTCCCTTTCAGGTGTCCCAGGCTTTGAAGCTGTGTGTTTTCCATTGTGCAGTTACTGGTCCTACCAACCTGCCCGATGTTTTGTTGTAGCTTTTGTTGCTCTTTTCTTTTCTCTCTCCCATTTCCACTCACCCCAGCCGGTCGAGGCAGATGGCCGTCCACCCTGAGCCTGGTTCTGCTGGAGGTTTCTTCCATTAAAGGGAGTTTTTTCTCTCCACTGTTGCCTATGGCTTGCTCAAGGGAGAATTGTTGGGTTCTCTCTATACATCTTTATAGTCTTGACTTTATTCTGTAAAGTGCCTTGAGATCACTTTGTTATGAATTGGTGCCAAATAAATAAAGTTGAATTCAGTTGAATTTAACTTGTCTTGTTACTTACTGTTAACTATTGCTCACGTTTCTCAAAGGCTGAGTTTTCTCCAGCTCTGCAACTTTGTTCATTGTTCATCTGTTTATCTCTCTCTCTACACACACACACACACACACACACACACACACACACACAGTTCCACCTTCAGATCTGGTATTTCAGCTTAATCTTTTTACTAGTGAGAAGATTATTGTGTGCTTCCACGTGCCAAACTGCAGTGGACCAGGCTGTAATTTCTGCAGCCCTTACAGTTGCAGAATGCATGCTTCATATGGGAATTCACACATGTGAACATGAGTGAATGTGCAGATTAGACAGGAGGCTGAAAAGCTCATTCATACACTCGGACAGTGTGGCCATTCACTCCAAGCTGTCAGCTCTGTTTTTCCTCAGCTCTGGAGCTCTGCCAATCAGCTGGCTCAAACCTCTCCTCTTCCTCATCTTGTAATTTAGCCCTCCTCACTCTCTCGTTTTTCCATCTCACTGGTTTTTAAAAACTTAATTCTCCCCTCTGCTACTGACTTGGCTCTGTTAACCCTGAGCTATGTTTGTTGTCTGAGCAGCACAGCCCTCCCTTCTAAAGGCCTAACCTGCTCAGACCTCTCACTAACACCATGTGATGGGTGACACGCCATGAAACCTGCTTCTCATGAGACCCCAAATGTCGTTATAGCATGCAGCCACTGGAGAGCCTCTCATAAATGCTCATCCATCAGTACTGTGGTGATGACAGGAAGATGCATCATTTGTGTAATGGAAAGAAGAGATGGTCTTTTTAGCAGTCTGTTACCCAGAGTTCTCTGATATTAGATCTGGATCATTTGTCTCTATTTGACTCCTGGATATATGGATTACAAAGTTGTTTTATTTATACAGGCTTTCACAATTTTTGACACATTTAATGAAATAACACCATAAGTTTAAAACACTGCAACTCAGACTATATGACAGGTAACTTTGGCTCAGGAGGTAAAACTGTCGTCCCCCAACTCCAGGGTTGTTGGTTTGATCCCCGGCTCATTCGGTCACATGTCCAAGAATCGAAGAAGAGCAAGACACTGAACCCCAAGTACATAGTGGGTCCCCCATCGGTGTGTAAAAGTTTGTGGGACTGTGAGTGTGAATGGGTGAATGAGAAGCAGTAAGGTAGAAAAGTGCAGACCATTTATGTTATTATGAACCTACCTCTGATCTACACTGTTACATCACTGAGGACTGTTACATATGACCTCTGCATTGATGAAGTGGATTTTCATTTATTTAACAAAAATCCTCACCCTACGTCAGTATTTTGTCCAGTTACAATTTCTACAGTATGCAAGTCACAGTCTGTTCTATATTACTTTTCTATTGTATTTTACCAAACAAAACACATAATAGGCAAAAATATTTAAACAGTGATGTTTGTCAATTTATCTTTTGCACAGAGGTTACTAGGTTAAGGCATTAATTAAATTAATGCTATTACAATACTGATTTTGTAAAAACCCTCAATCAAACAATCCTCTTGTGACGGACCCTCATCATAACCAGTTAGATTAACTGTCATGTATGTTCCGTATCCAGCTCAGTGGGTAAATGATCAATAGTTAGGCACACAGTGTGCTAAAGTTATATCCCAAAATAATGCCCTTTAATTTTATCAATTCAATTCAACTTTATTTATATAGCGCCAATTCACAACAAAGTCATCTCAGGGCACTTTACAGAATAAAGTCAAGATTATAAAGATATATAAAGAGAACCCAACAATTCCCCCTGGAGCAAGCCATAGGCAACAGTGGAGAGGAAAAACTCCCTTTAACGGAAGAAACCTCCAGCAGAACCAGGCTCAGGGTGGACGGCCATCTGCCTCGACCGGTTGGGGTGAGTGGAAAGGGGAGAGAGAAAAGAACAGAGCAACAAAAAGCAACAACAAAACATCGGGCAGATTGGTAGGACCAGTAGCTGCACGCTGGAAGACACACAGCTTCAAAGCCTGGGACACCTGAAAGGGACAGAGAGGGAGACAGAGAAAGGGGGACAGAGAAGGACAAAGACAACTACGGGAGAGAACACACAGAGTTCATGACATACAGTGGTGACAATTGCGGGGTGAGAGGAGAGGAGAGATGGTCAAGAGCAGGAAAGGAGCTCAGTGCATTGGGGGTGGGTCCCCCAGCAGTCTAAGCCTATAGCAGCATAACTATAAATAAGTATAAGCTTTATTAAAGAGGAAGGTTTTAAGCCTAGACTTAAAAGTAGAGAGGGTGTCTGCTTCCCGAATCTGAACTGGGAGCTGGTTCCACAAGAGAGGAGCTTGATAGCTAAAGGCTCTACCTCCCATTCTACCTTTGGAAATTCTGGGAACCACAAGTAGGCCTGTATTCTGAGATCGAAGTGGTCTACTGGGATGATATGGTGCTATGAAATCTTCTATATATGATGGAGCCTGAACATTCAGAGCTTTATATGTAAGAAGCAGGGTTTTAAATTCTATTCTAAATTTAATGGGAAGCCAATGGAGAGAAGCTAGTGAAGGTGAAATATGATCTCTCTTGCTAGTTCCAGTCAGCACTCTTGCTGCAGCATTTTGGATTAATTGCAGGCTCTTAAGGGAGTTACCGGGGCATCCTGAAAGTAGGGAAAGTAGTCCAACCTAGAGGTAACAAATGCATGGACCAGTTTTTCGGCATCACTTTGAGACAGGATGCTCCTAATTTTGGCAATGTTCCGTAGGTGGAAGAAGGTTCTTCTAGAGATTTGTTTTATATGTGAGTTAAAGGACAGATTCTGATCAAAAATAACTCCAAGGTTCCTTGGAATAGTACTGGAGGCCAGACTTATGCCATCTAGAGTAACAATATGGTTGGACATTATATCTCTGAGATTTTTGGGCCCAAATACTATGACTTCAGTTTTGTCTGAGTTTAAAAGTAAAAAATTGTGGGACATCCAAGCCTTTATGTCTTGTAGGCTTGAAGCTTTATTAACTGATTATCTGGTTCCATAGATAAATATAGCTGGGTATCATCAGCATAACAGTGGAAATGTATGGAGTGTTTTCTAATAATGTTGTCTAAAGGAGACATATATAAAGTAAAAAGTATTGGTCCTAACACAGAGCCTTGTGGAACTCCATAGCTAACCTTTGTGTGCATGGATTCATCATTAACATGAACAAATTGAAATCTATCAGATAGATAAGATTTAAACCAACCTAGTGCAGTTCCTTTAATCCCAATTTCATGTTCCAGTGTCTGTAATAAAATGGTATCAAATGCAGCACAAGATCTAACAGAACAAGTATAGAGACGAGTCCATTATCTGAGGCCATGAGAAGATCGTTGGTGACTTTTACCAGTGCTGTTTCTGTACTATGATGAACTCTAAATCCTGACTGAAAGTTTTCATACAAATTATTCCTGTACAGCTGATCACATAATTGTTTTGCAACTACTTTTTCAATTATTTTAGAAATAAAGGGGAGATTAGATATTGGTCTGTAATTGGCTAAAACACCTGGGTCAAGACAGGGTTTTTTAAGTAATGGTTTAATTACAGCTACCTTATAGGCCTGTGGTACATAGCCTGTTTCTAAAGATAGATTGATGATATCTAATATGAACGTATCTATTAAGGGTAAAGCTTCCTTGAGCAGCTTAGTTGGAATAGGGTCTAGCAGACAGGTTGTTGGTTTAGATGAGGTAATAATTGAAGTTAGCTCAGAGAGATCTATGGGTAAAAAGCAGTCTAAGAGGGATTGGGGCCTTATCGATGACTCTAGCACTGCTGTACATGAAGATCTATCTGTAATTTTTGGGGGGAGGATCTGGTGAATTCTTTCTCTAATAGCTACAATTTTATTCATAAAGAAGGTCATGAAGTCATTGCTATAGATATGGAGTTGATGGATCCATTGCTGACAGTGAGTAATTTCTTGTTGTGCAGTCTTTTCCTTACTTGGATTTATTTGTGGCACTGTATGTTGAGTTTTCCATGCTAGAGCTTCATGTAGAGCTTTGACTGCTTGCTCTCCTACTTACACACAAAAACAAACAGCTCTGTCAATCACAGACATCCAACTTTTCAAGTAAGTAATTAACAAGGATGTAAGTTCAAACAATTCAACTTATATCTGCAGTGTTTTCAAGTTATTTCAAACTTCGAATGTCCTCCCTTCAGAGTGAGGGATGTCGAAATTGTGCCCATTGTGATGTCACAAAGTTTGCCTTATAGCTAAATGGATAACAAGGCACTGTAAATGTTCTTTAAACTACAAAAAAAAAAAAAAAAAGTCAATAACATTTTTTTATTTTTTTAAATTATTTTTTTTGTGTTACTTAGCTTAAGAAATACAATATTCCAATGGTTTTGTGACCCACGGAGTATTTTCTTACCTGAAAGTAAAAAAATTATTTTTTTTAGATGCCCCTCAGTAAACCAATAATTGTACTCTTTGCATACATGTATGACATTAGGGACTCATTCCAACCTTAGCAAAACACAGGCTACTAAGAATGTATGTAAACAATGTGCTGAGCAATACACTCACTGTGATAAAACTTGTTATATATCATACATGTAGAATGCAAAATAGTGAGGAACTACAAAAATTTTGTCATAGTATCCTAGTTTTCTATAGTGTAGTTTGATTGTTCTGGTCTGAACTGATGTTTGTACCCGTTTGTAAACTTGGTCAATTTTTCTTTTTGCTTGTTTTTATTTTTCACACATAGAAAAATCTAAGCAAAAAAAAGTTGGAACCTAGGAAGTAGATTCTGTTCTGTACACATTAATACTCCTAAGTGGAAAAAATGCTGCACAGTAAGCATTTGTTCATAAACCAAAACCCAAAACTATTAAATTTGAATTATTAAATATCAGATCTCTCTCTTCTAAATCTCTGTTAGTAAATGACTTAATAAACGATCATCAAATTGATTTATTTTGTCTCACTGAAACTTGGTTGCAGCAGGAAGAATATGTCAGTTTAAATGAGTCAACCCCCCCAAGTCATATTAATGATCATGTTCCTAGAAGCACAGGCCGAGGTGGAGGAGTAGCAGCAATCTTCCATTCTAGCTTATCAATAATTCCTAGACCTAAACATAGTTATAACTCATTTGAGAGTCTTACTCTTAGCCTTTCACACGCAAACTGGAAAACTCAAAAACCACTATTATTTGTTATCGTGTACCGTCCTCCAGTCCCTTATTCAGAGTTTTTGATTGAATTTTCTGATTTTCTATCTGATTTAGTGCTTAGTACAGATAAAGTCATTATAGTGGGTGACTTTAACATTCATGTAGATGCTGACAGTAACTGTCTGAGCACTGCGTTTAATTCATTATTAGATTCAATTGGTTTTTCTCAAAATGTAAATAAACTCACTGTTTTAGTCACACGTTAGACCTTGTCCTTACGTATGGAATTGAAACTGATAATTTAATAGTATTTCCTCATAATTCTCTTTTGTCTGACCATTTTCTAATAACATTTGAATTTACAATAATGGACTATACAGCAAGTAGGAAAAAATTCCATGTTTATCTGAAAATGCTGTGAATAAATTTAAAGAAATTATTTCTTCATCTTTTTCACCACCATGTGTCAAAACTATGGTGAGTAGCCATCTTACTCCTGTACAAATTGATTACTTAGTTGACGATTCTGCAGCCTCACTGCGTATGATACTAGATACTTTTGCTCCTCTGAAAAAGAAGGCAGTGAATCAAAGGAGCCTCCATGGTACAATTCACAAATACACAGCTTAAAGTGTCACGAAAGTTAGAAAGGAAGTGGCGTTCAACTAATTTAGAAGAATCCCGGTTAGCCTGGAAAAACAGTTTAAAAATGTACAAAAAAGCTCTCTGTGATGCCAGAACAGCATATTATTCCGCACTAATAGAGGAAAACAAGAACAACCCCCGGTTTCTGTTCAGCACTGTAGCCAGGCTGACTAAGAGCCATAGTTCTGTTGAGCCTAGTTTTCCCTTAACTCTGAGCAGCAATGACTTTATGACTTTCTTTACTAATAAAATTGTAGCCATTAGGGAAAAGATTCACCAGATCCTCCCTACAAATATTACAGATAGATCTTCATGTACAACAGCTCTAGAATCCTCAATAAGGCCCCAATCCATCTTAGACTGCTTTTTACCCATAGATCTCACTGAGCTAAGTTCAACTATCTATATAACTACACAAACTATCTCAAAACTAACAACATGTCTTTTAGACCCTGTTCCAACCAAATTGCTTAAAGATGTTCTACCTTTAATAGACACGTTCATATTAGATTTGATTAATCTATCTTTAGATACTGGCTATGTACCAAAGGCTTATAAAGTTGCTGTAATCAAACCATTACTTAAAAAACCTTGTCTTGATCCAGGTGATTTAGCCAACTATAGACCAATATCAAATCTCCCGTTTATAATTGTAAAATCCTTGAAAAAGTAGTTGCAAAACAATTATGTGATCACCTTTACAGGAATAATTTGTATGAAGACTTTCAGTCAGGATTTAGAGTTCATCACAGTACAGAAACAGCACTGGTAAAAGTCTCCAATGATCTTCTCATGGCCTCAGATAATGAACTTGTGTCCGTACTCGTCTTTCTAGACCTTAGTGCCGCATTTGACACCATTGACCACAACATTTTATTACAGAGACTAGAACATGGATTTGGGATTAAAGGAACCACATTACATTGGTTTAAATCTTATCTGTCAGACAGATTCCAACTTGTTTATGTTAATGATGACTCTTCTTTATGCACCAAAGTTAGTTATGGAGTTCCACAGGGCTCTGTGTTAGGACCAATACTTTTCAATCTGTATATGTCACCTTTAGGCAAAATTATTAGGAACCATTCCATAAACTTCCACTGCTATGCAGATGATACCCAGCTCTATTTATCTGTGAAACCAAAAGATACTAACCAATTAGTCAAGCTTGAAGCATGTCTAAAAGACATAAACACCTGGATGTCCTACAATTTCCTACTTTTAAATTCCGACAAAACTGAAATCATCCTCTTTGGGCCTAAAAACATGAGAAATATGCTGTCTAACAATATAGTTACTTTAGATGACATAACTTTGGCCTCCAGTACTGCGGTGAGGAACCTTGGAGTTATTTTTGACCAGGATTTGGCGTTTACGTCACATATAAGACAAATCTCTAGAACAGCCTTCTTCCACCTACGGAACATTGCTAAAATTAGAAGCATCCAGTCTCAAAGTGATGCAGAAAAACTGGTTCATGCATTTGTTACTTCTGTAATTCCCTACTTCTGGGGTGTCCTAATAACTCTCTAAAAAGCCTTCAGTTAATCCAAAACGCTGCAGCAAGAGTGCTGACTGGATTAGGAAAAAGAGATCATATTTCACCTTCACTAGCTTCTCTCTATTGGCTTCCCATAAAATCTAGAATAGAGTTCAAAACCCTCCTCCTTACATACAAAGCTCTTAATGGTCAAGCTCCATCATATTTTAAAGATCTCATAGTTCTGTATCGCCCGATTAGACCACTTCGCTATCAAGCTCCTCTCCTGTGGAACCAGCTTCCAATCCAAATTCGGGGAGCAGACACCCTCTCTACTTTTAAGAATAGGCTTAAAACTTTCCTTTTTGATAAAGCTTATAGTTAAAACTGCTCACTCAACCTGAACTAGCTTTTCTCTGTACATTTATTTGTCACCACTGTATGCCATTAATTCTGTTTCCTACCAACCTGTACAATGCTTTGTTGTTGCTTTTTTGTTGTTTTGTTGTTGCTTTTCTTGTTGTTTTGTTGTTGTTTTGTTGTTGCTTTTCATTGCTCTTTTCTTTTCTTTCTCCACTTTCCACTCACCCCAACCGGTCAAGGCAGATGGCCGCCCACCCTGAGCCTGGTTCTGCTGGAGGTTTCTCCCATTAAAGGGAGTTTTTCCTCTCCACTGTTGCCTATGGCTTGTTCAAGGGGGATTTGTTGGGTTGCTTCTACATACTTGTGTAGTCTGGGCTTTATTCTGTAAAGTACCTTGAGATGACTTTGTTGTAAATTGGCGCTATATAAATAAAGTTGAATTGAATTGAATAACATGGTCATTAAAGGTCTGCCCATTAAACCAAGCAAAATGGTGCTGCAGAAACTGAATGCAAATTTAAAAAATCGCAGAAATAAAACACTGGTTAACACTGTTCGGAAGACAGCATGCTGTTCACTATCTGTTAAGCCAACACATGCTGTTTTTGACTGGATTGGGGTCTTATCATGCACCAAACCAAGACTACATTAAGTAAATTGCGGGCATTTTGGTCCACAGCTAGGTGCAATTGCACCAGACCATCTGAAAACAAACTTCACCTGGGGGGAAACAAACCCCAGTTTGACTGAAACACACTCAAGAAAGTAGGTTTGAAAACGCTTTTAATGGCTTTTGAGCAAGTTGTTGCTTGCAATTGACTTGCAGCTTTGACTGTCAGTCCCCCAGGAGCATAGAGGTGGATTCGACCACTCTGTATTCACTGTGCACCATTCTTGTGACCTGAGGTGTCCTTTAGATTAGATGTTCCGGAAAGTTTGGCTATAGCTTACAGTGGCTCACAATGAGTGAGTGAGGGCTGGCATGGCCTCAATTAATCCTGCATTTCTCCAGCACTCACTCTCCACCGTGTTCTATTAATAGTCTTCTCTATGGCTCTTATATCTTCAAGTATCTCTTAATTATCTTAAGAGCCGTGTTGTGTTATGTTACATTTAAAGTGTAAGCAATGATGTAGACACAATGAAACACCCAAACAAAAACACGTGCACATTTTTCAATGAGAGCCTTTCAACCACAGAAAAAGGACATATTTAGCAAGAAGAAACAAATAAACGAACATGTACTATGTGAAATGTTACAAGCTCTGAAAGTACATTCAGAGGCTTTTTTTAGACATGCTTGGATGGTACTGTATATCATACTTTGTTTCAGTTATACTCTGGCCTTGATGGTTTAACAGGAGCATTATTGTGTTGGAGATACAACTTAATCTTGATCTAATAACACCAACTACAATGTTTCCACCCAGGCCCATTCTGACTACAACATAGCTAAGTGAGGAGGAACCTTGAGGAAGAAAAAATAGAAAGCAGTTCTTCTAGTTTGTCATACTGTAAGTGTGGCACCAATTAGAAGAAAAAGTTATGTGTGAAATTGTAATTGGATATGTTTTTCACTTTGTGATCATTTGTACAACCGTCAGCTCATTGGTGTTCCCTCCTCTTTTTTCCTTCACTTGTGGCCAGACACATTTTTTGAGCTGTTGTCATTGCCAGTGGATTACATGGAATAAGAAACTCAACAACTTTTGTTTAGTTGGTTTGTTTTATTATTTATAGTATGCATAGTACAATCTAACATAGTGTCCCCCAAAAAGCAAGTCCGTCTTAGCTTGTCTAGCGGGATGCTTGTGGGCGTACTTTGTCTTAGAATTGCTGTCGGGAAATTCGGTACATGAACGGTCCAAGGTGTATGTTTTGTGACTGTTTCAGTTTGTGCATTTTGTTCCCTCATTATGTCAAAATGAGCATTGTTTATATGAGATAATTCTATCAAACTGCCAAAGCATCAGCATCTTAATAAGTGATGCTTTAGTTTCGATTGGAATACTTGCCTTTTTTAAACTTTGTTATGATGTTACAGGCCTTTTTTTGCTTTGTGTTATTATGTTAAATTCAAACTGTAGGACCATGTCTGATGTGAAAACAACACTCTCTTCATCCTGCTTGTGTAACTAAGAACCCGGTCTGCATAGTATAAACCTGAACAGTAATGGCCTTATCGGTCCAGAGCTTTGTTTAGATACTAAGATCATCGCTTATTAACAAAAGTCCATTCATGGCTATAAGTAGCCCTCATTAACAGTCAGATCTTTTAACTTCTCACTTCTTCAACATAAACAGACAGAAACCTTTGCAAATGCAGATCATGCACTGCTTCAAATAAAACAGCAGGCCCTAACATTTTGAGAATTACTATATATTACTGTTTTGCTGGCTGTGTGCTATAGTTCTAAGTCCTAAAACTGATACAATATTTCAATTAAAGTAAAAGATCAGATTTTTATTGGAGGAAGTGGGAACCATCACTGACAACAAAACAAAAAACAAAACAAAAATTGATACAGCAGAGGCAGATTTGTGCTAATTTTAGTCTCAAATATGGAACAAGCTCCAAATACTGGATCCTATGCTGCAAACATCAGTGTCTTTCTTTGAAATGATACTTCCCTATGTTATTTCCCACATCTCTCCAAATTCACACATTCAGTTTTTACATTTTTACTTTATCATCATTTATCATCATCATCATCATGTTCTGACTGGACAGTTGTTGTCTGTATCCGCCACTAGTATGGGCTCAAATGGGTCACAGATTGCAGATATAATTTGTAAATAAAAAGTTTGTGCTTTTTTAAAAAAAGATTACAGAAACATGAAGCTGTATTAACACTTCTATGTGTACAAATATGATGCGAAATTTGATTGAACTACCTGGCAGAGGCAAGGTATGATGCGACTAAACTCAAGCTTTGATTTCCGAGCTGCTCCAGGGGAATTTCACTGCTGCCTCCTCCACTACAGCTGGTTGTCAGTTGGGATGGAAGTTTATTCTTTCTATTACTGTTCCAATATTGGCTCCTCTGAAGTGAGCCAGTGATCCAGCAATGAACACGCCACTGCAAGGAGCTCGCAGGGTGAAGGCTGCCCTTACACTCCTTCCACTGGTGTGTAAACTCAGTTAGGAGAACTGCTGTATGCTGTGCTGCCCCGCTACAGCTCGGTAACTTCACAGCAGGACATCCTGACCTCTGTCCCTGTGTGTGTGGCCTACCATGGACATAGTCCTTTAGTGAGATGACAATTTATGCCTTTTTTAGATTGACTTTCTCATTTTGTATGTATAATGTCAACTGACTTATACTGTTCATACAGACCTTGATTAGAGCTCACCTAAAGCAACAGACCCTGACACTGATGCAAGTTGTTGAAATTATTTATATGAGGTCAAAGATGTGCTACTCTCTGTTTATTGCCGTAAGAGCCACACCTGGTACACTATCACCGTCTATAAATCTGCATAATGAAGTCACATCTTTGACATCAACTTCAAATCACATTACTGACCTTAGCTAAAAAGGGAACTCTTATCCTTTATTCTCGCAGTCCCACTGATAGTGACTCATATTGTGTGCGAGTGCCCATAGTCAAAAATCTCTCTACCATTAGACAAAGTAGATAATTGCCTGGGGCCCCCCCAAAAAGAAATGTATATTTTGATAAAATAAATACCAAAATCCTCTTCCATTGATGTGGAACATTGATATGGTGCAGCTGTAGCTCAGTTGGTAACGCAGTCAGTGGTTTGATTCCTGGTCCCTCCTGGCTATGGGTCAACGTGTCCAAGTTGCTCCTGGTGGGTAAGGTGAGCACTTTGCATGGCCATCAGTGTGTGAGTGTGTAAATGAGATGTAACATTGTAAAGAGCTTTGGATAAAAACGCTTTAAAGCCATTTCCCATGTTACATTACCATAATTATTTAATTGTTATTGTTGTCCAATTGATATCACTTTGAATGACTTTAAAAAAAAGAATTTTTAAATTGAAACAAATGCTAAATAGTTTGCTAAAAGTATTTTGACTAGTGGTCTCAGACCTTTTTTTCTCACATATTCCTGCACTGACAGCTCGACTGTGCCTTTGATCATCTCAAGATACACCTTGAATGACACAGGATCAGCACTTTTTCCGAGTCTTTGTCTTAGAAATTATCTAATAAGGTGTTGAACAGTGAAACTAAATGGTTGTTAGTCAGTCACTGAACATCTTCAGGCTTTTAGTGAGTCTCATTTGAGACATTTTACCACCTCTAATGCAACATGGAGCACAACTTCACGGTTGAAAGCTTTGGTAAAAGCTTAAAATAAGACACCGATAATGTAGTTTTGTGTGACATGCAAAATTTATTTCTGGGACCTGTTTACTGTTTACTTTAAAACAACTAATGTAAAGAGTGCATACATAGATCAGCTCAAAGACACAAAGTCTTGGATAGAGACATGAATCATGAATCTTCTTCACCTGTATTTGTGCCTGAAATATATGAGAATAAATGGGGAGATGTTTATATTAGTTATATTAGGACCTTTGCTAATGGAGTCAATGGAGGAGGCTGTGTTTAGGTTTTAGGTCTAAGTGCTAGTGTGTGAGAGAGAGTAACTGAATTTGAATGTCTGCCAATGGCAAAAGGTTAATCTGTTCACGGCTGATGTCCAGTTTTCATTTACAAGGTGTGGAGATACTCATACACAGGTCACTGGTGTTCATTTCCTATTTCCTACAGCAGAGGTTTCAAGAATGACCTTGTTGACCTTGTCCATAATAACTGTTGCCTAATCTTAATTAAGTATTTTTTTTTTCTTACAGTGGAGGTTCCTAAGTCTTTTTGTCTCAAATCATTTTAAGATCTCAACCAATTGGTTTCGGGCCCTATAGCCTAAGTAATGGTGCTAAAAGTTGCAGCTTATTAGTTATGTGGCTGCTGCTGACCTGTATAGGCTCAGTTTAGTATGTTACATTTTATTTCAATTCAATTCAACTTTATTTTCACAACAACGTCCTCTCAAGGCACTTTACATGAGAAAGTCAAGACTACATAGCTATGTAGAGAAAACCCAACAGATCCCCTTGAGCAGCACTAGGCAACAATTCTACAACTCTCTCTCTGTCTCTGTCTCTCTCTGTCTCCTTTGTCTCTCTTCTTTTGTCCACCTGTAGTGGGAGGTTGCTGCATTTGTTAGGACATTGGACATTTGGCTCTCAGTCCTGCTGTCCTGCTTATTTGCACCTGAAAACAGGTGCAGAATCTGTGGTGGAGTTTCTGTGGGATGCAGCAATAACTTCTGACATTCTAATTACTCAACTGTGAAAGTAATTGAAAATTATCTGAGTAATACATTACCAAAGAATTATCACCTTACTTTGGCATGTTTACAGGGTTTTCTGCTCACTGTTTTTGTGTATTTGTACTGTTTTGGATCAGTCTCAACAGCAGCAGCAGTAGCGGGAAGCTGTTTTCAATGAAACAACTCTCTTAATAGAGCTTAGATAAACCCACTATGCACTACTTGCACAGCACCAAATGGCAGATGGGTGCAGTCACATACTAACTGGTAAAAATAGAAATAATGGAGCATTTAGCAGCTAAAAAGCAGATCTTTTCATTAAAGGAATTGGAGACCAAGACAAGAAAGAATATTTATCTATTGTGTCTGTCGAATAAAGATGGGGGGTAACATTATAGAACAAAAGCACACACAAATACAACATATACAACACAAATATGTTGAAATACACTTCTGAAATACATGCTTAAAACACTCTGTTCCAACACTGAACTCCACACACAACAGGCCAAACCTGTAAGAATAAATTAACAGAAGAATGTAACAGACATTTAGAACACAACTGAATCACATCCTGCAACAAGTCTAAATTAGTAAATAAAGTCAAAATAAATCCATGTGCTAATTATTATTATCACAAGTCAGCAGCAGGAGATCAATGTGCACATAGAGACAGGTGGTAAAATTATAAGTTACCAGCACAATAGTCCAGCAAGACCATAGAAAATGGCTATAACTAGATTATGTAATAAAAGACAGAAAGCTGACAATTTGCAAAGCAGTGACACTATTGTGTTTCCTGCTTTTTCACACCATGTGAGCCAGTAAAATCTTTAAGCCACTAATATTAGACTGATCTTGCTCACTGAGAAGTCCTCATCCCCTGTACCTTCTGGATTTTTCATCAGCACAGCAGGGTGGTTTGGTTGATGAAGCTTTGTAAGATCCATGTAGCATTAACAGTGGCTCTGGGACTTGGTCTAGTGCCTTGCAAGGGGAAGGAGGGCAGGTAGCCACAGCTTGGCAGAATGGTGGTGACGGACTAATGTCAGCAATGTTTGGAGATTGAAGCTCAGGGTTCTCAGCCAAAGCCACCGTGAAGCTACAGGCACAAATTGAAGTGATGTGTTCCTCACTTTTTCTGTTTATGCCAGATATGTCTGATTCTGTGTCTTCATTCTGAGCATTCTCATGTGGACAGGATTCATTTTGCCCTTTACTCTCATTGCACACACCTTTGTCACTGATAAGCATGTCAAATGACTCTGCAGGCAGCAGTCAGTGGGAGTGGTCGGAGTTAACAAAAAACGATTATTTTATGTTATTGTGAAAACACATTTCCCCAATGTAGTGTTGATTAATTAAAAATAGAAAACATCAAATAAGTGAGTATTCAACCCCTTTAAATGAAGTCACCTAAATCGTCACTAGTACAGCCAGCTGGTTGTAGAAGTTATACAGTTAAATAAAAATCACCTGCATGCGCTGAATTTGTTTAAAGGAATACACCTGTATCTGGAAGGTCCAGTTATGAAAAACCAGTAGCATGACCAAAAACACCATGGAGACGGAACACTCCAATCAACACCATGAGAATATTATTGAAAATCAGAAGTCAGGGATTGACTTTCTTTTCACTTTGACATGCAATAATCTTAATGTGTACATTTTTGTTAATAAAGCAAAAATACAGTGAGATGCATTCAGTGCTGAAAAGAAATGAAAGGTAAAAAGTTCTAAAAAGAGTAAGTAGTTTTTATGGGCTTTTATAGTACACATGACTTTTGTTGTTTTACAGGAAACTGCTTAGATAGAAAATTACAGGGTAACTGACCCCATGTAGAGAAACAGTAGCATTTGTATCTTGAATCATATACAGTAAACTAATGCAATAAGGTAAAAAAGCGCTATATAAGTGTAGAAAATTTGTGTATATAATACTTATACCTTAAATTATACATTATAGTATATCTTATAAAACCGTATTTAGCAAAATTTTAGGTAATAGTCAAATTTGAGGGTGGAAAACAAAAAGACTGAAGTTGTGGCAACCTTCAGATGCTCCTCAGGGAAATGCATACCAGTGGCACTTCTGCTGTGTCTGTGTCTAAGTGGCTCTAAAAGCCTGCAGGAGACAGCACTCCCACTAATCTTAATGGTAGATCATCTCTCTCACACACAATTCAAGTGTCCTGGACACAGTCACACAGACTCTCTGTGTGTCTCTCTGGGAGCCCTCTAAATGCCAGATACCAGTTATTTCTATCCAGTCTCAGCACAGCACAGACTCAGCACAGTCTCAGCCCTTGTTAGCCTGAATAATCAGTTTTCCCCTCACTGCCTCTGAGTTATGCTGATCATTTAAAAATCCAGTGTGAGACATGCTCACTCACTTGTATCAATCACAGAGAAAAGACTCAAGTGAAGCAGAATTTATGAAGAATCAACAGTGAGTTTAGTCATATCAGAGCACAGCTTTTCTCTCCCATGAGTGGGAGGGAAGAGTCAATCTTTATTAGGATGATTTAAAAGTGCCTGTTGAGTAAACACCAGTAAAATCCAGACATAGCTAAGGACAGCTGGATATGGAGCCAGCAAGACCATCCTGTGAAATTTGTCCATATACATTGTTTTTTACCATCAGCCAAAAAGGGTTAAAACTGATTTGAGAAGCAAAACACTTTATCCCCCTTGAATTAATATTTTGTGAAACCACCTTTTGCTTTAATTAAAGCCTTGAGTGTCGGATACTTCTCTACCAACTTTGCACACCTACATTGAGCAATGGTTGCCCACTCTGCCTTGCTGATTGTCTAAGCTCAGTCAAACTGGATGGTGGCCCTAATGGACTGCAGTCTTTAGGTCCTTCCACAATAGTATTAAAGTCTGGGCTCTGACTTGGCTGTGCAAGGACCTTCACCTTTTTCTCCTTCAGCCTCTGTGTGGTCCATTTGGCTGGGTTCTTTGGGTCATTGGCTAGTTAAAAGGTGAACCTTCTTCCCATCTTCAGTTTTGTTCTTTTATGATAGATGTTTTTCTCTTGAAACCCTACTATACAAGCCAGACTGATGGATCACTTGTGGTATTGTTGTCATATGTACACAAGGATCATTCTTTGCCAAGAAGTTCTGTAACTCCTTTGTGTCACTGGTCAAACTATTCTTAAAATAAAATAAGTATATTTAAAATGAGAGTCAGAAAACGAATAATGGACATTCTAAGATTAAAGTCAGAATTTTCTGGTATTTCAAAAGCAATGTTTAAAAAAATAAAATCCATTGTATCTACAAAAATGGTTCCAACTGCCGGGGCAACAGTGCAAAAAACGATGAACATAAAAGTTCTCAGTAGCTAGTGATTAGTGAGAGAAGTAGTCACTTCAGTGTTACACATGGACTTGGTGGCTACTGGCTACTGAACTAATTGCCCTCAGGATCCTACTAAACTGGATCCTCAGTTGGTGCAGGATGTGGGCCTACAGACAAGCTTTTGGCAGTTCTTGCATGGTGTGTGAATGGTTGAATGAGTAGCAATGAGTATACAATATGTGCAATACTCTTACTCTGGCTGTGGCTAAATCCAGTTTTGGTAAATTGGTGTAAACTTTATTGCAGCTGATAGTGTAACTTTAGTGAAAATGTCAAACACATAAAAAAAAAACAGTATAGGTTAAGTTTTCACGTTAAAGTTTATTGGATGTTTAGGTTGCATATCCTCTTTATTCTAGAAAATGAAAATGAAAATTAATATGTTTGATCTTTTAACTACATTGTAGACATGTGGAGTCAGCATGCAAAGACCAGGCTTTGGGAAAGCTGTGCTTAATGTATAATGTCCCCACCTTCTTGGGCAAAGGATCTAAGACTTTTTCCATCTTCATAACCTTTTATAGTAAAACATTTAAAAAGAAATTACTTCTTTGAACTTTAACATAAACCTAAATGTCACTGCAACGTTATGGATTACTAATTACTCTGCTGTTCCAAGTCATTATGGTTATTTAAATCATTTTACCACTTTTTACTACACATTGATTGATTTAATATGCATTTATTCAGTAGCAGTAGCTGTACGAGTGCCTCATTTCTAAGTCATTTCTAAGTCTTTAGGCTGCACTTGGTGTAAAGAATCTTTCATGTATATATAAAACTGGCATGCAACACATGCAACACATTTATATACAGTAACATATGTTGCAGTCAGTTTTCATTAGGTGTCATGCAGGTCAAAAGACATAGAGAGCAGACTGTCATGTTAGTGTAGTTGAGAAAGTTTGGGAAAAATAGGAGCATCCTGTCTCAAAGTAATGCTGAAAATCTAGCTTATGCATTTGTTACTTCTAGGTTGGGCTACTGTAATTCCCTACTTTCATGATGCCCCAGTAACTATCTAAAGAGCCTGCAATTAATCCAAAATTAATCCTAAAATGCTGCAGCAACAGCGCTGACTGGAACTAGCAAGAAAGATCATATTTCACCTTCACTAGCACATCTCTCTGTCCCTTTCTGCATGTGTCCCCGGCTTTGGAGCTGTGTGTTTTCCAGTGTGCAGCTACTGGTCCTACCAACCTGCCCAATGTTTTATTGTTGCTTTTGTTGCTCTTTTCTTTCCTCTCTCCATTTTCCACTCACCCCAACAGCTCAAGGCAGATGGCTGCCTACCCTGAGCCTAGTTCTGCTGGAGGTTTCTTCTGTTAAATAGAGTTTTTCCTTCCTTTCTTAGGAGTTACTCAAGGGGGATTTGTTGGGTTTTCTCTATACATCTTTATACATCTTTTAGGGTTAGCAGTGGTGCAGTTGGTAGAGTGGCCTCCTACTGACCATAGGGTCGGAGGTTTGCGCCCCGACCACACGCTGAAGTGTCCCTGGGCAAGATACTGTACACCCAACAGCCCATTTCCCAATCCCTAGCTGCACAGTGCCGGTTCCAAGCCTGGTAGAAATTGGGGAGGGCTGTGTCAGGAAGGGCATCCAGTGTAAAAACTTTGCCAAATTAACATGCAGACAAATGATCTGCTGTGACAACCCTGAACATAAGGTATAAGCCAAAAGGACAAAAAAACTAACAAAAAAAAATCTCATACATCTTTATAGTCTTTACTTTATTCTTTATTCTGTAGTCATCTATGACTTTGATGTAAATTGAATTGAATCTAAAATCTTAATAAAGTGTTGGTGCTAATTCGAGAGATGCCTATTAACAGCAAGTCATTGTTATTCATATTTCAGTAAAGACAGCTATAATTATGGTGGCCTATCAGATGACACCTGCTGCCACTACGCATTTCATGAGACGTGCAGTAATCAAAGAATGTCCATTACTGTAAGTGCTGTGCAACAGAAAGCATGGGAAATTATCAAGCAGCTGAACATTACTTTAACAAAGTTTAAAGGTAATCTTGGCTTAATCTTGGTATTCCAGCAATAAATCTTTTTTTTTTCTTTTTGTCCTTTTTGTTATCTTATCCTATGAGTTCAGGGCCGCCACAGTGGATCATTTGTCCGCATGTTGATTTGGCACAGTTTTTTTCTTTTTTAACTAAGAAAACAACACTGACACCTGCTGGATTATATTGGAAATACTGATCAGATATTGTGCAATTGAGATACTGGCTTGTAACTGTACTGCAAGAATTTGCTGCAAAGGAAGCAAAGCAGGAATGCAGTGTTCCAAGACGCTGACCTGGATTTTAAAAATGTTGCAAATCCGAAGTATTGGTCCAGCATCAGCACTAATGGGGCCTTCACACTACTGACGACAAATCACTGGACTCTGTCCAAGCTGTAGTTGGGAGGATTTGTGTTGAGCATGATAGTTACTGTGATACTGATAGCACAAGGCACATGATATGGTGCTTTGAATGGATGTTTGTTTTCTTGTTGGGAAGGTAGAGCAGTTGTCCACCATTCTCGCAGTTGTTGCTTCAATCCCCAGCTTACATGTCAAAGTGTCTTGAGCAAGACACTGAACCCCATTTTAGTTGCTCCCAGTAAGTGTTGGCCAGTTGCATAGCAGCTCCCCCATCGGTGTGTGTGTGTGATTGTGAGTGTCAATGGGTGAATAAGAAGCAATGAGTGCCAATATGTAAGTGCAGACCATTTACCATTTCGTACACTATAACAAAGTATTTGTTTTTACAATCCGTTCATTTTTATGGTTTGGTAATCTACATTATAAAATGTGTCAAACACACAGAAACTCTGTGCTTCCAATGGAATTACTCCAGTCTAGCTGTTAATGAACCTGCAACAGTATATTTGCATAAAGTTGAGCTTCTCCTTGTCACATTGCTGTGCTTGTTTTGTCACTGTCTTGCACAGCAGATACATTGACTATGTTGGGTTTTCACTGACAGTGAATGAGATTTTTCGTCAGTAGTGTGGATGGACCATAATGCAGACGAGGGAACTAAGCCTTAAGGCAAAACTTTCAGTTTGGTCTAGTCTCCAACCTTCATCTGTGGTCATGTGCTTTAGGTAGTGACTAAAAGAATGAGGTATAGTTATAGTGGCTGGTCTCATCCTCAGGGTAGGATATGGTACAGATTTCAAACATCATGCGGGAGTTCATAGTGAGTCTTTGTGTAGACACAGAACACACTGAAGACTATTCAGTAATTATTGTAATTGTTCAAGTACAGCTGAGCTCCAGGAAATGACAGCAAGTCAATGTAAACCCCTCAAATTGCTTGAGAAAAATATGTGTATGTCCTTCATTTAGTGTGTGTATGTGTTTCACAGTTAACCATCCTCTCACTGATAATATTGTCGAGTACTTCACAAGGATACTGGTTCAGCGAACTTGTGTGTGTGTTGTCAGTTTGCAGAGAGGCAGCCGCAGAGTGCAGTGTTTGTGCCGGAGTTTGCCCTCTCACCTCAGGGCAGCTTCATGGAGGATGCCACAGAGGACCAGTTTTTGACCTACAGATACGACGACCAGGTCAGACACATTCTCCTTTTTTCTGTTGCTTGACCAGTGTGGGTTTGCAAAAGCTGATGGTGATATTTTGAACTGGAATGCTATCAACTGCTGTTATATCTTCATATGCCAACAGGGGAGTCTAGTAGACTGTGTCACAAACACACAGACTGTCATTCCCATGTAAGAAGTGTTGGCTTTGCAGCAGATGGTGGTACCTCAGTGCAGCAGAGTGGATTAGAAGCTACAGGTTGAGTAACAGGTGGAGACCTGTAGGCTTTCTGATCTTCATCTTCCTCACCACTGCAGGCTGTCTGAGCTGATGTCTCCGTACTTGTTACTCCAGGGGATCTAAAGTGTCAGCGGTGCTGCTTCCTGTGTTGTTTCCACTATACTGGTTAATTCCATTTTCTTGCACACTGTCTTTCCTCTATTGTGCTTCAGCTAACAGGTCAGCTAGGTGGTACTCTGAATGAGGTACCAGGGGTTATCAGCTAAAAAAAAGGGGCAACAGGCTGTTACGAATTATAACAAAGAATGGAGCTGTTGCTTATTTTGTATTTCAACCTATTGTCAACATTGTTAACCATTTATTACTATTTTACTTTACTTTTCATTATACGGCTCTTTTACCTTTACTTTTACAATATGCTCTCACATTAATAAACATTCTCCCTCAAACTACATAACTTCTTGTAAAACCTTCACACTCTTTCAATTAGTCACTACACAGTAAAAAACAAAATGCTAAATTAATCTTATTAATATTTCAATATCCTAAGGTGATGATGAAGATCAAGTGGATCCTAGTTCCATTAACTGCACCGTAGCATTTGAGAAGACTATAACACAGGATTTTGAGAGCAAAACACATTTTAACTGGTTGATCACAAAGCCTTTCATACCTGTTGGCTCAGCTTGGTGGGGAACCTGAATTTCAGGCTTGAATTTTAAAAGTGCTGTATTGTACGTAGGTGTTGGCTCTGTAAGTAGTTTGGGCCTCATATTGCATTCCTCTGGAGTTTGGTGTGCTTTGATGAGGAGAGCGAGGTAATTTTCTACTCTCTGCAGTCTGAAAAAAACTGCTTCAAAAATGCAAATTGTTCTGAGAGCATTTCTCTACGTTTTATGCCGCACTGAAAATTAAGCCTCAGTATGTTGTGTCAAAGGGTACTTGGTTTAGTCACAGTCACACACACGCACGCACGCACACACACACACACACACACACACACACTCAAAGCACCCATTCTTCTCTTTATAACTCCAGTAATATGGAGATTTTTTTTTGCTTTTTTCAGTCAATAAAGCAGGCCAGTGCTGTAAAGTGATCCATCTGGCATTGGAGTGTGGTTCATAAGAGGATCTGTGCTTTGGACACAGATTCAAATAAATCAGCTTAAGAACTTGAGTACATTGTGTTTTTAAAGCCTTGCAGCTGACAACTATCATACAAATGACCCCTAATGAAACATGGAAACCTTGTTTGGAGATTCTAGTTGCATTAGCTGTCTACAGCTCTCTAGATTTCTGTAGTGCTCAAGGTTGTTGTTGTGCATCTGTGTGCCAGAGCCTTGTAATAAGGTTCCTCAAAGGTTGAGGATGATATAGTAATTGTCTGATGAAATGTCTGAGTAGGATCTGGATAGAGCTTATACTTTAAGGAAGGAACACATTTTCCTTGTATGAACCCTTTCACTGCTTTACTTTGTAGAGGAGATGGACGGTTTTGAAACATTTAACAGCACTATTCCAGCTGCTTCATGTGATTCAAAACAAAGTGTGTCACTGAAGTGTAATGGCTTAGGTTCCAGGGATACAGTTGTAGTATAAGTAAGTATACAGTTGTCGGTACACTTGTTCAGCTTTAACTCACATTGAGTGAATGTTGCTGCATTGGGAGTTACTGACTGCTGTGCCTCTTTCCTTCCATTGATTCATTACACACACATTCAGTCATGAATGTATTGCATCAAATTTTGATGGCCCAGATGGATGATAGAAAGTAACAGAATAAATACCTCATGAGTAACTAAAAGGCTTTTAATATGAGACACTTTATATTGACAGTAGCATATTAAAAAGTGATGAAGTAGAGGTGACTTGTTAATCACAGTGAGAAGTGTAATTCTGTTACACCTCTGTGCTGCAGTACCTGGAAATATTATGCTTTCAGGTTGCTAGTTCCTCTATTCTATTCCTGTGAACACTGTGTCTTAAGAAGGCCTTAAAGGACGCAAATCTTCACTTGGGTTCAAGGATGGTAAATGGTAAATGTTCTGCACTTATATAGTGCTTTTCTACCTATTGGCACTCAAAGTGCTTTACACTGCTTCTTATTCACCCTGGAGCTGCTATGCAGCTGGCCAACACTCACCGGGAGCAACTAAGTTGGGGTTCAGTGTCTTGCTCAAGGACACTTCGACATGTGACCGGAGGAGCTGGGAATTGAACCAACAACTGTGAGATTGGTTAACAACCGCTCTACCTTCCTGCGCCACAGTCAGATGAACTGATTAGATTTTGGGTGTCAAAGATCAAGGTCCATGTGACCTCACATCTCTTCTTTTGATATCCCAGAAAGGCATTGCTTTAATTCCTTACATGCTAGCACAACAAACCAATAAGAAAAGAATTAACTAATTAAATCAGGGGTCTCCAACTAGTTGCTTCTGGAAAGTGCGGGCCTGTGATGATCAGTGTTGTCAGTCCATGTAGCAAGTTTTTAGACCTCTCTAGCGAGTCTTTTTCAAAAAAGCAACTAGCGACAAATCTAGAGGCTTTTTCAGGAGTTGTTGGAGACTTTTGGAGACCCTGCTCAGAAAACAAAACAGGATATTTTGCTGCATGATTGGATATTTTGGTGGACAAAAAAGCGTTGTCTGTTAACATGTTCATTCACATGTTCACTATCAATGTTTTGCAACTCAACATTTATGTTACATGACAATGTATTGTCATTACGTTCACAGGAAACATAATGTGGTTGAAATTCAGTCTTTTGCTCAAGGACACTTCGACATGTGACCGGAGGAACCAGGGATTGTTTTTGTTGGATGACCGCTTTACCTTCCTGCGCCACAGTCTCCCAAATGTGAGCCGTGGACAGCGAAAGTTCAGAAAAACAGCTCATCAGTTTGTTTGTGCTGAATTTAGGTACGAGAATAAATGTAACAAAACATGAGTAGCTCTCTGCCATTTTCATTAAAAACTTGCTCTCAGGGGACAAACGGTTGAAGACCCCTGGATTAGATTGTGATGGTAAAAGTTCAAAGTCAATGTGAACTCACATCCACCCATTCCTGTCAATGCTATATCTCAGAAATCCTTGGAGGGAATGTCTTTACATTTTTCCCAAACATCCACTTGGACTAATGAATGAACTTATTTGAATATGAGCCTGCTTATAATTATCGTTTTAAAAGGAAACCAATATAAGCAGTTTAATGCTTGAGTATAGCTACACTACAAACCCTGTACCATCTTCAGCACCTCGAAAGATGATGGTGCATCTATATACCCAGAAGCAGTAGTGACTGTGGACCTGAGCTGGAAATACATACGTTGCTCTGACAGTAGAGAAAATAACTTGCTGTCAATGCCATTTTTTTAATCTAGTTGTATTTTGCCAGCCACTTTATAGAAACACTGCTGTAAACAGCACTCAGTGTGTACGAATGCCAATCCATGCACCGATGCATATGTGCCTGAGAGAACGTTTAGACTAAGCAGCTAGAACAGGTATAAAACACCTAACTTTAGGAAAGGAGATGAATAGGGCTTCTTTGACTTTTATTACATATGTTTTAAATGCTCCATCACTGTCTCGGATTAACCAGAAACCTAATAATGTCCTACCTCATATTGTACATATAGTTAAAACTAGGTATGTCAAAAGTTGGAAGATACCAAGATGCTCTGTCTTTTTTACAACCCACCCTCATCTAAGATGGTATCTTCCAGCTTCTGATTGGATGAACACAGCTGATCCAGGTAATGAACATAGGTGGGTTGGGAAACAAACAGGGTTTTCTGTGGTCTACAGTTGGGAATCTCTGCTTACACAGTAAGTCTGTAACTTACCTTATTACTTGTGTGTTTATAGTGTGACACACTCTGGTCATTTCTAACAATATGCAAAGTAGGATCATTGACATCACTAAGGTGTGATTATTTAACAACTAATTAGGTTAATTTGCAACAGGTCAGTAACATGACTGGGTGTAAAAGGAGCATTTCAGAGAGGCAGGGCCTCTGGACAGAGGTTCACCAATCTGCTACAAACTGTGTCTAAAACAGTATGGAACCATTTAAATTTTCAATACAATTCAACTTTATTTATATAGCGCCAATTAACAACAAAGTCATCTCAAGGCACTTTACAGAATAAAGTCAAGACTATAAAGATGTATAGAGAGAACCCAGCAATTCCCCCTTGAGCAAGCCCTAGGCAACAGTGGAGAGAAAACTCCCTTTAAAATGGAGGAAAACCTCCAGCAGAATCAGGCTTAGAGTGGGCGGCCATCTGCCTTGACTGGTTGGGGTGAGTGGACAGTGAAGAGAGAAAAGAAAAGAGCAACAAGAAGCAAAATCAAAACATCAGGCAGGTTGGTAGGACCAGTAGCTGGAAACTGGAAAACACACAGTTCCAAAGCCCGGGGACACCTGCAGAAAGGGACAGAGAGGGAGACAGAGAATGAGAAAGACAACTACAGGAGAAAAAACACAGAGTTAATGTCATACAGTGTTGACAAATGTGGGGAGAGAGGAGAGGCAAAAGGAGGAAAGGCGCTCAGTGCATTGGGGGGTGGGTCCCCCAGCAGTCTAAGCCTATAGCATAAAATATGGGTTAATGAGATTTGCAAATCATTGCATTCTGTCTTTATTTAGGTTTTACACATCGAAATGCTAACAGACGTTTTCTTTCTTATGCCAAAATACCCAATCATGCAGCAAAATATCGTTTTCTGTAATACACGATCCTGCAGTAATGTGTCTACTTTGTTTGACTACATCATTGTTAAGCCATTTTATGGTTGTGATTAGGCAGGTACAGGAGCTGGTTAGGGTCTGAGGAAGATCGAGGGCTGGTGTAATAGAGGAAAATCAACACTTTTAAACACCTTAACGATCTAACGCTGAGGTCAGCGCTTAATAATAACAATGAACCCAGGTTGTTGGCTGTCAGTTCTGTGCAACATACACACACCAGTCTCCCCAACCACCTCCTGGGCAGCTTCCTTTCTCTTAATGAAAGCACCTTATGACGCACTCCAGTACAACTCCACTACCCACTTTGACCTCAATAATAAACAGAGAGTACAATTATCACCTTTCTGACAGTTTCAACTTAAAAGTCTGTAAAGTTCCTTGAGATGACTTTGTTGTGAATTGAAGCTATATAAATAAAGTTGAATTTAATTTAATTAAAATTGAATATACATATGTAAGATGCACCACGTTTGCTTTTAATTGGCCTAATTAGATCCAATCACAATGTGGACAAGATAATTGGAATATTTAATAAACATCACGTTTATATGCAAATCTTTGTTATTAGATGTCATTTCCTGGACACGCTTGGTCTATTAAGTGTCTTAAAACACAAAAACAGAACAGGTTGGGGAAATTGGGTGTTTTGATGTTTTCAGAATGCAGCAATTTGTAAATAAGTTACATTGTATATTTTATTAAACTAGTACAAAGGCAACATACCAGGTGTTAAAAATATTTGCTTTTTAAAATGTTATGCCAGCGACATGTTCGAACAGGGGCATGTTTACCCCTGTGTTGCATCACCTCAGCAACTGTGGCGCAGGAGGTAGAGCAGTCGTCCAATCCTCAAGTTGCTGGTTTGATCCCCGGCTCCTCCAAAATGTTCTTGAGCAAGAGAACTGCATAGCACCTCCCCCATTGGTGTGTGTGATTGTGAGTGTAAATTGGTGAATGAGAAGCAGTGTAAAGTGCTTTGAGTACCAATAGGTAGAAAAGAGCTATATAAGTGCAGACCTTTCAACTTTTTTTTCAATAATACTCTGTAAGAGGACCAGTTGCTTTAAATATTTGTTTGATATATTTCTGTGGTGGCAGTAGCTCATTTGGTAAAGGCAGTTGTCCATGGACCACAGGGTCAGTGGTTCAATCCCCAGTCCCAGCTATATGTCAACGTCTGGGCAAGAGTAGAATCCAGTAGTGAAAATCCCAGTAGAAATTGAGGAGGGTCTTATCAGGAAAGGCATCCAGCATAAAAATTGTGCCAAATCAACAATGATCTGCTGTGGCGACCCTGAACTCACAGGATAAGCCATGAGGACCAAAAAAATATATATATATATATTGTTTCAGCCGCTTTTACTACTTAGCCATGCTGTTGGGAAATATTTGTATTTGGTTTAAGTAAGACCTTACTTGAGAAATTATTTGTGTGGTTGCCACAATATTTTGCTCCACAACTTGCATATATTATTAAACATTAATGATGCCTTCATGCATCCTCCTCTAGCCCAGAAGATCCAGCGACCATGATTTGCAGCAGAACTTTTCATTATTCCTCAGTTCATTTTGAATGACTTGAGCCCAGTGAAGGTGGCAGTGTATGGAGTTAATTCTGTACAAATTTCAATCTGTATTTTATGATTTAAAAATTTAGATGTATTGTAAATAAAATTTGTGCAAATTGTTTTTCGCAAAATCACATTTGTACATTTTTGTGCACAAAGACACTATTACCAGTCTTGTTTTGCAAGTACAAATCTTGATCTACACATTTGTGGATCATGAGTTGTACGAATCTTCTCACACACACAAATTTTTTTCCCATGGGTGGTGAAGTAAAAATGTCACATGGAATACTTATTTGCATGTGCATTTTATGATTTTTGCACATTGGGAAAAAAATCCACACCAGTATAAGCAAATCTAGAGGCTAGTCAGCATGCAGCCGACTTCTAACATTAGTTTCTGTGACTGTTTCTGTGATCTACCCAACTATCGAGGCAGCGACACTTTAATCAGCTGAGACACTTATCACCCATTCATAACTGTTATGTATGTTGTTATATATCTCAAACTAATGTTAGCAGGCAGCTGCATGTTAATTAGCCTCCTCCAAGTTTGATGGCTAATGCTATCATGCTAACGTAGCTGCTCAGCTGGCGTTTTCTCCACGAAGGCAAAATAAACATAGATTGACATGAAATAAACTACATATGAATGCTAATTGCATGCTCCATCAAGATGTATAGTTTGTTAAATTTGAAATTGCCTGCACATTAGCCGGGATGTTCCCTGGAGGTCCTTCTAGTATGTTAGCTCCATCTTGTTGGGCGACTGTGGCTCAGGAAGGTAGAGCGGTTGCCCACCAATCTCGCAGTTGTTGGTTTAATCCTCGGCTCCTCCAGTCACCTGTCGAATTGTCCTTGAGCAAAACACTGAACCCCAACTTAGTTGCTCCTGGTGAGCACGTTGGCCACCTGCATAGCAGCTCCCTGTGTGTGTGTGTGTGTGTGTGTGTGTGTGTGTGAATAAGAAGCAGTGTAAAGTGTTTGAGTGCCAAGGTAGGTAGAAGGTAAGTAGAAAAGCGCTATATAAGTGCAGACCATTTACCATTGTTTACATTAGGTGGTCAGAGTTGAAAAGTCACAGCTCTCTGATTGGCTGGAGGAACAGCAATGTGATTGGCAGATATGTGTGTGGATTTGTTTTCTCCATCCCACGGGAGGAAAGTGCAATAAAAGATCTGTGCAGCTGATGATCAATTCGAGATCCAGAAATGAGTAAATCAAGATTTGTACTTGAAAGAGTGTCTTTGTGCACAAAAATGTACAAATTTGATTTTGTACAAGTTTAATTTGCAATGCATCTAAATTTGTAAATCATACAGATACAAATATTTATTGCACCAAATTAACTAGTGTTTCTAGATCTTTTTTTTATATCTGTTTGTTTCTTTACATGGTAGAGTGTTAACTTGCATTTGTGGATGCAGTGATTAACTGTGATTACTGACAGTGGTTTCCAGAGGTGTTCCTGAGACCATGCAGTGATTTTCACTACAGAATGTCTGTTCTGCCTCATTATTAAGGCAATTAAGATAATAAAAGCTTTAAGTTGAGATTTAAGTTGAGAAAGGTTCTTCGTTGTTTAACTATTTGATAACCGGTGTGTGGTGGATCTCCACCGAAGACACTGGCATGCTCTCAAATCATGAAATGTACCTGTAGCCAAATAAGCTCATTTGCTGCCCCTGTCCCAACTGTAATGAGACATGTTGCTAGCCTCAAATTCAAAATGAGCAGATGCAGTCACAACATCAAATCTAGAGTGTAGCATTTAGTGGAGAGATATGAGTATGGAAAATGTATAATTTTCTTCACAATAGAAACGTGTAAGAACACAAAAAGCATGTCAGTTTGCTGAGCATCTATGCAGATGTAGACCATCCAGTTACCATTCCTGACCACTGTCCACCACTACATTAGAACTACAAGGCAGATGTAAAGTTGTGGGTGTTTGCTTTTTTTTTTCAATCAAACTAATTTCTTGGTTTCTACATTCAATATATTGTTGTATAGTTTCCAGTAAAACATTTCACAAAGCATCCTAACTTTTCTGGAAACAGGGCTATAAATTAATCTCTATTTAATACAACATAAATTTGTAAATTAGTGTTCTAAATTCTGTGTTTACCCCTACACATGATGTAACTCTAAGAAAGGTAATATCAACGTAGTACAAGAGACTGCATTATGTGTGCAGGAAGCAATGTAGATGCAATCACAGCGTCACTCAGAATATACCAAGAAGCAGAATAAAGGTTGTCTCATCACATTGTGTGCATGTGTGTGCAGGTGGGGTTTTTTGCCTACTTTGTAACTGTAATGTGAAATTTAGTGGAGCAGCCTCAGGCAAAGTAGCTTGGATACTGATATAAAAAGCACAGCCTGTTAGCACATAAAAACAATTCAAATACCAAATGTATTTACTGCCACAGTGAGGAGAGGGAGTTGAATCAGAGCTGGCTCACTAGTATCTCTCTGGGCTCACTTTTCTAGGTATAATTCTCAAGGTATAATTGAACCCATGTTGTATTAATGCAGCATCAAAGTGTTGTGTGTGTGACCATCTGTGTTGAAATGCTCAAAAATATTGGGATTTCAAGCTTTTACAGCCAGTGTTGTTCCCCATTGTCTGACAGAGGTCTGAGCCACAAATAGAGAATATGACGCAGCAACAGCTTTATCTGAGGCTACATTTCTTTCGTTTTCTATCTGGGTCTGACTAGGGCTGTTTTGTCTATGCTTCTCTCTTTGCTGGTTTTATATTCTCTGCACTATTCTTTCCTGGCTTGGGCTCTTTTATAATCTCATGTCTAGAAGAGCAGAGGCAGAAGTGTTACACTAAGAGCAAAACTACCTTAACTCATGTTTTATCGCAGTCTTGATAGATTAGTAGAGATACAAGGGAATGAAAAAATATCTGTTATGGGAATAGGGTCCAGTCATAGTGTTTTACCTGCACTGGGGAGAGCTGAGACATTCAGTGACTAATAATTCTGTCATTTCCCTAAGGCCTTGCTACAATACAAGTTTGCTGCCTCAGACTGACATAAATCTGCAGCCATGCACGCTGCTGGCTCAGCTGCATTTTAGGAGAGGCTTTCATCCCATCTATGTGAAATGGATTTAAAAAGGTGATTTGAGAAGATGGATGAGAGCAATGCTCAAGATCGATGGTGACTCGTGTAAAGCCTATAGAGAAGGAAGTAGAACAGGATGGAGACGTGGGCCGCATTTTGCTGGATTCTATCTCGAACATCAGCTCTTCACAGAAGGCAGTGACTATGCTAAACTACATTTTTGTTCTGAGATTTTCTACTTGAGTTTCAGTTATATTACTTCAAAGTCATATTTAGCCTTTTTTGTATTTTGTGTTGGAACTTCACTGTAGTAGTGATGGTTGATCAAACAGCGCATGAACATATGTAGGAAAAAAACAAACTCTTGTGTCTCTGTCAGCTCTGTCGACTCTTTCCTGAGGCATCCTGGAGACTTTCTCTCCATAATGTTGACAACAGTCCTGTGTATGAACATCCTCAGTCCATAAACTGACCTTTGTTTTGTCATGACGCACCCACAACTTACACAATGCTCTGCACTTTGGCAGGCTTCTGCAAGCTGACCAATTAGGACACAATATACTTGGGGTGAGAGAGAGCCTTAAAGAACCAAACTGTTTTTATACAGAAAAAAGCAGAGCTACTGCATAAGGCCTATTATGGGGAACAAGAAGCAGTTTTTAAAATTGTAAATCAGAGGGAACTCAGTGGAACTCCATAATAATAATATAAACCTGAAATAATGCAGATAATGGCCTTTAATGATTCCTTCTGATTGTCTTAATAAGTCTGATAGTTGTAGTAAAGAAAGAGGAGGCACTATTCTTTATACATTATGAGTAATAGAGTTGATGGACTCAACAGGGCTCAGTTAAGAACAGGACTAGAACGATAATGAATATATCATAAATCTAATTTATATTTAAATTCAATGTTGTATTAATACTTTATTTTTCTTTGCAACCACAGGCTCAGAATTGTGCAGAGCACATGTGAAACTTGTCCATCATTTTCCATCTCAGTATTTGCAATTGACTGACACATCATCTTATCCAAAAGTTGAATGGAATTGAGCTTTTACCCCACTTTCTCTCTACATTGTAACATTTCATTGATCTTAGATCTTCTCTTTTAATCCATCTGCAATGGAAAATGAACTGCTGACCTACAGTGGGCAGTGGAACATGTGGACTTCCTTATCTTACATCCCAGTGTGAACAGGCTCCAGAAAAATCAACAAAAACTTTAAAGAGAAATAGTTGCTGAATGATTTTCATATCAAGGTGAATAATAAGTATCAGCTTTAATATTTCTCCCCTGTCAACCACATTGCAGTTAACACTTGTGGTATTTTTCAGAGGAACATATCCTATGACCCATCAGATCCTGCAACCTGTGATTTATTTAGTTGGTATTTGTTGAACCATAAAATTGGATTAATATTATTTCCACAGCCCTGCAGTGAGGAGCAAACCATTTTCATTTGCAACACAAAGAATATTAGTCAAAGCAGAGTTAATAGATGTCACAGAGCAGTGACAAAATACAGGCTCCTCCAAACGTTTTGGACCCACTAGGCTAAATCATTTGATTTTGTTATACACTATAGACATTTAGGTGTAAGAAATGTGAATATCAAATGAAAGTTCAGAATTTCAGATTTTGCTTAATGGTATTTTACACTCTGATCATTAAATAACATAGAGCATAGCACCTTTTGTGTCAATTCTCCCAATGTTTTATATCTTCCAAAAGTACAGTATGTGATCATGTGACTGGCAGGTGTATATTCTTACCCAGATGTGTCCTGTGAGATAGATTTTTCAAACAATAAATAGGTAAATATGACTTGGGTTTTACTTGTAAAGACAGTTTTTGTTGTAAAAAAAAAGTTAAAATTCAGAGAGCTGTCTGTAGGAGAAAAAGATAAAAGAATGAATGGCATTGGCATGGTGCAGGAGATAGAACGGTCATCCACCAATCTCAAAGTTGTTGGTTCAATCCCTGGCTCCCCTGGTCACATGTTGAAGTGTCCTTGAGCAAGACACTGAACCCCAACTTAGTTGCTTCCAGTGAGTGTAGCTCACAACAGTCAATGACATGCAGCTCCCCCATTGGTGGGTGAATGAGAAGCAGTGCATAATTGTTGAAAAAAAGAAACTACTGGTGTAATGAGCAGCATCAGGATCAGCTGTGAAGAAAAAGATCTCACACTACACCTTCTGAAGAAAACCTCATGAGCAGAAATACAGAGATATAAACCCCTAATCAGCAGTGAGAAATCTTGGAATTTGAATTGGAATCTGTACAAAAGTACAGAGACAAAAGTGCTGGAACAAAGTTTTTTTTGGACTAATGTGATCAAGATTAGATTGTGAAGGCTGAAATGTTGAGGAAGAAAGAAGGTGCTTTAATTATAGAAGCTCACAGTGGACATAATTTTATGTCTTTGCTCACTGATCTTTGTTGATGATTTAACTCAGCAGCAAAATTAACTCGGAGCTATGGAAAAATGGTGTCTGCTACTTTACAGACAAATGCATTAGAACTTATTGGGAGTTCCACTAAGGTCAGGTATACAGGTAGGCTCATAAATATTTGAATCATAAGAAGCTTTTATTTTATCATTTGGCCTCTTTAAAATGCAACAGTCAAGACTTTCAGCTTTAATTGATGAGTGGCATTAACCATTCAGGAATTACAGCCATTTAAAAACAGTACACACCTCCCCATCATAAACAATGCAACAAACTCACATAATTATAAAAATAACTATTGCCCTTAATACTTGGGTAATAATCCTTTGTAGTCAATGAGTCCCTGAAGTCTATAACCCATGTACATGATCAAATGCCGAGGTTCCTCTCTTGAGACATTTTGCCTTTACTGTAGCTGTGTTGAGCTGCTGCTTGTTTGTGGGTCTTTCTGCCTTCAGTCTTGTCTTCAGTAAGTGAAAAACTGCTGTACTCTGTTTAGATCAGGTGACTAACTGGGTCAGTGAAGAATATTCCACTTCTTTTCCTTAAGAACCTCTTGGTTTTCACTGTGTTTTGGATCATTATCCATCTGCAATATGAAGTAGCGGCCAATATGTTTTGCTGCTTTTGGCTGAATTTCAGCACATTATGGCCCTATACATTTCAGAAATTATTCTTTGACTTTTATCAGCAGTCATCAATAAACAAAAGTGAACCGTTTTTTTTATTTTGCCATCTATGCATACTCATGCCAAACACTGCCTCCACCATGTTAGATTCAATTCAATTCAACTTTATTTATATAGCGCCAATTCACAACAAAGTCATCTCAGGGCACTTTACAGAATAAAGTCAAAACTATAAAGATGTATAGTGAGAACCCCGCTATTCGCACTTGAGCAAGTCCTAGGCAACACTGGAGAGGAAAAACTCCCTTTAATGGAAGAAACCTCCAGCAGAACCAGGCTCAGGGTGGGCAGCCATCTGCCTTGACCAGTTAGGGTGAGTGGAAAGTGAAGAGAGAAAAAAAAAAAAACAAAAGCAACAACAAAACATCAGCGAGGTTGGTAGGACCAGTAGCTGCACGCTGGAAAACCCACAGCTCCAAAGCCGGGGACACATGCAGGAAGGGACAGAGAAGGACAAAGACAACTACGGGAGAGAACATACAGTGGTGACAATTGTCGGGTGAGAGTAGAGGAGAGATGGTCAAGAGGAGGAAAGGAGCTCAGTGTATTGGAGGTGGGTCCCCCAGCAGTCTAAGCCTATAGCAGCATTACTATAACTAACTATAAGCGAATCAGAACTGGGAGCTGGTTCCACAAGAGAGGAGCTTGATAGCTAAAGGCTCTGCCTCCCATTCTACCTTTGGAAATTCTGGGAACCACAAGTAGGCCTGCATTCTGAGATGAAGTGGTCTACTGGGATGATATGGTGCTATGAGATCTTCTATATATGATGGAGCCTGACCATTCAGAGCTTTATATGTAAGAAGCAGGGTTTTAAATTCTATTCTAGATTTAATGGGAAGCCAATGGAGAGAAGCTAGTGAAGGTGAAATATGATCTCTCTTGCTAGTTCCAGTCAGCACTCTTGCTGCAGCATTTTGGATTAATTGCAGGCTCTTTAGTTACTGGGGCATCCTGAAAGTAGGGAATTACAGTAGTCCAACCTAGAAGTAACAAATGCATGGACCAGTTTTTCTGCATCACTTTGAGACAGGATGCTCCTAATTTTGGCAATGGTCTGTAGGTGGAAGAAGGTTCTAGAGATTTGTTTTATATGTGAGGTAAAGGACAAATCCTGGTCAAAAATAACTCCAAGGTTCCTTGCAGTAGTACTGGAGGCCAGACTTATGCCATCTAGAGTAACAATATGGTTGAGGATTCATCATTAACATGAACAAATTAAAGTCTATCAGATAGGATATCTGATAGACCTAGTGCAGTTCCTTTAATCCCAAATTCATGTTCATCAATGGTATCAAGTGCAGCACTAAGATCTAACAGACCAAGTATAGAGACAAGCTCATTATCTGATGCCATGAGAAGATCGTTGGTGACTTTTACCAGTGCTGTTTCTGTACTATGATGAACTCTAAATCCTGACTGAAAGTCTTCATACAAATTATTCCTATGAAGGTGATCACATAATTGTTTTGCAACTACTTTTTCAAGGATTTTAGAAATAAAGGGGAGATTAGATATTGGTCTGTAATTGGCTAAAACACCTGGGTCAAGACAGGGTTTTTTAAGTAATGGTTTAATTACAGCTACCTTATAGGCCTGTGGTACGTAACCTGCTTCTAAAGATAGATTGATGATATCTAATATGAACGTATCTATTAAGGGTAAAGCTTCCTTGAGCAGCTTAGTTGGAATAGGGTCTAGCAGACAGGTTGTTGGTTTAGATGAGGTAATAATTGAAGTTAGCTCAGAGAGATCTATGGGTAAAAAGCAGTCTAACAGGGATTGGGGCCTTATCGATGACTCTAGCACTGCTGTACATGAAGATCTATCTGTAATATTTGGGGGGAGGATCTGGTGAATTCTTTCTCTAATAGCTACAATTTTATTCAGAAATAAACTCATGAAGTCATTGCTGCTCAGACGTCAGGGAATAGTAGGTTCAACAGAACTATGGCTCTTAGTCAGCCTGGCTACAGTGCTGAACAGAAACCGGGGGTTGTTCTTGTTTTCTTCTATTAATGACGAATAATATGCTGTTCTGGGATCACAGAGAGATTTTTTTTTGTACATATTTAAACTGATTTTCCAGGGTGAATGAGATTCTACTAAATTTCTGGAACACCACTTCCTTTCTAACTTTCGTGTTACCTGTTTGAAGTTGCGTGTTTGTGAACTATACCATGAAGGTGGTTTACTGCCTTCTTTTTCAGAGGGGCAATACTAGATGATGTGATGATGGTTTGGATAATGAGCTGGGTCTTTCATTTTCTATATGTTTTCCATCATTCTGTTACAAGTTAATCTTTGTTTCATCAGCCCAAAGAATCTTATTCCAGAACTGGGCAGTCTTTTTAGGTGTTTTCTTGGAATGTCTAATCTGGCCTTTCTGTTCTTGGGTGTTACCATTGGTTTGCACCTTGTGGTGAAGCCTCAGTATTTCATTCATAAAGCGGTTTCTTAACTGTAGACTGTAACAATGACTTGCCTAGATCCTCAAGAGTCTTCTCGAGTTGCAAATGTTCTTCTTCACCATGGACAGAATTCTGCTCTCATCAACTCTAATTGTCCTTTGAGCTCTTCCCAGGCCTTTTGCTTTTGTTCAACAGCCAATTAATTTTTTCTTTAAAAAAATGTTCTAAATTTGTTGTAGTGGCCACTCAAACTTAACAATTATTTTGCTGTGTCCCTGGTGCGTTTATTTAGTTTTTTCAGTCTAATGATGGCCTCACGTGCATTGACACTTCTTTGGATCTCATGTCCAAAGTTCCAGTAAGCAGCTACAATATTCAAATGTAACACTCAGAACCACCTCCAGGGCTTGTAGCTGCTTTAGTCATGAAGTAATGAAACGGCCTAGTAGACATTTGTTCCATCATTTATGAGCCACCAAAAATGCTTGCGTGCGTGCGTGGATGTGTGTGTGTGTGTGTGTGTATAAAAAGGGCTGTAGTTCCTTAATGGTTATTGCCACATTTTTGTTAAATGCCTGGAATCAAAGCTGAAATTCTTGACATTGTTCACTGTGGTAGTGTATAGAGGCCAAATGCTAAGAGACTTTTGGTTGTTTAGAAACGTAACTGGATGTGACTTTCACCTATTCTTTTTCTTAGTCTGTCTATCAATACTGGTTCTTATTGATTTCCTCTTTCAATTCCAAAATGGTAAAAAATAAATGCATTTCTAACAAAGTGCCTTATGTTTAAGACAGGTAGACAGATCCGAGTCTTGTTTGTAGTGACTGTCTTGAACAAGTCTTAAATGCTATAAGACATCACTGTCCAAACATTGTCCAATTGTTTTATTTGATGCTGTGCTGCTTTAAATATTTGGTCGGATGTGCAACCAGCCTTGCAGGTAATTAGCATTCTATATGTATTGTACTGTGTCTCACCACAGTTTTGACTGTGCCATAGCTATGCATAATACTTGTATCTAAACAAATGAACATGCTGCTATGTTGCTGTGTGATATTGTCGTGTAGACAGGTCCTCCTGGCAGCTATTTATGTCTCTGCAGGGATTATAGCAAAGTGTGAATTTCAATTAATATGGAAAACTTTTATCTCATATCTACCTCTTGACCTTAAAGCTAAGTGTCTTCAGTATACAGCAAAAATGAAGGAATTAGCCTCATCATTTCTATCATGGTCTGCCAAGCCTGAAACTCTTTCAACCATTTGTGTTTGATGTCCAGTAATAGTTGAAATACCTAATGGTAATAATTGAAAACTAATAAATGAATAATAAAATATAAATAAAACAAAATGTCATAAAAATTTGCAGCAACCATTAGCACAGACTCACCAGTTATAATTATTAGTATTTGGTTCACATCTTTATAGGTTAGGTGAAACATTATCTCTTTTTCTATTGCCTGTATGAGCTGAATAATCTACTGCAATAGTGACATCAGCACCCATTGTTTCTGTGAGGAATCTAGTTTTGATAAACTAGTTGTGCCCCAAACATTTACAAATATCCAATGGCATATTTCATGCTGTAAATATAGTGAAAGTAGAACATTTAGTCAAATCTGCATATATTTGATTATTGTTGGTGAAAAGGTTACCCTGGACTTACTCTGGACATTTTGACCAATTAAGTCCATCCCACTTCCTACTTCAACATATTTTAAAGCCCCTGAGACAATGACATAAATAGACAAAGAACCCTAATAAAGTGTAGAATATTGCTTACTAATAAAATGTGACAGAAATGTGGTATGAGGTTGCTTGGTAAAAATGATATGTCCACAGCCAAGCAAAACACAAAGACAGACAGGAACTGACTTGCTAGTGGCAGTTAACAAAGAAGCTCTGGTTGTGGCCTAATGTCTTTAAGCTCTATTGCCTATTTTTGAGGTGATACATGCTGGGGATAAAAATCCCTGCAGCAACACTGTGGTCTGTGGTGTAAGTGTGTTTTTGTGTGTGCGCGCGTGTATGTGTGGGTGTGTTTTGCCTACTTGCTGCAAGTTGCTCGTAAATGCTGTTCCTTGGTTGGCATATTGATTTATGATGATGAGATTATAAATCTGCACACAGTTAAGCAGCAACCTCCCCATCCAGTTGGATTCTGGAGTGCAGTATACTGTACGTATACTGAATGTCTGCTTTACTGAGGTATTTTTGTGAATGCGTTTTTGCCTTCCTGTGAGTTCTAGAAAGCTGTGACTATATGGCTCTGTCTGTGTAATGTATGTTTTAATATCCTTGGGGGTCCCTGTGTGGATAAAAACTCTGGAGAAATGTCCAGTTGTGGGCAGTGTTTGTCAGAAGTCTTTACAGACAAAATTCTCCTGAATATGTGCAAATGAAAATATATATGTTGATTTAATACTACAGCTGTTTTTTATGGACATAATTGTGGAAACATTGCACACATGGCTTCAACCACAAGTCTCCGCACACGGACTGTTTTACGTGGACAATTTCAATCTTTTCTGGAATCGTCCTCAGTACTTCAAACAAAATGGACTGCAACCGAACTTTCTGGGATCACGGATGTTGACTGAGAACATTGTCCACAGCATCTCAGTTTCCGGAGACTGACTGACCATTGAAAACACCTTTGGCCTTGATGTGCTTACCTCTCCTGCAACCTCCGCTCCAACACCCGACAACATCCACAGGTATAAACAGTCTGAGATATTTATTGAATCTGACGTTACCAACAGACAAAATGCAGCTCTTATGGATTTCACCCAGGGAATTTCATTATTTTTTTGAATGTTATGATCTTAACCACACTGCTCTTTGCCCTATAGAGACTATGTCTGTTCCACGACCACCTAAAATTTTTAAACCAACAATGAACACAAGGGGAGTTAATCATAAAAACCTAATACAAGTTAAGACTACTGCTCATACTGAACCAAAACCCAAAACTATTAAATGTGGATTATTAAATATCAGATCTCTCTCTTCTAAATCTCTGTTAGTAAATGACTTAATAAATGATCATCAATTGATTTATTTTGTCTCACTGAAACTTGGTTGCAGCAGGAAGAATATGTCAGTTTAAATGAGTCAACCCCCCCAAGTCATATTAATTATCATGTTCCTAGATGCACAGGCCGAGGTGGAGGAGTAGCAGCAATATTTCACTCTAACTTATCAATAAATCCTAAACCTAAAAATAGTTATAACTCATTTGAGAGTCTTACTCTTAGCCTTTCACACCCAAACTGGAAAACTCAAAAACCACTATTATTTGTTATCGTGTACCGTCCTCCAGTCCCTTATTCAGTTTTTGATTGAATTTTCTGATTTTCTATCTGATTTAGTGCTTAGTACAGATAAAGTCATTATAGTGGGTGACTTTAACATTCATGTAGATGCTGACAGTAACTGCCTGAGCACTGCGTTTAATTCATTATTAGATTCAATTGGTTTTTCCCAAAATGTAAATAAACCCACTCACTGTTTTAGTCACACGTTAGACCTTGTCCTTACATATGGAATTGAAACTGATAATTTAATAGTATTTTCTTATAATTCTCTTCTGTCTGACCATTTTTAATAACATTTGAATTTACAATAACGGACTATACAGCAGTTAGGAAAAAATTCCACTACAGCAGATGTTTATCTGAAAATGCTGTGAATAAATTTAAAGAAATTATTTCTTCATCTTTTCACCACCATGTGTCAAAACTATGGTGAGTAGCCATCTTACTCCTGTACAAGTTGATTATCTAGTTGACGATTCTGCAGCCTCACTGCGTATGATACTAGATACAGTTGCCCCTCTGAAAAAGAAAGCAGTGAATCAAAGGAGCCTCCATGGTACAATTCACAAATGCAGAGCTTAAAACAGGCAACACGAAAGTTAGAAAGGAAGTGGCATTCAAGAAATTTAGAAGAATCTCATTTAGCGTGGAAAAACAGTTTAAAAATGTACAAAAAAAACTCTCTGTGATGCCAGAACAGCATATTATTCATCATTAATAGAAGAAAACAAGAACAACCCCCGGTTTCTGTTCAGCACTGTAGCCAGGCTGACTAAGACCCATAGTTCTGTTGAGCCTAGTATTCCCTTAACTTTGAGCAGCAATGACTTCATGACTTTTTTTACTAATAAAATTGTAGCCATTAGGTAAAAAATTCACCAGACCCTCCCCCCAAATATTACAGATAGATCTTCATGTACAACAGCTCTAGAATCATCAATAAGGCCCCAGTCCATCTTAGCTCAGTGAGATCTATGGGTGAAAACCAGTCTAAGTTCAACTATCGCTTCCTCAAAATTAACATGTTATTTAGACCCTGTCCCAACCAAATTGCTCAAAGATGTTCTACCTTTAATAGAAACGTTCATATTAGATTTGATCAATCTATCTTTAGATACTGGCTATGTACCAAAGGCCTATAAAGTTGCTGTAATCAAACCATTACTTAAAAAACCTTGTCTTGATCCAGGTGATTTAGCCAATTATAGACCAATATCAAATCTCCCGTTTATTTCTAAAATCCTTGAAAAAGTATTTGCAAAACAATTATGTGATCACCTGTACAGGAATAATTTGTATGAAAACTTTCAGTCAGGATTTAGAGTTCATCACAGTACAGAAACAGCACTGGTAAAAGTCTCCAATGATCTTCTCCTGGCCTCAGATAATGAACTTGTGTCCGTACTCGTCTTTCTAGACCTTAGTGCCGCATTTGACACCATTGACCACAACATTTTATTACAGAGACTAGAACATGGATTTGGAATTAAAGGAACCACATTACATTGGTTTAAATCTTATCTGTCAGACAGATTCCAACTTGTACATGTTAATGATGAATGATGATGAATTATGCACCAAAGTTAGTTATGGAGTTCCACAGGGCTCTGTGTTAGGACCAATACTTTTCAATCTGTATATGTCACCTTTAGGCAAAATTATTAGGAAACAATCCATAAACTTCCACTGCTATGCAGACGATACCCAGCTCTATTTATCTGTGAAACCAGAAGATACTAACCAATTAGTCAAACTTGAAGCATGTCTAAAAGACATAAAGGCCTGGATGTCCTACAATTTCCTAGTTCTAAATTCAGACAAAACTGAAATTATTTTCTTTGGGCCTAAAAAGATGAGAAATATCCTGTCTAACAATATAGTTACTTTAGATGACATAACTTTGGCCTTCAGTACTGTGGTGAGGAACCTTGGAGTTATTTTTGACCAGAATTTTTCCTTACATATAAAACAAATCTCTAGAACCTTCTTCCACCTACGGAACATTGCCAAAATTATAAGCATCCTGTCTCAAAGTGATGCCGAAAAACTAGTTCATGATTTGTTACGTCTAGGTTGGACTACTGTAACTCCCTACTTCTGGGGTGTCCTAATAACTCTCTAAAAAGCCTTCAGTTAATCCAAAATGCTGCAGCAAGAGTGCTGACTGGATTAGGGAATAGAGATCATATTTCACCTTCACTAGCTTCTCTCCATTGGCTTCCCATTAAATCTAGACTAGAATTCAAAACCCTCCTCCTTACATACAAAGCTCTTAATGGTCAAGCTCCATCATATATAACGGATCTCCTAGTTCTGTATCGCCCGATTAGACCACTTCGATCCCAGAATACTTGTGGTTCCCAGAGTTTGCAAAAGTAGCAAAAGCTTATAGTTAAAACTGCTCAGTCAACCTGAACTAGCTCCTACTTAAGATGCTATAGGTTTAATAATAATAATAATAATAATTCATTTTATTTATAAAGCACTTTACATTTGCTAACAAATCTCAAAGTGCTACACAAGCGGATTAAGACCAGGAATAAAACATAAAACATGTAAAGCCTAAAAACATATAAAACATAGAATAGTACAGGATTAAAGTAAAAAAGTAATGATCATTTTAAAATGATCACTTTAAAATGCTTTTCTAAACAAAAAAGTCTTTAACTGTTTTTTGAAACAGTCCACAGTCTGTGGTGCCCTCAGGTTCTCAGGTAGAGCGTTCCATGGCCGTGGAGCAGCTGCTGAGAAGGCTCGGTCCCCCATTGTATGGAGTTTGGGTCTGGGGGGGTAGAGGCGATAGGTGTTGGTGGAACGGAGGTGTCTAGTTGTAGAGTGCAGTGTGAGGAGTTCCTTTAGATACTGTGGGGCATTTCCATGGATGCACTGGTGGGTGAGTAGACAGACTTTATAATCAATGCGAAGGTGGATGGGAAGCCAGTGAAGTGTCCGGAGGACAGGAGTGATGTGTTGGTGTTTCCGCACTCTCATAAGGATCCTGGCGGCGCTGTTTTGAACATATTGGAGCTTTTGAAGGCTCCTGCCGGGGATTCCAATGAGAAGTGCATTGCAGTAGTCCAGCCTGGAGGAGACAAAAGCGTGGACCAGCCTTTCAGCGTCACAGAGGGACAGAAAGGGGAGGAGTTTGGCTATGTTTCTCAGATGAAAAAATGCAATTTTGCAGAGGTGTTGGACATGTGTTTTGAATGACAGGTGGGGGTCGAACTTGACCCCCAGGTTGCTAACTGAGTTGGAGAGGGCAATGGTGTGACCAGAAAAGGAGATACAATTAATGGGTAAGGAATGAAGCTGATGAGTGGTGCCAACTAGAAGGGCTTCGGTTTTGATGCCTTAATGTCCTCCAGGCAACAGGTGAGAGTGACGAAGTGTCGGTGGGGTTGGGCTCAGTCTCACGTAGAGTTGAGTATCATCAGCATAGCAGTGGAAGGAGACTCCATGCTTGCCAATGACGTGGCCCAGTGGGAGCATATAGATGTTGAAAAGAGTCGGACCAAGAACCGACCCCTGTGGCACCCCACAGGTGACCAAGTGTAACTGAGATTTGGCATCACCTAGGGCCACACACTCAGCTCTATTTGTGAGATAGGAACTGAACCACCCTAAAGCAGTACCAGAAAAACCAACGGTATGCTGCAGACGATGGAGGAGAATTTTGTGGTCAACTGTATCAAAAGCGGCAGTGAGGTCCAGAAGAATGAGAAGGGATGGGAAGCCCTGGTCAGCAGCCATTAGGAGGTCGTTAGTGACCCTGACCAGGGCTGTCTCTGTGCTATGGGAGGGGCGGAAACCGGATTGAAATGTTTCAAACAGATTGTGTCTTTTGAGGTGATCCTGGAGCTGGGCTAAGACAGCTTTTTCCAAGACCTTTGATAGGAATGGAAGATTGGAGATTGGACGATAGTTTGCCATGACTTCAGGATCCAGGGAGGGTTTTTTTAGACGTGGTGTAATTATTGCGGTTTTCAGTGATGTTGGGACTGTGCCACTCTGAACGGAGTAATTAATGATGCTGGTGATGAGTTGGCTAATGTTTGAGAGGGTCCAGGATGCACGTTGAGGGTTTCATCCTCTTTACGATAACTTCAACTTCTTTCACAGTAGTAGCTGAAAACTTAGACAGACAGCCTTCTGGCCTTGAAGTGGGGAGGTCAGGGGGTTTGCGGTTTACGACTGACAGTGAGGAGCGGATAGTTTGAACCTTAGTGGTAAAATGTGCAATGAAACGGTTGCACTGTTCCTCTGTGTGGTTGCTGCCAGTGTGGGATTGGGGTTTGAGTAGAAGATTTATTATGGAAAAGAGTTGTTTTGAGTTCCCGGGGCTGTTATTGATTATATTTGAGTAATATTGTGATCTGGCAGTGGCAAGTGCTTTGGAGTAGTTTTTTTGATGATCCCGGTAGGCAATTTTATGGACAGTTAAGTTGGTTGAGATAAAGCGACGTTCAAGGGCCCGCCCAGCTGTTTTCATCTGTCGGAGCTCCCTGTAAACCACGGTGCAGATTTTGAAAAAGTGACCACACGTGATCTAAGAGGAGCATGGGCCTCAAGGATATTCTGGAGGCTGTTGTTATAGTAGTCCACTAGGTCTGTGACTGAGGGGAGTTCCGGGACAATGGAGAGATTTTTGATGTCAGTATTTAGATGAGAGAGATTTATGTTTCTCAGATTCCTGAACTGGATACAACGCTGTGGGTTTGGAGACAGTGTATATGAGGGGAAGTCCATTGAAATTATTTTGTGGTCCGAGACACCCAGGTCGTATACTTGGAGGTTAGAAATGGGGACAGAGTCAGTAATGACTAAGTCAAGGATGTGGCCTTTACTATGGGTGGGGACCTCAACTTTCTGCTTCAGGTTTAGGCAGTCCAGCAGTTCTAAGAACTCAGCAGCAGAATGGTTTGAAGGTGTGTCCACGTGGATGTTCAGATCTCCGAGTATCAGCATGTTGGGTGACGCTGTGCAGAAGGTTGAAAGGAGTTCGTACATTTCTGTGATGAAACCCGGGTGTTGCTTTGGTGGCCGGTAAATAAGAAGTATTACTGTGGAGAGTGGATGTTTACATTTAATTGCCAAACATTCAAAGGTAGACAGTTTAGGAAGAGGGAGGGGTGACAGTTTCAGATCTTCACGGTGGATTATGGATAGGCCCCCACCGCGGCCAGTGGTGCGAGCTTTTTCAAGGTAGGTATATCCGGGGGGGCAGGACTCATTCAAAACTGAGTAGGCCTCGGGTTTATGCCAGGTCTCAGTCAGGCAGATGATATCAGTCTCATTTTCCAGAATGTGGTTATGAATCAAACAGGATTTATTTGATAGGGACTGGACATTAAAGAGTTCAAGTTTAGTGTTTGATGTAATATTACTTTTGATCAGAGGACGAAGAACTCTGTAGTCCACTCCAGGATTCCAGAAATCCACTCCAGGAATCCCATTTCCTTGTCCGTGGCTTCGCAGCGTTTTCAGTCTCTATGGTAACTGTGTTCGGATGACGTAATCGAGTCGCCACGGAGCGAGATTCTGACCACAGTGAAGGAATGGAGCTCCCGGTTCGTATAGACGAACCCCGGCCGGATCCTCTATGGGCGTAAGGGATCGACGGAGGAGTCCTAGTTGTTCAATGACTCCAGTGTCCGATGGGAGGCCATGGTTGTTGAGCTCCAGAAGTTGCGATGGTGAATACTGGAGCATGACGCCAGGTGGTTTTGGTATGGTCCCCTGCAAAAAGGTAACCATAGACCATGTGCAGGTGACTGGGTAGTCGCAGCAAACGCCGAGGGAGACCGCAACAGCAGGTCCACCGCCAACAGCCCCCAGACCAGAGCCGACACCCAGGAAAACCCACAGCATAGCATGCGGGCAGTGTCGATAGAGGTAGATGTTAGCTTGTAGCGGCTGTTAGCATGTAGCGGCTAATGCTAGCCGGAGGTGAGAACTGGCAGAGTGAACACGAGAGGCTAGCAACCAGCTACAGAGGCAACAGTCCAACAACAGCAGGTAGAAACAATCAGCGACTTTTAAAAGAAACTGATATAGCGCGAAGAAGTGATGTAGCGCGGAGAAGCGGCGAACAGTCAACGCCAGCGTCCTCTCCCGCCACTTTTTTCTGTTTAGAGTGTTGGGGGACTCCTGCAAGTGCAATGAGCTCCCCTCCTCTTTTTCTCTATACATGTATTTGTCACCACTGGATGCTATTAATTTTGTGTCCTACCAACCTGTATAATGTTTTGTTGTTGCTTGTTGTTGCTCTTTTTCTTGTCTGTCTTCACTTTCCACTCACCCCAACCAGTCAGGGCAGATGGCCGCCCACCCTGAGCCTGGTTCTGCTGGAGGTTTCTTCCATTAATGGGAGTTTTTCCCAAGTGCCTTGAGTTGACTTTGTTGTTAATTGGCGCTATATAATTAAAGTTGAATTGAATTGAATTGAAAACATTGTCAAATCCATGAGTGATGGATGGACAAGCAGGTTGGATCTAGGAAAAGTGTTGTCAACAGTGGAAAACTGATGTAAAACTATGTTTCAAATGTCTTATTTTAATAAGGTTGCTACACAAACAAAGCTACAGTCACTTTCACACTTTTAGTAACACACAGGCAAAGCGAAGGCATGTCCACAACACCAAAGTGGCTGTGGTCTGTCAAAATGAATGAAACCTTGTAAAGAGATAATTTCATAGCTCTAGCACAAGGTCTGCTTCATGCTGAAGGTGGAAAATCTTTAGAACAGGCCTCCTGCTCCACACTTGCATGGCTTTGTGCCACACCCATAATTATATCACTAAGGATGACACATAGGCCTCTTGATTTTTGAAGTCCTGCATCCAGCTGGTTAGCAATTAATAAAGTTTTTATATACTGCGTCACACAGAACCATGACATTCCCTTTGTGCTGCTGTACACTGGTCCACAGCACCCACCACACTTTCGGAACGTAACAACGCAGTTTAGAGCAGTGCTGAGTATGAACACACTAATCATGGCAGATGGCGTGCACTCCCCTGCAGAGCATCTGGTGTTCAGTATAGGGACAAAGTGAATCTTCCTATGTCTGTCCATGTTGTAAAGTAAGTTAAGGATAGTAAACACAATTATTGAAAGTTGTATGTAATTTTTTTTTTTTTTTTTGTCCTTTCGGTTTATCCCGTGAGTTCAGTGTCGCCACAGCGGATCATTGTCCGCATGTTGATTTGGCACAGTTTTTACACTGGATGCCCTTTCTGACGCAACCCTCCCCAATTTCTACCGGGCTTGGACCAGCACTGCACAGCTGGGGAGGGGAATGGGCTGTTAGGGGTTCAGTGTCTTGCCCAGACACGACTGCCTTTACCAGCTGAGCTACAGCTGCCCCCTGAAAGTTGTAATTAATGCACTTATAATATTCATTTCAATATTAAACTGCAAAACAAAACCCCCACTGTAGAAATCAGCCCTGCGGCGGATTTCTTAGTTTTTTTGGCTTCCATAGCCTGCCTCACTTTAAGTATGCATTCAACTCTTTGTTGTTATTTTCACTCCTGCACAGCCAGTTGTTTGTTTTCCCTGCATTATAGAAAAGAAGAAGGTCCAGCTAACATTTTATACCTTTCCTTTCATGCATACAGTTGACAAAACCCACAGCAACAGCCAACAATGACAACAATGTTCCAAGCTGCTGCAAACCTGTGAGCTCTAAACTATAGTTATATTTCCTAAAAGTGAGATGACTGAACTTTTTCTGATACCTGCCCTGAGCAAAATAAAAAAATAAAGAAATATAACAAACTATTTTCATAGAGGTAAAATTAAGTTTCCCATCCAGGTATCCTCTTAGTACTGTTCAGCCACATGTCAAAGTAAGAACACAAACTAGGCACATTGTGTTTGTCTACACTAGTGACTTAGATGAAAATTAAATTGTATTTACTGACCAAGGAAACAATCCTTTCAAAAGAGTTCCTGCACTTTTTTCTGCCAGAAAATTCCAATAAGTAGATGTCACTGAAATAAGATACCACTGTATTCAGCCTGACACTTACTAAGGGGTTAGGTAACAGTGCTGAGAAGGGAAGGTTACAATCTCAATGAAATACGTATCCACAGTACATACAATACAATACAGTAGCATAATGTGTGTATGTTTAGAACTATAGGCTTTTAATTGGTTCTTTTAGTTTATACATTCATCTTCTTTTCCTTTTGACTGTTCCCTTTCAGGGGTCTCCACAGCGAATCTCCTGTCTGCCTGGCAGCTCTCTCCTCTGAACATGTCCAAACCACCTCAATCTGGCCTTTCTGACTTTATCTCCTAAACATCTAACATGTCCTTCTGATGTCCTCATTCCTGATCCTGTCCATCCTCGTCACTCCCAAAGAGAACCTCAACATCTTAAGCTCTGCTACCTCATGTTTTTTTTCAGTGCCACTGTCTTTAAGCCGAACAACATCGCCGGTCTCACCACCGCTGATACTCTTTTATCACACAACACATCTGACACTTTTCTCCACCTGTTCCAACCTGCTTGCACTCGCCTCTTCACCTCTTTTCCACACTCTCCGTTGCTCTGAACCGTTGACCCTAAGTACTTAAAGTCCTGCACCTTCTTCACCTCTGCTCCCTGTAACCTCACTGTTCCACCTGGGTCCCTCTCATTCACACATGTATTCTGTCTTACTGCAGCTAAGCTTCATTCCTCTGTTTTCCAGAGCAGACCTCAATCTCTCTAGATTTTCCTCCACCTGCTCCCTGCTCTCACTACAAATCACAATCATCTGCAAACATCATAGTACACAGAGATTCCTGTCTAACCTCATCTGTCAGTCTGTCCATCACCAGAGCAAACAAGAAGGGGCTCAGAGCCGATCCTTGATGCAGACCCACCTCCACCTTGAACTCCTCTGTCACACCCACAGCACCTCACCACGGTCTTACAGCTATCATACATGTCCTGCACCACTCTAACATACTTCTCTGCCACTCCAGACGTCCTCATACAATACCACAGCTCCTCTCTCTGCACCCTGTCAGACGCTTTCTCTAAATCTACGAAGATACAATGCAACTCCCTATGACCTTCTCTGTACTTCTCCATCAGCATCCTCAAAGCAAATACTGCATCTGTTGTACTCTTTCTAGGCATGAAACCATATTGCTGCTCACAAATGTTCACCTCTGCCCTTAGTTGAGCTTCCACTACTGTTTCCCACAACTTCATTGTGTGGCTCATCAGCTTTATTCCTCTGTAGTTGCCACAGCTCTGCACATCTCTCTTGTTCTTGGCACCAGTACACTTCTCCTCCAGTCCTCAGCATCCTCTCACTCTCCAAGATCTTGTTAAACAAACTAGTCAGAAACTCTACTGCCACCTCTCCTAGACACTTCCATACCTCCACAGGTATGTCATCAGGACCAACTGCCTTTCCACTCTTCATCCTCTTCAACGTCCTCCTCACTTCACTCTTACTAATCTTTGCTACTTCCTGCTCCACACCAGTCACCTCTTCTACTCTTTGTTCCCTTTTATTTTACTCATTCATCCACTACACTCCTGGCACCTGTCAATACATTTCCATCCTTATCTTTAATCAGCCTAACCTGCTGCAGATCCTTCCATCTCTATCTCTCTGCCTCGCCAACCTGCACAATTCTTTCATCACTTCATCTAACGCATTCCAGAATTTCTCCTTCTTTTCTAACTGTCATCCTACTTGTGGTGCATAACCACTAACAACATTGAACATCACGCCTTCAATTTACAGCTTCAGACTCCCTACTGTCAGTCCTACCCCTTTGGCTTTCCTCTTCTCACTCTGCCTACAGACACGCTTTCCTCTTCTACTTCCTCAACCAACGTTAGCCCAATTTCTACCGGCACGATGTAGGTCAACAACAGAGGTGGTGCTCATTGTTAACCCAGGAAGGTGTGGAAGTCATGACTCGCATGTTTAATTTGGCATGAGTTCAATGTTGGATGCCCTTCATGACACAACCCTCTGCATTTATCCAGACTTGGGACTGACACAAGAAGACACTGGCTTGTGTCCCATTGTGGTTGCATTTTTTTTCCTATCCATTCATGTTCTTCTCTAACATTCCTCAAAGGATTTCCATCAAACTGGGTTAAGTAGTGTTCAAATAAATAACTGCATGCACATACCCTCTCACACACAGATCAACGTACACTTACCAGATGTGAAGGTATTTTAAGGTCTCAGTGGAAGAACTGGGTGAATTTTGTTGTGCTGTCATAGCAACTGGCCATGAGCAGAATGAGTGACATGTAATCAAACTGCAGTGTCCTATCTAATGCTGTTTGTGCCAGGTAGAGATACCTCTGCAGCTCTAACAACAGCAGTTGACATTCACCATGGGCCCATTAAAAACTGGCCTTTTAAAACTCTGAGTAATTGCACCTCAGCACCTTTTCTGCTCTACATTTTGCCTTAATGTTGTTAATTCTCAGATTTGATTCACTTTGATTCATCCTCCCTCAATTGTAGTGCTGCTGCCTTCACAGCAACTGTGCTTTAAGATGACAGTCATGACCGGCTCTTAGTTTTAGATGAGTGTTTGAGTATAAGTAGTATTTAGTAGAAGTAAACACTTACTTTACATTTGATCCGCGAGTTAAAGTAGAAAGAAAGGTTTGGTTTTATTATTGTCAAATAATTTGTTTTAGATTGTATTAGATTTCTTGGCAAGAGGTGGTTTAATAGCATTTTACAAAAAGCTGAAGCTAATATCTAATCCACTTATCACCTTTTTGAATGCATAATTTATTTAGGTTTAACTTCATCATTTGGAATTCATTTTTATAATCACATTTGAATTATTAATTTGAGATCTGTAATCAAATTCTAAAGCCTAAGATGGCAGAAATACTTATTTAGATCTTCAAATTTGATCTAACATGAAAACAAAGACAACCTGTGCAAACATAGTTATTAAAGCAAAAATGTTATGTAATACCCACTGCAGGGAAAAGTATTTTACCCCATTGAGGTTAGTAGGTGTGAGAGAAGAGGATGCAGAGAATAGGGTTAGATGGGGGCACATGATTCGCTGTGATGACCCCATGAGTCCACTATCTGAAAGCTAAGTGGTAGAAATGGCATCATGGGAGAGTGGTGAGGTGAAAACCACTGCTAACCCGAAAGAACATTAAGCTATCTGAATCTTTAGGTGGAAGACAGGGATCTAAACCAAACAGAGAATTCCACACCTACAGTCAAAGGCGACGCTGGTAGTGTGATGCTTTGCTGCATCAGGCCTAAGAAGACTGGTTATAATCCTGCTCTATAGATAATCCTAAAGAGAATGTAACTTGTTCATCAGACTATGAGCTAAAGCTCAAGTTTACCTGGGTTACACGACAACAAAATGATCCCAAGCTGAAGGTCTGCTTGAGTATAATATTTTTTTTATTATTTTGTTTTTATGATGCTGTAAATTAAAACTGTGCAAAGTATTTTGGTTGGGGTTAGGCTGTTTTTTGTGACCCATCCAACCACCCCAACGTCCTCCTGACTAACATTTGAGGATGGTACAAACAAAAGGAGGGTTTTGTATGAGATGCACACAGAAAGAGAAGAAAGGGTTTGTGTAGCCTGCTTACTTTGAATGAGTTCCTTGCTCCATATAATGGTGGTTCTGATACAAACCATTGTAGTTGCATTAGGTTTTACAGGGAGATTGTTCTGATGTGTACTGATCAGCTACATCTGTCCACTGCAGAAGATAAACTTCTTTGCTGGACTTGATGAACTGCAAATGATTAAATGGTGTTAGCGAGTGGTCGTGCAGAAACAAGACTTCATTGTAAGTGGTAGAAAATTAAGGCAGAGGATTTTTAAAGATGCTATATGAACATAGTCCTTAAAACACTAGCCTTACATGAAGCATTTAAGATGTGATGTTGAGCAGCTGCCTTAAAGCTGGAGTGATGTCTCCTGTCACTCTCTCTGTCCTCGTCCCTGTGCAAAGCAGTAAGCTTGACTGACAGCGGATACATTTAACCACCTAGTCAATTTTGCAGAGGTTTATGTTTGACTAAAGTTACGTGTTTGTTTTCCCGTGTTTGAGGATCAGCAACCTCATGCTGATCCTCAGCAAGCCAGCATACCCTGTATCCCTCATGCAACATTCAAATGTGCTCTTCTTCAAAGAGCAAACAATGCGAACAGCTGCATATCCACAATATGACTGAATCTTGCTGTCTGCGCTCTGCATTCCCAAACATACATGTTAAGAGAAAAATAGAAAAATCAGCAGCCCTGATAGTGTGAGCTATCAGAGTTGATAGTATGAACACCAGCTTTCTGTAGCATTCTCCATTCAGTCCTGAATCTTTATTGTGCTCATTACCTTTCAGATACACTAGTGTGGATTTCAGTGCCATTAGCTGTACACTGTATGCTTCTTCCTCATCCTGACACAGAGCTACTCTAATGGCTGGAATCAGTAATATGACACATACAGGTGGACACACACCTTAATTGTGTGTGTGTGCGTGTGTTATTTCCTGTAGGAGTAAAGGATTGACAAAGCAGGCAGTGTGTGGAAAGAGAGGAATACCAGTGAACAGCAGGCCTGTATCAGTATGTGAGGCACAGCTTCCTCAGGATTCACATTTGCTCAAGCAAAACTTCACAAAATGCAGCATAATGATGTTGTGTTATAGTTTAAAGGTTTAAGCTTTTTAGACATCTACAGCTAGTTAAATCATCAGGTAAAGAATTCAATTTGTTGGCCAAATATGTCCAAAACTAATCACATTCAGCTGTATTTACTTGCTAAATATGCACAACTATAATAATGGAAACAACAGGTACATCAGTTGTTTTTTTTACATTCAGTTTGAGGTTTTTCATTTGATCAGATACACTAGATTTGGGGCCAACAGTTTTGATTAGCTGAGTAGTTTGGATACAAGTCGTAAAGTTCTTCAGAATCCTAGTGCGATGTATCATTTTTGAAAATAGAAAATAACCTAAAAAAATGTTGCAGAGTTTTTATAAAAACATTTACATTTGTAGCATGAACATGGCTGTACAGTATATGTATTTATACAGCATTAAGTAACATAACTCTATTATTTATATTAACCAAGTCCCAAAAGTGCAGCTCACTGGCAACTGGACCTGGTTGTAGTTCTTGAACTCATTTTACCATTCGCTCAGAGAGACAGGCCTATAAACTCTGGAGTTGTTAGCTCGGTGAAACTTTACGATCATCTAGGGGTTGTTGTCCCACCCCGCTTTCATTTGTTTTGTTGGGGTCACATGCATTAGAGTGTCAACAACTGTGGAGTTGCCTCAGGAGTAATCAAAAATGCATTGTATTTGATAAGTGGTGTCATAGTCAGCCTCCTCTGTTAAGTTTCACTCTATTCTGACATGAATCAGTTCTTTGAAATATTGGTCTTCCCTGTCCAGAATGTGGACATCGCTCTCTTCAAAGTAGTTACCCTTGCATCTCAAATGCAGGTGGATTTGTAACTGCATTTGTGAAATGGTTGTTAGATTTGTGCAGTTGGGGTGGCTGTAGTAAGGCAGTTGTCTACGGACCACAGTGTCAGTGGTTCGATCCCCGTCCTGGCTACTTGTCCTACTGTCCTTGGGCAAAACACTGGTGGGTCAGGTGAGCACCTTGCGTGGTGAATGGGACTCAACGTTGTAAAGCTCTTTGGATAAAAGAACTGTATGAGTGACCATTTACCAGTTTACCAAAGATTCTCCTGAATCTCTGATACATTAGTAACATATCGAATGACAGTTTTGTTGTTACTGTTTTATGAGTGGAAGATAGTTTTTATGATGCAAATGAGCTGTTCTCTTCAAATATTCTTCTTCTTCTTTTCCTTTCAGCTGTTCCCTTTCAGGAGTCTCCACAGCGAATCATGTGCCTCCATCTAACCCTGTCCTCTGCATCCTCTTCTCTCACACCAACTAACTTCATGTCCTCTCTCACTACATCCATAAATCTCCTCTGGTCTTCCTCTAGACCTCCTGCCTGGCAGCTCCAACCTCAGCATCCTTCTACCGATATATTCAGTCTCTCCTCTGAACATGTCCAAACCACCTCAATCTGGACTCTCTGACTTTATCTCCAAAACATCTAACATGAGCTGTCCCTCTGATGTCCTCATACCTGATCCTGTCCATCCTCATCACTCCCAAAGAGAACCTCAACATCTTAAGCTCTGCTACCTCCAGCTCTGCCTCCTGTCTTTTCTTCAGTGCCACTGTCTCTCAGCCGAACAACATCTCTGGTCTCACCACCGTCTTAAACACCTTTCCTTTCATTCTCGCTGATACTTGTATAGCGCTTTTCTATCTTTTGGCACACAAAGCGCTTTACACTGCTTCTTATTCTCCCATTCACACTCACAATCACACACACACTCATACACGGATGAGGGAGCTGCTATGCAGCTGGCCAACACTGACTGTGAGCAACTAAGTTGGTGTTCAGTGTCTTGTTCAAGCACACTTTGACATGTGACTGGAGGAGCCGGGATCGAACCAACAACTGCAAGATCATTTTATCTAAATAAAAATAGTCCTGATATTCATTACTGTGTGAGGTTTAAAATACATATAGAAATAAGACCCTATCACTCACTGTATGGTGCAAATGGTGTTTAAGTGTTTAGTGTGGAGACTGTGACGGAGTCCATCAAAATGTATAATGTTGTGGTTAAATCAGGCTAAAGTGTAACATGCAGACAGCTATTGCTGCAGCGTATTTAGAGCTATTAGCAATAAGCCTAAACTATGGTTAACAGATATATTGACAGTAGCTGACATTACCATTATTCTGCACTTCTCTGCTTGATAGACAGGTGTTTTTACTACACCATAAAGACCACAACACCGACTTCATAACCACTAATCCCACTCAGCACAGACAAGTGCAGATGAAATGCTTGAAACTGGTCAACATTCCTGCTTGGAATCACTACCACTGTCCAGCCCTATACTGGAGAGGCAGGGCCTCATAACAGAGCCTGCGTTGAGGGTGTTAAAGGGAATTTGTGTTTTTTTATCATGGTAACATTGACAGTCCTATAAATAATTTTTTGTGCTTTATTTGTGTCTTTTTATTTCTATTTTCCCCTCATGAGGTCCGGGTCAGACTCTGCTGTGTCCTGCGAGTCATTGCAGAATTAAACTGCTGCCATAATGAAATATCCATAATTGTAAATCGCACAATGTTGCACTTTGTCCTACCATGCCTTTATCATTCAGCTAATTATCACATTAATTATGACAATAAAAAAGGGCTTCTGCTGGCAATAGTGGGTCAACATCAAATTGAAGGACGAAGGAAGCAAATATGAATATTCAATTCAGGCTAGGCTAGTTTTCATTTGAAGGAATACTGAAACACACACACACACACACACACACACACACACACACCATTTGAAATGAGAGATAATCAGTGGAGCAGTTTTTCTCTGGGCCGCTCTTTGTTGATTTTTGACATAAGATTGGAAGAACTGACTTACACTGGAAGCTTTAAACTGCTGTAGAGTAATAACTACACTGTGCAAATAAATCACTAAATGCAGAGTACTGGGTCACATTAGTTCTTAAGTACCTCAAAGTCTACATTATTTTTGCATGTCATAATGTACCTAATATTATGTATCAATAACATTAATTCTTAGTGATATTTCGAATGCTGTCTTGGTGATTTAGTGTTTTGTTATACTAAAGAACAAAATGAATGGAATGCAAAAAGTATTTAAATTAGATTTCATATTAAAAACATCCAACTAGTCATTTTTGTTGCTTGCTCATTGGCAGCTGTAGTCACGTTGGATTCACAGCCCACACAATGGATTCTGATGACCCAGATTCACAGTACTAAGAACCTATCAAAATGTTTAGAGAAACTTCTCCAACTGTCCTTCAGCCTAACCCACTTCTCTGCTGTTAATCTGTGGGTCACTTTCTCCATTGTCTAGTTCAATTTTACCTCTGCATAGCTAAAAAAAAAATCACCTGCTTTAGTGTTTTATTTAACTCATATTCATATGTCTTGATTCTGGTTCTGCACTGGACTCCAGTGTAAATAATGTGAATCTAAGCTGACTCAAAGCAGCTTGCACCTTTAAACTCAGAAGAGTTTTGGGTGGAGCATTTCTTTAAAGAGTTTGTTTATATTTGCTAGTTTAGATCCAAACCCTGTGAATTCCTATCATGACTGTGAAAAAATGTAAATTGACAGTTTCCAAATTCCAGTTTGTGTCACCCGGACTATTTTTTTGTTTTACACATGCTTTCCTGATAGAAAGCAGGTGCTAAAAGTTACCTTGTGGCCCAACAAGCAACAGAGTGATCAGCTGTGACATCTGGTTTTAACACTTTCCCTTGTGGTTGTCTTGGAATCCAGCCTGCATTGGCTTATATTGCTACTGAAAAAGAAACACAGCTTTGCCAAGAGCTGCTGCGTTACCTGCCAGTTATGGTATACACACTGACCCATGCACACACACTAATGTTTGCAATAAAGGCCTTCTATGCCAGCTAATGCACATAACATCTGGAATGTGCAGTAAGGTAGGGTATGGCAGAGGGAAATGTGCAGCTAAGTCAATTTCATGATCCTGACACGTGTCTAAGAATACTCCCTTCTCTTTCTCACACACACACACACACACACACACACACACACACACACACACACACACACACACACACACACACACAGCTGCACATTACTGTACATTTCATGTTAGGCATGATTAGTTGAAGGGCTCTAATTGTTTAAGTTTTCTCATTCAACCATACAGTGTTGTATATGAGGAGGCTTTACTATTAACAGAAATGAGTGCACATTATGTCAGATCCTTTCTTTGTGCCCATTAATCATACAGAGTGTTATTGTAGCATTAAGCTGGCGGATAATGACTGGATGTTATAGCATAGTGTGAGTGCCTGAAGGTGATGGAGGCTGTAGCCAGAAGTAACAGGCTGGTGGTACAGAGTGGAGGAAAAGTAGCAGCCTATATTCAAGGAGCTCTGAAAAATACTGTAATCCACCAAGAACGGAGTGCACATACACAGTTACAGTCATCCATCCTGTAGCAGGCTGAGACATCAGCAGCATGCAAATGAGTATTATAACATTCATGAAGTTATTTTTTATTGGCCTGCTGCTGCTGCAGTAGACTGCATTCATTTTTACTAGGTGTACCTAATAAACTGGAAAGTGAAAGTGACACAGCTCTCTAGCTGCTGTAGTAATGTAACAGGACCAATGAGGAAGGTCAGGTGGTGTTGTTATTGTGGTTATAACCTGAACTAAATCTAACATGACCAGCTGGTACCAAGGTTTTGAATCAGGTTTGGACATGAATGTATGAATCATAAGTCAAATATATAATTCAGGGGTTGACAAAGCTGGAGTCCAATCAATGAAACATTAGTAGAGGTGTGTTTTAGGCCTTGACTCAAACAGAATCAGCTGGTGTGAACAATGCCTTGCAAAAAAGACATCTCAGAAGACCTACGATCAAGAGTTGTATATTTGCATGTGATGGAAAAGACTAACAGAGTAATGTCAGAGACATTAGCTATTGATCAGTCCACTGTTAGACTTTTGGTACTGTGGCTAGTCACTACAGAATTGGGCACCCAGCCAAGATCACTGAAGACTTGGAGGATTCATTAGAGTTGGTTAAAAATGTTTTAATGAGTCACGCATATGTAAACCATTGAACAGGCATGATATCTATGGCAGGACACCACGTAGGAAGCCATTTCTCTCCAGAAACACACAGTCCACAACACTAGTGAAAAAAATGTGTCGGTAAAATTGTTTGGTAAGAACACATAGCACCACTGTATGGTATCAAAATACAACCATGGACCAACATGGAAACATTGTACCAGCGCTGAAGTACAGTGGAGGGAGCATTGTCGTTTGTAGCTTCTGTGCTGCTTCAAATCCTGGACTGCTTTTCTCTGTGCAGAGGAAAATGAATTCCAATCATACAGAATAGAAACTGGTTAATGCAGCAGAACAATAATCCTAAACACAAACAAATCTACTACAGAATTGTGTTACTGTAGAGACACGAGATCCAGCTTTTGGAGTGTCCAAGTCCGAGCCTGACTGCAAGCCAACAGAGAGGCTGTGGAATGACCTGAACAGAGTTGTTTACTCCAGACATGCTAAGGATACGGCTGTGCTGAAACACTTCTTTAGGGACTAAAAATCCAACAGTTGTCCTGAACACTGTCCTAATCCACAGCTACATGAAGCACCTGCTTGAGGTTATTGGTGCCAAACCAATTTTTAAACCAGTTATTAAAATACGGTTGCCATTTCTTTTTCCGTCATCACTTCATGTTCACTGAAAACATGATCATGACTGTGTTTTATTAGCTTAGTTTATTGATAATTGTGACTTTGGTAAAGACCAGATCACATTTCATGACCAATTTATGCAGACACATTGCAAACAGTGCCATTACTTTTTCTTGCAAGTGTAAAGTTGCAAACTATCAAGGTGTCAGGTTGGTCCTGCTGTCTGCTTTCTTTTTGCCCCTGTTTTCCATTTTTCGTTCTACTGATTTTCTCCTCTGTGGGTGATTGGTTGTGCAGGTCGGTATTGAAGGCAGTGAAATTAGTCATTTTCCGACCAGTTCCCCTTTTTGTTTGCACTGTAATGTTTTGAATTTCAGAACTCTACCATGCGAGATATTCTAGTCTTTTCCTTTCCCTGTGTGGCCGCTGTACACAAGCAAGAGTGGCCGTGTACAGGAGCGGGCGCTTTATTAAACAGGTTATTATTATTTAACAGGTTTTAAACTCACATTCAAGAATGAATATAATAAACCATTAATAAATAATAATAATTTGTTTAAAAAGGTTTGTGCTGTGTAGGAAATGCTAAATGGCAAAAATATTACCATTCTCCAACTCTCTAACTCCAAATAGTCTTAAATATGTAACATAAAACTGCTGGGGGATACAACAGCTTCACAAACAACTTGTTTGTAATTATTTATTTATTTATTTATTTTTATTTAATAACAATGACAGAGATTTACTTCAGCCTCAGTCTTTCATTTATATATTACCTGTCATCTTGTCACTCTTCTCCGGGGGAGGAATCTTGGGTGGCCAATCAGATTTCGGGAGGGGCTAGTTCCACCCCCGGCCTCACCACTCACCCTGCTCCTGCACCTGTGATCACCTGATCAAAGTCACTTTCTTTCTTTGCCATTTTTTGGGCCAGGACTGGATACTGTGACCTGTGGAGACCGCACACAGCTGCATGTACGGTGAATTGTTACTATCCATCGCTTGTCTAAAAAAAAACATATTTCTGATTGCATGATTGCACTGGTTAGCTCTGATTTAACACTACATACTCTACACTAATCTACCACAAGATTATTACAACCTGGTGGTTTTAATATAAAAATATTATATGCCTCAGAAAAATATTCTAATATGCTATATGCTGATGTTTCAATATGGGTTAACTGGCTGTCGGTAAATAAAGTAGTTTAAATCAGTTCCATCTTTAACAGCAGTGATCTTTGACCCTGTTTTTTAATTACTGTAAATGTTTTGCTATAATTACCATAATCAGTGTTGTTTTAAATAATTTTTTCTTGGTGGAATACTTTTACGTACTTAAAGGATGCCTTCACTGATTTTGAACTTGCTTTTTTTTTTGGTTCGATTTGCGCAGTACATGTACAAAAATGCCATTAAACATCAGTGTGACTTCCCTAAATTAATATATTGCTTTGCTTCAAGCTTAGAAAGCCTCCAGATGACATCACTTGGAGGAACCTTCGGTTCAGATTATGTCATCTTGTTGCTCAAACTGTGGAGTTTGTAATTATAGTCTTTATATTTCCCCTGAAGCTCCCCCAGATCACATCATTTGAACTCCTGATGATGTAAAATTCTTCCTGGTGATGTCATCTGGTTGAAGTAGAGAATTCTACATCAGAGGGAAGTTTAAAAGTATTATTGCACATTTACATCCTAAACTAAAGTCATAGTTGAAAATTGGTGCAGTCAGCCTTTAAGTACTAAAAGAAGAGGTATTTGTAGTGAAGAACGGTTGAGGCCAGTACTTGCACTTCTGCATGTATATTGAGTCTGTGTACTTGTACCACCTCTGCACATATTGCTGTGTATTTGCCTGTGTATTTCAAGTGCTCAGTCTATACTATATCACAAGTACTCTTTTTTTTTTGCAGTGACCTTCGACCTATGGATAGTAGCATTTTATTATTAGTGGGTTGGAGAGCTATAAAGAGTTCTTCAAATCTCACTGCCTACTGTTAAAGCCTTTGTTCACTGCACATGGTTTATTGACACCTACATTTGGCCTACACCAAAAAAATCAATAGGTACATTTATTTTGCACATAATGTTTTAATAGACTTTAAAAATAAAAGCAGGCCTGGAGAATACATTTGTCTTTTAAAATGTGATAATGTTGATTATCTTATATTTACTATTTAATTAACACTAGTTAATGAGTTTGTAAGACCGGAGTAGAAAACTGGATTTCTGCCAGTAGTGGAACAATGTTGAGTATAACCATGAAAAATAAAAACAAAACATTAACAAATGTTGCCCCAAATGCTTTGAGACACAATTACGGTGACTTAGAGCTTTATAGCATTTAGTACTTAAATCTTTAAAACATTTCTCCACCCCACATTTTGGAATGAAGACATTTGTGTAACGGTGTGTCTGGCTGATATCATTGTAGAAGATTAATCTAATACAGTTACAGTCTCCAACACCTTTTCTCTGATTGGAAATATATTGTGCATCCTGACAGATTTCAGGATCAACTATTTCAGACATCAGAACCAGCCACCTACTTTAAACCGAGGGTTTAAACTGAACTAAGTGTGAGTCACAGTTTTCAGTGACCACGCACCATTCCAAGAATCTCTTACTGTGCCAGACGGTAAAAAACAGACTGTACTTTGTACATGTAGCCTTGGATTTTTTTTCTTATAAGTTGGTAATAATTTCTCAATGTCAGTTTTCCATCTAGAAATAGACACATCAATCAAGCTTGAGACCCTTGTTTACATTTTAAAATGTGAGGTTGCATACACCATCTTTAATTGTTACAGATGTAACTGTCAACTGGTTTTCTGTTGAGACTCAGCTGTTGACATGTTATAGAGTCCTGACTCTTTCTGTACCTTTTCATTAAACCAACCTTTTTATTGTTGCTCTCAGACTTAATGATTACTTTAATGATTGATCATATTACGTAACCTTGTCACTGGATCTGAGCCTTTTCATAACGTCAAGAATTTCAGAATGTGTATTTCACCCAGAGCTGTGAGCCATAGTTGAGTAATCTTGCAAACTTGATGACCTTACTTAACCCTTATAGATTATTTACTTCACTGTACTGTGTGTGTGTGTGTGTGTGTGTGTGTGTGTGTGATTTCTAGCCTCACCCCTAGAACAGGAAGGTTGTTAGTGTGTTTGTGTGCATGTGTGTGTCTTAAGGATGCTAAACAAGCAGTAAAGCGTGTATGGTTGGTAAAGAAGAAAAAGTCCTGGTGTCAGCCTTCTGTCTTTACCTTTCACCACAATAATAATGATGGCGTGTGTGTACCTGTATGTATGTGATTGTCTGACGTTATCATCCCTCAGGGAATTTAACTGGATCTATTCTTCACAATACAACTGCACAGACAAACAATTTTCTGTCAGTGATTGACAATCACAAAAAAGAGAATAGAAGCATTCTTGTGAAAATTTGTGGCTCTTCTGAGCTCCCTAAAAATAGGGGTGTTTTTAAAAGTTGCAACATATTTCATAGATCCAGTTATATCTGCTTTAGAGCCTCGTTCCAGGGACAAAGGGGGCATAAATTGCCTGCCAGGGAGCCCTATGAAAAAATTTGATATGAGCAGAAATACAGTACACTGAAACACTTCTGCGTATTTAAATCACACATGAATAAATAAAAACACAGCTACATGGTATCTTTTTTTGTGATACTTCAGTGGAAATGTTCTGCTCGAGTGGTGAGATCAGTCCTCATCCTTTAAATCAAATCTGCCAGTTTAAAGAATTTGCCAGAGAAGTGATCTAAATTTTTTTTACCTTAACTCCAAAATTGACACTGCATTTGTTACAAGATGTGTGAGTTCTACTAAACAGAAACTGTCACTGTCCAGAAATAAGGTAATACAGATTCATCCTCTATCACTGGCCTATGATTTCACCACGCATCAATAGCAACACATCATTTGGAAAATATGTCACTAAAGAAACAAGCAGAGGTGATCATAAGACTCTGGAGATGATTCAGGCAAAGAAACCAATTGTCACCAATTAACCCAACATGCACTGCTTTGGGCTGTGGGAGGAAACCTACACAAGCACAAGGAGAACATATAAACTCTGTGAAGCAGCAGCATTAACCACTCCGCGACAATGCTGCCCTATTTCACAAATATATGAATAACAAAACATAATGCTTCAATTATTTTATATTTATATTAAATTCGTTTTTCTAAATAAAAGGGTCAAGGAACACTCACACAGTAAAAAAGACCTCAGGCAATAGGTTAATCACTGACGTTCTCTGACAACTGAGGACATTTATTTAATCAAATTGACAGTATCTCTATACAAACAATGCACTAATGATTCCAGGCAACAAACCCAATTCTGTCATGAAACTTTTTTCCTGCAGTGCTATTATCTTGAAACAAAGCAACTATAAGGCACTGAGCTCAAAAGTGAAATTGACCAACCAACAACCCGGTTTGATCCCCAGGTCCTCCTGTCACATGTTGAAGTGTCCTTGAGCAAGACAATGAACCCCAACTCAGTTTCTCCAGGCCAGCTGCATAGCAGCTCCCCCATTGGTATGTGGTTGTGAGTGTGAATGGGTGAATGAGAAGCAGTGTAAAGTGCTTTAGGTACCAATAGGGTTGAAAAGTGCTATATAAACTGGTAGACTTTTTGTAAATCCCTCATTTTACGCTGTACGTGCCTCCTGTTAATTAAGACTTTGCATTCCTGAGTTCTGATTATTAGCATAAACAACACTCTTAAAATCACCATTTAAAACTTGTTTTCTTCCCTGGGAAAGTTTTATTCAAACAATTTCAGATATGAGTAAAACAAGTTATTTCAAAGTGTGGATCTTCAACTCAAACTTCCATTTATCCAGAGTTGGGTTGTTTTAGTAAGGTTTTCCAGATATCCCTCTTCCTAGCAACTATTTCCAGCTCCCCCAGTGGGATTCTGAGGTGTTCCCAGGCCAAATGAGATATATGAAATATATCTTGATGTAAAAGACCAGCTCTACTCTAAGTCCTCTCCAGATGTCCAAAGCTTCGTTGGCTCTCTAAGGCCTGGCCAGGCCATACAGACAAAACTCTTTTCAGCCACTTGCATTCGAAGTCTTATTCTTTTAGTTAATACCCAAAGCTTGTGACCATTGGTGAGGGTTGGAACATGGACTGACTGGTAAATTGACAGTTTTGCATTTGGGCAATAACTTTAATTCAATTTCATTTCAGTTCAGTTTATTTGTATGTAATGCCAAATCACAACAGAGTCATTTCAAGGCATTTTACATTCTCAGTTCAAGACCTCAAGAATTAGAGAGAAATCCAACAAATCCTCCTTGAGCAGCACTAGGTGAAGTTGGAGAGTAAAACCTCCCTTTAACAGAAGAAACCTCTAACAAAAACAGGCTCAGGGTGGATGTCCATCTACCTCAACCGGTCAGGGTGACTTGAAAGTGGAGAGAGTTATTTCAGAGGAATGGGGTACGATAGGACAAGGCCCTTTAGCAAGCTGACTTCTTTTTTAAATCTGGGGACAGACAGGAGCCCTGCACTCTGGGAGTAAAGACTATGAGATGGAACATAAGGTTTAAGAAGATCAGGCAAGTATGAAGGCGCCATTCCATTTGGGATTTTGTAAGTCAATAGAAGCTCTTTAAAGTCTGAACTGACGTGGATAGGGAGCAAAAGCAGGGAGGCTAAAATTGATGTAATATGGTCACATTTTCTGGATTTAGTTAAGATTCTATTTTGCAGTAGTCTTGACCATTTAAAGACTTCTAGTACTAGCTCAAGGGAGGCATGAAAAAAGAACATAACAATGGTCCATTCTGAATGATGCAAAGCCAGGAATTAACATCTCTACGTTGGCTATGGACGGAGAACAACAAATTTTAGCAAGAGAATGTTATGTACAAATAAAGAAGGTTTTATAAAGTTGGACAGTTAGTAGAGAATTTTCACAAATGAAGTCTCCATGACACCCTACCCACCATTTCGAATATATTAGCACCACTTTAAAATATACTCCCAATAAGTAATAATGACCCTAGTTCCACACTTATCCACTAATTATTGCCTATTAAACCTAATTAAAACAGACATAACATTCAAAAGTAAGGCAATAGGATCAAGAATTAAGAAAGGAATATCCTATCTCATACACCCAGATCAGACCGGCTTTACTAAAGGTCGACATTTAGCTATTAACACCTGCAAACTATTCATCCCAAAGCAGCTTTACAGTAATTAAAAACACAGCACTGTTCTATCCCTGTACACAACTGGAAATTCTATTTCCCAATAAAATTGCATTTATTAATTTGATAAAAACACAATACTACTCACCAAAAGTCATCATTACAAATGGAAAAATTTCACCATGGCTACCATTACACAGGGAGACCAGGTAAAGATGAAGGATTTAAGTTTAAAAGGTTATTGTAAGAATGCACAACTTCTACCACTGTTTATACAGTACATCACCAAAAAAGGGTAAAGGGTAAAAAAAAAAGGGTAAACAGGGTAAAATTAAGAAGATGCTTATGTGTGTGCACTTATGGTTGTCAGGGATTATGTAAAAACATTTTGTTAAGGAAAAAATGTCCAGTGTCTTGGATTCTGAACAATTGTAGATTAACTTCTAACTTAGATATATTTAAGTAAATGTGAAACATTGACTATTTATTGTTAAAAACACTGCATTTACATCATCTCAGATTTATTTTTTTCAGTGAACGTACACACCTACCAATGATGGATATAAGAAATTGCTGCAATTGCTGCATCTGTATCTGTTTAATTGGTGTGTGGGGTCTTTGGAAGCGCTGCACTTTCTCAACAACAGCATCGTTTGTCAAGCTGAAACCCTTGTGCCTGTCACTTTTCTCACTCTTTTCCCTTCTCCTCCAGTCTCTACTGACCCTAGGTTAAGACACCAGTCTTTTAGCCTCCATACTACTTGCAGAGAGCCAAACAAACAAGCCAGTGGATGCAAAATGCTTGTCCTCCATCTGTCCCCTCCATCTTTTTCTGTCCAGGCATAGAATAGGACTCCTCTGTTGTAACCACGGTAACTCCTGTTGAGAGGCAGGTTGAGATGTGATTTTACACACACACACACACACACACACACACCCTTAATTAACCAGTGACTTTTATTACTGAGGGGTAGAAGGAAAAGGGGGTAAAGTGGATTAGTGTTTTTGTAGCTTAGTGCTTGTAACAAAAAGGAGCAATGCACAGATTTTACGCTGCGTTGCCTCTTCCTGGGAAAAGTCACTTTTTGTTTTCCAAAAAGGTCACAGTACAACTGCTTTGTCTCAATGCTATGTCATGTCCTCAAAGCTCTGTCCAAATTGTGTTGTTCAACGAATCACACACAAACACATGATTAGAATCCGAATAATTAGCATACGCAGTTAAAGAACCAGAAATAAAAGAGGCCAGTGTTGTTTTCATTTGTACCTTTGTGTTGGTGATGCCGGGAGTCAGAGGACTGTAGTTGGTCATGTGACTGCTTTTCATTGCAATAGATTATTTAGATTGTAAATAAGATTTTAGCGGGGCAGGGCATGGAAACATCTAGTTTTGAATGAAATTACTCAGAAAACAAGGAAACAACAACAAAGTTTTTAAATCTGTGGGGAAATGGACTTAGTTCAGTGGGAGGTACTGCTCTTAGTTGCAGTAAAAAAAAAAAACACCACCACACAGACAAAGAAAGCCCCAGATATCCAAAAATTGATGTCAGGGGACGGGCTACAAGAACACTGCCAGGTCACTGAACATCTCATAGAGTACAGGTAAACCTCACATTATCTCACAATCTCTTGATCATGGCACAGATACTGTATCAATCAGCCTAGAGAAGAAGTCTTCTTCGTGTTTGGCCTGTTGAACCATGGGGATGCACCACCTTTCTTCTTTGTATTCTGCAGACATATCACCTGTCTGATTTATGTGCTGTGATGTGACACCATCATCACTGTGGTTGCAGAGTTGAACTGCGAACATTTACACTGACAGTGAAAGTACAAATGTTTGGTTTGTTCACGGTATCCAATCACCACCTCTCTCTGATAGAAGTCCTTCTTTGTGAATTTTGGGGCTGCAGGCATACATGAAACATGCACTGACACAAGACTTTGGAAATAATATTAACATAATGCTTGTGTGTGTGATCTCACATAGCAATGTAGTCAGCATCACTTGTCATCCTCTGGTTAAACAAATGACCAGTTCTGTGTTCTGAGATCTGTGGGGTGGTGCTGAGCCATTGGGGCCAAGTAGGTCAGTCTGTATTTTGCATCTCACTCAAATGCAAAACAGAACTTAAGCAATTAATGACTGTGTATTTTTATGTACTACATATTTCTGGATTTTGCTTTGAATTTCTCCAAAGCTGAAGTTTGTTGCGGGTGGCAGCACAGCCCATGAAATACAGCTGCTTCAAAAAGTATTGGAACAGCAAGGCCAATTCGTGTTTGTTATTTAACGTAGCAAGGCATAAATATGTTACATAAACGCTGTAATTCTGAAGTTTTATCTGATATCCATCTTTTCACTGAACTTAAACTCAATTGACTTAAGTGTACAGCAAATACTAATAAATTTAAATGTTATTATTAATACTTTGGAGGCTATAATTCTCTACATCTATTAAAACAGGACAAAAGCTCTCCAGGATCATGTGGTTGTATGTCTTAGTGAAAGCAGCTGTATAAAATTCCTTATCTTTGAACATCATTCTGGAATCTTCTCAAAATGTGGTTACGTGTACTTAAATCTAAATGTAACACTTTATTGAAACTGCTGCTTCATGAACTCAGATAACCTACAAACCTCTCTGTGTTCTGGTAAAGTCCCAGTTTCTAGAAACTAGCGTGAATTAAGTAGTTTGTCCCAAATGCGGGTCACAAACAGGTCAGACTGCTGGGGGGTTATTCACATACAGTATATATATATATATATATATATATGCACAATGTTTGATATTAATGACTTTTGTCCTTAATCCTGCCATGTAATTGCCCAACTTTGTGTTTGGCCCAGAAATTACTGACATGAATGGAATTATACTGGAATCACATACATATTTACAATGTAGGACAAACTTCAGTTGAATTTTAAGCTGCACTGCAGAAACGTTGTCAAAGTAGTGAAGAATCTGCAGTAAAGATACTGTGCTCTGCTGTTTCTGTCTCTTCTGAGGTGGTGTGGAATCTTTTTGCAGTGCAGGGAAATGTGCTTAGAGCTGCTGTCCTCATTGTCATGTGGGCTCTACAGAAAAGCCAACACAATGTCACACTCTTCTTTTTAAAAATATCCTTCCCAGATCGCCTTGTCTGTGTCCCATGTGGATGATTAGGGCAAATTGCCTGCTGAATCCCCACTTGGCCTTTCCCCCATTGATTTGGGTGTAGGTGACATGCCAGCAAAACAACCCCACAAATACTTCAAACATGCACAGATACAGTAAATACAAATACACATATCAGATGTAAATGCAGGCAGAAGCAGCATGCTGTTTGTGGAGAGGTTGTTTAACCCCACAGGGAGTCAACAGGGACAAGAATAACTCTTACCATGGCTAAATGTCACTCTACGTAGTGTGAGTACTGTGTGTGTGTGTGTGTGTGTGTGTGTGTGTGTGTGTGTCGTATATCTGTGTGTCAAATACCTTACTTACTTTTACTTTTAGATGAAAGAGCCAGGGGCCACAGCTGCTTTCCCTGTGGTCCTTCAGGAACACTCTGGGATGCCTCTGACTGCTTTTAATAAACACTACTCTAGTCCCCAGGCTGATTATTTTTAGATGTGATATGTTGAAATATTGTCCTGGAATTCAAGGATGTTTACTGTGTATCTATAAAATATGTACAAAGCCTTACTAACTAATAACAAAGGTCTGGTCCATCAACGGGGTAATATTTCGAGGGAGGCTCCTTTGGAGTGTATGAGCGAATCAGGACAATCGATCCTCCCTACTCTGTATATTGGTGTTTAGATCGGAGGACTTGTTGCTTCTGCTATGACTGCGGTGATAGAATTAAAGTTAATGTCAAAAAATGTCTCATTGAGTTTAATAGTGCCTGATTATGATGCCTGGGCTGTCAACATTACTTTTTCTAAATTTAGCATTAAGTCATAACACATTTGCATCATACAGTCCCAGAGGTAGCTGGCTAATTAAAAAGTAAATTCTGTCTCTGATGCACAGGCGTCTCAGGATCTTCTTGAGTGAGGATGCATCACTGTGCTGGATTTTCTGTAACTGCAGTATGACTTATGCAAGTTGCATAAGTTATAAGTGACTCATAAACAGCTTCTAAATAGTCTGTTTTCTGGGTGAGAAGAGACTGATGACTGGACTAATTCTGCTGCAGTCTGCCCCAGATGGACCTCTCTGTGTATCGTTGGGTTTCAGCTCATACTGCAGTCAGTGCAGTCCTGCTAACTATCCAGTTACCTTGAATACCACTGGCTGTACTATGAGGAGTAAAGGCACTATAGACCTGTTTCACTAACTCTAACCAAGTGCTGCCAGTGTCTATACACAGTCACTAAAGATGTTGTCTCTACAAGGGGCTTCAATATAAAAGGTAATTTAACAGTTGCTGTTTCACATTAGTTGCTTATTATTGTAATGTTCAAGAAACATGATTGAATATCTCTTTGGTTAAAACCATGTTGGTGCAAAGATTAGATTGTTTTTTAGTTTTTTAAGCTGCATGCTTCATAGATAAGACCTAATAAACACAAACATGTACAAATACATCAGTGTGTATGTGTGCAATTACACACAAGGTGAGTTTAGTGTCATCGAGGGGGTGCTGAGACACTTTGATGGAGATGGATGCGGTGATATTTTGTCAGCAGCAGGAAGACATCAGTTGACTCTAGCTTTGATTTATTCTTTGACATGCAGTGAGGAAGCCTGCCTGTCTTCCCTGCAGATGTGTCCCCTGACAACAAGCAGAGCTGTCTGTTTTCAGTTAGAGCTGTAACGCTATCAGTACTGCCCAAAGATTTCAGAAACTAGATTTAGCTGCCATTTTTACAGCTGCATCAGGCAGTTTGTAATGCAAACGTGTAAAAGTGTAAGTGTTGTCACTGTGAATCACACACTAAGTCACAAAATATATGTGTGTGAAATCTGCTTTTCCCCCAATTAAATTTGATCAGGAGAATGATTATCTGATCTTATTAACTACTTTAAAGTTTTTGGAGCTGAAACAAATATGCACATTTTTGGGCAGATGATAAATTGACAATGTAGCAACAAAACCAAACCAGCTCTGATGAGCTTGAATATAACTATCTTTGCAAAGTCTACCACCATCTGTCCTTCTGCATTACTGTCCAGAAGACCAAATCTGCCCATCACATTCTCATCACCTCTGTTCCCTTCACCTACATGTCCTTTGAAATCTTCTCCAATCAGCACTCTCTCACCTGTGGGGATGCTCTGCATCACTTCATCTAACTCACCCCAGAATTTCTCCTTCTCTTCTAACTCACATCCTACCGGTCGTGCATCATGCCTCCAATTTCCAGCGTCCTATTGGATACACCTCCAGAAGATTCCTCACAAAATCCTCTTTCAGGATAACTCCTGCTGCATTTCTCTTCCTATCTGACCCATGGTAGAACATCTTGAACCCTGCTCCTAAGCTTCTAGCCTCGCTACCTTTCCACCTGGTCTCCTGGACACACAGTATATCCACCTTCCTTCTCTGCATCATGTTAACCAACTCTCTACCCTTTAATGTCATAGTCCCAACATTCAAAGTCCCTACTGTCAGTCCTACATTCTTGACTTTCCTCCTCTCTGTGCCTACGAACTCGCCTTCCTTCTCTCCTTTCTCAACCAACAGTAGCCCAGTTTCCACCAGCACCCTATAGGCCAACAACACCAGTGGTGGTCATTGTTAACCCGCGCCGTAACTGATCTGGTATGGAAGTCATGATTCACATGTTTAATTTGGCATGTGTTTTACGTCGGATGCCCTTCCTGACACAACCCTCTGCATTTATCCAGACTTGGGACTGGCACAAGAAGACACTGGCTTGTGCCCCCTTGTGGCTGCATTATGAATATAAATTTTAAAAGGGCTGAGTTTACATCTGGGGTCCCAGAGTTTGTGAGCAAGAGCTACTGTAGACAAAATAGCTGACAGCTGTGGTGGCGCAGTGTGGTGTGGTTTTGTCTGGAATGGAACAATATGCAGAATAATAATGACATTTATTTTTTACTTTTTGTCATTTTAATTTAGTTTAGCTAAAGAGAGAGAAATCTGAAAGGCAAACATCTTTGTGATGTTGCAGTACAATGCCGGCAGGTTAAGTGCATATAGTTACAAAGAAGTTTTGATAACATGAAACACCTACTATATCCCAATACACCAGTCAGCTTCATTTATTTCTTTATTTGTTTTGAGACTTCAGTTTCTGTTTATATTGGGATTTCTTAGGTGATATTTTGTGCACAATACATATATACAATTAGCCCACACAAGCACAGGGAGAACACGCAAACTCCACACAGAAAGGCCATGGTGGGAGCTGGGGACACAAACCTGCACAAACCTTCAAGCTGTGAGGTGCCAGCACAAACCACTCTACCTCTGTCCTGCCCCCCTTTACTTTCACCAGTCATTTTTATAGTTTTGGTTTACTTTTTATTTCATGGACTGTTCTTATTTATTTTGTTTTAGTATATTTTTGTATAACTTATAGTTCAAAAGGAAAGTAAAAATAAGGACCACAGTGGTGTAAATAATATACTATTTATAATATCTAAATAATTTGCTGCAATTTCCTTCAAATCTTAATGTGGAAGGTGTTTTAGAAATCTTTCCCTCTCGCTTAGTCAAGTGTTACTAGACTTTTAAGATTAAAGACAGGACTCAGTGTGATGAACGTATTAGACAAGAATGGGACAACATTCCTATTCCTAAACTTGAGCAACTTGTCTCCTCAGTCCCCAGACGTTTGCAGACTGTTATAAAAAGAAGACGGGATGCCACACAGTGGTAAACGTGTTGATGCCATGAAATTTAAAATCAACTTATTTTTCCCTTAAAATCATTTTAAGGGAAACATTTTCTCAGCTTAAACATTTGATATGTCATCTATATTGTATTCTGAATAAAATATAAGTTTATGAGATTTGTAAATTATTGCATTCCTTTTTTTATTCACAATTTGTACCATGTTCCAACTTTTTTGGAATCAGGTTTGTATCTCAGTTTAATACTTGCCAGCATGGAGAAGGACACATGGATGTCAGTGTCTTCTGCCTTGTATGTCTCAAACCCCTTCTACTTCTACTTAAACTTCAACAAAGGACCCACCCTCACAAAACGTACATACAGTAATCAGTCCTCATTCCTTTTCCTTTTGAAGTCGTTTGTCCTTTGAATTTGGAAACAATGAAATCATTTTATTGTATCTTACTTGTAGAACTTGTGACACTAGAACCCACTATCTCCTACATAGCCCATATAACAACAAAGTCCCTAAGGTGATCTTAAGCAGTCCTCTAAACTTGACACACCCTGTGACTTCTTGTCGTCTCTGTGTCCTTGTCAATAAGCCCATGATGTTTGTCTGTTTGCTAATTATTTAACCATATGACAAAATTTACTCTATTACCCCACAAAGTCAAGACAGTGATGGAATATTTGAGCCATTTAGGCCACGTTATGAACAGGCATTAACAATATGACATTTTAACTAATATGACAATATGACGTTTAACTAATACATTAATAGTCAGTGTAATTATATTCATATGATTTTAAAAATGTCTCCACCACTGTGCTGCCTCCCACACTCAATGATTCAAATAATCAGTCTGTCATGACCTGATGACCTTATCAACACTGGCTCACGCTATCATCATAGGTCAGGCCTACTTCCATATCTGATAACTACTAATCATTTAATCAGTCAGGTCCTAAATCAGTCAGGATGTCCCTTCATTTCTTCTGGCCCTCAGGCAGCACTGCATTTACAACAGACATGCTGTGGTGGAAGTTACTGCATGGGCTCAGAAACACCACCACATTTCTCCATTTCAGTATTTAAAAGGTTATTCTTCTTCAATGTCTAGTCAAATAGGTTTTCAACAATTTGCATATCATTGCTTTGCTTTCTTAAATCTTCTCTTATTTATAATAAACACACTGTAAAATATTTAAGGCATTTTTATAATCAGCAATCCTACTGTGGTTTAAGGTTATTGAGCAGGAGCAGAATGGCTGCTGGACATTTCATTAGTCACAGAGAACAAGCTACAGTAGTCTTTTCACCTGGGACCTCCTCCTGGATCTGCTTCCATCTTGTCATTACTTTTCCCCGTGACACATCCACCTCGTCTGGCCACTCCACTACCTTTTCCAGAAACCATGGTTACGCAGTGTTGTGTTTACTAGTGGATGCACTAAGGACAGGGGAACCTTGCCTAGCGACCGGCACGACGACACGACACACTGAGTGCTTTAGCAGTAGTTTGGTTGGCTCAGCTAGCCGAGCCGCCCCTCTCCTCCATCTGTTAAGACAGTTTATTTGTTGTCTGCTTCTGCTGTGGATCATGGTGACGATAAAACATTGGCACCATTTCAGAAACAAATATACAGTAGGGAACAGCACAGATATTTTAAGTTTTAATTCTGCTGACCTTTCTCAGAACCTCCCACAGCAAATCCAGTTTCTGTTGGTTACATTTTGTTGCACATGTTTCACTTTATTAATTTGTTATTAAACTATGTTAAACTGTTATTGAGCTCCAACAGTGTAAACATTTACCTTGACTTTTCCTCGCCTCACACAAACTGGACCAGTACTGCAATTAGGTGCAATAGACGTACAGCTACACTTGTTTATAGTTCTACTACTAGTAGTTTAATACAATTGCATGAATAAAATTGAAACTGGAAAGTTTACAATGATCCTTAAAGATTAGAACAGTAAAGGAAAAAGTTGCATGTCAGATCAGGTTAAAACAATAAGTTGACTGATGCTGTATTGTTAAAAACAATTGGGCATTGTCATCTGGACTATGCCGCTACCTTTAATTCAATTCAATTCCATTTATTTATATAGCTCCAATTCACAGCAAAGTCATCTCAGGGCACTTTACAGAATAAAGTCAAGATTATAAAGATGCATAGAGAGAACCCAACAATTTCCCCAGGAGCAAGCCATAGGCAACAGTGTAGAGGAAAAACTCCCTTTAACGGAAGAAACCTCCAACAAAACCAGGCTCAGGGTGGACGACCATCTGCCTTGACCGGTTGCGGTGAGTGGAAAGGGGAGAGAGAAAAGAACAGAGCAACAAAAGCAACAACAAAACTTCAGGCAGGTTGGTAGGACCAGTAGCTGCACGATGGAAGACACACAACTTCAAAGCCGGGGACACCTGCAGAAAGAGACAGAGAGAGGGGGACAGAGAAGTGGAAAAACAACTACGGGAGAAAACACACAGAGTTAATGTCATACAGTGGTGACAATTGCAGGGTGAGAGGAGAGGAGAGAGGGTCTAGAGGAGGAAATTTCAATTCAATTCAATTCAACTTTATTTTTATAGCGCCAATTTACAACAAAGTCATCTCAAGGCACTTTACAGAATAAAGTCCAGAGTACAGAAGTATGTAGAAGCAACCAAACAAATCCCCCTTGAACAAGCCATAGGCAACAGTGAAGAGGAAAAACTCCCTTTAACGGGAGAAACCTCCATCAGAACCAGGCTCATGGTGGGCGGCCATCTGCCTTGACCGGTTGGGGTGAGTGGAAAGTGAAGAGGGAAAAGAAAAGAGTAACAAAAAACAACAAAACAACAAAAAAGCAACAACAAAACATTATACAGGTTGGTAGGACACAAAATTAATAGCATACAGTGGTGACACATAAATGTATAGAGAAAAAGAGGAGGGGAGCTCATTGCACTTGCAGGAGTCCCCCAACACTCTAAACCTATAGCATCTTAAGTAGGAGCTAGTTCAGGTTGAGTGAGCAGTTTTAACTATAAGCTTTATCAAAGAGGAAGGTTTTAAGCCTAGTCTTAAAAGTAGAGAGGGTGTCTGCTCCCCGAATTTGGATTGGAAGCTGGTTCCACAGGAGAGGAGCTTGATAGCTAAAGGCTCTGCCTCCCATTCTACTTTTGCAAACTCTGGGAACCACAAGTAGGCCTGTATTCTGGGATCAAAGTGGTCTAATCGGGCGATACAGAACTATGAGATCTTTTAAATATGATGGAGCTTGACCATTAAGAGCTTTGTATGTAAGGAGGAGGGTTTTGAACTCTATTCTAGATTTTATGGGAAGCCAATGGAGAGAAGCTAGTGAAGGTGAAATATGATCTCTCTTTCCTAATCCAGTCAGCACTCTTGCTGCAGCATTTTGGATTAATTGAAGGCTTTTTAGAGAGTTATTTGGACACCCCAAGAGTAGGGAATTACAGTAGTCCAACATAGAAGTAACAAATGCATGAACCAGTTTTTCTGCATCACTTTGAGATAGGATGCTTCTAATTTTAGCAATGTTCCGTAGGTTGAAGAAGGCTGTTCTAGAGATTTGTCTTATATGTGACGTAAACGCCAAATCCTGGTCAAAAATAACTCCAAGGTTCCTCACCGCAGTACTGGAGGCCAAAGTTATGTCATCTAAAGTAATTATATTTCTCATGTTTTTAGGCCCAAAGAGAATTATTTCAGTTTTGTCTGAATTTAGAAGTAGGAAATTGTAGGACATCCAGGTCTTTAGGTCTTTTAGACATGCTTCAAGTTTGACTAATTGGTTAGTATCTTCTGGTTTCACAGATAAATAGAGCTGGGTATCATCTGCATAGCGGTGGAAGTTTATGGAATGGTTCCTAATAATTTTGCCTAAAGGTGACATATACAGATTGAAAAGTATTGGTCCTAACACAGAGCCCTGTGGAACTCCATAACTAACTTTGATGCATAAAGAAGAGTCATCATTAACATGAACAAGTTGGAATCTGTCTGACAGATAAGATTTAAACCAATGTAATGTGGTTCCTTTAATCCCAAATCCATGTTCTAGTCTCTGTAATAAAATGTTGTGGTCAATGGTGTCAAATGCGGCACTAAGGTCTAGTAAGACGAGTACGGACACAAGTCCATTATCTGAAGCCAGGAGAAGATCATTGGTGACTTTTACCAGTGCTGTTTCTGTACTGTGATGAGCTCTAAATCCTGACTGAAAGTCTTCATACAAATTATTCCTGTAAAGGTGATCACATAATTGTTTTGCAACTACTTTTTCAAGGATTTTAGAAATAAACGGGAGATTTGATATTGGTCTATAGTTGGCTAAATCACCTGGATCAAGACAAGGTTTTTTAAGTAATGGTTTGATTACAGCAATTTTATAGGCCTTTGGCACATAGCCAGTATCTAAAGATAGATTGATGATATCTAATATGAACGTGTCTATTAAAGGTAGAACATCTTTAAGCAATTTGGTTGGAACAGGGTCTAAAAGACATGTTAGTTTTGAGGAAGCAATAGTTGAACTTAGCTCAGTGAGATCTATGAGTGAAAAGCAGGAGCTCAGTGCATTGGGGGGTGGGTCCCCCAGCAGTCTAAGCCTATGGCAGCATAACTATAACTAACTATATGCATTTTAAAAGAGGAAGGTTTTAAGCCTAGACTTAAAAGTAGAGAGTGTGTCTGCTTCTTGAATCTGAACTGGGAGCTGGTTCCACAGGAGAGGAGCTTGATATCTAAAGGCTTTGCCTCCCATTCTACCTTTGGAAATTCTGGGAATCACAATGAGGCCTGCATTCTGAGAGCGAAGTGGTCTACTGGGATGGTATGGTGCTATGAGATCTATATATGATGGAGCCTGAACATTCAGAGCTTTATATGTAAGAAGAAGGGTTTTAAATTCTATTCTAAATTTAATGGGAAGCCAATGGAGAGAAGCTAGTGAAGGTGAAATATGATCTCTCTTGCTAGTTCCAGTCAGCGCTCTTGCTGCAGCATTTTGGATTAATTGCAGGCTCTTTAGGGAGTTACTGGGGCATCCTGAAAGTAGGGAATTACTGTAGTTCAACCTAGAAGTAACTAATGCATGGACCAGTTTTTCAGCATCACTTTGAGACAGGATGCTCCTAATTTTGGCAATGTTCCGTAGGTGGAAGAAGGCTGTTTTAGAGATTTGTTTTATATGTGAGTTAAAGGACAAATCCTGATCAAAAATAACTCCAAGGTTCCTTGCAGTAGTACTGGAGGCCAGACTTATGCCATCTAAAGTAACGATATGGTTGAACATCATATTTCTGAGATTTTTGGGGCCAAATACTATGACTATTCAGATTTGTCTGACTTTAGAAGTAAAAAATTGTGGGACATCCAGGCCTTTATGTCTTGTAGGCTTGAAGCTTGATTAACTGCTTTTTTCCCAGCATAGCAATGCAAATTTGGAGTGTTTTCTAATAATTTTCTAATAAGGAGACACATATAAAGTAAAAAGTATTGGTCCTAACACAGAGCCTTGTGGAACTCCATAGCTAACCTTTGTGTACATGGAGGATTCATCATTAACATGAACAAATTGAAATCTATCAGATAGATAAGATTTAATCCAACTTATTGCAGTTCTTTCAATCCCAATTTCATGTTCCAGTCTCTATAATAAAATGTTCTGATCAATGGTATCAAATGCAGCACTAAGATCTAACAGGGGAGATTAGATATTGGTCTGTAATAGGCTAAAACACCTGGGTCACCTTTACTATAGTAGTGCTTTGTAACTCAGTAAAACAGGCCCCAAACTGCCCAAAGCAAATTGTCTCCTTAAACATATTTTAATGTTTTATATATTTCAAATTAATGATTGGGGTGTGGTATGAAGCAGTTCACTTCTGCATTTGTGCAGGGCCTTTCACGGTCCTTAGCAGTAATTTTTCCAGATATTCAGCCTGTCCTGGTAGTTCCTTTACAAGACAAGCTGAAATCATATACAATAACATGGAAATCAGCTATTTTACTCTTGTTGTAAGTGGACCTGTGATTTGTGCTAAGGTTTTACTTGAAGAAAGTAAGACCACATTGTGTTAGCAATCTCTCATCAACAGCTCTGCATGTGAAGTATTCAGGGACAGTGCAGAGTGTAGGTCAAATTTGCAGGAAGATTGCAGGGATTGGACAAAATTGCAAGGTTACACAGAATCAAGGACATCCACAAGTATGGGCTAAAGTTACCTGGGCAACAGCCCATTTGATTTCATTGGCAAAGCTGGGCCCTCTGCAGAGAATTTATTTTTTTGCTGTTTTCTTCAGAAATATGAATAGCCATAACTCCTAAATTTAGACTAAATTAAATCATCATATCATCAAAGCTCTATTACTTTTTACTTTTTGATACTCGTGCATCTGTGGGACATAGGATATGTGTCCCAGAGCTGTAAAAAAGCAAAACAACAAAACAAAATAAAGTACTGTAGCATCCAAACGTGATGTTGATGTTGGGTGAGTGTTTTGAAGTAGTGAAAATGATTAACAACAAACAGTAGCCTAAAACCAATTATTTAATAAAATAAATGCAATAAAAATCTCCACATATGCTCCTTTAATCCAAATGATACGGTTGTTCCTATTTCCAGTTAAAAAGGTACTTCGCTCAGATCAGCTGTGGCTGTGTCAATTCCATTAAACTCATGACAAACCAAAATGAACATGCTCTTGTTGGATGTGTGTGTGCACCTTGCCTGCTACTCCAGTTTTCTTCCTGGCTTTCACCAGGAGCCACTAAGACAAACCTCTGTCAGCAACATTCATGTAAATTTAACTGTTACAGTGTGTAACAGTGTATAGTTGTCTTGGGAGTTAATCATTTAATTTAGTATAGAAATTATTACATTTGTTATTACCAATTGTTAAATAACACTAAAAATGTTTAAAAATGTTTAGAAGGTCCATAGCAGGGTGTGTGGTTTAAATGCTGGCTTAATGCAATCTCATATAACACTGGTTTACCTCAACTTTGCACAACCACCAAACAACACATAATCATCCTTTTACAGGGAGATTAGATATTGGTCTGTAATAGGCTAAAACACCTGGGTCACTTTTACTATAGTAGTGCTTTGTAACTCAGTAAAACAGGCCCCAAACTGCCCAAAGCAAATTGTCTCCTTAAACATATTTTAATGTTTTATATATTTCAAATTAATGATTGGGGTGTGGTATGAAGCAGTTCACTTCTGCATTTGTGCAGGGCCTTTCACGGTCCTTAGCAGTAATTTTTCCAGATATTCAGCCTGTCCTGGTAGTTCCTTTACAAGACAAGCTGAAATCATATACAATAACATGGAAATCAGCTATTTTACTCTTGTTGTAAGTGGACCTGTGATTTGTGCTAAGGTTTTACTTGAAGAAATAAGACCACATTGTGTTAGCAATCTCTCATCAAGAGCTCTGCATGTGAAGTATTCAGGGACAGTGCAGAGTGTAGGTCAAATTTGCAGGAAGATTGCAGGGATTGGACAAAATTGCAAGGTTACACAGAATCAAGGACATCCACAAGTATGGGCTAAAGTTACCTGGGCAACAGCCCATTTGATTTCATTGGCAAAGCTGGGCCCTCTGCAGAGAATTTATTTTTTTGCTGTTTTCTTCAGAAATATGGATAGCCATAACTCCTAAATTTAGACTAAATTAAATCATCATATCATCAAAGCTCTATTACTTTTTACTTTTTGATACTCGTGCATCTGTGGGACATAGGATATGTGTCCCAGAGCTGTAAAAAAGCAAAACAACAAAACAAAGTAAAGTACTGTAGCATCCAAACGTGATGTTGATGTTGGGTGAGTGTTTTGAAGTAGTGAAAATGATTAACAACAAACAGTAGCCTAAAACCAATTATTTAATAAAATAAATGCAATGAAAATCTCCACATATGCTCCTTTAATCCAAATGATACGGTTGTTCCTATTTCCAGTTAAAAAGGTACTTCGCTCAGATCAGCTGTGGCTGTGTCAATTCCATTAAACTCATGACAAACCAAAATGAACATGCTCTTGTTGGATGTGTGTGTGCACCTTGCCTGCTACTCCAGTTTTCTTCCTGGCTTTCACCAGGAGCCACTAAGACAAACCTCTGTCAGCAACATTCATGTAAATTTAACTGTTACAGTGTGTAACAGTGTATAGTTGTCTTGGGAGTTAATCATTTAATTTAGTATAGAAATTATTACATTTGTTATTACCAATTGTTAAATAACACTAAAAATGTTTAAAAATGTTTAGAAGGTCCATAGCAGGGTGTGTGGTTTAAATGCTGGCTTAATGCAATCTCATATAACACTGGTTTACCTCAACTTTGCACAACCACCAAACAACACATAATCATCCTTTTTCTAATTCACCCACAGTTTATTTTCCTTTATGTCAGTTTGTAAAAAGAAGCTGTGTGGCACTGACACATTTGACACACTAGTGATGCACAGAGGCATCAACTTCTATTTAAGTCAAATAATTCTGCCATGTTAAATGTTCCAGCTGCTGGTTGTGGTGTAATGGTGTGGGTGAGATTTTCTTGGCACAGCCTATCTGAGCATTGTTTGCTCTGATTGATGTGTTATTATTATTCATAACATAAAGTACTAAAAAGTTTGAATCTTTTCTAAACCAATGCATTACTTCCACTGTATTTCTTTCTTTTCACGTTTTCTCTTCGTGCTTTCCTCAGTCTTGCTCTCCAACTCTCTGTCACCCCGTCTCTCTCCGGTATGCTCCATAATAAGAAGTGATGGCTTCCTCTGAAAGCCTATTTTAGTGGGCTGTTATTTTAAGTCTTCCTTCTTCCCATTTTCCTCATTCCCTCATTTCCCTTGTGTATTTTCTCTTGTACAATTCATTTAGTGATGACTGTATGATGCACATTAGCCAACAATGGCAAAAAAGGAAATGCAGCTCTCAGGGGAGACACAGAATCTGCTGCGGTTTGGATGGAACACTATTTTTCCTTGGATTGGATGCTTGGATTATCTTTGGATTCAAAGAGATTATTTGTTTGTAATGCATTTATATGTGTGGAGTTGTTTTTAAACATAATATCATCAGGAGTTTAACTTCTAGAAATGATGGTACTGAAATGTGGAAACTGTATTATTTTGGAGATTTCTGCCATCTGAGGACAGTTACATGAGCTGTTTGAGAGCTTCTATAAATGTTGCTGCTTAGACCCCAGGTACCTGGGTTGCGCTACATAACCTCATTACCACCACACTGCAGCGTTCCATTAAAGTAAGTCTTGGCCTCAGCCAGCTTGTGTATGATGCCACTGAAAATATGGACTGAATTCAGCAGTGGGGTTTTGGTTAATAAGTATCTGTCCTAGATTTACTACCCGGACTTAATTAGCAGTTAGAGTTAAAGGTGTTTTGTGGTTTCGACTGCCTGTGTCTAGTTTTTAGAGTCTTTTACAGTACCGTACACAATTAGTACAATTACATAAGGACAAGTATCACAGCTTTGAGTCTGACACTAGTTTTGATCATACTCAGGAGTTACATAGGAAAATCTTAAAGTATCCAGGCTGTGACGGTGCAGGTTTGTCTGTGTCCTCCACATCCAACAGTTCTGTCCTTTCAGTACAGACAAGTGAAGTCAGCAGGTAAAATGTATGGCTCTCTGGACTCTATTCACTTTATTATTGAGATGCAGTAATTCACCAGTAAAAGCAAATGAGAGTAACAGTATGTGTTAACATGTGATCAGAATCAAAACTGTAGTAGTAGTAACACTACTATCCTACATAGTTAAACACATTTAAATATAAGCACATGAACATGGACAAATGCTGGAAGACAAGGGAGGTCCAGCTCAATTTTTATTTTTTTTGGCTTATCCCGTGAGGTCAGTGTTGCCACAGCATGTTGATTTGGCACAGTTTTTACACCGGATGCCCCTCCAGACCCAACCCTCCCCAATTTCTACCAGGCTTCGACCAACACTGAGGGGAATGGGCTGTTAGGGGTTCAGTGTCTTGCCCAGGGACACTTTGACATATATAGCCAGGGATCGAACCACTCACCCTGTGGTCTGTGGACGACTGCCTTTACCAACTGAGCTACAGCCGAAATCTGATTATACCAGCTGTCATATGCTGCATGTTGGTTATTTTAACTACATCAAGACGGTCATTGGCTGATGCTAATTAACAACACATTCAGGATATTTACTAGGCTTGTTAAGAGTCACTTTTCCAAAATGGTGACTTCACATCAGTAGAGTAGCGAACAGAGCAGAGAGCTGAGCCCGGTAAGGCTACTTTATAAATTCTTACAGTAAAAACCACAAAAATACACATCTGGCTCCACCTTTGGTGAGGAGTTACAAAGGTTTCATTCACTTGATGTGAATGTGTGTATCCCTTCACTCTTAGTTGCCAGCTCTCTCTCATCCTAGATATTTACCCAGGTTCCCTCCATGTGTATGACCAAGTTCATTTAGAAAGCAAAGACAGCCAAATTGTCTTTTTCAGGGGTAGTAAACCCTGATCCTCACTGTCATTGGCACTCTTCTTGTTGTTTGTTAAAGAAAAGCTGCCAGTGAGACAGATAGTGTAATGGATGGAGTTACTACAGTAATACAGTTTAAGTGATCTAAATGGTCTGCACTTATATAGCACTTTTCTACCTGACTGGTACCCAAAGGACTTTACACTGATTATTATTCACTCATTCACACTCACAATCACACACAAATTTACACTCTGATGGGGAAGCTACTATGCAGCTGGCCTGCACTTACCAGGAGCAATTAAATTGGGGCTCAGTTTGACATGTGACAGGAGGCAGGAAACAAACCACCAACCCTGGAATTGGCAGACAACTGTTCTACCTCCTGATCCACTGTCAAACTCAAGAGTAGGGTTAAATAACTCCAAGTTTCACAACTACCACTGTCTGAAAACCCCAGATAGTGTTAGTAACTAACAAAGGAGAGATTTTGCTGTTTGTCACTATAAGGCTTAGCTGATGTCCCGCATACAGTCTGTGGTTCAAACACACAGTAAGCTACCAGCAAGCTAATTAAAGTAATGAACATCTTTTTTTTGATCTGTGATAGATGTGAGAAATTCAGGTCATATAATCTCTCCATAAATGTGGATTCTTTTAGAACTCCAAACACTGTATGTGGTTAAGGACCCATCCAGACTTTTACAGGAGTTTAAGAAAAATTTGAATGCCTGCCCTTTATGTCTTCCTTGACAATCTTAGTTCATCAAAAATGTATCTTTTGTCAGCAAGAGTTTGTTCAGCTGGTAGTTCTAGTTGATCTTAATTAAGATTTTTGACAAGTCACACTGATCTCAAGTAAATGATCTGCACTTATATAGCTTTTCTACCTATTGGTACTCAAAGCACCTTACACTGCTTCTCATTCATCCATTTGCACTCACAATCACACACTGATGGGGGAGCTGCTATGCAGCTGGCCAACACTCACTGGAAGCTACTAAGTTGGAGTTCTTATTCTTCACTCCTGGAGTAGCTCTTAGACATTAGTTCAGTTAACTCAGGAACAACCTAAGCATAGAACTATTTCAACCAAAAAACAGCTTTGACCCTTTCAGGGGTCCTCATTGCAAAACGTGCACCTTGATTTGGCAGGAGTTTTCTTTCACTTCTTTCCCTTCCTGCCAAAACCCTGGCATTTAAAAAAAATCCAGGCTTGGGACTTGCACGAAGATGTCCCTTGATGGAAAGGTGGGGCCCACACCTGGTGTGGTAGTGTTCGATCCCATGGCCTACTGCATCCCAATCCTTTGAGCCACCAGAGTTTTGATATTGAGCAGAATTTGAAGGAAAGAAAATCTTTTCATGTTATGTTGCCAGTTGATGATCTGTACACATATGAATCTCTTTAAGTAAAGGAATTACATTTTTGTTTTATTTCCCTTTGTTTAATCTGTGTGAACATTTACAGAACTCAGTGTTTTTCAGTTTCTTGGGTGTAAAGGTTCTTCTCAGTATCAAAAGTTTGCTGTGTGAGAGAACTTTTGTAAAAAGTTCCACTATAGCAATCAGGACTTTAAGATCTTTTTCAGTAGCATCTTAACAGTAGGCTATCTGCTCTGAGCCTTTATCCTTCCCACCTCCACATTTCCTCAGCCGGCCTGGGGAATTACTGACAATCGTCTGGCCTTATTCTTATGCTGCTGCTGTCCTCCAGTCCTTAATAGTGGTCTCTGTTTGCTCGCTAAAGTACCTTGTGGAGCTGTGCCTGCAGAGTTGTTGTGCTATGTCAACTCTCAGCTGTGGCTGCAGCATCTCATTGGATGCTCCATTATCCTCTCTGTGTTCCCCCAGTACTGCCTGTCTGACCAGATAACTCACTGCAGCTGCACTGGGAATGAATAATGGAGCTAAATGGATGTGTGTGTGTGTGTGTGTGTGTGTGTGTGTGTGTGTGTGACTTTGAAGGTCTTAATGTACTTCAAATAAACTGGGCTTTATACCTACCTTATACCTACACAGTTACAACAGCGAGGGGTCAAAAGCAGGTGGGAGGTCACATGAATCATGTGGCTTCAAATATTTTCAAGCAGGTGATTCAGGCAGGTCCCTTGTAGAGGTGATCTTACTCGAATCTGACGTTCCAGCAAATACTTCACTCCGGAGATCATTGTATGACGAACATGAACATTTATTGTACTTGCTTCTCAACTTAGCCGATGACGGGTCCATTGTACATACATGTTTAAGTACAGTAATCTTATAAGCACGTTCACAAACAGTTTCATCAAACAAGTTTCTCAAAGTATGTCTGAACTCACAGAACTCGCAGAACTTGGTAAAAAACCGTGTGCCTCCCCAGCTACACACTGAACCTTTTTCTTCTACCTTGTTGTGGTCCACACCACCTTGTAGTCATTTCCTCTGCTCCAGTTACTGTGTCACGTCTGCTCGCTTCAGTAGCTGAGCGGAACAGCATCTCTTGTAACAAAACCTTTTCATTGCATTGTTCCCTTGACCACTGGACAGTGGTCTGTGGACGACTGCCTTTACCAACTGAGCTACAGCCGAAATCTGATTATACCAGCTGTCATATGCTGCATGTTGGTTATTTTAACTACATCAAGACGGTCATTGGCTGATGCTAATTAACAACACATTCAGGATATTTACTAGGCTTGTTAAGAGTCACTTTTCCAAAATGGTGACTTCACATCAGTAGAGTAGCGAACAGAGCAGAGAGCTGAGCCCGGTAAGGCTACTTTATAAATTCTTACAGTAAAAACCACAAAAATACACATCTGGCTCCACCTTTGGTGAGGAGTTACAAAGGTTTCATTCACTTGATGTGAATGTGTGTATCCCTTCACTCTTAGTTGCCAGCTCTCTCTCATCCTAGATATTTACCCAGGTTCCCTCCATGTGTATGACCAAGTTCATTTAGAAAGCAAAGACAGCCAAATTGTCTTTTTCAGGGGTAGTAAACCCTGATCCTCACTGTCATTGGCACTCTTCTTGTTGTTTGTTAAAGAAAAGCTGCCAGTGAGACAGATAGTGTAATGGATGGAGTTACTACAGTAATACAGTTTAAGTGATCTAAATGGTCTGCACTTATATAGCACTTTTCTACCTGACTGGTACCCAAAGGACTTTACACTGATTATTATTCACTCATTCACACTCACAATCACACACAAATTTACACTCTGATGGGGAAGCTACTATGCAGCTGGCCTGCACTTACCAGGAGCAATTAAATTGGGGCTCAGTTTGACATGTGACAGGAGGCAGGAAACAAACCACCAACCCTGGAATTGGCAGACAACTCTTCTACCTCCTGATCCACTGTCAAACTCAAGAGTAGGGTTAAATAACTCCCAAGTTTCACAACTACCACTGTCTGGAAAACCCCCAGATAGTGTTAGTAACTAACAAAGGAGAGATTTTGCTGTTTGTCACTATAAGGCTTAGCTGATGTCCCGCATACAGTCTGTGGTTCAAACACACAGTAAGCTACCAGCAAGCTAATTAAAGTAATGTTGAACATCTTTTTTTTGATCTGTGATAGATGTGAGAAATTCAGGTCATATAATCTCTCCATAAATGTGGATTCTTTTAGAACTCCAAACACTGTATGTGGTTAAGGACCCATCCAGACTTTTACAGGAGTTTAAGAAAAATTTGAATGCCTGCCCTTTATGTCTTCCTTGACAATCTTAGTTCATCAAAAATGTATCTTTTGTCAGCAAGAGTTTGTTCAGCTGGTAGTTCTAGTTGATCTTAATTAAGATTTTTGACAAGTCACACTGATCTCAAGTAAATGATCTGCACTTATATAGCTTTTCTACCTATTGGTACTCAAAGCACCTTACACTGCTTCTCATTCACCCATTTGCACTCACAATCACACACTGATGGGGGAGCTGCTATGCAGCTGGCCAACACTCACTGGAAGCTACTAAGTTGGAGTTCTTATTCTTCACTCCTGGAGTAGCTCTTAGACATTAGTTCAGTTAACTCAGGAACAACCTAAGCATAGAACTATTTCAACCAAAAACAGCTTTGACCCTTTCAGGGTCCTCATTGCAAAACGTGCACCTTGATTTGGCAGGAGTTTTCTTTCACTTCTTTCCCTTCCTGCCAAAACCCTGGCATTTAAAAAAAATCCAGGCTTGGGACTTGCACGAAGATGTCCCTTGATGGAAAGGTGGGGCCCACACCTGGTGTGGTAGTGTTCGATCCCATGGCCTACTGCATCCCAATCCTTTGAGCCACCAGAGTTTTGATATTGAGCAGAATTTGAAGGAAAGAAAATCTTTTCATGTTATGTTGCCAGTTGATGATCTGTACACATATGAATCTCTTTAAGTAAAGGAATTACATTTTGTTTTATTTCCTTTGTTTAATCTGTGTGAACATTTACAGAACTCAGTGTTTTTCAGTTTCTTGGGTGTAAAGGTTCTTCTCAGTATCAAAAGTTTGCTGTGTGAGAGAACTTTTGTAAAAAGTTCCACTATAGCAATCAGGACTTTAAGATCTTTTTCAGTAGCATCTTAACAGTAGGCTATCTGCTCTGAGCCTTTATCCTTCCCACCTCCACATTTCCTCAGCCGGCCTGGGGAATTACTGACAATCGTCTGGCCTTATTCTTATGCTGCTGCTGTCCTCCAGTCCTTAATAGTGGTCTCTGTTTGCTCGCTAAAGTACCTTGTGGAGCTGTGCCTGCAGAGTTGTTGTGCTATGTCAACTCTCAGCTGTGGCTGCAGCATCTCATTGGATGCTCCATTATCCTCTCTGTGTTCCCCCAGTACTGCCTGTCTGACCAGATAACTCACTGCAGCTGCACTGGGAATGAATAATGGAGCTAAATGGATGTGTGTGTGTGTGTGTGTGTGTGTGTGTGTGTGTGTGTGTGTGACTTTGAAGGTCTTAATGTACTTCAAATAAACTGGGCTTTATACCTACCTTATACCTACACAGTTACAACAGCGAGGGGTCAAAAGCAGGTGGGAGGTCACATGAATCATGTGGCTTCAAATATTTTCAAGCAGGTGATTCAGGCAGGTCCCTTGTAGAGGTGATCTTACTCGAATCTGACGTTCCAGCAAATACTTCACTCCGGAGATCATTGTATGACGAACATGAACATTTATTGTACTTGCTTCTCAACTTAGCCGATGACGGGTCCATTGTACATACATGTTTAAGTACAGTAATCTTATAAGCACGTTCACAAACAGTTTCATCAAACAAGTTTCTCAAAGTATGTCTGAACTCACAGAACTCGCAGAACTTGGTAAAAAACCGTGTGCCTCCCCAGCTACACACTGAACCTTTTTCTTCTACCTTGTTGTGGTCCACACCACCTTGTAGTCATTTCCTCTGCTCCAGTTACTGTGTCACGTCTGCTCGCTTCAGTAGCTGAGCGGAACAGCATCTCTTGTAACAAAACCTTTTCATTGCATTGTTCCCTTGACCACTGGACAACAAACATAAAAGGTAAACTACAAAGGGTTAGGGTTAGGGTTAACCCAACTATCAAAGCTATATGGTGCCAGAGGTTACCAGCACTTAACAAACCGTAGGAGATCGGTCTTTACCACTTTACCACTCTGATTCCTGGAGAAAACAGACCTTGGTTATGGGTGTATCAAACTTATTGGTCCTCCTCTTGATACGACCCTGAGGGAGTAGACCTCAATGATCTTAAGCCAGAATAGCAGGGTGCTTGGATTTCTTAGGCATGGCAGCTCAGATGACCCATCCGCCTACGCGAAGAATTCCATCCTGAAGCATTGGATTAAGTCTATGTATGTGGCTGCTCCATTTCACTGGTTCCTTTTTAGCAGAGCTTGAATTTCATACGGAAATCCGCTGGCAGTGATGAATTATTTCAACCTCTGGTTCCTGGAGCTCATCCACAGTTAAGTTCTTGTTTTGTAGTTAAGCATTTTTCTTTGAAGCTGAATATCTTGGATGCTATTTTCTAGCAGCTCCCTTTTCCTTCTGGACGATGATAGAAGCATATTTTTCAACCTCAGAAGCCACGCTACGCCCCGGTTTAAGTGTGTCCATGATGAGTAGTACTCTATCAACCTTTTCATTTATCAGTGCTTACTTCAACTGCGAGAACATTCACCGTGACATTTCTTTTCACCTCAGAATCGGCTACATCAATCTCTTGCAAGTCTGGATTCCTTGGGCACTTCAACCTGCCTGTGTAAGGAAGTCAGGTCCAGATACCCACAGGCTTTCACGTTTTGTCCTCTTGATGCACCATCTGCCGGATTAAGCTGAGAGTTCATGTAGCTACTGTGAGACTGTTGAGGTCTGCAGAATCGCCTACACCCTAATAGCCACAAACGTGTGAAACCTTGATGTCTCGTTGTTAAGGTATTTTACCACCACTGTACTGTCAGTCCAATACACAGAGTCCTCCAGTGGAAATTTTAACTCCTTCCTTAGCAGTTTGTCCATACGAACTGCTAAGGTTGCTCCAGCAAGCTCCAAACGAGGGATAGTGATGGGCTTTAGGGTGCAACTCTTGCCTTTCCCCCACACAAAGGCACTGTGAGCCTGGTTACTGAGAGTAACATACTCTCAGCGAATGTTGTTCCATGACCATCCTCGCTAGCATCTGCAAAATGATGCAGTCGAGCAGACATGGTCTGACCAAAGCCTTTTGGTTTGAAACATCTCTCAATTCCAAAGTTGTTTAGACGCTCTAGACTTTGTACCCAATGGGACCACGTTTGGGCAAGGTGTTCAGACACCGTCTCATCCCATCCCAATTTCATCCTACAAAGCTCCTGCATTATTTTCCTAGCATATAAATTCAAAGGTGCAAGCATTCCCAATGGATCATATACTGAGCTCAGCATGGATAAAATCCCTCTTCTGGTGGGGTCTTACTTTAAATATCGACCCGGAACTTGAATTGATCTGACTGAATGCACCATTGCACGCCCAATACCCTTTCCATTGGAAATGCATTTTGATCCAGATCTAGGTCCATTATTTCTATCGCTTTCTCCTCCTCTGGAATGGTTGCTAACTGATCCATTTATTTAACCTGAAGCCACCCATCTGACATACAGTCTTCAAACTTTGGTAAAGAGACTCATCCTTTTGCAACAGTCTCAACCAATTTTAGACAGTTGTCTACATAAACGTTTCGCAGCACCATATTGACTGTGCAGGCATCAAACATTTGTTTGTTGTCTTCTGCGCATTACCTCAGTGCATAGCTAGCACAACTGGGCGATGAAGTGGCTCTGAACAGATGCACCTCCATCCTGTATTCTGCCATCAGCTGACTAACGTCACCATCTGGCCACCATAGTAGGTCAGCGTCGGCTCACAAGACCTTTACCTGGTGGAAGATACCCTCCACATCTGCCACTATTGCCACAGGCTCTTGACGAAACCTAGTCAGAACTCCAATTATTTTGCTAGTAAGATTTGGTCCTTGAAGGAGCTGCTCATTCATTGAGGTTCCCTGATACGACACGCCACAGTCAAATACCACACGAAGCTTAAGCTTTTTAGGATGGTACACCCCATGATGTGGACGATTTGACGCAACTTGCGTTATTTCATTCCTGGTTCTGTTGTAACGACCTTTTTTGATGCTAGGAATGACTTCCTCTGGTCCCATCACCTTGGCAACATTAGTTCTAATCAACAGCCCTATGTCTGCGTTGATGAGAGGTATTTGCACTCCTTTAAGATGTGGCCACTTATCTGCATCTTCTTGTCATGGGTTGTTATTTCTGGTGGAATAATCTTCTATAAAAACACCTCATTTAGCTCTATGAAGTTATTCAATCCCAGGTGGCCTACTGCCAACTCTATCACCAAGTTACTGGTCACAACTTAGTTTTCCCCCATGGTTGTAAGGAGAAGGCCAACCTTTTTCCCATGTAGATTCAGCTCATCAAGAAGTTTATCTGTAAAACGTAGCTGTGCTACCAGTATCCAACAACGCATACGAAGTGATTACTTTGTTGCCCTTTTTTGCCTTCACTCGGACAGGAATTATGGCAAGGATGCCTTCGTTGCTCTCAGACATGTCATCAAAGTTTTGATTACATCTGCTGTTCACAAATCCGTTGAACACTGCCGGTTCATCACCATCCAAGGACTGCCTCTCCTCCTTGATTGTCACGTACAGCAGAACTGCCAGTTTACCTCTTCCTGACAGCACTTACTCATATGTCCTTCTTTCAGACATCTGAAGCATAAGCCTTCATTCCTGAGAAACTCTATCTTATCATTGTAAGTAGAATTCTGTAGTTTTTTACAGTGCTCAAAAGTATGCCCCCATGGCAAAAACAACAAGACTCATGTGAGGCTTTGATGGTACTGGATGGGTCTGTTTTACCAAAACCAGGCTCTACACTCACATCCTTTTGAGTAGTCAGTTGCTTTGCAGTAGTGGTAAAGCTCTTTTTAATACCACCTACCTTCCCTAACTTGGTACCTGAAGGACTCTGAAGGTGTTCTTTAGGTTTGTCTAAAGACACCTGAAGGTGTTCTTTAGGTTTGTCTACTATGTCCCCATAGTAAGGGTGCAGTGAGATCTGGGATTCGTCATTTACAAACTCAACTACATCTATAAACTTAGCCTTACGTTCGTGTTTCTTTCCAAGATCCATATTTCCAAGCCATATTCCTCCACTTTACTCTCCATTTATGTGGAAGCTTGGAAACAATCAACCGTTGCTTGTAGTATTAAGCACTTCCATACATTCCAAATGTGCCATTCCATTAACACAAATGGCCAGGAAAAGAGTGACCAAATGGAGCACTTCACCATCTTCAGCCTTCGTTGTTTGCCAATTTATGGCCTTCTCCATGTAGAGTACTGATATTGTATATTCATTGCAAAAATGCTCGTTTAAAAGCTGCCTGGCCTTTTGATATCCTTGGCTTGGTTCCATATGAAAGCAACTTCACACCATCTCCCTGTGTTTGTGTACCGCTCTAACAGGTAGAACCGATCACTGTCATCCCCAGTTTTACTCACCATCAATCATTTGAGGAGATTGAGCATAAAACCTGTGGTGTTCATCCGGAATTTCAGTAAAATCGTTTTGAGTATCCCTAAATGAAACATGTTCAATTCAATTCAATTCAACTTTATTTATATAGCGCCAATTTACAACAAAGTCATCTCAAGGCACTTTACAGAATAAAGTCAAGATTATAAAGATGTATAGAAAGAACCCAACAATTCCCCCTTGAGCAAGCCATAGGCAACAGTGGAGAGAAAAACTCCCTTTAATGGAAGAAAGCTCCAGCAGAACCAGGCTCAGGGTGGAAGGCCATCTGCCTTGACCGGTTGGGGTGAATGGAAAGTGAAGAGAGAAAAGAAAAAGAGCAACAAAAGCATCAACAAAACATCGGGCAGGTTGGTAGGACCAGTAGCTGCACACTGAAAAACACACAACACACAAAAAGCCTGGGGACACCTGCAGAAAGGGACAGAGAGGGAGACAGAGAAGGGGAAAGACAACTACAGGAGAAAACACACAAAGTTAACGTCATACAGTAATGACAATTGTGGGGTGAGAAGAGAGTGACAGTGGGTCCCCCAGCAGTTCAGAGCTTTATGTGTAAGAAGCAGGGTTTTAAATTCTATTCTAGATTTAATGGGAAGCCAATGGAGAGAAGCTAGTGAAGGTGAAATATGATCTCTCTTGCTAGTTCCAGTCAGCACTCTTGCTGCAGCATTTTGGATTAATTGCAGGCTCTTTAGGGAGTTACTGGGGCATCCTGAAAGTAGGGAATTACAGTAGTCCAACCTAGAAGTAACAAATGCATGGACCAGTTTTTCTGCATCACTTTGAGACAGGATGCTCCTAATTTTGGCAATGTTCTGTAGGTGGAAGAAGGTTCTAGAGATTTGTTTTATATGTGAGGTAAAGGACAAATCTTGGTCAAAAATAACTCCAAGGTTCCTTGCAGTAGTACTGGAGGCCAGACTTATGCCAGCTGGGTATCATCAGCATAGCAATGGAAATTTATGGAGTGTTTTCTAATAATGTTGCCTAAAGGAGACATATATAAAGTAAAAAGTATTGGTCCTAACACAGAGCCTTGTGGAACTCCATAGCTAACCTTTGTGTGCATGGAGGATTCATCATTAACATGAACAAATTGAAATCTATCAGACAGATAAGATTTAAACCAACCTAGTGCAGTTCCTTTAATCTCAATTTCATGTTCCAGTCTCTGTAATAAAATGTTGTGATCAATGGTATCAAATGCAGCACTAAGATCTAACAGAACAAGTATAGAGATGAGTCCATTATCTGAGGCCATGAGAAGATCGTTGGTGACTTTTACCAGTGCTGTTTCTGTACTATGATGAACTCTAAATCCTGACTGAAAGTCTTCAAATTATTCCTATGAAGGTGATCACATAATTGTTTTGCGACTACTTTTTCAATTATTTTAGAAATAAAGGGGAGATTAGATATTGGTCTGTAATTGGCTAAAACACCTGGGTCAAGACAGGGTTTTTTAAGTAATGGTTTAATTACAGCTACCTTATAGGCCTGTGGTACATAGCCTGTTTCTAAAGATAGATTGATGATATATAATATGAACGTATCTATTAAGGGTAAAGCTTCCTTGAGCAGTTTAGTTGGAATAGGGTCTAGCAGACAGGTTGTTGGTTTGATGAGGTAATAACTGAAGTTAGCTCAGAGAGATCTATGGGTAAAAAGCAGTCTAAGAGGTTATCCATGATTCTAGCACTGCTGTACATGAAGATCTATCTGTAATGTTGACTTTGAATCTGGAAACTGTTTAACAACCCTTGCTTGGAAATCACAGTGGCGAGCCTCAACCAAAAACCCCCCTAACAGTTGTATCTCTTGCTTCCTCACTCTGTACAGCTGCATTAACAGCAACAGGTACCTTATCCTTAACATATGTTGTCTGTGCCTGACTAAGATTGAAGTTGTCATTGTTGACGTTTGAACCACATGAAGCCACGCGCCTGCATGTTCTCTTAAGATCTGGCTTTGTGCATTAGCAGCTGCAAGAGCGGCGTTCATTTCCAATTCTTCTTTCTCTGCTCTAATCTTCGCTTCTTACTCCTCCAGAGTGAGTCTTTGCCTTAATCCTTCCGCCCTCTTTGGTAGATTAGCTCTTTCTAGTTCTACCTCAAGGCATGCCTTTGAAGCTGAAGAGGCTACAGAACCTGTTTTGGTTTTCCTAGATCTCTTTGACACAGACACACTGTCCTCAGGATCAACACTTTAATTTGCCTTACGTGCTTCCTCAAGACATTAATATGCATCTGTTAGCCAACGTGGAACATCATCACCAAGTCTTCTGAGCGTATTTAAATACGGCTTGAACCAGCCTTGCTGATTGGTATTTATTTCATCTTCGAGCTTAAGCTCATGGAATGTTTCTTTGAGCGAGGTATTTATGCTAAAAAAATTCACCAAAGAGTTGGTTGAATTCTCGCAACAGTTTGGTTTCCACCACCTTGTAGCAGTCCTCATCCATAAAACAGCGTATCTTGCTCCTTTGTTTCGCCAGCTGGTCCAACTTGGGCTTTCTTTTGTCAATCAGATTTTGCAAAGCATTCGCCACGGCCTTGAGACTTGGGTTTGCCTGTCGTTTCTCCACGCTGTCAACTTCTCCTTCCATTATTCGCTGACTAGTGTTTAGCCCGTGTAGAGGTTTCTTACCAATGTAGAGGCCATCTTACTCGAATCTGACGTTCCAGCAAATACTTCACTCTGGAGATTGTTGTATGACGTTGCACTTGCTTCTCAATTGAGCCGATGGCGGCTCAATTGTACTTACAAGTTTAAGTACAGTAATCTCACAAGCACGTTCACAAAGTTTAATTAAACAAGTTTCTCAAAGTATGGCTGACCTCACTGAACTCGCAGAACTTGTAAAGAAACCATGTGCCCTTGTTCCTTTGACCACTGGACAACAAACTTAAAAGGTAAATTACATGGGGAACGATCAAAGGCAACTATCAAAGCTATATGGTGTCACTAATGACATCATCAGTACGCATGAACATAACACAACACACAATACATACTACATAAAACAAAAAACAAAAACTGCGAAGCCCTTGGTTGGTTCATACATGCCTTGTTTTTTTAATAGTTTGTAAAAACTAATCTAAATGACTAATATTAAACATTAATATATGGGTGTATTATATATTAAACATAGGAAGAACTGAACTATTAATTATTAAATATATTCTTCTCACTATCCAGTAATGTGAGCTTTTCATAGGTCAGCAAAACACCAACAATGCTACTCTGTGTTATGGTAAATGGTAAATGTTCTGCACTTCTATAGCGCTTTTCTACCTATTGGCACTCAAAGCACTTTACACTGCTTCTTATTCACCCATTCACACACACAATCACACACACACTCTCACACTGATGGGGGAGCTGCTATGCAGCTGGCCAACACTCACCAGGAGCAACTAAGTTGGGGTTCAGTGTCTTGCTCAAGGACACTTTGACATGTGACCAGAGGAGGTGGGGATTGAGTCAACAACTGCGAGATTTGTGGACAACCGCTCTACCATCCTGCACCACAGTCGCCCATCCAAATAGGCTCTATTTATTTGGCAGTATGAGCTCAAAGTGTTATTTTTAATTCGTTCCCATGCCTCTCTCTTTCATGCCAAACAAATCCGTGCACATTGTGTAGCAATCAGGATCTGCCACATCTGGCTGCAACCACCTGACCACACAAAAGCAAGTTCATCAGTTAAGAACTTTTTCAGTAACAGAACTTAAACAACATTTTGCCCTAAGATTACTGTACAGTGAAAAACTTGTTTACATCTACATTAAGGCAGGTAAATCTTAAACCACACCTTTCTCTCTACACTTTTGGTGTCTATCAAGAGTAAAACGCTATTATTATTCTCCTAAACTGGAAGTTTAGCCTCTGGAATGTGAATATCTAAAACCGCTGACTCAACATAGGATGTATGGAGGAAACAAAACTTTCGTAGAACTGTTATCTCAGTACCTAAACAGATGGTGGCAGTAGTTGGCTTTCTACTCGTAAAGATTGGGACGTCACCAATTTTCAACTTGCTTTCTATGGGTTTAGTTTAGGATGTAAATGTACATTAATGCTTTTAAATGCTTCCCTCTGACTCCCCTATATTAAAATATTTTTCTGCTTCTAACTGAAAAACTCCTCCAGATGACATCCCCCGGAGAAGTTTTTCATCATTAGGAGTTTGGATTATGTCACCTGAGGGAGCTCTTGAAAAGCAGGTTGACCATGATTGCAAACTCCATAGTGTCCATAGCAACAACACAAACTCTAAACTGAAGGTTCCTCCATGTGATGTCATTTGGAGGCATTTTTCAGCTAGAAATAGAGAGAGATTTTGATATAGGGAAGTCAATTTTAATGGCATTTATGTACATGTTCTACCTAAGCTAGAACTAAACGAAGCAAGTTCAATATCAGTGAAGGTGGTGTTTAAAGCAGTCAGAATTTTTAGATGGATTATTCAGATTTGCTTGGTCACTAATGCTGTTCTTTGCTGGGAAAAAGCACAGTTTCTTCTTCACTTGTTTGTTGGGGCTGGCTTCGTAGGAGAATCATCTGTCTATTCTTATTTTATTCAAGATTGAGGTTGATGCTAAAAAAAACTTGAACTGCACCTTTGGAACAGCCAATGTTTACTGTACCATACCCTGCGATATGTAAATTTGCTTCCTCGTATTTGGCCTTCTACTGTCCTTAAGTTGGAGAGTAAGTGTTTTCCCCTTCTTATTCTGCGTTTCATTATTAGGTGCTGATTGATAAAGCACAGACACCATTCCCAGTGTGGAGCAGTGACATGATAATTGCAATGCACTGACTGACGAGTTTTGCTCAACAACAGTCTCAAAATCATTCTGTGCCTTTGTTTTGTGGAGCTCTTCCATTAGGCTGCATTTAGGTTTTTAGAAAGGCAAATACAATCGCTGTGCTTGTAACAACAAACTAGTCTGATTAAAGGGGGCATTTAAGCAGCTTGTTATTTGTCCTGTCCATGCAAGTAAAGCAACGCGTGGGAAATAGCTGTTTATTTATGTTCCGTACCAAAAACTTAATGCTAATGCTGTGCATGGGCACAGGTCGTCTGTTTATGACTAAACCCATGATGTATGCAAGCATAAATATCCAAGCACTGTAAGCACACTAGTAATTCTTTAAGTCCATACATAGACATCATATTGTCTTATCTTCTTAGTGCTGCAAAGTAGATGATGGACATGACAGCAGCAGATGCTGTGGTAATGCGCCAAACTGAAGCTGGACATCCATTACACAGACTATTGCCCTGATGAGTGCTGTGCAAATTCTAATTTGCTCTATTTGATCTAACTAGCTTCTTTGTCTTCCTGTGCTTGCTTCCCCTGTCTTGTTCTCACTGCTGATGATGTCCTGACATGTGTGTTTGATCACAGTTAGCAACCAAATATTTGCTTTCATCTCTCACCCTCCTCAGCCCCCTACACCACCATTGCACACACACATATACAGGCACACACACAACGGTCCAGAGCAACGGAGAGTGTGGAAAAGACGGGAAGAGGCGAGTGCAAGCAGGTTAGAACGAGTGGAGAAAAGTGTCAGGCATGTTGTGTGATAAGAATATCAGCAAGAGTGAAAGGAAAGGTGTTCAAGACGGTGGTGAGACCAGCGATGTTGTTCAGGGACAGTGGCACTGAAGAAGAGACAGGAGGCAGAGCTGGAGGTAGCAGAGCTCAAGGGGGTGGGAAGATACATAGGATCAGGAATGAGGACATCAGAGGGACAACTCATGTTGTGTGGTACGGTGAGGTTACAGGGAGCAGAGGTGAAGATGGTGCAGGACTTTAGTTACTTAGGGTCAACAGTTCAGTTCAACGGAGAGTGTGGAAAAGAGGTGAAGAGGCGAGTGCAACAAGGCTGGAACGGGTGGAGAAAAGTGTCAAGTGTGTTGTGTGATAAAAGAGTATCAGCGAGAATGAAAGGAAAGGTGTTCAAGACGGTGGTGAGACCAGCGATGTTGTTCGGCTTAGAGACAGTGGCACTGAAGAAAAGACAGGAGGCAGAGCTGGAGGTAGCAGAGCTTAAGATGTTGAGGTTCTATTTGGGAGTGACGAGGATGGACAGGATCAGGAATGAGGACATCAGAGGGACAGCTCATGTTAGATGTGTTGGAGATAAAGTCAGAGAGGCCAGATTGAGGTGGTTTGGACATGTTCAGAGGAGAAACTGTGAATATATCGGTAGAAGGATGCTGAGGTTGGAGCTGCCATGCAGGAGGTCTAGAGGAAGACCAAAGAGGAGATTTATGGATGTAGTGAGAGACGACATGAAGTTAGTTAGTGTGAGAGAAGAGGATGCAGAGGACAGGGTTAGATGGAGCCACATGATTCGCTGTGGCGACTCCTGAAAGGGAACAGCCCAAAGGAAAAGAAGAAGATTGATATAATGCATTTCCTAGCACCTTATGATAACTAACTCTCTTAAGTCAAACCCTAAAACCAATTCTTAACCCTCAAACAGCCCTTTAAAGGGGTCAATAAAGTAAGACTGTTGTAACTTTGTCAACATGTCCTCATTTCACCAAAATAATAAGAAAAATCAAACTTGTACTCAGTTTGCTATTTGTGCTTCTCCGCACACGCTCACACATGCATTTCCTTAGCCTTCAGATCTCATAATAGCTAATAGCTGGAACATTCTTGTGGTGATTCAGTTTAGTGGAGGCTGTCGACCTCTGCTTTAGAGGTACAAATCAAATACACAATCAAATACAACGTGTTGTTTCATCACAGTTTATTCATCAGTTAAACTCAATTTGTCTCAATGAGTGCATATGATGAAAGTATAATTATACTGTTACTTAATCAGATCAGTCCCCAGGGATTTTATTTTTTACAATTCTACATATCACCTAATTTGGTTGAAGCCCACAGGAGGTGTAGAGCTTAAGAAAAAGCAGAGGCTTTAATCAGTGGGTGCTTGGATGTGTGGGACTGGATTGTGTCCCTCTTCAGGTTGTAGCTGACTGGATTGCAGCCAGTGCCAGTGAAGAAAGGCCCTCAGCCATTAATATTTTTTTGTTTCTGTACTGTAAAAGACGCCAAATATGGCAGGGAGATGGAGCAGCTACATGTAGGCATGCTGACTTAGCTATGCTTTAGGAAACATTGTCAAGCACAGATATCTGTCACTGTGGTCTAACAATTGTTTTAATTTTGGATTCATTCATTTGTGGGGGGGCATTACTTTTACATTTAGCCATTTGACATATGTAAGGTAGAAAGCAGGCAAATATTTCAAGTGAAGGAGAAAACATTAAGGCAAAGTGCTATGAAAAGGAATGTCTTATTTCCATGAGATGCAAATCAAGATAACACAGAGAGACTTTGTTTTGTTTGAGCGCTGTGGGTGGGAAGTTGTAGAACTGGATGAGAGCTGCTTTTTAGTTGATCAGAACTTTGAACCTGATGGAGGCAGCAACTGAAATCCATCATTTGAGTGTTTTATCCAAGGGTAGTATGTGACTTTCTTATAAAGTACAGTAAATGGATTTAAAACTCTTTTTAGCCTGATAGCTGGAAACATCCTATTTACATTTTATATTACAATTATGCAAAATATATTATTGTTTCATTAATATTATCAGTCCTGTTTGTAAGATGTACACAAGTGTGTATGTTGGAAAAGGATGATGGGGTCAGACGTACATTGGGTGTATCCAATGCATGAAACCTGCAAATGTTTGACCCTGATATCTTAACAACCAACATCATCTGATCCAAAAGTTGGAAGAAAACTGATTTGTCGGTGATGCATATTAGCTATCTAATTTTACATATACATGTTTATATATCACATATACATCTCTTATCATTACTATTCATCTTACTATGAACTCAGTGGCTCTTATTTGTTGTTATTGGCACCATAGATTTTGGGTCAGTAGGGTTTTGCTCCACAAGTCAGTAGGTCAATATCTTTTTCTTTTGCGAATCATGTGCCTCCATCTAACCCTGTCCTCTGCGTCCTCTTCACTCACACCAACTAACTCCATGTCCTCTCTCACTACATCCATAAATCTCCTCATTGCTCTTCCTCTAGACCTCCTGCCTGGCAGCTCCAACCTCAGCATCCTTCTACCTATATATTCACAGTTTCTCCTCTGAACATGTCCAAACCACCTCAATCTGGCCTCTCTGACTTTATCTCCAACACATCTAACATGAGCTGTCCCTCTGATGTCCTCATTCCTGATCCTGTCCATCCTCGTCACTCCCAAATAGAACCTCAACATCTTAAGCTCTGCTACCTCCAGCTCTGCCTCCTGTCTTTTCTTCAGTGCCACTGTCTCTAAGCCGAACAACATCGCTGGTCTCACCACCGTCTTGAACACCTTTCCTTTCATTCTTGCTGATACTCTTTTATCACACAACACACCTGACACTTTTCTCCACCCGTTCCAGCCTTGTTGCACTCGCCTCTTCACCTCTTTTCCACACTCTCCGTTGCACTGAACTGTTGACCCTAAGTAACTAAAGTCCTGCACCATCTTCACCTCTGCTCCCTGTAACCTCACCGTACCACTTTTGTTCTTCTCATTCACACACATTCTGACTTGCTGTGGCTAACCTTCATTCCTCTGTTTTCCAGAGCAGACCTCCACCTGCTCTCACTACAAATCACAATGTCATCTGCAAACATCATAGTCCATGGAGATTCTTGTCTAACCTCATCTGTCAGCCTGTCCATCACCAGAGCAAACAAGAAGGGGCTCAGAGCCGATCCTTGATGCAGACCCACCTCCACCTTGAACTCCTCTGTCACACCTACAGCACCTCACCACGGTCTTACAGCTCTCATACATGTCCTGCACCACTCTAACATACTTCTCTGCCACTCCAGACGTCCTCATACAATACCACAGCTCCTCTCTCTGCACCCTGTCATACGTTTTCTCTAAATCTACGAAGACACAATGCAACTCCCTATGACCTTCTCTGTACTTCTCCATCAGCATCCTCAAAGCAAATACTGCATCCGTTTGACTTTTTCTAGGCATGAAACCATATTGCTGCTCACAAATGTTCACCTCTGTCCTTAGTCGAGCTTCCACTACTCTTTCCCACAACTTCATTGTTTGGCTCATCAGCTTTATTCCTCTGTAGTTGCCACAGCTCTGCACATCTCCCTTGTTCTTAAAAATGGGCACCAGTACACTTCTCCTCCAGTCCTCAGCATCCTTCTTACTCTCTAAGATCTTGTTAAACAAACTAGTCAGAAACTCTACTGCCACCTCTCCTAGACACTTCCATACCTCCACAGGTTTGTCATCAGGACCAACTGCTTTTCCGCTCTTCATCCTCTTCAACGCCCTCCTCACTTCACTCTTACTAATCTTTGCTACTTCCTGCTCCACACCAGTCACCTCTTCTACTCTTCGTTCCCTTTTATTTTCCTCATTCATCAACCCTTCAAAGTTCTCCTTCCATCTTCCCATCACACTCCTGGCACCTGTCAACACATTTCCATCCTTATCTTTAATCACACTAACCTGCTGCACATCCTTCCCATCTCTATCTCTTTGTCTGGCCAACCTGTACAAATCCACCTCTCCCTCTTTAGTGTCCAACCTAGCATACAAGTCCTCATATGCTCTTTGTTTGGCCTTTGCTACCTCTACCTTCACCTTACGCTGCATCTCCCTGTACTCCTGTCTCCTGTCTTCAGTCCTCTCAGTGTCCCACTTCTTCTTAGCTAACCTCTTTCTCTGTATACACTCCTGAACTTCTTTGTTCCACCACCAAGTCTCCTTGTCAACGTTCTTCCTCTGCATCATGTCAATCAACTCACTAGCCTTCCCTGTCCCTAATATCAGTCCTACACTCTTGACTTTCCTCTTCTCTCTCTGCCTATGAACACGCCTTCCTCCTGTCCTTCTTAAACCAATAGTAGCCCAATTTCTACTAGCACCATGTAGGGCAACAACACCAGTGGCATTCGTTGTCAGCCTGTGCCATGACCGATCTGGTATGGAAGTCATTGTCATGATTCACATGTTTAATTTGGCATGTGTTTTAAATCGGATGCCCTTCCTGACACAACCCTCTGCATTTATTCATACTTAGGACTGGCACAAGAAGACGTTGGCTTGTGCCCCCTTGTAGTTGCATTCTCAGTAGCTCATTTTAATGCAGTATTATGTATTGCAATGTTGTTAAAAAAAAAACTAAAGACAAAACAGGTGCCACTAAACATTTCACCACTGTGCTGCCTCAAAGCTAGAAGGTCACTAGTTCAAATCCACCAACTGTGTGTGGCATTTCTTTGTGGAGTGTGCATGTTCTCCCCGTGTTTGCATGGATTACCTCCGTGTACTCCGGTCTTCTCCCACAGTCTAAAGACATGCATGTTACTTTATTTGGTGAATTAACTATAGACTGATAATGACCAACTAATTATATGAAAACTTTTTAAATGGTCAACCTAATAAGTTGCACACTTATATAAATGTAACCAAAGCAAAACTTTAAAAGTAGCAGGTCAGAAAATGAATTTTAATTTCTGTGGTACCTACATTTCAGAAATTTTCATTCAAGGAAGAGGACTTGTGAAATCTCAGAAAACTTGGTACTGGTAAAACTATATGACAGGAAATACAATTCTTAAACCTAAGCCATAAATGCCTAAGCTATAAAAATGTCAGTTCTGTGTTCTAAAAAGGGCCAGCAATAATAATCATAAAGTGTCTAAAGCTTTATTTTGAGTATGAATGTGCATACTTTGCATTCCGTTTCTGCAATCAGAGTGCCCGCTGACCTGTGCTGGCCCCTGTTAAGTGGTAGGTTGTATTACTCAACAAGGGGTCGTAGGAAATTTCGCTCCTAATTATTTCTGTTTGGGTAAGTGAATGGGAGGGTGATGAGAATAAGTGTGCACTTCCTTCCTGTATTAGGATAAAACTAAGTTTGGCTGATCACCTTCAGAGACAGGGGAAAGGTTGTTAACAATCATCACTTGTGCAGAGTTTTGTGATGTGTGTGCTTTTATTGTACCTGTACAGAGAACACCTGCAAAAACCTTCAGAGATGTTTTTGTGTATTTGTGTGTATATGTGTGGAATTGTGCTTTTCAGTTTTTATGAGGGGTACAGCATCCCTAAAATAGATGAGGAATGTTCTGCAGGAATGCTCTAGACATCACTTCCATCTGCGAGATGTTTGTTAAAGGTTAGAACCTGGCTGTGAGCAGAGAAATAGAGGATGAACTGTGTAAGGTCATGATTGTGTTTACCAGACCGCTGGGACTATAATAGCTTTTTTGAGTGCTGCTAGAAGATTCAGCTTGTGGTTAGCATAGCTTATTAGCATAGCATATATTTTATTATTTTTGTTGTTTTTTGTTGTTTATTTTTGACAGCTTAATTTATTCTTCTCTTTTTACTGAGCTCATATTCTTCTTGGTTCTTTGATTATTGACTGGATTTTTTTCAAATAAAAAGTTTAATGTAAAAATGAACAAATATGTTGCATTCTTCCATTCTCATGTATATTTCTACACAGCAGCAGTTGATTGAAGGAAACTCTACGTTTCACATGAGCTAACATGAGTGACAGCACCAGTCAACCACAGTAACACAACCTGCTTGTTGGATTGCTGTAATGCATTACAACATGCTGCTTCTGGAGCTGTGCAGTTAGAAAACTGTCAGAGTTGAGCTCTGTCTGTATTGTGACCAACTGGTCTATGTATTTAACTGAAGTTAGCTTGAGTTATGGGTTTGAGTAGTGTTGCAGGCCTTACTGTACTTCAGCATCAAGTCAGGTCAGGTTCAGATTTGATTTCCAGATAAGTGGGGGTAATGGGTCAAGTCCAGTACTGAGCTTTGCAGGTGTTGGGCAAAAGCAGATTTTCAAAATAGGACATGTGTATGACTATGACCCATAGTCTAATTTACTGTAGGTGCTTTCACAATTTATTTTCACATATTCTTGTACTAAAACTAATTTTTTTGGTAGCATGCTCTTTAACATGCTTCAAGCAGGCTGCTTTCTGTGCCAACTACACTTGACTGCAAAGATGTGGACTTTTATTCCAGTGTCCTCTATGGACTTTGTCAGGTCCCGTGCTGTTTGTTTTTTAATCTTACATAGTTCTTGTGCAAGTTTGACTCTTTGTTGTTGTTTTTTGGTCATTGACTTGGTCTTAATGTGTCCATGTTTCCATTTGTGGATTATGGTCTTCGCAGTTGGTACTGGTTTCCCTTTCCATTTGGAAGCAAATGTCCCTCTATGGCAGGGGTCGGGAAACTTTTTGGCTGAGAGAGCCATGAAAGTCACATATTTTAAAATGCATTACTGTTAGAGCCATACAATATTTTTTTAACACTGAATACAACTAAATACATGAATTTTTAAGTAAGACCACAATTTTAGAGTATAATAAGTCTGAATTTATTCTTTTTAATAGCGTTGTTATACTGAAGCTAACCTATAATAAATAAAATACTTCTTACCAGTAATACGACTTATGGGGCTGCATGGTTTTGCTGATGGCTTTGTAGTCTGGTTGATACGTGGTGAGGTTAAGCTTCATACAGGCGTTGAGGCTTCATCCATTAAACATGACCGTAGGTTGCTATTGATGTTTTTTAGATGTGAGAACGACTGCTCATGCATACGTAGAGCCAAACATGGTCAATGCAGCAATTAACCGCTTTATCGATGAAATTTTATTAGTGGATATTAGACACACCGCAGAACCTGCTCTCTCCACAAAGGTGAATTCCTCTGTCCATTCATGCTGAAACGTACAGTACTCCTCATCTTTTTTCTTTGCCCCATCTTCTTCGTCAAAAGGGTTTGCTCTGCATACAATAGCTAGCTGACTATTTGATTAAAAGGAGGGAAGTTTACTTCTTGATCTCACAACGACCTATAATGTAGGCTACTGCACTATCCAATAAAAATAGAGCTTTGGTGTTGGACCCTCCCGTACCCCAAAGGACCGCTGGGATTGGCTCCAGCCACCAGCAACCCTGAACAGGTGCGGTAGAAAAAGCATGAAAATTCATGAAAACGTGTTTTTATTTTAAACTTTATTTTTAACACTGTGATTTCTGTACTGTTTTACTTTCAAATGTCAGTGGAATTATTAATTACTTACCGTGTTAAGAAATGTCAGCTAAGATTTATCTGTGAGCCAGATGCAGTCATCAAAAGAGCCACATCTGGCTTGCGAGCCATAGTTTGCCAACCCCTGCTCTATGGCTTTGTGAACTTTTACTATTTTGCTCTTAGCAAACTGCTAGAGACTGTGTATGTCTGTAAATATCTGCCCACTTGCAGTGCAAGTCCGATTTAACAAACCTGGTGCAACTTATCAAGCATTAAGTGTCTTTTCTGAAGACACCTGACTTCACATGCTGATTAAATAGAGTGTTTTTATTACATAGTGGGTGCAAATGTTTGCACTGATGCACTTTTTTGTATTTTATTACAACTTTCTTCTTTCTTTGTGACCATTTTTGTTCTTTCTTATAACAACATTTGTGCTAGTTAAATGTGCATTAAATATTATTTTGATAATAAAAACATTCTTTGTTTTACTCTTTTTCCATTTCAAGTGTCTGCAAACTGTTTACTAACAGCAATACTGAAATTGGAACAGACTAGAGAATATCTTATTTAATATTGAAATGCTTAGAGAGTAGACAGCGCACAGCAGTCCTCACATGTATAGACACAGTATGTGTCTATTTTGAGCATCATTAGAGAGAACAGTGCTACAGTGTTCCTCAGTATCCTCATGATTAGCCCAGCAGGTGCCAGTACTAATTTCCTCCATTCACACTATTGTTGTCCCTCCCCAGGGGTCTTAACCACTGTCTACATCATTTATTTCTCTCTCATCCCTCCTCTCACCTTTTATCCTGCTCCTTTGTTTTCATCATTCATTTGATGTTTATTCTGTAGCTGGAACTCATCCGAAAGACCCCACCCCCCAAATACAATGAACGTGTGGGCCACCCGCAGGACTTTGTCTTTCTCTTTCTTTGTAATGAATGTGTGTGTGTTTCACTGTTGCTCTTATAAATAGCTGACAGCTCCATACGTTTTTACAGAAGGCAGCAGATGACTTAATAATATCCTGTCAGTTAGGACTATTTTTACCATGCTAAAATTTACTTGTATCCATATTAAAGTGTTCTATTTATTCAGAAAGTAAGGAAAACATTAAATTCAACAGTTAAAACATTATTGTTCATACTGTATTTTCCAACCACAGTGAGGTCAAGTAAACAATAAATAAACCCATTGCTGGTATGTTAGGTCTTCACTCCATTTATGAATATGCTTGTAACAGAGCATGTCTTTTTTCCTGTAATTTGTCATTGTGTTTTTATTCATACAGTAGAGGATTGAATCCGTTTATAGGATCAGTAACCCTGAAGTAAACAGAAATATAAGATAAAAAAGGTTTGTCCATTTATTATCTAAATCACTCATCCTCTCAATGGTCAGCGTGCTGGATCCCAGCTAACATGGAGTAAACAGTAGGATACATCCATTATGGGTTACCAACCTGTTACAGGGCTGGCATAAAGGACATTAAGCCTGCAATTTTAATTTCGTTAAATCCAACTGTTGTTCATTTTTACCCTTGGTGATTTCTTTTGGCAAGTGTGAACACAGCAATTGCTCTGAGGTGCAGACTGAAACGACAGCACTGAAACTCTGTACAGAGTTGGTTTGAGATGAGAGCCGACCCAAATCAGCAAGATTTTTTGCTACATCACATTATCTTTACAAAGTCAGAGTTGTGCTTGGTTTATTCCTCACATAATCACTGGTTGCACTTATGCAGTTGTTCCATGTTGCAAAGTAAATTCTCCCTTAGGAATATTCACTGGTGCAGTACAGATGCTTCTCTCTGTGTTTACTTTCTCGTTCCTGCTCCACATCCATTTAACCAAAAAGCAGAAAAGACATTTCTCATGTGATTTGTTGCGATACATTTTGGTTTGCTTGGATTTGGCTGTGTCTGAAACTTAAACTGAACTGGTCTACTGATTTAAACCAGAGCAAACAAAGTATAGATTTAAAATGTCCAAATAGCTAGATAAACATTCACACCTGCAGGCAATTTAGAGTCACGATTTAACCTAACTGCTTGTGTTTGGGACAACCTGCAAACTTGCAAACTCTCATGGAACAGCTATGATCCAACAGCTCTAACCAACACTACCATAATGACCTGAAGAAATTACTGAGCTAATGTTGGTGCTGAGTCAGATCTGCTAACAATGAAGTGACCATGAATATCTACTATCTTAATGTTGATCCATCCATAGTTACTAAGACATTTCCATCTAGAGCCTATGCGTATGTACCTTCAGTCTTTAGGGAATTCCCTAAAGAATTTGATCATGATAGTACAGTTAATCCTTGTCTTTTCAGTCTCAAACCATGTCAGTGGGGTGCATGGTACGGAATCAGAGATAAAAGTAAGTTTGAATTGTTGTTAGAGCTTGAAAGAAAATTCTATCCACGAGGAGAAGGTTGAAGTTGTAAAAGGCAGCAGCAAGTAATGTTGTCATTATCTGGCCTGCACAGTGAAACCTGACAGTGATCAAACCTAAGACACATGTATCAGTGTAATGTAATAAATTTGCTGTACACATGATGCATTAATAAACCATTTTATTTATCATAAATGAGACAGCTGACACCAAACTAATGCAAAGCAGCATCAGTCAGCACTGAGAGACAGTAACCCAGATATGATAAAGATATTCTTTTTAAATTGATATGGCCTTTTTCATATAGAATGTTGCTATTCTCATTATGATAACTCAGAAAATAGACTACTTTCATATTTCATTTGATATAATACCACACTGTAATCAGTTTTAAACAGAACATAGCTTGAAGGGGAGATACTTTGCCAAGGTGGGTTAAGACCTTTATAAATCTCTCCATATTTCAAAATGCAAGTTTTTATGGCCAATCTGCATCTGTCTGAGAAGCCGTCATCAAAACACAAAGCAATTTCTGAAGGAGAGGGGAAAAAGAGTTATGGCAAAGCCAAGTTCAGTTCCCCTATCATGAGTACAATTTATTCTCATTGCCTCCACAGTCATGACTCTAATCATTTATTGAAGAGGGAGGTGTAAAGGCCAAATGCAGCAGAAAGAAATTGGGTTTTGAAAAAACCTGACTCACTAGAAATATTCAAATCAAAAACAGACTAGCCCTTTTTTTCTTTTTTTGTTTTGCTCTTTATATTATCCTTTGTGCAGGTTGCGATAATGTTACCAGTTTGTTAGCACAGAGTTTCTGCATATTTCTAGTGCTTTACAGTATCTAAGCTTCATTCAAGAAGACAAAAATTAACATAGGCTTTACAGCAGAGCTCATCTTAAAGGGGGATTCAACTGAACTATTTAGGTTGATGTTGATGGTTGAAGTGTTGTAATGGAATTATATTTAAGACAGATGCTGTGGCAGACAGGAAGTAGCCTCTAATACCAGGTACTGTATTATATTTTGAAAGCTTGACATGAATCAAGTTTATATATGTACCTGACTCCAGGAAATAGCCATGTTGCACACAAAAGTACACTGACAAAAGTTTTCTGTTACTAAAACAACTGTCAATCCTATAAATTAAAGCAAAGCATCCAGTATATAGTCATTCAAACTCATCTGAGGTGATGCTGGTAGCAGCATCGTATGCACTCTTGATACATTCAGTACATAAGAGTACTTCATTGCAGCCTGTAATGCTGACAGTTATTACTCAGTAGGCATCATGCAAGTGTAATATCCACAGGTTATAACAGACACTGTCTGTAGATTTTTGAAAACACTGCTAGCAACACTGCTGTAGATTATATACTGTCTCTTTTAATATGTTACCAAATGTAACAACATTTAAGTAATGTTTTCTAAATCCAGACTTTGGTTTTAAAGCAATTAAAGTTTGGTCTAGACCATGATAATTAATAGTATGATTAATAAAAATCATTAGCACAGTAGTGCAGGTAAAAGCCTTTCTTGCAGTTACTCCATTACAGCCTCGTTAGAAGCATATTTTTCTTTGAGCTAAATATTTCCCTGCTATAGAAAGTTAAAACATAATCAAAATAATATACCTCACAGGGAGCACAATGATCATCTGGTCACTGTCAAATAAGCAAACAGAATTGAGAGGACAGAATAATTCCAGAGGCAGCTAACAGGCTGATTAACATAACATGATAAACCTCTGGCTCGACTCTCAAAAGTAGGAAAAAAAGCCCAGCAGTAATCTTTTTTTCACTCAGAATTAAAATAAAAACACACAGTGCTTCTGTAGAGATCTCTTAAAAGACAATCAACAGCTGATTTATTACTATGCTGCATTTAATACAAAAACAGCCATGTACTAGTTTCTGCAAGTGCAGCTGAATCAAATGGTCACCACGAGGCAACTTGAGAGCGGCTCCTCCATCCCACAACACACACGCACACACAAACACACACGCATACGTGATTTACAGTGAGAGCTTTCTATTTCTCACAAATACAGTTTACATTTGCTCCCTGTCCTTGAGAATTATTGTGGAACAAATTAGCAGCCAGGGATTTAACTGGCCAAGCCCTGCGTATCCAGACCAGCGCTTGGAGAAACATGACACTCAGTGAATGTTCTGATGTTCTGGTCATGACTGATGACTGGAGGGGAGTGGGTGGCCTATAGGGCCTCTCAAACTGTTCACAAGCATCTGTGTTCATCTGAGTCCCTGTTTATGTGTCGTATACATTCTGTGCAGCTGAAATGATTTTAATACAGAAATAAAAAACTTCTTATTAGCCTCAAAGGACCAGAGCACCTCCTCTAATTCAGAATCATACACTGACATCCAGCCCCATTAGAACTTCTGCTTGTCTCATCCCTTCGGTATCCTCTGTTATAAAGCTGGTAAACATGACTCATGCTGTGCAGTTTACTGACAATTCACTGGATTTGTGAGTTTGAAGTCAAAGAACAAAAACAGTTGGCTCCTGCTGTTTATGACCTCAGCTGCCTTGTGTTGATCATTTCCAATTGGATCTGAGAGATACACAAATAATCCAAAGTCTACAGATGCTGTTCTGAGACTTTAGGAATCAACCAGAGTTGGGTGAGTTAGATTCAAGCTACAGTTTACCTTCACCTTGACATAATAAAGAATAATTTAACATCTTTCGTACACTACAACTAGCAAAAGGTAACAAATTCTCAAAAACAAGCTCCTAAAATTACAGTAACAAGAAATTTCACTAGCATTCAGTGCAGCTGTAGCTCATCTGACTCAATCTGAGGCAGAGATAAGACCATCTATAAATATTTTTAATATCACATCATGTACTAGTCCAGATGGGTGTCAAGACAAAGTAAAGAAACATTCTGTCCTGTGCAGATATTGTAAAAAGTGAAAATTTATAATACAGTGTTGTGGACACTACAGGCCTGAGGTCTGTGCAGTTCACGTAACCAGACTCAGTCTAATGTTAAAGGCACAGGCAGTAGTAGTAATCCTGTGTTCCCCTACATCAGGGGTCACCAACCTTTTTGAAACTGAGAGCTACTTCTTGGGTACACATTCATGCAAAGGGCTACCAGTTTAATATGCACCTTTAAAATAACAAATTTGCTCAATTTACCGATAATTATATGTTGTTATTATTAATAATACATTTATGTTATTCATCTATGTGAAGACACGGATCATAATTTCTGACAATAACTATCAAATGTGATTTAAAAAAGAATAGCAACAAAAAAATTAGATGCAGCTCATTGCTAAGTGGCGCTAGGGTGAGCTATTTTTAGAACAGGCCTGCGGGCTAATCATGTGGTCCTTGTGGGCTACCCGGTGCCCACAGGCACCATGTTGGTGACCCCTGCCCTACATACTCCTCTTTGGGCTTTATGTAAACATAACACTTCCATTGTATCCTGTGCTGTACACACTACGCTTTCTGTGTGGACACAGCATCAGGAAACAATCCAGGGGAGCAAACAAACATATCAAGTCAAAAAGCATAAGGCAGAACATTTTTAACAAGCAGAGCAAATCAAAAGACAGAAACAATTGGTATGTATGGCTTGACCTCAATGAGCGTTATATATACTGAGGGATGATTACAGAATGAGGACCAGGGCAGTGATATTAACCAAAGCAGGACAGGTGTGTGTGTGTGTGTGTGTGTGTGTGTGACACACAAAACAACAGAAACTGGACCGAACTCTTACTTATCAGTTGTTTAAAACAGACAAAACATTCACTTTTAATCTTCTTCAAAATGTTCCCAATGATAATGAAGCAATGACCATAAGCTAATTTAGGCAGTAAGGCTGCTGCTGTCAGTTGAAATCCTCCACACTCTTTGATATATCTGGTCAGATCAGTCCCTTTGCTGTGACATGACTGATGCTACAATGCTAATGTAAAAATAATACTGTTGTCGCAGCACTCACATCTTCCCGAGCATAAACCTGTAGAGAGCTAAGACAAAGTTATTATTCCATGTGGTGAGCTTGGTGCCTGGTGAACACTAAATGTTTTAAAGCTATATTTTATCAAATCAACAAATAATTATAGGTGAAAAGTTAAGGCCAGCACACATTTAACAACTGTACGGCCATTTATTAATTTATTAATTTGGTCGTGACAACTGGTCGGCTCTGACAGTCAGCCGAGAAAATCATTATGTGTGTTCTGTGTAAAAGCCAGGCATTGTTAGTGGTTCTCACATGTTTAATATTTGCTACCGGTATCGGTGACCGATACAGTAAGTACAGTTTTACCTGAACCTTACCTTTGTTTTTCGTCCTTTGTTTTTTTATGCACAAATTGTTACGTTAAAAAAAAAATCAAAGTTCCCGTTTTCCACCATATTTGTTTTGGCACAAGAACCCACGGGGATGGGGGTCAGTCATTAGGTGTTAGTCAGAGACTACAAGTCTTTGATAGTTTGTGGAGACAGTGTTTAAGTGTGAACTGTCCTGTTTTAGATAGTCTTTGCTAGTCTTCAGGTGTGTCCTCAGTTGGGTAGCACAGTTCCAACTGTCCATAGGTGTGAATGTGAGTGTGAATGGTTGTCTGTCTCTGAATGTTTCTGTGTGTTAGCTCTGAGATATATGTGTATATTTTATATAAAGTCATGGCCAAAAATATTGGCACCCGTGCAATTCTGTCAGAAAATCCAACCCTCAGAAAATAGTTTATTCACAGGCTTATTGTTTTTATTTGCACTGTAACAACACACACAAAAAAAAAAAAAACAGAGAAGAAATGTCACAATTTACACAGAACTCAAAAATTGACTTAGTTATTCACTAAGCATGTCATCACATGGGGGCATCATTTTTGGTTGTTTAATCCTGGATAGTGGCTCTGATGCTAACTAATTCTTTGCCACCTTCCTTCAGTTTAGTGTACAGTCTCAGGATGCTGGATTTTGGGGTGAAACCCTCCATGCATTGTAAGAAGCTTCCTTGTCTTCATGTCAGTGGCCTCTATCTCCTCTTTTGAACAGCTTATTATGCCACTGGGGTGCCTCATGACTCTTTGTAGGTACTTGGAAGTAGCTGCTTTCCATGTGGCCTCTTCATTGTTACCATTTGCCTGTGGGATCCCAAGGTACTTGTAGCTACCCTTAACTTCTGGTAGTAGAATCCCCTCAGTTTGGACTACCTTTCTTCTCCTTGTTACCATCCGAACATACAATCAAGTCCTTGCAGATGATCCAAAATGCAGCAGCTCGCCTCATTTTTAATCAGCCAAAAAAGACCCATGTCCCACCTCTCTTCAGATCTCTACACTGGCTTCCTGTAGCTGCTCGCATCAGGTTCAAAGCTCTGTCTCTTGCTTACAGGATGATCACCTCAACAGCTCCTGCTTACCTCAACTCCCTCATTTAGGTCTACAATCCTTCCTGTTCACTGCGCTCTGCCAATGAATGATGTCTGATGGTCCCAGCACCACATCTTTAGCACAATGATCCCACGATGGTCGAACGAGCTACCAAACTCTGCAAGCTCAGCAGACTCTCTCCCAATATTCTAAAAACTGCTGAAAACAGAACTCTTCCCCACCTTCCTATGCACTTAAATCTAATTTTAAAAATAAATAAATGAATAAAAAACTTCCTTTCTGCTCTTTCTCGCACTTGCATCTCATGAAATGTAAACACTTTTCTGATAGGACTTTGCTCCTTGTTTTCTCCTTGACTTAGATTTTTGCTGTCTTGTACCTCACTTGTAAGTCCCTTTGGATAAACGTGTCTGCTAAATTACTAAATGTAAATGTAAATGTATCCTGTCTGGATCTCCTGGTGGTGTCGATCAGTGAGTTGATGTCTCCTTCACTCCTGACATACTGCTTGATGTCATCCATGTAGACGAGGAGTTCCAAGCATTCCAGGATCCATGTGTGCAGCATTGAGTCATAGACTTTCTTGTAGTCAATCCAGGCAGTGCAGACAGTTTCGTATGCATGGGCTTACACACTCAAGTGACTGCTTTATCTATCAGTAGCTGGTGCTCTGCTCCTCTGGTGTTATCAATTCCGTTTGAGGCTCTCCTCATGTACTGATTTATGTGCCTGCTCATCTTAGCCTCTATGATGCCTGACAGGAGCTTCCATGTGATGCAAACGCAGGTCATTCGGCGGTAGTTGGATAGGACTGCTCCCCTCTGGGGGTGCTTCAGGGTCAGAACTGTGCAGCCTTCAGTTAACCATTCAGGGTGGGTCCCATCCACTAGTATTTTGTTCATTTGAGCTGCCAGGTGCTCATCTTTAACCAGTAGACATGGATGATGTCAGAGACTGGTGCTGTCCAGCTCTTCTACTTGCAACCCTCTCTTGCATGTCTGTCACTGTGATGGTCACTGGATCTTGTTCAGGAAATTTCCTGTGGTCTGCTCTCAAGAACACCAACCACTGGGCATTGTTGTTATGTGATGCCTCCTTCTCCCATATGCTTTTCCAGTATACTTCAGTCTCCCACCTTGGTGGATCTGCTCTCATGTTATTAACCTGCCATTGGGAGTACACTTTGAATGGCTCCGTGGAGAACATCCTGTTTATTCTCCTGGTTTCAACTTCTCCGTTGTACCTCTTAAGCTGGGTATCGAGGGCTGTGAACCTTTGCTTGGCAGTCTCGAAGGCCTCAGGTATGGACAGTTTGTTGTACTTATTAGGTAGATTTTCCTTCTTCGTTTTGTTATGCCTTTCTGTAATTCCGATAGCTGGATAACATCTCTCGATGTCTATGATCTTAGCCTCCAACCTCTGTTTCCATGGAAGGTACTGCACCTTATGGCTTATGTTGATCGTACAGCAAAGCATCTCAAGGATCTCGGTTGCTGTGGTGCATTTAAGCTTGTTGAGCTCAGTGATGGTCTTATTTGGGATTGTTCGTAGTGCTGCGTTCACATCCTCTAATAGACTTTCAAAAGGTACTTCACTTATAATTGGTAACCAGCCACGGAGGTTCCAGGTGTCCATCTTAGCCATGATCTTCAATCTCAGGTTAGCTGCTCTGGCATTAAGCTCGTCTGTTGCCACTGGGGCTTGGGGCCCAATCTCCAATTGTGGGGATGATATTTTTTCCCCCCTGACCTGTCATCCTGGCTCCCCCTTGCTATAGCATTTGTGTTGTACCTCATCAATCTCTAGTTGTGATAGCAGGTATTTCTTGCGGATATTAGAACACTGAGCTACTAGTTGTTTTGGTGTTAGTTTAGATGTTGGGTTTTGAAGTATCCATAGGCCCAACACCATAGGCCCCCCTGCATGTAACCCCTCTCGATAGGGTTACTTGTATTGTAGCATTCCAATAACTCCCTATTCTCATCTCTTGTCCATGAATGTATTGTTCTTGTTTCAGTAGCCCACTTCTCATCAGGTTTCCCTGGATCCCCAACACCTGACACGGACCTTGTTGATGCAGGTGATGTCCGGGCCAGTGTGACTCTTGTTTTTCCAACTCTAATTAGCAATGAGTTAGACAGGTAGCGTTATGTGCCTTGCCTAAGGCCCCACACTGGATATTGACCACGCCCTAACAGAGAATCAAACCCAAAAGATATACATATATATATAATATATATTTTATATGTGTGTGTGTGTTTGTGTAATAATTCACAAAATTCAATTGGGTTATGTCACAGTTTAAGTTTGGTTCAATATGCTTTAAGTAAAGCAAGGAAGTAGAGTACTGCCAACATGCTTTACATTTTTTTGGCAAAAAGGTAACAATTGTCTCCCTAAAATTTAGAATAAAAACATAAAGAACAAAAATACTACTTTATCAATTTTGTCAAATCTTAACTAAAAGAACGGGTTTTCCATATAGAGATGGTAAATGGTCTGCACTTATATAGCGGTTTTCTAACTATTGGCACTCAAAGCGCTTTACACTGCTTCTCCGATACACCGATGGGGGAGCTGCTATGCAGCTGGCCAACACTCACCGGGAACAACTAAGTTGGGGTCCAGTGTCTTGCTCAAGGACACTTTGACATGTGACCGGAGGAGCTGGGGATGAGATTGGTGGACAACTGCTCTACCTTCCTGCACCACAGTCGCCCCAAAGCACACGTTTTTACACTTAAATGCATAAAAAATGTATTTTTCGTTACAGTGGCCACATTATAGATTAGGACCATCAGCATAAAGTGCTACATAATCACTGTAATATTACAATTACAACACAACAAAGACTGCTGAACTAAACAGGTCATATTTTTTTACGTGAACCATCCCACTCATAACCAAAGTATGTATGCTGATCTCTTCAGGCAGGTACGAACAGATTGTTTGCTTTTAGGGGCTGAAATATAATTTAAAGTCAATGAAGAGCAAAATGACTCTTTTGCAAGTTGTTGATATCTGAATAGTGCCTCACAAAAGAAAATAAAAATAAAATGAACTGCCTGCTGAGAAGCAAGATAGCCTGTGGGACATTTAAGTGTAAAAATGTGTGTTTGACTGAGAAGCTGTCCACTGTCTTGTGTTAGAGAAGCTGACACATTTTGGAAATAGATGTGCTAAGAGCAGTATGGGTAGACTACAGGTACGGGTACTCTTACAGCAGCTACAGAAATAGGGGCTGTTTGCAGTTTTGTGGTACAGACAATAGCCGTTGAACTATTTAATAGCGGTACTGGGTTTTATGTGCATGCAGGGAAAGAAAGATGGAAGGTGAAAAGAGGAATAAAACTGATGAAGAGGATAAGAGGAATTGAGTAGAATTGGCTCCACTATATATTCAGTGTCCCGCCACAACATTAAAACCTCCTGGTGGTTTTAATATAAAAATATACTGAACTAATAAATGCTCATGTATTAATCCTGGCCGCTCAGAGTGGCCATGCTGAACCAGGTCTTCCATGACTTTATTCAGACCAGCAGTGTTTATTTTGGGGCTCATCAATGTATATGTTAGAGATGTTGTATTTCAAGGTCTGTCTATTTTTAATAGATGTGATGAACTGAACAAATGAACTTAGAGCTGTCCTTGCAGCCTGACCAAAAATATTAAACTTCCGAAGCCAGTGTACAAGGGTATATGGCTGATAGCTGAGTGCAGCCTAGCTTCCACAGAGCACAACCTGGCTCTCTTATTCACCCTTTGCTGTTAGATCAGTGTATATGCTCAGTGTAATCTGTCTCCTTTAATATGCATCATCCAGCACATCTTTGCACAATGCTTCAAAGCTAAACAGATTTTTGGATGTTGGAACAAAATAATAATTCATGTCTTCAGCTGAGCTGAGCAGAATATCTCTGACTTGTCCCCTTACAGTTTCCAAACTCTAGCTTATCTTAGTCAAACTACCTTGTGCCTAATCACTAATGCATTTTTCCTACTCGCTTTCATTTTTAATGTAAATGTGATGCTTGCAGCCCCTCTCAGTTAAAAATGTATCTTGATTGCTACTTCAAAGGCAAAAAAGAAAAATCAGCTTTGCAGTTTCACAGCAGGAGGACAATTTTGGATCTTTACTATTGTGGCTATAGTTTGAGTTTTAGATCAGGGGCAAATCATATGTTCCTTTAAAAATGACTCTAAAGCTGGATGCCTCCACAGTTCCAAGTCTTTTCCAATGAAACCTCTTCTTTTTTCAGCATGTCTGCCACTCACCTGTAACTTGAGAAGCTACTTTAGCTCACTGTGCACTTCCTGTTGACTGTGAGCAGTCTTTGCTGTAAGTTTTTACTGAGTAGTTTAGTGCAAGACTTGGTTACTCTTTCCTTATAATATCTTTGAGCTGGTGCTTTTGCCCCTGTGCTCTGCATGTACTGATATGAAGTGTTTTTGTAGTGGTCTGTTTTATCTTGACAGGAAAGCTTAGTGGCATGACGAGCTCTGTTCACATGGTAATGGATTTTCTTCCATACCTAGTACATGCAGTTGTGCTTTTTGCTCAAACCTAACATATATTAATATGTATTCATTTTATTTAAACAAACCAAACCCACCAAATTCAAAACACCTATTATTATTATTAACATCTATTATGTATTTCTAAATTATCTACAGGATGTATTTTTAGTGTTTCATGTGAAATCAATTGAAAAGAGTGTTTCCTGTGAGCCAGTTGACTAGAGTGACACTACTGTTGACATTGGCATGGACTCTGTGGTTCATCTAAGTGTCAGAGTTGTACTCCTTGTGGATAATACTTTATATTTCCTTTGGGGATAAACCAAACTGGCCCTTGGATCAGGAAGATGGAGGGGATTCAAAAAGATGGCTCCTTTTACAAAACCACAAATCCCTGTGATGATTCTAAGCTCTCGGTTCTTCCCTGAGCCCAGGCTCATGGAAATGCTGGTGGGAAACTGTTTGGGACAAGCGGTTAGATGTTGTGTAGAAAAACAGAAAATACATTGCAGTGTTTGTGTAAAAGTGCCTAATTAACCGTTTAAGGTAAAAGTACGAGTTTTTTCTCTCAGTTTATATTACTGGCAACATCCCAAAAAAACCATGATGAGGCTGTCAGTGTCTGGCTTACCTTAGCAGTGATGCAACTGAGGAACTAGGACTGAGTGTATCTGTTCATGTGTGTGTCCATGTGTGAATCCTAAGTCTCTGTGGCAGCTGTCATCCAGATAATGAGCTTAGTTCTTTAATAAAACAGCTGGAAGCACCTCAGCAATCCATCAGCCTGCTCAGTTACTAGAGGAACTTGATGCAGTATATCAATGCATTGATCAAATGCTAGATAGTTTTTAGGGGAAAACTACTGTTTAAGGTGTTAATCCCTAACAGGACATTAAATGGCAACAGCCAAAGCCTCTAAAATACCAATCACTGTAGGTGTGAAACCAGTAAATCTGGTGCTATGGCTGACAAATCAAAGTCTACCCTAGGTCCAGGTTTTAGGTTCTGCCTTATTTTCCCACATTCTAAATGTACTGTACGTCATCAGAAGGGCAACACTTCAACAATGGAAAAAGTGGAGCAAATATACACTGATCAGCAGCAGGTAGTGTTAATGTTGGAATGGACAGGGGTCGTCCAGCATTATATTTTTCCCATGCAGACCCCTCTCCACCACAACATTAAAACCACCAGGTAGTAGTAATTACTGCTGTTTGGCTTTTACTTGTGATGACTTTAACAGATCAACAGTTTTTTCAGTATCAACAGTAAGAGTTTGATAGAATGGAGAAGACAAAGAGTCATTGAAAAACATGCTTGTCTGCTGTCTGCAGAAAGGTGAATGTGAAGAATCTGGGTCAGAAGAATATCTATTGTATAATAAAACATACTTTCTGTAAGTGCTGATTACTGATAATCACTGATTATCAGGTTTGTTGTGTTGAAAGTCAGCTGTAGCATTTCGTCTCTTCGACAGCACCAGCAAACCGAGGATTTTTGTAGTAAACCAAGGATTATAATGATACTACAGATTTTTGGTACTTGCCTTACTTAGTAATTACTGTTACTGCATTATTTAACTTAACTTTGAGTGAGGTAAAAGAAATAAAAATGTTATGTTAGATAAACTTAAAGTCTACACTTAAAGATACACTATGTAACATTATTTTAAATTTTTCTTTAGAAATGTTTTCATTTCATTGTGAGTAGGTGCTGTCCATATCTGTCATGAAGTCTCAAAGAAGCAGAGTCATTGGCATCTTTTTGAGCGAGGGACACCCTTTAAATGTCTTTTTTTATTGGAAATTGATAATGACCTAAAGGAGGGTATTGTAGATTTCAGAAATTAACTTAAATTGCCTAAATCTTTTACATCATTTTTTTTTACATCATTGTATTTCTTACAGTGTAAAATTAAAAGGCCCCTATTTACAGAAATCCGTCCTGAGAAACAGAAGAAAACAAAGAAAATCATATAACAATATAACACATACAACAATAACTAATGCTGTCTTGTTTCTGGTAAGGACAGTTAAATAGTTCCTGACGTAAAATGGAACAAAATATCCTATGAAACTTTGGAATAAGTATAAATTTCCTCATCACTTAAACCCAAAGGACACACACACACACACACACACACACACACACACACGAGAAACAAAGAAGAAAGATAAAGGTGACTTTGCACTTGGTCAACCTAAAATAGCTATTTGACACTTCCATCACTGTGATTCAATGCAGCTTCTCTCCAGAGTCACCAAATCTTTTATAGGTTGTTATTATTTGTCCTGTTGCTACACATGATGTCACTGACAAGTCTCATGTGAAGTCTGTTGAGGGAACAGCTCGCCATGTTGGCTGAATTCAGTACACACAGCTCTACCAAGCATGTTAAACAGCTGAGGGTTGTGGATGGAGGCTGCAGTGTGTTATTGAGCAGGGCGCAGTAGGTTTTTCACAGTTGTCATGGCATTTTGAGGCCAGTGCTCCTAGTGTGAGGGCTCTGCTGCAATCAGCCGGGGAATGAGCTTAATTGTTTATAATGAGTCCAGAGTCCAACCTGCCCACCATAAGAATGAGACAGACTTAACAGGTCAAAGCAGTCCAGCAGAGTCTTGTTTTATACCTGCACTGCAAGAAAAACAGGGGAAAATATTTTCAGGATTGTAGCCATAATAAAACTGTATTCCTTCAATCCACCATGACATTCTTGTTTTTGTAAGTAGTATGAACTGAGAAACTACCTGTCAGCCTGTCTCACAGGTGAGGACAGAATTCATGAGTTCACTTGACGGACGTGATGGCCTCAGCAAATCTGAGGGTGAAACTTTTTGGCAGGACCAACAGTAGCTCAACAGACAGAACAGACAGTCGAATCTTCAAACTGTAAGGCTCCATTATTCAGCGCTAATAAGCATTAATTTCATAGAAACTTCCTAACTTTGCAGGCTGCAAAATGGTTTGATTTGCAGACCCCTGCCAAGGGCACTGAGAAAAGAATCCTTCCTTGTACATGGGTTTGGGATATGATGCAGTAACTGTATAGATCAAAATTAAATCCATACACACAGAATGCACACACCTACAATGAAGTAAGCACTTGAGAATACATTTAACCGACTTTAGAAGTAGTTGTTGTTTCCTTCATTCAACAGTCTCATACACATAAGAAGTCAGGCTGTTTCTAATCCCATCAGACACACTCCCGTATCAGTACACAAGCTGAGATTAATGCCGTTGGCTGTTTTTACTCTGCGTAAGCTCCTTCAACCAAACAAAGTGATGCAAGTCTGTTTACCAGCTCTGAAACTCTGCATGAGATTGAGTGTGAAGCAACCTAATAGGATTTGCACTTGTACATGTTTCGTGATTCCAAGACAAAGAGGAAAATCAATGATGCAACTGGGGATTAATGAAGGAAAATAAGGAAATGAACAGTTAATAAATAAATCAATGAGTCAGTAAATAAATGGATGACTGCATGAATGAATACATGGATGATGAATTGATATTTCCTTAGCCTTGTACTTCTAACCAATCAGAGACTAACATTTTTGCCTCCCACAGATTAGATAAAGACATTTCCAGGTGTCAAATATTGGCACCATTTATGTCCTTTGGCATGGATGCCACAGGTAACTTTTGATATCACTATTAGATGCCGCAAGAAGAAGGGAGCCAGCTTGTCAGATCTCTCCCATTAAATGCCTTACAGTTCTGGAAACATCATGGTTTGGTTGATTTTACACACAAACACAGCTGGGTTAGTTTTAGGCACAACAACTTAAAACATGCCTTCACTGATATTGAACTTGCTTCTTTTGGTTATAGTTTGAGTAGTACATGTAAATTAATGCCATTAAAGTTCCCTCTGACTTCCCTATATAAAAATCTCTCTACTTCTAGCTGAAAAATGCCTTCAGCTGACATCATTCCGAGGAGATTAGGTAATTTGCTCAGATTATGTCATCTTAAATTTATAATCAAGGTCAACCTGCTTTTCTTGAGCTTCCCCAGATGGCAATTTACAGCAGAAGCAAAGAAAAATATTCATATAGGGAAGTCAAAGAGAAGTTTAAAAGCATATATGCATATTTAAACCCTAAATTAATGCTATAGAAAGCATACAGCTCATATGTAATTCCTTACTATAAAATACATGTGTATAATGTAGTGAATCATCATTAAAGCACACACATCTCAAACTGGAGTTGAAGTCAGCCAGTACTGCATATGAATGTGCCACTCACACAGTCCTTTAACATACAAGTGCAATTTCAAGTTTGCATACAGTCATCATGGACATGACTGTCATGGCAATATTTCTGTTTTTTAATTTCTATTTCTAATTGTTTTTGGCTGAGACAACAACATACATATTTAATAAAAGAAACCACCAAGAATTTGGTCTACAGGGTTTAATTTATTGTGGGTTTTATGACATCAACACAGGCTTGAAAATATATTTACAAGGTCCAAAATATACATACACCCACTTATAAATTCAGTGCTCAGAGTTCCTAAAAGTCTTTTAATTTGCCAAGCCCAAGGCGTCTAAACTTCCTGTTAGTGATCATGATTGAGTACAGCTGTTGGGTTCTCTGTGCCAACAGTTTATTTGAAAGCACTTATTGGACTGACCAACATGCAGTGCAATAGGAAAGTCCAAGGAGCTCAGTGCAGACCTGAGAAAAAGGATGTAGACTTAGAAAAGTCAGAGATGTCTCAGTTCGAACATTTGAAATAAAACATGAAGATAAATACAAATTTTGGGGAGCCCGGGCCAGTTTGCAAGGTTTGGAATAAACACAGACACTCTCTCACTTAGCTGAAGGACATTCAGAAGGTCAGGAACAACCCAGAAACCACCGTGACACGGGTCTGCCATAAACTAGTTATATCTGGAACATCTGAACCACTGTCTACAATCAAGTGAGCTTTACATCCTCATGGACTGAAAGGCTGCTGTCCCAGAAAGAGCCCTCAGCTTTGATATCGATACCTTACAGCTTGATGGAAACTGACCACATGGGAAAAAAAAAATGCTTTTTGGAAGAGATTTATGATCAGATGAGATAAGATTGTGATGGTTTGCCACAATGAACAGACTTACGTCTGGAAGAGTAAAGGCATCTTTAGGAGAAGTGGTCAAATATCCAGTTTTCCCAGACACTCATTGATGGTTTCCAAAGGTGTCTGCAAAATGTATAACTTCCGAAATCACATGAGATGACATAATGAAATGTTACGTGTGGTATGTGTAAGCAGCAAGTGACAATAAGCAATAAACTTTGTGCACCAAAATTTAAGAGTATGTTGTACAATCATTGTGTTAGGAAAATGGGGTTGACTGTACATTGCAGTCAAAGAATTCCCAAACTTTTTATTGAATGCAACATTTTGACCTACAGATACAAGAAAATATGATGGCACCATTTGCAATTTCCTGGTGTTCAGCATAAATATGTCACCTAATGTGATCTGATGTTCAACTAAGGCACAAATATCAACAAACAGTATGTTTAGGCTGATTAACAGTCAGGATCTTTATGTCTATTGAATACTACCAATAAACAAAGTGATAGTGAAGTAATGGCAACAGTGTTTTAATAATTTCATGAATCACTTACGGGTTGGGGGCAGGCTCTGACTAGGCCACTCCAAAAGGCAGATTTTGTGGCTCATTTTCCTGCTGCATCGCCCAGCAGTTTCTGAGCTTCAGCTTGCAGACATCCACACCAATAGTATCCAGTAGGTTACCTTGATAAAGAGTGGGTGCCCAGCTCGATCGTGGCTGGACTCAGGAATCAACTAAAGATCGCTTCTAAGAGGAGGACACGAAAATATACAACAGGTAGCAAACATTAAACACGAGGATCTATGGCTGAGATTATCAAAAAAGTTTAAAAAACAGAACAAACCAAACTTCGGATAGGGAGCAGCCAACAGAGTTCAAAAAACAAGAATCAGGAATCCAAAAACACACGTCAGGTAAACCAGGGAGCAAGGTGCACTGTCCATCAGTTAGACAGAGGATCTGGCAGGGGACTGTGGGGAGAGCTAGGTATAAATGAACCCGATGAAAACAATCCGAATGATTAAGAAAACATGAAAACATGACAGGAAGCAGGTAAAAGGGGCTACAAAATAAAAGTCCTGGGCAGGAAGTGGAAACGATGTCCAGATCGGTATCAAATTGTCTCCAATGAGAGACAGTATAACAGTTAGATATCTAGTCTTCAAGGTTACTGTCTAACCCTTTCTATGTAGATATAAATGAACAGCTCTTGATCATAGCTTTTACTGAAATCTCTTTTTGATTGGACTCTATTGGTGTGTTGCCTTTACTCTACACTATCATGACAGTTTGTGTTTTATCAGTTTAGAAATATTTTATTTATTGAACTGTTCAGGATCAGATTACATTTCACCACCAATTTAATAGAAAACCAGGAAGTAGCAAATAGTGCCAGTGCTGTTTTTGTGACTATACAGTAAATGGTCTTTATCGGGGCGGCTGTAGCTCAGTTGGTAAGGGCTGTCGTCCACGGACCACAAGGTGAGTGGTTCGATCCCCTGGCTATATGTCAAAGTGTCCCTGGGCAAGACACTGAACCCCTAACAGCCCATTCCCCTCCCCAGCTGTGCAGTGCCGGTCCAAGCCCGGTAGAAATTGGGGAGGGTTGCGTCAGGAAGGGCATCCGGCGTAAAAACTGTGCCAAATCAACATGTGGACAATGATCCGCTGTGGCAACCCCGAACTCACGACAGTCATAAACCGAAAGGACAAAAAAAAAAACAAAAAAAAAAACAGTAAATGGTCTTTATCAGGGAAACAATGGAAAACATGCACAAGCTACATACAAGACATGACTGTGATACTTTCACCCCCACTCTGTGGAGGTTGTTGCTGATGTCAATGACTGTAAACAGCTGTCCATGTGAACTAATGCTGTCAGTTGTGGAAAATTTCAAATAAGTTTATATCAAACGTCTAAGGAGCCCAGCTGGTCAGGATTGCTACCAACCAACCCAGCCCATTAATAAACAGACCATTTATCATGCTGTACATAGTTGCTGGTCATTATCAACTACTAGTGCATATGATAATGTCTTTAATTATTGAAGCATATGTCCTAAGTCTCAAAGGGGATGGAATATTTCCATTCTGCAATCTAAAGCATCAGGAGAGGGTCAGGAAGTGATGGCTGTAATGAAGAGAGAGATGTAGGAGAGCCTGCTAGTGCAGTAGCAGCAGGACAAATTAGTATTATTAATGTATGTGTGTGGTTTACACAGGAGAAATGAGTATAGTATAGTGACAAAAGTACATGCACTGGCTCAGCCTAAGATTGTTTTCCCTCTTTTCTTAGATTCAGAATGGTAGATTTCTTAAATAGGCTTTTCATGTTGTTTCATGTTGTTTCAAGATAGTTTTCAGGTAAACCCAAAGATAAATGCAAGACTAGTCATTTGGAAATGTGGTAAATGGTAAACAGTCGCTTATGTAGTGCTTTTATCCAAATCACTTGGCAGTGGCTGCCATGCAAGGTGCTCACCTGACCTACAGGGAGATCAAATGTGGGTCATCTGATACATCTGATTTGTTAGTAACCACCTAATGGAGTCATCACACTAGTGAAATTAACCAGATTTGGGGTTTAAAAGTGCTCAGGCACAGTACAGAAGTGCGTATTCCCTTTAATATCTCGGCTCAAGACTTGATAAAACCCAGGATAGTTGGTTTCCAGTTCTTTCTGATCACAGTGTCTGGTCACAGTGTCTGGTCACAGTGTCTTTGAAAAAAAAACATTGAAACTCTCATAGGCACATCAACATCTGTGCAGCTGCCCAACAACAATTCCCCCTTTGAGAACAATAAAGATATAATAAAAATGTATTAATTTCAAAGATGACATGCCAAATTACTAATTATAGAAAATGTGCTCTTTTAATGAACTTTTATGGTCTTTTATAGTTACTTGTGTCAAATGTCTATTCACTATAAAATAGAATATATTGGATTTATGCAGCAAAATTCTATTTACATTGACACTAAATATGCAGTACTTCTCCAGGTCTTCTGGGTTGTCAGTGGACACAGATTGCTGATACAGAACTATGCTGAGCTCACACAATAGGCCCGGCTGGCCGGCTGGGCCAAAAAGCCTTGGCTGGACAGATTCTCCTCATGCCAATGTTATTACTATTGGAGGTCCATGATGGCAGTTAGCTGGCTGAGCCTGACAACAAAAGGTGGTTTTATCCTATTAGTGGAGTGCTAATGTGTCTAATTCCTCTCTAGCGAATCACAGTGTCTCTTTGGATGCAGCAGGCAGAGAAAAGCTGGTTCCACGGCAGTGCAACAGTCTAAGACAAATGAATCAATCCCATTTATGTGGGTACAAGGGAACAAAGTTGAGGACTGCCAAGTGTTTCGCTCTGCCAGCTCCAAGGTCAGCCAGTGATCTGGGTCTGCGAGGCAGGGTGAAATGAAACCTGCAGAGGCATGTCAGAAATGTTAATTCTGGTTGACCAGGCATAAATAACATTGTCAGAGGAATTACAGTTTGTTCCTGTGCACTGAGCTTCACTGACAGGCCGAGAACTGTTTTGGTGAAGGGGCCTGCACTGCCACTTCTCCAGGAAAAACACTTTATTGAATTATAATAAAATTTGTTTTGACTATTGGTCCAGTGACACATGGGTTGAAGGGCACAGTTTAAAAGCACTTTAGAAGGCTGACTTCTTTGCTTCTCTTAAAACGTATTTTCCATAAATACTTCATTGTGATTCAGTTTTCCTCTAACACACATGCAGCTCCACTATAAGATCCCTTTTTTCCCTGGTACCACAGGGTCTGCAGTGACATCACTGACCCAGGGGATGCCAAGTTTCCTATTTTTGGTGACACACAGCCAGGAAAACCCTCTCCCTTTCCATCCCCCCCTTCTCTCTATCAAAGTCTTGTTCTCTCTCACTCCTTTTCTTTCATCTGAGCTTTTAACACAACAGATAAAGTGGAGGGTGAAATGCAGCTTGCTGGGGCTACTTGTCTAAAATATATGAGTATATCACAGAACTGTGAGGTAATGCTTGTGCTCTGTGGCCACAGAGGCTGAAGTGATGGCTTACTTGAATGTTTCAGCAGCCCATTAGTATGAAAGTGATTGTTGCTGATGTCTTTTTTTATTTTCTGGAATACACAATACTGTGCCACATGCAGTATCCTAAGGGCTAATCTCATGGTGAAAATCACAAAAGTCAGTAGGATTCTACCTATTTGGGAGGTTAATAAATGCATGTGTGTCACATTTTACAAACACAATATCAGAAATTCTGCCCCTCACCAAACTCCAACAACAGTTTTGGATGAATCATAACCGCAAGCTTTTCCTATTTTTTTAAACTTCAGTAAATGTAGAATTTTTTAATTTGTTAAGATGATATTTGTTACATTTATTCATACTGTGGTTACATTTAGTACAATCTAGACTTGTTTTAAAGGCTGATTGGATTATACTTCACTAAAGTCGGGGCAACTGTGTTGCAGGAAGGTAGAGTGGTTGTCCACCAATCTCGCAGTTATGGTTCGATCCCCGACTCCTCCGGTCACATATCAAAGTGTCCTTGAGCAAGACACTGAGATCCAACTTAGTTGCTCCCGGTGAGTGAGCAGCTCCCCCATCAGTTTGTGAGTGCAAATGGGTGAATAAGAAGCAGTGTAAAGCACTTTGAGTGCCAATATGTAGAAAAACGCTATATAAGTGCAGACCATTTACCATTATACGAGAGTGTTTGACTGAATATAAGTAAATGTCTCTGAGTTACAATGTTAAGTAACTACATTTGGTGAACACTAAAAACATCTTAATGTAACATGCCATAACTTGTTTTATTCTAAAATTATGAACATTTTGGATTATTTTTAGGTTTACATAAAAATGTCACACATAAATGTGGTCTCACTGGGGGTTTCGGACCCCACAGTAAATGCAGTATATGCCCCTTGTTAAAAGGGATTTTTCTGCTGCTAATTTCTGGGAAAGAAGTGACCTGCAAAGGTCAGTCTGTGAAAACTTTAGTGAACTCTGGGAATTTTATGGGGGGACTGACATATTCAACAGATGCTAGTGATGTGATTCAGTTACAGTTATTATGAACAAGATGTCACAGTTCTAACAAATAGCTGAGAAGCCCTAGTGATTAAGACATTTTCCAGGCCATCCAGATGAAATTACAAAATGATTACATCTCAGAATAATAATTTGCCTTAACAACCATCGCAGTAGACAAAATAAATGGCAGCTAGAATTTTATATTTTATACATGTACAGCTATGAGAAGTCATGTGCAGGTCATAACCACATTCAGCTCCCACTATTCAGTGGCTGATACCTGATGTTATCTGCAGCCTACATTACAATTACCAAATCTAACCTTTATTCTTAGTCACTGACAGATCTATGAGCAGAGGCCTTAACAAATATTTGCCTTTTTTTTCAAACATAACCACATTTTCCTAATCTGGCTTGTGTCTAACCTTCATTAAACTTTCATCAGGGTTTATTTTCAACAGCCAGTGGATCTTTCCCAATCCTCAGCAATACCAGTAAAATGATTTCATTACAAGAATCCCTCCCATTGTTACCATGTGGAAGTCTCTTGCTGTCATGTAAGCATAGTAATGCTCATCTCTCTGAGTCATTATTGCAGTTCACTTAAACATTTGAAGTGAGACAAGAAGTAGGATTTTAATCCTCAGCCTTAAAAAGGGTAACAACAGAATATCAGTATATTTCAACACCATTTAAAGTGTTGATTGTTTCATTTTCCTTTCACATCTGTACTAATTTTACAGGAGATGCTTCGCTTAAATGTACAGTACTCAGACTGTCATGGTTGTATATGGAAATCATTAGGGCTGTAAATCCTACAGGGAGTTGTTTCATAGGTGGGTAACTGTGTTAACAGTTTTAAATGGCTAAATGAGCCAGCTGTGAGCTCCTGAATCTGCCTCTTCTATTGCCCTTCTCCTTGTCCAAATAGAAGCATTTGTATGAGAACATAGATCCTGTATGTGGAGTATATTTTCATTGGGATTATAATACATCCAACTGAAAACCACCAGGTACAGAATACAATGCACAGAAGGCAGCATTCAGAAGATCAATAAGGGATCAGCAAGTATGTTTTTGCCCCAGGGCGTTCTGGTGTGTCTACATTCAACACTTATCTGACGGATCACAGTGTCCCTGCTTCATCTGTATCGAGGGGAAATGGTCTTAAATTGGGCTTGTGGAGAGACTACAGCTAGAATATTGATGTTTTTTTAACCTGAAGAACTGTTATCATCTATTACCACAAATGGAAGTTTATCTTTGAAGTGGCTCAAGGTAGAAAACTCACATTACACATGATTAAAACCGTACTGGCTAAGAGGTTTTTGTAATATTTTTTGTAATCTTTTTAGCAAAATAAGTGCTCTAGTCTAACAGGAGTGACAAGTACTTAAAATCTGCGGACAGAGGAGGATGGGAGGTGGTTATAGTCAACAAGACTTTAGACACAAAAGGTCACTGTTTTTTCGGCTATATCAGTTTCTTGTAAGAGCATGACAATCATGTTTTCATTTTATTTTCCTTAATCTTAATAACAAGTAATTATTTTAACCCACACTTTTCCCTAACTTCCCTAACTACTTAAACATAGCAAAACCTAAACCATAGCCATGTACACGAGCCACATGAAGCACATTAGAAGACTTTTATTTTGAAAAGGTGACAAATGTATTTTGTTGGAATTAGTTTTTATAAAACCCGAGAGGGTTTTGATTGTTTCCTGTAGTTTGAAGGGAACAGCCATGACACACTGAGCAGAAAATGTCGTGTAGTTGTTGCAGTACCTTGCATCTGATGATCCATGTTTGTTTTGCTCTGAAATCCCAGGAATCCAATCTAAAATTGTTTAGTATAAACATTAAATGCCCTTTGTGGCCCTATGTCTTGACTAAATTTGCTGGTGTACACATTCTTAAAATTAAAATTAAGAATAAAAAATGTTTAAACTGTAGTTGTGTCTATGATATACTGCATATTTAAAACTTGATTAAGATTTAAAAATCTTCCACGCACAGTTACTATACTGTACATTTTCCTTCTTTAATGGCTGCACAAATGTCCAAGAAGCTAAAAAAGATGTGTTGTTTTCTAATCAAAATTCTATTTTCACTTTCTCTCCAGGCTAGAAAAACATGCCACATGGAAGCCATTTAGAATATTCCTGATGTGAGTATGTGACCTGATGAAGTTAGTGACCTTTGTATTGTATGTCCTCCTGTAGGCTTCCAGAACGACCCGCTCAGATGAAGACAGAGACATTGGATGGGATGCCTGGGGCCCCTGGAGTGACTGCTCTCGAACCTGTGGGGGAGGAGCCTCCTACTCTCTGCGACGCTGCCTCGCTGGAGGGTAAGCATCAATGAACATCTAACAAGAGACGATTTGAAAGCATCTTTGAAACATGGAAATGCTTTGAATGTTGACAAATGGGCAAAAAGAATCCAGCATTTGGTATTTGGTACTTGTGCAGAGTAGCTGCTTGCTGCTGGAGCTGATAGGACTGTGTAATTACTAAAACTATCAATGGTCAGAGCTGCAAATCTGCTCTTTTTCATTTGATTTTTTCTACCACAGGATATTCAAGTGGGACATGTATTAACAAATTTTTCCAGTTCAATCACTTTAACAGGAAAAACCTTTGAAGGCACCTTGAGTCTGTAAATTGTGCAGTGTACATGCAGCTTACTGATTTAAGCAGAAAGCTTATTCCCTTTATTTCCTTAAAGTGAATTGCTGTGATAAAATCTCCAGTGGGTGATCATATAATCAATTAAATAATCAGAGAAACAAAGCACCAGGCTAGTCAGATATATTTGGAAGAGAAAATAAGGGGAAATGGTTTAAGCTGATTATCTAAGATCAAATTGATCAGAAATACATTGTATTGTAAATGCTCATCAAATTTCATCAAAAAAATTTTTTTAAATCTATAGAGGCCCATCATCAAAAGGATAATTGATTATTAGTCAAAATGTTTTAATGGAATACGAGAACATTTCTAAGTGATTCCAAACTTTTAAATAAGAGTGAGCCTAAATCTAAAATATATACAGTACAATGCACTCAATAGTTCTCGGGCATTTTCTTTCCTAATGTGCAAACCTGACATCTCTATTACTAACATGCATCGTATTATAGAGGATCATCCTACAAGTTATGGCTTATGCTGATTACACATTCCACATTAAATGGTTTCATGGTGGACAGGAGTCAGCATAGGTCATATACAGGCCATGGTGGACAGGTGTTAGAGCAGTTTTGATCCCATTGTATTTCTCAAACTAACTGGTCATTCTAGAAACATAACATGACAAAAAAAAAGCTGTATTAGAAAAGGCTGGAAACTCTGACCACATCTAGAAGGATGGGGTTCTGGGAAGTCTGGAAGACAGTGTCTGAGTTGGGTGTGTTCACTATCTTCCTCACACTGATAACCGCGCCAAGTGTGTGGGTTTCAAATATCTGCTGTTTTCAAAGCCACAGTCAGGCTGTCTGCTCTCACTGTCAGCCTGTCTCTGCTAAGCTATTTGTTGTGCAGTGTTGCTTGTTCAGGAAGTCATCACAGCCTATCTATTTCAGACTGTGCCCCGTGGCATCGTTCTATAGCCTCCTGGCAACTCATTTGTCTTCATTATTTCTGACTGCAGCTCAGACTCACTTTCTCATCCATATCACTGCTGAAATTTTCTCCCACTATGAGCATTAAAGTCAGAACTTTTCTACTGCACAAAGCAATGCATTCAGTAAATACACACAGCAGAGCCAAAGCGTGCTAATTGGCACCTTGTGGTTATGAGCTGAATTGAATAGTTCTAAAAGGGAGATAAAAAAGAGTGAATGCGCTACACAAACTGGCCTTTGGGCTTCTCTGGAGGCAGCTTTATGGTTGTATTTAGTCATATTTGGGCCAGTGTTGCTCGATTGAATGTTTCCTGCAAAAGAAAGGTTTTCTCCTATGGGGTGTAGAGTTACCAGAGCTGAGAGACAGATGTTTATGAGTGTCAGAGAAGCATGTCAACATTCTAATCCAGGTGCTTATCCCCCCATTTTCCACACAGCTACTGACTGCAGTATTCTGTTTTACACAAAGCACACACAGACTCCTGTAAGTTTAAGCAGGATGATATTCATATACAACAGATGGGAAACAAAGTAAAGGAAAGGTCAGTTGTTGGGCCACCACCTGTCTCTATAACTGTTTCAATTCACCTTGGCACAGATTTTTTACACCTCTGGAACTGAAGGGATGGAACACCGTTCTTCCAAAAGATATTACCTCACTTGGTATTTTATTGATGGTGGTGGAAAGCACAGTTTAATATGTCCATTCAGATTCTGAGATTATTTGGGACGAGTGGACCCAAACCACACTAGCAAAACCTCCGCCACAACATAACAGAGCCATCAGTGTTCATGTGAGTCTGTACTGTTCTCTTGGTGTAAAGGCACTCACCCACTTATTGAGAATAGGGTGAAGGATGAGTCATCTGGTCATATCACTTTTTAACATCTCTGTAGACCAGTGCCTGCAATTTCTATTCCACTAAACTCTCAAATCAACATGTTTCATGTCTGTAATAAGAGTGTATGTATCCATGACTTCTGTTGCTCCCCTTATATGTTCTCTACATAATGCATTAATGTACAGCATCCAGTGTGTGCTGTTGACTCTACGGATGTCATTTGCTTATATTTAAATACAGGTACCACTTTAATTACTGTTCCTCTTGCAACAGTAGCTAGTTTAGCAGTCGTTTTGACTCAAACTCCTGCCGTCTGTGTCCCAAAAATGAACCCTCTTTCATTCTGACTTAGAGAGCTTTACCACTGTATGGCTCACCTTGACTGTGTCACTGGTTGTCATAGGTATACCACATGAAAAGTGAAGAAATGGAGGATAAACAGAACATTTTAAATAGAAATGTTTTTAAAAAGGACTTATTTTGACTCCCACCAACTCAGCTGCACCTCCCTACCTAATGACCTTCCTCCAGGTCTACAATCCCACTAAAAGATCCAAAGCTCAATGGTCCCACAGTGGTGGAATGAGCTACCAAACTCTGCACAAACTCTTTCAAAACCTCTTGTACACTTATATATAAAAGGTTTCCTGTCTGTCAAGCACTGTGCTTTATTGTTTTCTTCCAGACTTTGAGTTTTTCCTTTATATGTACAGTTAACCCCAAAATTATTCATACCCATTATTCATAGGAGGTTTTGGTAGCACAGTAGCTATCCCCCCAACAAATGGGATGTGCAGATAATATAAGACGGTCTACAGCACACACACCATTTGAGTTTGAATTACTACACAAACAACAAAAAATTACCAAATCCAAATTTATTCATACCCCTTGTTTTTCTGATGCAGAATGAGTTAAAAAGCATGTTTCTTTAATTTTCAAAACCAGTTTCCTTTATAAGTAGCTTGTTAAATGTCTTGTTAAATGCTATTTTGGAATTAACAGGGCTGCAGTTATGCTAAAGACCAAAGAGCACAATGAGGACTTGCAAGCATTATTGATGCCCAAAAGGTAGGCAATAAGCAATTTAAAGTCCCAGTTTCAACTGTGCAAAGTATTGTCAAGAAATACAAAAACTTTAACACAGTGAAAACTCTCCAGTGAGGGGGTCTGAAGGCAACAGTGTCAGCTCGGCTTGCAAAAAAGATTCAACTAGATTTGTCTAGATCAATCCAAAAATTACTCCAAAGGCTCTTCTGGAAGAACTAAGCTCAACTAGTATGAATATATTAAGGCAGACTCTCCAGCGGACATTACATCAAGGTGGGCTCCATGGATGTCGACCAAGAAAGCCTCTTCTACTTCAACCAAGACATGTGAAAGCATGCCTAGCCTATGCAATGGCTCACATAGATAAAGATGAAAGCTTCTAGTCATCTTCTGCTGGTCAAGGTTGAGCTATATGGGCACAGGTATGTGGGTTTTTTGTCCCAAAAGAAAAATGAGGCATACAAAACAAAGAACAACATCCCTACCATGAAGAACTGAGCACCATCCTACTGTTCTGGCAGTGCTTTGCAGCATGTAGTACTGGTTAGTTAGTTAAAGTGGAAGCCCTCATGATAAAAGAGCAGTATCTCAAGATGTTCGAAGAAAACATTAAGCAGTTAGCTGAGAATCTGGACCTGGGGGAGTGTTGGACTTGTTCAACACACTTGTTGGATCAACAGAACAATGACCCAAAACATACAGCCCAAGTGGTAAAAGATGATTGCAAGACAATGATCTGAGGGTTTTGGAATGGCCTAGTCAAAGTCCTGATCTTAACCCCTTCAAGAACTTATGGGTGGAACTCAAGAAAAAGGCCTTCCAGCATTAAAGATCTTACAGCTTTTGCAAAGCAAGAGTGTTTAAGCCTTATTGTAAAAAACTAGTTTTTTGGGGGTGGACAGCTACTGTATAAATTTGTAAAATCAAAAATTCCTCAGAATTAACAAAGGTAAGAATAAACTCAGGCTTAACTGTACAACAACAAAGAAACATACAAAGAAACTGTTGAGGATATCAAGGAAGCGTGCTGTTGATTCTTCGTACGTGGCTATGTGTCACAGCAATGAGAATACAGAATAAAGTCAAGACTATAAAGATGTATAGAGAGAACCCAACAATTCCCCCTTTGAACAAGAAATAGGCAACAGTGGAGAGGGAAAACTCCCTTTAATGGAAGAAACCCCCAGCAGAACCAGGCTCAAGGTGGGCGGCCATCTGCATTGACTAGTTGGGGTGAGAGGAAAGTGAAGACAGAAAAGAAAAGAGCAACAAAAGCAACAACAAAACATCGGGCAGGTTGGTAGGACCAGTAGCTGCACACTGGAAAATACACAGCTTCAAATGGGACACCTGCAGAAAGGGAGGAGGGGGACATAGAAGCACAAAGACAACTACAGGAGAAAACACACAGAGTTAATGTCATACAGTGGTGACAATTGTGGGGTGAGAGGAGAGGAGAGATGGACAAGAGGAGGAAAGGAGCTCAGTGCATTGGGGGGTGGGTCCCCCAGCAGTCTAAGCCTATAGCAACATAACTATAACTAACTATAATCTTTATTAAAGAGGAAGGTTTTAAGCCTAAACTTAAAAGTAAAGAGGGTGTCTGCTTCCCGAATCTGAACTGGGAGCTGGTTCCACAAGAGAGGAACTTGATAGCTAAAGGCTCTACCTCCCATTCTACTTTTGGAAATTCTGGGAACCACAAGTAGGCCTGCATTCTGAGATCAAAGTGGTCTACTGGGATGATATGGTGCTATGCAGCAATGTGTATGAAGTATTTTCTTACATATATATAAATTTCATGATGGAGCCTGACCTTTCAGAGCTTTATATGGCTCTTTAGGAGTACTGGGGCATCCTGAAAGTAGGGAATTACAGGGTTTGCAAAGTTCTATTCTAAATTTAATGGGCAATGTTCAATGGAGAGAAGCTAGTTTTATATGACAAATCCTGAAAATTTTCCTTGCAGTAGTACTGGAGGCCCAAATACTTTGACTTCAGTTTTGTCTCACTTCAGTTTTGAAGTAAAACATTGTGGGACATCCAGGCCTTTATGTCTTGTAGGCTTGAATCTTGATTAACTGATTTTGTTCATCTGGTTCTATAGATAGATAAATATAGCTGGGTATCATCAGCATAGCAGTGGAAATTTATGGAGTGTTTTCTAATAATGTTGCCTAAAGGAGACATATATAAAGTAAAAAGTATTGGTCCTAACACAGAGCCTTGTGGAACTCCATAGCTAACCTTTGTGTGCATGGAGGATTCATCATTAACATGAACAAATTGAAGTCTATCAGACAGATAAGATTTAAACCAACCTAGTGCAGTTCCTTTAATCCTAATTTTATCTTCCAGTCTCTGTAATAAAATGTTATGATCAATGGTACCGAATGCAGAACTAAGATCTAACAGAACAAGTATAGAGATGAGTCCATTATCTGAGGCCATGAGAAGATCGTTGGTGACTTTTACCAGTGCTTTTTCTGTACTATGATGAACTCTAAATCCTGACTGAAAGTCTTCATACAAATTATTCCTATACAGGTGATCACATAGTTGTTTTGCAACTACTTTTTCAAGGATTTTAGAAATAAAGGGGAGATTAGATATTGGTCTGTAATTGGCTAAAACACCTGGGTCAAGACAGGGTTTTTTAAGTAGTGGTTTAATTACAGCTACCTTATAGGCCTGTGGTACATAGCCTGTTTCTAAAGATAGATTGATGATATCTAATACGAACGTATCTATTAAGGGTAAAGCTTCCTTGAGCAGTCTAGTTGGAAAAGGGTCTAGCAGACAGGTTGTTGGTTTAGATGAGGTAATAATTGAAGTTAGGTCAGCGAGATCCATAGGTAAAAAGCAGAGGGACTGGCGTCTTATTGATAATTCTAGCACTGTTGTACATGAAGATCTATCTGTAATATTTGGGGGGAGGATCTGGTGAATTCTTTCTCTAATAGCTACAATTTTATTCTTAAAGAAAGTCATGAAGTCATTGCTGCCTAGAGTAAAGGGAAAACTAGGTTCTGGTTACTGCCTTCTTTTTCAGAGGGGCAACACTATCGAGTATTGAACGTAGTGAGGCTGCAGAATTGTCAACAAGATAATCTACTTGTGCAGGAGTAACATTAAGGTGGCTACTTTCCATTGTATTAACATATGGTGAAGCAAATGATGAAAGAATAATTTCTTTAAATTTGTTTATTGCTTTTTCACTTAAGCACTTATGTGTCTTAATCAATATAAACCCTGATCTGAGCTTCAAGTGTCTGGAAGTGATTGAGGGTCCAGATTTGTTCAGACTTCGTCTGCACCAGCAGATTCACACTTGAGTCATTCCCAAGCCAGCTGACCTGCTGGACCACTGTGTGTGTGTGTGTGTGTGTGTGCATGTGTGTGCATGTGTCTGCGTGTGTGTGTTTGTACAGCATACTGCATTTGTGTCTGTCTCTAAGGGCATCAGAGGACAGTATTGTCTGGCTAGAGTGAGAACATCCAGCTTAATCTGCAACATTCAACTCTTAAACTCTTACACATACACTCACACAGACACACAGGCTTTCTGTCTGGGTTCAGTGTTTCTTTTGGAGTGGAGTTTGTCTTTGCCCATGCTTTGCCTCCTCTGGTGCCAGACAGTGTCTTTCTTCCCTTGAAGGCTCCATTTGTCCTCATACTGTATAGCAACACTTAACAACCCTGTTCATTGCTTGGCTAAAACAATCATCAATCCACTATTTTAAAGAAGAGTTTGAAGATATGACAAGTAAACTGTTAAGACATTTATTAAAACTATTCCTGTATAGATAACAGCTCACAGCCACCAACAGTTGGGCGACATCTACATTTTATAATGTATGTGACACTGTCTATGTATGTCTGTGTATGTCTGTGTATGTCATGTAACTATAAAAAATAAGTCATTTTAAATCAAACCGCGACATTTTTAGTAACCCTACGTAATCATATTCAATTTCTCCTGATACGCAGACATGAGACCATTTCGAGATACACCTTCCATGGGACACACACCAAGACTCCAGTACATGCTGCACATGCTATGCCTTCATTTTAACAGAGCGTCAGAGTTTCCTTCAGTTAAACAATCTTTCCCTAGACTTCCAGCAGTCAAATAACATTGATGATACGGAAAAGGAATAGCAATAAAATGTGCACTAAATTTAAGAATTCTATATATACATGCAGTATTTAGAAGGGGCTTGTGGAAACAACTCAAGATGAATTGGAGTATGCAGTGGTTGCTGCTTCATGCTGTAAACGAGGTTGTAATCACAGGTAAAGACTGACATTAGAATGATGTTAATAATAACAGAGGTCCTGTTTAGACTTGGTTTCAAAGACTCGAAATGTTTAGCAGCTCAGATGGAAGATTCATTGCCATATTGTGAATGTTATTGAATCCATTTTGTTTTCTGTATGTGCTTGAAAGTGGTGCGTATCTATCAGTTCTTTTAAAACTGTTGAAGGAATGGAGAGCGGTAATATTAGACAGCATATTATTCTCAGAAATTTGAAGACATCTGGAGAACCTTCTTTTAGGAACATCTTTTAAGACACACAGTTGAGACAAGTTGATTTTATAAATACATCATTAAAAGACACATCTAATTCAAGATTCAATTGAAGATTCTAAGAACTTTATTGATGCCATAGGTAAATTGTGTTGCCTTGTTACAGCTGCTCTCCACTAAGATCAAAGTAAAGTAGATAAGGTAAATAAACATTTACTTTAAAATAAGATATATGAAGTAAATAATACTGTGTCCATTTAGACCAGGTCACTCCCCCTCCTTTTTGAGTTGAACAGTTTAATGGCCACAGGGAGAAAGGATCTCCTGTGGCATTCTGTGGAGCGGGAAGGTAGAGCGGTCATCCATCAATCCCGCAGATGTTGGTTTGAGCCCTGGCTCCTCCAGTCACATGTGGAATTGTCCTTGAGCAAGACACTGAACCCCAACTTAGTAGCTCCCGTAGAGCGTTGGCCAGCTGAATAACAGCTCCCCTGTGTGTGTCTGTCAGTGCGAATGGGTGAATGAGAAATTGTGCAAAGTGCAAAGAGTAGCAATAGGTAGAAAAGCGCCACGTAAGTACAGACCATTTACCATTTGACTGTGATCAGTCTCTGGCTGAAAGTGCTCCTCTGTGTAGCCAGCACACAGTGGAGTGGGTGGGAGCATTTTCCTCACAACATGCAGAGGGTCCAGCTTCTACCCTAGAACAGAACCAGATCTCCTTATTAGTTTGTCCAATCTGTTACTGTCTGCCACCCAGGTATTTGTACTCTGCAAGTGCACCAACAGTTCGTTTGTTTTACTGATACTGATGTTGGAGATGTTTGTGCTCACACCAGTTAACAAAACTGGTGACAGAGTATCAGTCACCACCGACTCCGCAATATCTCCACCCTGGGTATATCCTACAACCACAGCATTTTATATCTATGATATCTAAGCTTACATTTTGTATGACAGACTCCCGTGCATTTTTGTGTTGTGGTGATTGGTTTTGGAGAATAGACAGTTTCTTGTTTTTTGGATGTTTTTAGTTACTGTTCGATAAAAGTCATAAAAAAAATGTTTAAGATGATCACAGTCTCATTGATACTGGCTTATATTCATCTACATATACATTTCTATACAGATAAAAAATATACTTAATACAGTGTAAAACATTTCCCTCTAAATCTGAGCAACATACATGACAATAGATAAAACTTCTGAGAAAGCTATCATATGCTGATAATAAAAATAAAGGCTATTTCTATGTAATGCATGACAACAAAAGTCCTTCACTTTACAGAAGAAGGTGCGATGTTCCTGTGTGTGTTGCATTAATTGTGTTCTAGTTATTAATATTTACTTTATAAAAGTTCAGAAGCAAGTCATTTTTTTTATTTCTTGTTTTTATGTAAGTAATGTAGCCTGTAATCCCACTGCAAATAAGCCTAAAGCACTTCATTAACTAAATCCTTTCACACTGCAGAAGGCTGCCTCATAGTCAGTAGTGTTGTGCCACAGATTGGAGTGTAGGACATTGTTCCTTTTTCTTTTTCAGTCTTTGTCTTTTTCTGCTTTAAACACTGTGGTAACTATTCTGACTCCTTTAAAGGCCTTCTGATTAGCACCTGAATTGCTTGGATTAAAGCCAGTGTTGAATGTCTAAGGAGTAAAAGCACTCAGTCTACATTTTCCATTCAATCACTCATTGGGAGTTCATTATTTTCGATCCCTGCATCTGTCTTCTTGCACTTTTCAGCTGGACTCAAAAAGCCACCAACACAAGTCTTAATCATCACTTTTTATTTAGGCAGCTGTACAGTGGTAGGAGGGAGATCTCTGTAATGCAGCATCAAAGGCATATCTCACATATTCAGGATGCTTTTAAAATCTGTCAAAAATGACAGTACAATACATGACCTTCCCATCCATCGTCCTATCTACTTCTAGGGAATGTGCTCTATACAATTCTATTTTGAACACACACACACTTCATTCTAAGGAGTGTTTTTAGCTTCTTTTGGTATTTGTTTTGCTTTTGCTTTTACAGGCCAGCTACATTATGTCATTAAATGACATTCATTCCTCAATATTCATTCAGTCAAACCTGATTTGGCATAAAACAGCCCAATAATCCAGCTATTAAATTCACCTGGTGGTTACAGTTGTGGTAGACCAGGTACGACCATGGGCCTTCTGATCAGTCTGCAGCTACACAGCCCCATACACAACAACATGATGCTCTGTGTTCTCACACTTTTCAATCACAGTGTCCTGCTGTTCTTTTTTATTTTACCACAAACCAACCAACCCATACTATTCTAGCAGTTTTTAATTTACCCTAAATAAAGGCAGAGGAACAGGGGATGCAGAGACATCTTGACCATTATTGCTCTCTCCTAAAACAAATGTCCAACTTTTGCCATAATGCAGTTGACAGGAGATATACTGAACTAGTAAGTACTGTTTGAAATTTGTTTGTTGGTTTCAGAGGTAGCTGAGTTTCTGTCATTTTTCTTGAGTCTGCTGATTTAGTCTGGTTGTTTGTAATAGTTAAGAACTATAGGTAGAAAGTTTTGCTCTTCTGGTGAAGTGGATATTTGGTCTGTTGTTGGTGGTAGTTTCAGCTTAGTAATCACCGAGCATTCACACCTTTGACCTAACAAAGGCACAAGAGGTAGGTTGGTTTCAACGAGGGGGCGGTTTCGGCTGTAGCCAATTAAGACCATATTTAAGGCACCTGTTGGGCTGGAGCGTCAGCGTAAGCGTCAGCCCTTGTTCAGCCCTCCTTGTGTGAAGACAGACAGTGTAAAGACAAGCGAGTCTACCTGCGCGAGTCCACCGAATGAGGACACTAGCCTTTTCTTTGTTTTACTATGTGTTTTCAGCAGATCCCTGTTCTCCTTCGCAGACGTAGGACATGGCACCCTACTAGGGGACGACATGTTTCTCACCTGCGCACTCTCACCCAGACCACTTTGCCACCAGCCTCTTTTTCTCTTGCCCTGTGGAACTGCCAGTCTGCAGTGAACAAGGCCGACTTCATTCCAGCTTCTGCTACACAGTCACCTGGTCACCTGCTTGCACTTACAGAAACCTGGATCATGCCACAGAACACAGCCACCCCAGCTGCACTCTCCACCAATTTTTCATTCTCTCACACTCCTCGCTCATCAGGCCGGGGGGGTGGGACTGGACTCTCATCAATGACACCTGGAAGTTTTCCTCGACAGCACCACTCAGCAATCTGTCTTCTCTGGAATATAATGCCGTTAGGATCACAGCACCAATTGCAGTCATGGTGATTGTGATATATCGACCACCGGGCCAACTGGGGAACTTCTGCGATGAACTGGACATGTTGCTGTCCCACTTCCCTCAAGATGGCACTCCTCTCATCGTCATGGGAGACCTGAACATTCACCCAGAGAAACCACAGGCGGCTGATGTGTTTGCTCTTGTAAACACATTTGAACTGAGTCTGGTCTCCACTCCTCCGACCCACAAAGCTGGCAACAACCTCGACCTCATCCTCACCCGGAACTGCACCACAGACAACATCTTGGTCACTCCTCTGCATGTATCGGATCATTTCTTCATTCAACTCACAGTCCTTATCCCGAGACCTTCGCAATCTTCCCCCACACTTGTAACATTCCGGCGCAACCTCAGGTCTCTCAACCCGGATCGATTCTCCTCGCTGGTCTCCGCAACTCTGCCCCCAACACAGGACCTCTCCATCTGCGATGCAGATGCAGCCACAGACAGTCTTTGCAATACACTTTCATCATGTCTGGATTGTCTCTGTCCCATGTCTTCGAGACCTGCCCGTCTCTCACCTTCTAATCCGTGGCTCACTGAGGGGATCCGTGAACAACGCAGCATGCTCAGGAGTGCTGAGAGGAAGTGGCGCAAATCCAAGACTCCATCTGCCCTTGCTGAGTATCAGAATCTCCTTGGACCTTTTTCTTACAGTGTCACCAGGGCAAAGATCAATTACTACCAGGAGAAGCTCAGCAACACCTCAGACACCAGAAAGCTGTTCTCCACTTTTAAATCACTCATCTACCCACCTTCACCACCGCCATCTACCTCTCTCACTGCTGACAACTTTGCGACTTCTTTACCAACAAGGTGGCAGCCATCAGCTCACAGTTCTCTCCTCCAGATGATGACATCCATCTAACCTCTTCCAACACTGCATTGCTCTCATCATTTGCAATTCTGACTGAGGTTGACGTATCCACCCTCCTCCTCTCTAATCATCCGACCACCTGCACTCTGGATCCAATCCCTTCCACTCTTCTTCAAGCAGTTGCACCTGCACTAATGCCAGCTATTACACAAGTCATCAACACATCTCTCAAAACAGGGACTTTTCCAACCTCTTTCAAGCAGGCCTTGATTACCCCACTGCTCAAGAAGCCTTCTCTTGATCCCTCTGTAGTGGAGAACTACAGACCTGTCTCCCTCCTTCCTTTTCTGGCCAAGACTATGGAACGAGCAGTCTTCAACCAACTCTCAGACTTCCTTTCCAAGAATAACCTCCTCAATGTCAACCAGTCTGGCTTCAAGAGGGGTCATTCCACGGAAACAGCACTCCTGACTGTTGTGGAATATCTTCGAGCTGCAAAAGCCACAGGTCAATCATATGTCTTAATTCTACTTGATCTATCATCAGCCTTTGACACTGTGAACCATCAGATACTCTTGTCCACACTCTCTGACTTGGGCATCTCTGGATCAGCTCTAGACTGGCTTTGTTCTTACCTATCAGGACGAAGCTTCAAGGTATCCTGGCGGGGGCATCTTTCTCAATCTCATAGCCTCTCTACCGGTGTGCCGCAGGGCTCAGTTCTTGGTCCTCTCCTCTTTTCTATCTATACTTCATCCCTAGGTGCCATCATTCACTCACATGGTCTTTCCTATCACTGCTATGCTGATGACACACAGCTCTTCCTGTCCTTTCCACCGGACGACTCCACTGTCTCATCGCGCATTTCTGCCTGTCTCTCAGACATCTCAGCCTGGATGAGTGAGAGAAACCTTCAACTCAACCTCTCTAAGACCGAAGTCCTTGTCTTCCCAGCCAGACCTTTGATGCAACACAACATCAGCATCAACATTGGATCTACAGTGATTGTCCCCACTAATTTGGCCAAAAATCTGGGGGTCATCATCGACGACCAACTGAGCTTTAAGGACCACATCTCCTCAGTCTCTAGGGCAGCAGATTTGCTCTTTACAACATCAGGAAGATCAGACCCTACATCATGGAATATACAACCCAACTCATTGTACAGGCGCTGGTCACATCTCGTCTTGATTACTGCAACGCTTTGTTGATGGGGTTACCAGTATCCACAATCAAACCCTTGCAGATGATCCAAAATGCGGCAGCTCGCCTAATTTTTAATCAGCCAAAAAAGACCCATGTCACACCACTTTTTAGATCTCTACACTGGCTTCCTGTTGCTGCTCGCATTAGGTTCAAAGCTCTGTCTCTTGCTCACAGGGTTGTTAACTCGACAGCTCCCGCTTACCTCAACTCACTCATTCAAGTCTATAATCCTTCTCGCCCGCTGCGGTCTGCCAACGAACGACGTCTGGTGGTCCCAGCACCGCATAGAAGACACCAAGCAAAACTGTTCAGCGCAATGATCCCACGATGGTGGAACGAGCTACCAAATGCTGCACGCTCAGCTGATTCTCTCCCAATATTCAAAAAACTGCTGAAAACAGAACTCTTCCCCACCTTCCTATGCACTTAAATCTAATTTTAAAAATAAATAAATGAATAAAAAACTTCCTTTCTGCTCTTTCTCGCACTTGCATCTCATGAAAACTGAACTCTTCCGCATCTTCCTATGCACTTAAATCTTTAAAAAAAAAAAAAAAAAACGTTCTGCTCTCTTGCACTTGTATCTCGTGAACTGTGAACACTTTTCTGACAGGACTTTGCTTTGATGTTTTCTCCTTGACTTAGATTTTTGCTGCCTTGTACCTCACTTGTAAGTCGCTTTGGATAAAAGCGTCTGCTAAATGACTAAATGTAAATGTAAAGTTGAATAGCATTTTTAGCTAGCTCTTTCAAACCCTTCATATCAAGTTTTGTCAAGGGCTCCCTCTTCTTCTTGGTAGTTAATGACGTCTGATGATGACATTCCTCCTCATTACCAGTGTTGGCTAGCTTGAAGCTTAGCATGAAGGCTAAACCTTTACCTTGAGCTACAAATTTTATTGCATTCCAACACATGCAGCTTAAAGCCAAATCGAATGAACACATTTGAATCATAATAGGTGTCCAATATGACCAAGTAGTACCGTATTGTTCAGATGTTCAAAAGTTTACATCCCCCTATTTTAAAATAAATAGTTAGTACAAATGTTCCTTTGTCAAAAATGTATTAAAGTTCAGTTTTAATGACCCAAATCTTAAACATCCATAGTTTCTGTGAGGTTTTCTTGATTTCACTAAACCTGAGAATAAAGTTGCTCCTCAGCGGGTTTGAAATTGTGGATCTGCTGCTAGGAAAATAAGCTAAACTCAACATGGTGCAGGGGGTGGAAGGTGTTATCCATGATGGATGTCAGTTTGTCAGAACACACATCCTATTCAATGGAATCGAGTGGGCAGCCCAGGACAGAGTCGGCTCTTTTAACCAGCTTATTGGTCTACAACTACTTGCCCTGTACAGGGCACCGGTGTTGTTGGACCAGTTTATTGTTGAGGTGCACACCCGGGTATTTAAAATTGTCCACACACTCTATGTCTGAGCTCACCAGTGTGATTAGTGGAGGTTTCCTCTGGAAGACAACCACCAACTTCTTTGTCTTGCTGGCATTCAGGAGCAGGTGGTTTTTTCATACCAGTCAGTGATGACTTTCCTGTATTCCTGCTCATTTCCCTCAGACACACACCCAACAATGGCAGTGTCATTTGAGAGAGGCACCAATGATCTTTTGCGCAGTGTTGGTGATTTGCTACAGGTCTTTCCTCTCCTCTGAGGTGCAGGTGGAGAACCAGACTGTTCATCCTTAGCACACTTTCTATCGTGCAGTGGTAGAAGTTAGTGAGGAGTTTCTGTGGGAGCTCAGTTTTCCTGAGAATCCGCATGAAGAAGATTGTCTGCCAGGCTTTCTTCACCTGCTCCACCTCTTCTCCATGTATCACCAGACTGACCTGTAAATGTTCTGCACTTATATAGTGCTTTTCTACCTATTGGCACTCAAAGAGCTTTACACTGCTTCTCATTCACCCATTCACACTCACAATCACACACACACACTCACACACCAATGGGGGAGCTGCTATGCAGCTGGCCAACACTCACCGGGAGCAAGTTGGGGTTCAGTGTCTTGCGCAAGGATATGTGATACTGTAATTGTAAATGTGTCTAAAAACACAGGGCAGCCTCCCACATTTATTGTATACATGCACAGAACACTGCACACACAAACACATTGTCCAGTTGTGGTTAAGTTGTTGTCTTAGTGGAAAACAAACAATTCATTGGATCATGTGTAGATTCACGGCTTCCTGTTGTCTGTGCTGAATGACTGCAGTGTGGTTCTAAGCTCTTTATCTGCACTAAATGGCAGATTAGACCAGATCTGCTTTACAGTGGAATAAATGAGCTGCTACCAGGTTAGTCTAATGTTATTTTAAGCTGGCAGCAGAAATGTGCATTTTATGGTAGTTAACACATACCAAGAGATTGAGTGTTGTTATTGTTGCTAACAAGGTGGAACGGATTTAACAGCATGTCCATGTTGTCACATGGGAAGGAACGTTCTGCTGTGGCACATTTCACAGAGGGCTCAGGTTCGTTCTGACACGTTGTGTGTGTAGTGTGTGTGTGTGTGTGTGTGTCTGTTGATGGTGAGTGGGGAGGGGCATTTTACTTGACATTTTGGACTTTACGCGGTGGAGCTCAGTGAAGTGCTGGGATAGCTGCTGGCTGGGTAATGTGTGTGTGCTGCAGGTACAGTGTGTTATAACCTGTAAGTGTGTTTGTGTGTTGTACATGTGTGTTTCTGTATGAGTGTAGTCATTGATCATGTTTGTTTTGTATTTTAGGAACTTACCTGCTGATTCTATCCAGATTTGATGAGCTCTAGAAAGTTCACAGTGTTATGGAATAAATATTAAAGAGAGGCCAAGAGAAGCACGGACACACCGCAGTTAAAAAGAACCAAGATGGAGAGAAACAAACAGATCATTATTAGACACTGGGGGAAAAACTGCAATATGAGGTTTCATTATTATTGTATGTAATATAATGAGATTATCTTGTTAGTGCCGCAATAAAATCCATATGACAGCTGAATAATGACCTTTTACTTTGAAATAAAAACATCAATACTACAGATTCTCATGCATACAAATAGTCTTGTATTCTTGTTTGGCAACGCACAAATCATTTTTTCACCTTATTTTGCAGAAGCTGTGATGGTAAAAACATCCGCTACAGAACATGCAGCAACATGGTGAGTGAAATCTTTATTGCTACTATTACTTGGAGAAAGGACTATATGACTGTATGAGAACAAAAAGCCTGTTGGGGAAAAGTAGAGGAGAACATTGCAGTTTCACATAATGTTTTACAAATGACATAAGTTGGAGGAGACAGGGCTGATTTAAGAACATTTAAATTTTTTTCTGAAAAGGTGAAAGACATTGCATGATTTCAGGTGGACTTCTGTGGTTGTCAATCTACAAAGTTGTAATTCTTTAGCTAAAAGAATTTTGGTTAGTGCTTCTTAAATGAAATAATTCTAAAGTTTCAGACCTCTAGGATTTGGATCAAATTAGGTGTATACTGTAGCCTAAACTGGTTATTTCAGTTTTTTCAGTTTCGGTGTGCCAGGCTACATATAGCTATGCAATGTGCCTGGGTAGCTCAGATTGTAGACCATCAGACTTTTAATCTGAGGGTCCAGGGTCCCTGTTCAGGTGACAGTGTTGTTTGTCATCTGAACTCCTCTACTGAAGTGTTTCCTCTACATGGCATCTTTGCAACCAACCTGACTTGTAAGTTGGACAATATCACATTGTTCAATTTATTATTGGGGTGGCTGTAGCTCAGTTGGGAAGGCATTTGTCTGTGGACCACATAGTCAGTTGCTTGATCCCCAGTCCTGGCTATGTGTTAGTGTTCTTGGGCAAGATACTGAACCCCAAATTGCTAATTTTTAAATACAATTTTTTATTTGAATATTGGTTATATAAGATGTTAAGGCTGTCAAAACACTGAACTAGGCAGTGACAAGACAGAGTTGGACAGAGTTTGAGTGGAGAGAAAAGCAACATGAATAAACAAACGCTGGACAGAGCCAGTGAGTGTACATTGCAAAAATAAGGCTCCAAATATGGTGAGACCTGTAGAAAGGTTCCCAGGGAATTTTGGAACATGAATGTGATTTCTAAACAACAAAGTTGGTAAATGGCGAGAATCAATAGCTACAGGAGTTCGCACAACACGTTCAGTACATGGCTGACGTGATTGAGAGGCTGACTGGAAAGAGTCTGGACAGTCTTGAAGAACTAAGAGATATTGCCCTTGATGTGGAAGGGGATGAAGATGATTCTGAAGAGACACTTGAGGAAGAAGATCCTGATGACAATCCAAGTTCTTTAGAGGAAGAAGAACTTGGACCATGAATAATCAGGGACCACTAAAGAACAAGATTAACTGGCAACTTTTGCATTTCATGGGACTATAATCATCATCATTTTAGCCAGTGCAGTTTTCATTTAGGGTCTTCATTCTTTTGGGTTAAGGGCTTTTTTTTTCTTTTCCCCCAAGCTACCCTTTTCAGTGTTGAGCTTTAAACTGCTGAGAAACTTGTTTTTATTGGGTTTATTTTATGGGGTTCCATTTTTTTTCTTTAAGATTTTCCTAAAGTAGGTTCTTAACAGTATTCAAAGCTAGGCCAGTATAGGCCTCTTTATAGAAGACATTTTGGCATGGCACAGTTCAAAAGCAAAGGTCTTACAATGAGATCCAAGTCCAGCTTGAACCATGAGTTAACGTGGTGACTTTACTTCAGCTGGATTTTTGGAGCAAGCACTGTTTGTCCAATCATGCCCTGACTGTATCCTAATTTGTCAATTTTGGGTAGTAAATGGTCTGTACTCATATAGGGCTTTTCTGCCTACTGGCACCGAAAGCGCTTTACACTTATTCACCCATTTGCACAAACCGATGGGGGAGCTGCCATACAGCTGGCCAAAACTCACCGGTAGCAACTAAGTTGGGGTTGATTGTCTTGATCAAGGACACTTTGACATGTGACCAGAAGAGCCAGGCTTGAACCAATGTGGGGGAATAAAGTAAATTTAGTCATATGGTTAGATAATTGGCAAATAGTCCACCAAGATGGGCTTATTGAAGAGGTCACAAAGAGGACAAGAAGTCACAGGGTGTGTGGTGTTTAGAGGACTGCTTAAGATCACAGTACGCACTTTGTTGTTACAAGGCCCAAAGCAATGTAGTAGATAGTGAGTCCTGGGGTCACAAGATCTACAAGAAGGTGCAATGAAAGGGTTTTATTGCTTCACAACTGACATCTTCAGAGAACCTAGAAAGGGACAAGAGTGATGATTGTCAACTGCGTGCACCTGGTTTCTTCAGTCATGTTTTGTGAGGGTGGTTCCTTTCTTGGGTTTGAGTATAAAAAGAAGGGGTTTGAGAGATACAAGTCAGAAGAAGACACCAACATCCATGTGTTCTTTTCCGTGCCGGCATGTATTAAACTGAGATGGTTCATCACGCTGAGTTCTATAACAATTCTTCCAAGAAGGCAAATTTCTATCACACCAACAACTGCAGAATTGGTGGACGACCGCTCTAACTCCCTACACCACAGTCGCATCACGTAGTGACAGTATTAAAACTCCCAGGTAGTCATATTGGTCACAGCCTCAGCAAAGATCCTCCGTGCTCTGCCACATAGAAGTTTTGTAGATTTTCTTACTTTTTGGGCATTTTCAGACTTAGATAAAGGTCACCTTGTTAGTGACTACCTTCTCTGTGACAACCACACAATAGAAAACATGACCATGTTAAAAACGACTAAAGGCCCAGGAAGGTAGAGCGGTCGCCCACCAATGTTGCAGTTGTTGGTTCAGTCCCTGGGTTCAATCCCCATTGTCCAGTGTGGACTCAGAGGCAACTTTGCACTCATAAAATTGTTTTGTTTTGTGTTTCTCTGGTGATTTTGCTGGTGTTTCTGTCTGATAAGGTTAACCCATATGAGGTCAATTATCCTCAGCTGGTGTGTGTCATATCCACAATTCGACTTCTTTCAGGGAAAATGGACATCAGGTTCCCTGTGGCAAAGATGAAAAAGACCATTCAGTCTGTAATTAATGAAAGGGGCAAAAGCCAGCATCTGTGATAAAAGAGGGGTGCACCAGCTCTCATGAGACTTGTGTATTTCCGAAGGTACCACCAATGGTGAAGCATATATAGGGATTATAAAGAGAAATACAGCTAGACAGCATCTTTTCCTGGGAAGTCAGTGGATATTTCTGCAGGACAAAGCCAGGCCTCATTCTACTTCAATAGCATGGTTCATAGTTAGAGATTGTGTGTGTGTTGACTGCGCTGCAGTCCACATGTGTCTCCTTTGACTTTTTAAAACATAAAGGGCATCATGAACACGACACTTACACAATTGTGACCACAGACTGTTGAGCTGCTGAAGTCTTGCATCTAATAAGAATGAGCAAATATTTCACTGGCAAAACTGCAACAATGAGTATCCTCACTTGCCAAACTAATAAAAGGTGTCGATAAAGAATAGATTCAAAGGTGATGTAACACAGTGGTAAACAAACCTTTGTCCCAACTTTTGAGTGTTTTACAAGCGTCCTATAAAATACAATTTAACTTTTAAAAGTAGTGAAAATCCTTTTTTTGTACTATTTTAAATGAATTAGTTTCAAGCTAATTAACGCATCACACATTTTGGTTTGTATTACATTTTAGAAAAAGTCCCAACTTTAATTCTTAAAACAAGAATTTAATATGAATAAAAGCACTATATTGGAATTAGTAAAGTGATACTTGAATCATATTGAATTATTGTAATGTCACCAACTAGCCTTGTTTTTCCTCTCCTCAGGACTGCCCTGCAGAGTCAGGTGATTTCCGGGCCCAGCAGTGTTCAGCCCACAATGATATCAAGTACCAGGGTGTCACCTACGAGTGGGTCCCAGCAACTTATGATGCATCTGCACCTTGTGCCCTGAAGTGCCAAGCAAAAGGGAGAAGTCTCACTGTTGAACTGGCCCCAAAGGTGCTGGATGGGACGCGATGCCGGGCAGAGGCCTTTGACATGTGCATAAGTGGAGTATGTCAGGTAAGGAGTCATATGATTCAGATAATTGAGAATTGGGACAACATTGGTGCAGGAGGTGGAGCAGTATTCCACCAATCTCCCAGCTGCTTGTTCAATCTCCACCTCCTCCAGTCACATGTTGAAGTGTCCTTCTGCAGGACACTGAACCTCAACTTTGTTGCTCCCGGTGAGTGTTGGCCTGCTGCAAAGCAGCTCACCCATCGGAGTGTGTGTTATTGTCAGTGCGAAGGGGTCAATGAGAAGCACTTTGAGTGCCAATAGGTAGAAAAGCACTATATAAGTGCAGACCATTTACCTTAATGTCCCGTAAAACTCCTCAACCATTTGTCAATTTATGTGAGTGAAATGATATTTTATATATATGAGCTATAACATATTGCATTATCTTAGAAAATGAAGTCAAGCCAAGTTTATTAATGTGTTATCACAAATTACTCAGGGTGGACACAGAGACAAAGAGGAGTGTGCTAAATAAAGGTTTATTAAAGACTTATTGAAAACGGGTAACTAAGAATCACTCCAGAACGAAGGACAAAACAAGCGATTAAGAAAACCAGAGTCAGACAAACTAAGCAATAACCTGGCTGGGAAAATAAAGAAAACTAAATAAGAGCTAAACTGACTGAACCAACTGCATAAACTAGAAGGTCTAGTAATAAGCAGGGGCAATGAAGGCCATGATTGGGTGTAATCAGGAAAACAATTCTATAAACAAAGTGGCTGAGAACATGGTCAAGAATCAATTTAAGTGTGCACATAAATGGAGGAGATATGAAACCTACATAAACAAATAACCAAGGAGTGGGCACATAGAAAGCAGATCTGGAAAAGATCTGGGTGTAGCCAATGAAACAAAAGTGCAAATAACAGCCACAGAAAACACAATGAAACAAACCACAGGCCAAAGATAAACAGGCTACAGAGTCCAAATCACAAGAGTCAGGTAGCGCCAGAAGTGGGGGGAGTTCACTCAGTGAATAAACAGCAAGGATCTGGCAGGGAGTGACTCTTGCTGGGGACCAGGGACCCAGGTCAAAACAATTAGAACTAAATAAGGTGTGTGAAGTTGCCGGAATGCGCACTGGGAACAGAAAAGGGGAAAGGGGCTACAAAATAAAAGCCCGGAACAGGGAGTAAAGCTGAAGCAGTTTTAGAATGTGCATCACACCCACTATACATAGACCTTTGATTACACATAAAGCAAACAAACTTTTAAAAAGAAAAAACAATTGATAGTAACCTCGTCAGATGAGGCATCACTCTAATGAGACACAGAAATGCAATACATGCCATGTACAGAATACACCAATACTACAGACAACAAGGATGACAAAATTAAACACACACACACACACACACACACACACACACACACACCTAACATTCAATTCAATTCAACTTTATTTATATAGCGCCAATTCACAACAAAGTCATCTCAGGGCACTTTACAGAATAAAGTCAAGATTATAAAGATGTATAAAGAGAACCCAACAATTCCCCCTGGAGCAAGCCATAGGCAACAGTGGAGAGGAAAAAGTCCCTTTAACGGAAGAAACCTCCAGCAGAACCAGGCTCAGGGTGGACGGACATCTGCCTCGACCGGTTGGGGTAAGTGGAAAGGTGAGAGAGAAAACAACAGAGCAACAAAAAGCAACAACAAAACATCGGGCAGGTTGGTAGGACCAGTAGCTGCACACTGGAAGACACACAGCTTCAAAGCCGGGGGACACCTGCAGAAAGGGACAGAGAGAGGGGGACAGAGAATGACAAAGACAACTATGGGAGAGAACACAGAGTTAATGACATACAGTGGTGACAATTGCGGGGTGAGAGGAGAGGAGAGATGGTCAAGAGGAGGAAAGGAGCTCAGTGCATCGGGGGGTGGGTCCCCCAGCAGTCTAAGCCTATGGCAGCATAACTATAACTAACTATATGCTTTATTAAAAAGGAAGGTTTTAAGCCTAGACTTAAAAGTAGAGAGGGTGTCTGCTTCCCGAATCTGAACTGGGAGCTGGTTCCACAAGAGAGGAGCTTGATAGCTAAAGGCTCTACCTCCCATTCTACCTTTGGAAATTCTGGGAACCACAAGTAGGCCTGTATTCTGAGAGCGAAGTGGTCTACTGGGATGATATGGTGCTATGAGGTCTTCTATATATGATGGAGCCTGACCATTCAGAGCTTTATATGTAAGAAGCAGGGTTTTAAATTCTATTCTAGATTTAATGGGAAGCCAATGGAGAGAAGCTAGTGAAGGTGAAATGTGATCTCTCTTGCTAGTTCCAGTCAGCACTCTTGCTGCAGCATTTTGGATTAATTGCAGGCTCTTTAGGGAGTTACTGGGGCATCCTGAAAGTAGGGAATTACAGTAGTCCAACCTAGAAGTAACAAATGCATGGACCAGTTTTTCGGCATCACTTTGAGACAGGATGCTCCTAATTTTGGCAATGTTCCGTAGGTGGAAGAAGGCTGTTCTAGAGATTTGTTTTATATGTGAGTTAAAGGACAAATCCTGATCAAAAATAACTCCAAGGTTCCTTGCAGTAGTACTGGAGGCCAGACTTATGCCATCTAGAGTAACAATATGGTTGGACATCATGTCTCTGAGATTTTTCTGCCCAAATACTATGACTTCAGTTTTGTCTGAGTTTAAAAGTAAAATATTGTGGGACATCCAGGCCTTTATGTCTTGTAGGCTTGAAGCTTTATTAACTGATTTTTTTCATCTGGTTCCATAGATAAATATAGCTGGGTATCATCATCATAGCAATGGAAATTTATGGAGTGTTTTCTAATAATGTTGTTGCCTAAAGGAGACATATATAAAGTAAAAAGTATTGGTCCTAACACAGAGCCTTGTGGAACTCCATAGCTAACCTTTGTGTGCATGGATTCATCATTAACATGAACAAATTGAAATCTATCAGACAGATAAGATTTAAACCAACCTAGTGCAGTTCCTTTAATCCCAATTTCATGTTCCAGTCTCTGTAATAAAATGTTATGATCAATGGTATCAAATGCAGCACTAAGATCTAACAGAACAAGTATAGAGATGAGTGACTTTGAGTGACGTTGGTGACTTTTACCAATGCTGTTTCTGTACTATGATGAACTCTTAATCCTGACTGAAAGTCTTCATACAAATTATTCCTGTACAGGTGATCACATAATTGTTTTGCAACTACTTTTTCAATTATTTTAGAAATAAAGGGGAGATTAGATATTGGTCTGTAATTGGCTAAAACAACTGGGTCAAGACAGGGTTTTTTAAGTAGTGGTTTAATTACAGCTACCTTATAGGCCTGTGGTACATAGCCTGCTTCTAAAAATAGATTGATGATATCTAATATGAACGTATCTATTAAGGGTAAAGCTTCCTTGAGCAGTTTAGTTGGAATAGGGTCTAGCAGACAGGTTGTTGGTTTAGATGAGGTAATAATTGAAGTTAGCTCAGAGAGATCTATGGGTAAAAAGCAGTCTAACAGGGATTGGGGCCTTATTGATGACTCTAGCACTGCTGTACATGAAGATCTATCTGTAATATTTGGGGGGAGGATCTGGTGAATTCTTTCTCTAATAGCTACAATTTTATTCATAAAGAAAGTCATGAAGTCATTGCTGCTCAGAGTTAAGGGAAAACTAGGCTCAACAGAACTATGGCTCTTAGTCAGCCTGGCTACAGTGCTGAACAGAAACCGGGGGTTGTTCTTGTTTTCTTCTATTAATGATGAATAATATGCTGTTCTGGCATCACTGAGAGCTTTTTTGTACATTTTTAAACTATTTTTCCAGGCTAAATGAGATTCTTCTAAATGTCTGGAACCACTTCCTTTCCAACTTTCGTGTTGCCTGTTTTAGGTTGCGTGTTTGTGAACTATACCATGGAGATCACCTCTTCTGGTTTACTGCCTTCTTTTTCAGAGGGGCAACACTATCGAGTATTGTACGTAGTGAGGCTGCAGAATTGTCAACAAGATAATCTACTTGTGCAGGAGTAACATTAAGGAGACTACTTTCCATTGTATTAACATATGGTGAAGCAAATGATGAAAGAATAATTTCTTTAAATTTGTTGACAGCTTTTTCACTTAAGCATCTGCTATAGTGGAATTTTTCCCTAACTGCTATATAGTCCGTTATTGTAAATTCAAATGTTATTAGAAATTGGTCAGACAGAAGAGAGTTGTGAGGAAATATTGTTAAATTATCCGCTTCAATTCCATACGTAAGGACAAGGTCTAACGTGTGACTAAAACAGTGAGTGGGTTTATTTACATTTTGGGAAAAACTAATTGAATCTAATAATGAATTAAACACAGTGCTCAGACAGTTACTGTCAGCATCTACATGAATGTTAAAGTCACCCACTATAATGACTTTATCTGTACTAAGCACTAAATCAGATAGAAAATCAGAAAATTCAATCAAAAACTCTGAATAAGGGACTGGAGGACGGTACATGATAACAAATAATAGTGGTTTTTGAGTTTTCCAGTTTGGGTGTGAAAGGCTAAGAGTAAGACTTTCAAATGAGTTATAACTATGTTTAGGTCTAGGGTTTATTGATAAGCTACAATGGAAGATTGCTGCAACTCCTCCACCTCGGCCTGTGCTTCTAGGAACATGATAATTAATATGACTTGGGGGGGTTGACTCATTTAAACTGACATATTCTTCCTGCTGCAACCAAGTTTCAGTGAGACAAAATAAATCGAATTGATGATCGTTTATTAAGTCATTTACTAACAGAGATTTAGAAGAGAGAGATCTGATATTTATTAATCCACATTTAATAGTTTTGGGGTTTTGTTCTGTAAGAGGAGTAGTCTTAACTTTTATTAGGTTATTATGAATAACTCCTCTTGTTGTCATATTTACTTTATGTAATTTAGGTCGGGGAACAGACACAGTCTCTATAGGTATGTGGGAGTTGTGGGGGGGTGACGGTTGTAAGGACACTGCAGAGAGGCGTGTAGGACTGGATCTCTGCATCCTAGGCTCAACTCTGGATTGTCATACTTTTGGTTTTCTAATAAATCCAGACATATTTCTGGATAAGAAAGCTGCACCATCTAAAGTAGGATGGATGCCATCTCTCCTAATCAGCCTAGGTTTTCCCCAAAAACATTTCCAATTGTCTATGTAGCCCACATCGTTTGCTGGACACCACCTAGACAGCCAGCGGTTGAATGACGACATGCGGGTGTACATGTCGTCACTGGTCAGATTTGGCAGGGGACCAGAGAAAATTACGGAGTCCGACATTGTTTTGGCAAAGTTACACACCGATTCAACATTCATTTTAGTGACCTCCAATTTGCGTAATCGGGCGTCATTAACTCCCATGTGAATAATAATATTACTGTATTTACGTTTATCTTTAGCCAGAAGTTTCAAATATGATTCAACGTCGCCCGCTCTGGCCCCAGGAAGACATTTGACTACGGCCGCTGGAGTCTCTAACTTCACGTTTCTGACTATGGAGCTGCCAATTACCAGAGTTGGTTTCTCAGCGGGTGTGTCGCTGAGTGGGGAAAATCGATTAGAAACGTGAACCGACTGGTGGTGAACCTCGGGCGTCTGTTTAGCATTAGATCTCTTACGAACCGTCACCCAGCCGGACTGGCTTCCCGGCTGCTCGGGAACTGCCGGGGAACAGCTAACAGGGGCTACGCTAGGTCGGCCCGCACCAGCTACCGGGGCCTGACTAGCTGAGTTGTTTTCCAATGGATAACTGCTAAGCTAACGAAGCTAATATAAGTGAAATCTGGAATTTGTAAACTTTAGCTGGTTATGTTTTGCAAAAGCAGGTGCTTGTGTAATACAAGCGTATGTTATGACTAAGTATTAATTCTTGTGTGAAGAAATCACTTATTTAAGTAAAAATAACAGCTACAATTAATCAGTAAACAGTCCTTCGGTAGAAACCCAAGAGTGTGCAGAAACAGGAAGTGACACAATACGTTTACCGCACGAGGAGCAGACAACAGAGCAATGCAGAGGTGAAGTCCCATGCATAATAAAAATAACAAACAGGAAGAAGGAGTCAAGGACAACATGCACACAAGAGCGAGAGAGACAGGAAGAGAGGCTGAATCTCCAAGAGATTGCATGGACATCTACGGGATAGAGAGAGGTCCCAGGAAAGTTGATTTCTCAGCAGGGAGGCCCCAGGGAGAAGTAAGAATAAGGAGGACTAGAGAACTAGAGAGGGTGAGGCAGAAAACTGGGATATCCATGTGCTGGAGAGAAACAAAACTGTGGGTTAGAGAGATGCAATTATTTGCAATGAAGGTTACAATAAGCCCATCAGCAGGACCACACACTGCATTGTACATAAAAGCTTTATTGCAATCATTGAGCACTTTTTACATGTTATACAACACTTGATCTCTGCTTGTAATCCATGCCTCTGGGTGGAGGAGTGAGCGGCCACAGGCAGGGCCCAGGGAGTTAGTGCTGAGTGTCACACCAGCTGCATGGATCTGATCCTGCAGACTTCTGCATCGCAGTCTGATGTTTTACCCATGTACCATCCAGTTCACACATTGTAGGATTGCTGCATTCATTGAAACTTAGACTGACCCTGTGACAGGTTATTTCAGGGGTAGGGAGTAAAAAAGAAGTCCTGCAAGCCAGCTGAGTTTTATTTAACTCTGCAGAATGACAGGAGCCTGGTATACCGAGAGCAGAGAACACAGGATGGAATGTAGAGATCAGACAGGTATAGGAGCAAGCAGCAGGGCTTTGAGCAAAATGTAACAATTATCAAGTCTGGATGAAAGAATGGCATAAATTGGGGTTAGATAAAACCATATTTAAGCTGCAATGTAGGCAAAAGGCTGTTTCTAATGTGCTGATAAAAACCGATGGTAAAAAAAAAATGCAATACTAAGATTCTCAGCTGCCAAACTTTGCTTATCATTCCTGACCAACAACCAGCATGTTAGTTTTATCCAAATTCAGGGACAGAAATGTTGTGATATCCAGCTTTTCAGAGCAGAGAAACAGGCATCTAATCTAATAATCTGAGAAGGGTCAACCACTTTAACAGGGAAACCTTTATTACTGCATATTGTTTGTCTAAGAATCTTAGGGGGGCGACTGTAGTTGGTAAGGCACTCGTCCACGGACCACAGGGTCAGCGGTTTGATCCCTGGTCCTGGCTATGTTCAAGCCTAATATGACACATAAGATTATAAAACTGAGCTGGGGGCCTCCCTCTCTGAGAGACAGCAGCTGCCCCCTCTGCCAGGTCTACCTGCTCAGCAGTGAATCACACAGAGAGGAGGACAGAGGATCATGTCTGATTTCTATATACTTCATACTTTTGAGTCTGTGTAGTTTTGCTGTTGTAGAAATGAATTATTGTTCACTCAGCTGTCAGTTTAACAGGTACACCAAGCTACAGTAAAACTGAACTAGTCTAATCCAACTATCTTATAGTAATAAACTGCTTTCAGTGGAAAAATGACAAGGACCTGAAAAATCAAACTAAATATTTGAAGCAGAATGTAATTTTTTTATGGCTTTTATAAAATTGGTTTAGAAAAAACATCATTCAGGAACCAGAATCAAAGCCAAGTATGTGTATTAGTACCACTAAGAAAGGTTTTTGAACAATACCCAGCCGTATCTTTGTGATCCATCGTTTCAAAAGTAAATGTATTTTGTGATTTTACACAGCTTTGTTTGGAATATAGGTACAAAGAAAGTTTGGATATGGACAGATAGAAGTTTGGGTTAAAATATTTTAAGTTACCATATGAAACTGTACTTCACCCTTCAGATAATGTACATTACTACTTGTTTTGCAAATAATAATGTGGCCCCATATGTAGAAATGAACCATCAGTCAAAGGTACTGCAAGATGAGTGGAAACATGGAAACTGATCCCTGCAGTGCCACAATCATGTCAGAGTTCCTATATTTAGATGAGCTTTGTTTTACTATACACAGAGAGGGACTAATTGTGGACCATTTCTATTTCCTGGCTGACTGCTTGAAAAGAGGCCATTTGTGAGTGCGTGACAGGAGGAGGAGTGCATGCATCACACTTGACAGAGGCATTTCTAAAACAATTATTTATATATACTCTTTGGCACATAAGTGATGTAGTAGAAAGTGGCGGTGCAGTAGAAACACATTATGAGCCACTTAGAGATCTCGTCCAACTGTCAGGGGAATTTTCCATCAGCTGTGTTGAAGTGGAAAACACAGATTGATGGGGTTTGGACAACTTGTTGTTTTTCATTTGTTATTGCTGTCAGTTTGACCATATTTCATGCCATATGTCAGGGAAAATAATATATCACATTTGACAGTTTTTTAACATTCTGACTTACACCATGAACTGTACATAAACAGAGACTGTTGTTTTAGCTCTTGGGAGGTTACAGTTGACTTTTCTTTAATTTGACATTTATCTGACAAAAGCATTTTTACCAGCATTTACTATTAAATTGGTAGAGGGATTAGCTGCCTGTGTGGGTTTCCTCCGGATACTCTGGGTTCCTCCCACAGTCCAAAGTCATGCATGTTAGAATAATTAATGACTCTAAATTGCCCATAGGTGTGAATGGTTGTCGGTCTGTGTTTGTCCTGGTATAATAACTAACTAAGAACTTAAATCCAAGTTCAAAATATGGTCAAAATTTTAAAACTCAACACAGTGCTAAATATTGAGGGAAACTCAGCTGTAGTGAATATTCACTGCTTCTTCACTAACAGCAAAGATGAAGAGTTGGAATTGTCCAATGATCCATTACCAACATAATATATTTTACCATTTATCTATATATAAATCATATCTACATTGTGTAGCAGCAGCTCACAGTGATGCATTTCTAATGGGACACTTGAAAGTACACAGAATCCTCCGGTGAAATCTTTATTCTTTATGTCTGTTTTAAGAAGCTTAGACCTTATAGCTGCCATCGTGAAATGTCAACCTACAATAGCAGAGGCAGTTTGCTGGAAAAGTAGGCCTCAATTTGCTTAGCTTTTGTGCTCATCACTGTGAATTATGTTTAAAACATCCGCAAATAATGTCAAGTGGCTGAAGGGTAATGGAGCAGCGTCGGATTCCTCTTCAGAACACATGAGTAAAAATATCCAGTGTTTACATGTCGTGTCTTAAAATCAACATTACATGTCAGTGTTTAGATCTTATTCTTATGCTTCTGCTTTTATAGTGCCAAAGCCTGGTCATTAACAAGATTACCCATAATGCATCTGTGTTATACATGTGTTCATTTGTGCAGTGCATATATGCTTTTATGTTGACAAAATGCCTCTTTTCTTCAGCTTAAATAATTATTATATTTAGATCTTCAAAAGGTAATAAAACTAACCTAATGAAACCTGAGAACCTCTTCAGGGATCACTGAGGTGTAAGATGGAATAAAGCCAGACTGTGACTTAAACTAAAGTTTAAAGCTTTAATTCACAGGGTTTAACAGAAGTATTTGTAACCATTTTAGAAATTGAAAACATGATTACAAATGTAAGGTTTATTTTAAATACTTACATGAATCCTCTTTGCAGTCAATGACTGGCCCGGTAGAAATTGGGGAAGGTTGCGTCAGGAAGGGCATCAGGTGTAAAAACTGTGCCAAATCAACATGTAGACAAAATGATCCGCTGTGGTGACCGTGAACTTATAGAATAAGCCAAAAGGACATAAAATAAATGAAATACATCTGCAATATGAAATGCTATCCTATAGGTTTTGCAGCAGGCAAATCGGAGTATGGTCCTATACATTTCAGAACTCATTTAGTTTTTTTTATCAGCAGTCAGATCATCAATAAAGACTAGTGACCCAGTTCCTTTGGCAGCCATACATGCTTATGCCATTACACTGCCTCCACCAGGTTTGACAGATGATTTGTTTATGCTTTGGATCATAAGCTGTTGAGCTGTCCTTCTCCATACATTTCCAGTCATTTTCTTACAAGTTAATCTTACTTTCATCAGTTCAAAGAATCTTATTCTTGAACAGTCTTTTTAGGTGTTTGTCTAATCTTCCGTAGTCTTTCTAGGCCTGTTGGTGTTACTGAGCTACTCCTACTTCTCACGAATATATTCAAACTCTTGATTTGGCCTCTGCTAAAGTTTCTGCCACATGCATTGTAGGTTTGGTTACTTTTTTCAGCCTAATGATGCCCTCCTTCACTTTGGACCTGATGTTGAGTGGTTTTTTCTTAGCACTACATCAGCACGAAATTTCAGCAGTGCCTTCTCCATTCACAGTTTTTTCTCTCGTCAGTCTTTTGCCACACGCTCTCTTCTTCTTAATCAAAATGTATTCTCAAAAATCAAGAACAAAACCTGTAGGCTGCTCCTGTTTTTTCTCTAAGGAGGTTAGGTTATGTCTCTGCTTGTCTTTCTTACAGCCTTACTATACTTTCTTACAAAGAGTCATCTCAGAAGGTTGTTATCTCTTAAAGCTCTTTAAGAAAATGGAAAACATGGAAGAAGAAAATAAGTAAAACTGTATATTTGGCAGTTTATAAAAAATAGATAGACTAAGTCAACGAGAACTAATTTAAGTAGAAGCCACACAGGTATTGTCAAAGAGGCCAGTAAAATGGACATTGATAACCTGAGAAAACCTTTCACGCCTCATGATGGAAGTATGCCTGATAGCAGCTATCACTAAAAACTAAAAGTCCAACCAAAACCAGCCTAGAGGAAAAGACAAGAAAGGAAGATGTCACACTTACTACGTGTAGTCAATACTAATCGACCCAGAAGGAGAGACGGAACAGAGTAATTAGGATGGTTAGAATGATTTATTGGGAAAGTTATGGGGGGGAAGGGGAGTGCAGGCGAAGAGTCTGGTCTGAGGAGCTTGGAGACCCGGTGCAGGAGGGAGCAATGGGGCGGCGAGTTGCGGGAGGAGGACGAGTGGTAGCCGTGGAATTAGGTGCCGTGGAGATGAGGAGTTGAGGGGGATGACAGGGCGCCGCAGGGCGGCCGGAGGTTCTGTGAGTGAGGAGACACAATGAACGAATAAGAAATTCTGCTAATGGATTTAGTTACGAGGCCTAGTGTTCTTGAGTACCGTGGAGGTTACTGAGACGATCTGGCGACTTGTGGCGTGCAGGAGGCCGGTATATGAACAGCTGTCATTAAGGTGGATGATTGCATGCAGGTGTGGCTGCCGGTGCAGTCCCAGGTGCGCTGAAGAGCAAAACAAACACACACATACACAAAACAGGCAGGGAGAGGGAGAGAAGGAGGAGAGAGGCGGATGGGGAGCGGGTGCTGTGACAGAAGGAGAACCATAACAGGCTCATTGTACAACTGAAGTGTCAGAATGGAGTTAATACATCAAGTTCCATGATGCAGATGATGCATTAAAATAGAATGATGGTATCATAACACTTAACAAATCTGTGTTGCTTGAACAGTGTAAACTGGATAGAATCTAAGTTAGATGCCAGAGATGCATCAAGACCAGTAGAAGAAATCCCAAAACTGGCCTAACTGAGCAATGTGGCCTAGATCAGATGAGCCAAGGGAGCCTTCTAATACCAAAAAGGCATTGAGGGAATTTACCATGCAGAAATTACAGACTTTTAACAACCAACTTGTCATGATCTGTCCCTCAATTCCACTTCCTGTTCTGAACTTTTTCTCCACTTCCTGTCCCCTGCCCAGCTCACTATTACAGTCCACCCTTCCCCACAGTTCTGTCAGATCCTCGCCATATTTCCCAGAGTTCCTCCATTTTGAGTTGGTTACCTTTTCTGTTTGTATACTTGTTTATATTTAGTTCTCCCAATTCCCCCGTCTTACTCCCGGCCAGTGGACCCTACCCTCTGGTTTACCTGACATACGTTTTGGATTCCTGACTTTTGTCTGAACTCCTCTGAATTCTGAACTTCCTCGTGCGGTAACACTTCCTGTTTCTGCACACTCTTGGGTTTCTATGGAAGGACTGTTTAGTGATTAATTACATAGCAGCTCCCCCACTGGTATATGAGTGTGTGTGTGATTGTGATTGTGAGTATGAATGGGTGAATAAGAAGCAGCGCTTTGAGTGCCAATAGGTAGGAAAATGCTATATAAGTGCAGAACATTTACCATTTAACTCTGGTAATTGGCAGCTCCATAGTCAGAAACGTGAAGTTAGAGACTCCAGCGGCCGTAGTCAAATGTCTTCCTGGGGCCAGAGCGGGCGACGTTGAATCATATTTGAAACTCCTGGCTAAAGATAAACGTAAATACAGTAAGAATATTATTCACATGGGAGTTAATGACGCCCGATTACGCAAATCGGAGGTCACTAAAATGAATGTTGAATCGGTGTGTAACTTTGCCAAAACAATGTCGGACTCTAGTTTTCTCTGGACCTCTGCAAAATCTGACCAGTGACGACATGTACACCCGCATGTCGTCATTCAACCGCTAGATGTCTAGGTGGTGTCCAGCAAACGATGTGGGCTACATAGACAATTGGAAATGTTTTTGGGGAAAACCTAGGCTGATTAGGAGAGATGGCATCCATCCTACTTTAGATGGTGCAGCTTTCTTATCCAGAAATATGGCTGGTTTTATTAGACAACCAAAAGAATGACAATCCAGAGTTGAGCCTAGGATGCAGAGATCCAGTCCTACATGCCTCTCTGCAGTGTCCTTACAACCGTCACCCCCCCACAACTCCCACATACCTATAGAGACTGTGTCTGTTCCCCGACCAACTAAATTACATAAACTAAAAACGACAACAAGAGGAGTTAATCATAATAACCTAATAAAAGTTAAGACTACTCCTCTTACAGAACAAAACCCCAAAACTATTAAATGTGGATTATTAAATATCAGATCTCTCTCTTCTAAATCTCTGTTAGTAAATGACTTAATAAGCGATCATCAATTCAATTTATTTTGTCTCACTGAAACTTGGTTGCAGCAGGAAGAACATGTCAGTTTAAATGAGTCAACCCCCCCAAGTCATATTAATTATCATGTTCCTAGAAGCACAGGCCGAGGTGGAGGAGTTGCAGCAATCTTCCATTGTAGCTTATCAATAAATCGTAGACCTAAACATAGTTATAACTCATTTGAAAGTCTTACTCTTAGCCTTTCACACCCAAACTGGAAAACTCAAAAACCACTATTATTTGTTATCATGTACCGTCCTCCAGTCCCTTATTCAGAGTTTTTGATTGAATTTTCTGATTTTCTATCTGATTTAGTGCTTAGTACAGATAAAGTCATTATAGTGGGTGACTTTAACATTCATGTAGATGCTGACAGTAACTGTCTGAGCACTGTGTTTAATTCATTATTAGATTCAATTAGTTTTTCCCAAAATGTAAATAAACCCACTCACTGTTTTAGTCACACGTTAGACCTTGTCCTTACGTATGGAATTGAAGCGGATAATTTAACAATATTTCCTCACAACTCTCTTCTGTCTGACCAATTTCTAATAACATTTGAATTTACAATAACGGACTATATAACAGTTAGGGAAAAATTCCACTGTAGCAGATGCTTAAGTGAAAAAACTGTAAACAAATTTAAAGAAATTATTCTTTCATCATTTGCTTCACCATATGTTAATACAATGGAAAGTAGTCTCCTTAATGTTACTCCTGCACAAGTTGATTATCTTGTTGATAATTCTGCAGCATCACTACGTACAATACTCGATGGTGTTGCCCCTCTGAAGGCAGAGGAAGGCAGTAAACCAGAAGAGGTGATCTCCATGGTATAGTTCACAAACACGCAACCTAAAACAGGCAACACGAAAGTTAGAAAGGAAGTGGTTCCAGACATTTAGAAGAATCTAATTTATCCTGGAAAAATAGTTTAAAATGTACAAAAAAGCTCTCTGTGATGCCAGAACAACATATTATTCATCATTAATAGAAGAAAACAAGAACAACCCCCGGTTTCTGTTCAGCACTGTAGCCAGGCTGACTAAGAGCCATAGTTCTGTTGAGCCTAGTATTCCCTTAACTTTGAGCAGCAATGACTTCATGACTTTCTTTATGAATAAAATTGTAGCTATTAGAGAAAGAATTCACCAGATCCTCCCCCCAAATATTACAGATAGATCCTCATGTACGACATTACTAGAATCATTGGTAAGGCCCCAATCCCTGTTAGACTGCTTTTTACCCATAGATCTCTCTGAGCTAACTTCAATTATTACCTCATCTAAACCAACAAGCTGTCTGCTAGACCCTATTCCAACTAAACTGCTCAAGGAAGCTTTACCCTTAATAGATACGTTCATATTAGATATCATCAATCTATCTTTAGAAGCAGGCTATGTACCACAGGCCTATAAGGTAGCTGTAATTAAACCACTACTTAAAAAACCCTGTCTTGACCCAGGTGTTTTAGCCAATTACAGACCAATATCTAATCTCCCCTCTATTTTTAAAATCCATGAAAAAGTAGTCACAAAAGAATTGTGTGATCACCTGTACAGGAATAATTTGTATGAAGACTTTCAGTCAGGATTTAGAGTTCATCATAGTACAGAAACAGCACTGGTAAAAGTCACCAACGATCTTCTCATGGCCTCAGATAATGGACTCATCTCTATACTTGTTCTGTTAGATCTTAGTTCTGCATTTGATACCATTGATCATAACATTCACCTCTAGACTGGAAGATGAAATTGGGATTAAAGGAACTGCACTAGGTTGGTTTAAATCTTATCTATCTGATAGACTTCACTTGCTATGCTGATGATACCCAGCTATATCTATCTATAGAACCAGATGAAAAAAATCAGCTAATCAAGCTTCAAGCCCACAAGACATAAAGGCCTGGATGTCCCACGATTTTTTAATTCTAAACTCAGACAAAACTGAAGTCATAGTATTTGGGCCCAAAAATCTCAGAAATATGATGTCCAACCATATTGTGAGGTAAAGGACCAAGATTTGTCCTTTACCTCACATATAAAACAAATCTCTACAACCTTCTTCCACCTACGGAACATTGCCAAAATTAGGAGCATCCTGTCTCAAAGTGATGCCGAAAAACTGGTCCATGCATTTGTTACTTCTAGGTTGGACTACTGTAATTCCCTACTTTCAGGATGCCCCAGTAACTCCCTAAAGAGCCTGCAATTAATCCAAAATGCTGCAGCAAGAGTGCTGACTGGAACTAGCAAGAGAGATCATATTTCACCTTCACTAGCTTCTCTCCATTGGCTTCCCATTAAATCTAGAATAGAATTTAAAACCCTGCTTCTTACATATAAAGCTCTGAATGGTCAGGCTCCATCATATATAGAAGATCTCATAGCACCATATCATCCCAGTCGACCACTTCGATCTCAGAATGCAGGCCTACTTGTAATTCCCAGAATTTCCAAAGGTAGAATGGGAGGCAGAGCCTTTAGCTATCAAGCTCCTCTCCTGTGGAACCAGCTCCCAGTTCAGATTCAGGAAGCAGACACCCTCTCTACTTTTAAGTCTAGGCTCAAAACCTTCCTCTTTAATAAAGCATATAGTTAGTTATAGTTATGCTGCCATAGGCTTAGACTGCTGGGGGACCCACCTCCTCCTGCCACTTGCTCTTCTCCTCTCACTTCAAAATTGTAACTACTGTATGAGATTGGCTCTGTTTGTTTTCTCCCGCTGTTGTCTTTCTTCTTCTCTGTCTCCCTCTCTCTGTCCCTTTCTGCATGTGTCCACAGCTTTGAAGCTGTGTGTCTTCCAGCGTGCAGCTACTGGTCCTACCAACCTGCCTGATGTTTTGTTGTTGCATTTGTTGCTCTTTTTCTTTTCTCTCTCCCCTTTCCACTCACCCCAACCGGTCAAGGCAGATGGCCGTCCACCCTGAGCCTGGTTCTGCTGGAGGTTTCTTCCGTTAAAGGGAGTTTTTCCTCTCCACTGTTGCCTATGGCTTGCTCCAGGGGAAATTGTTGGGTTCTCTTTATACATCTTTATAGTCTTGACTTTATTCTGTAAAGTGCCCTGAGATGACTTTATTGTGAATTGGCGCTAAATAAATAAAGTTGAATTGAATTGAATTGTTTTTGTTCTCTGTTGCCCGTTCCCATCTGAGGTTTGGTGTGTTTCTGTTTTCCTGTTCATTTGTCCTAGTGTTCATTTGGGTTTGGTGATTTAAGTTTGGTTTTCTTGTTTGGTGTTTTGTTGCCTGGCGTGTGTTTTTATTTCCTCCTCTCAGGGGCAAATTTATTTTAGTCCTTGAGTTTTTCAATCATTCTTCTTTTCCTTTGGGCTGTTCCCATTCAGGTGTCCCTGTAACCTCACCGTTCCCCCTGGGTCCCTTTCATTGACACACATGTATTCTGTCTTGCTGCGGCTAAGCTTCATTCCTCTGTTTTCCAGAGCAGACCTCCACCTCTCTAGACTTTCCTCCACCTGCTCCCTGCTCTCACTACAAATCACAATGTCATCTGCAAACATCATAGTCCATGGAGATTCCTGTCTAACCTCATCTGTCAGCCTGTCCATCACCAGAACAAACAAGAAGGGGCTCAGATCTGATCCTTGATGCAGACCCACCTCCACCTTGAACTCCTCTGTCACACCTACAGCACCTCACCATGGTCTTACAGCTCTCATACATGTCCTCCACCACTCTAACATACTTCTCTGCCACTCCAGACGTCCTCATACAATACCACAGCTCCTCTCTCGGCACCCTGTCATACACTTTCTCTAAATCTATGAAGACACGATGCAACTCCCTATGACCTTCTCTGTACTTCTCCATCAGCATCCTCAAAGCAAATACTGCATCTGTTGGACTCTTTGTAGGCATGAAACCATATTGCTGCTCACAAATGTTCACCTCTGCCCTTAGCCGAGCTTCCACTACTCTTTCCCACAACTTCATTGTTTGGCTCATCAGCTTTGTTCCACTGCACATCTCCCTTGTTCTTAAAAATTGGCACCAGTACACTTTTCCTCCAGTCCTCAGCATCCTCTCTCTCTCCAAGATCTTGTTAAAAAAACTAGTCAGAAACTCTACTGCCACCTCTCCTAGACACTTCCATACCTCCACAGGTATGTCATCAGGACCAACTGTCTTTCCGCTCTTCATCCTCTTCAACGTCCTCCTCACTTCACTCTTACTAATCTTTGCTACTTCCTGCTCCACACCAGTCACCTCTTCTACTCTTCGTTTCCTTTCATTTTCCTCGTTCATCAACTCTTCAAAGTTCTCCTTCCATCTTCCATCACACTCCTGGCACCTGTCAATACATTTCCATCCTTATCTTTAATCACACTAACCTGCTGCACATAATTCTCTTCTCTATCTCTTTGTCTGGCCAACCTGTACAAATCCACTTCTCCCTCTTTAGTGTCCAACCTAACATACAAGTCCTCATATGCTCTTTGTTTGGCCTTTGCCACCTCTACCTTCACCTTACGCTGCATCTCCCTGTACTCCTGTCTACTCTCTTCAGTCCTCTCAGTGTCCCACTTCTTCTTAGCTAACTTCTTTCCCTGTATACACTACTGAACTTCTTTGTTCCACCACCAAGTCTCCTTGTCCACTTTTGTCTTTCCAGATGACACACCGAGTACCCTCCTACCTGTTTCCCTGATCAAATTAGCTGTAGTGGTCCAGTCATCTGGAAGCACCTCCAAACCACCCAGAGTCTGTCTCAGCTCCTCCCTGAAAACTACTCGACATTCTTCCTTTTTCAACCACCACTTCGTCCTCTGCTCTGCCTTAGTCCTTGTCATCTTCTTCACCACCAGAGTCATTAAACAAACGACCATCATGTGTCTGGCTACACTCTCCCCTACCAATACTTTACAGTCACTGATCTCTTTCAGATTACAACGTCTACATAAGATGTCGTCCACCTGAGTGCTTCTACCTCCGCTCTTGTACGTCACCCTATGTTCCTGCCTCTTCTGGAAGAAAGTGTTCAGTACAGCCATTTCCATCCTCTTTGCAAAGTCTACCACCATCTGTCCTTCTGTGTTCCTGTCCTGAAGACCAAACCTGCCCATCACATTCTCATCACCTCTGTTCTCTTCACCTACATGTCCATTGAAATCTGCACCAATCACCAATCTCTCACCTCTGGCGATGCTCTGCATCACTGCATCTAACTCACTCCAGAATTTCTCCTTCTCTTCTAACTCACATCCTACCTGTGGGGCATAACCACTAACAACATTGAACATCACCCCTTCAATTTCCAGCTTCAGACTCATCAACATGTCTGATACTCTATTCACCTCTAGAACATTCCTCACAAACTCGTCTTTCAGGATAACTCCTACTCCATTTCTCTTCCTATCTGACCCATGGTAGAACAACTTGAACCCTGCTCTTAAGCTTCTAGCCTTGTTACCTTTCCACCTGGTCTCCTGGACACACAGTATGTCCACCTTCCTTCTCTGCATCATGTCAACCAACTCTCTACCCTTCCCTGTCATAGTCCCAACATTCAAAGTCCCTACTGTCAGTCCTACATTCTTAGCTTTCCTCTTCTCTCTCTGCCTACAAACACACCTTCCTCCTCTCCTTCTTCATCTTCGACCAACAGTAGTCCAATTTCCACCGGTACCCTGTAGGTCAACAGCACCGGTGGCGGTAGTTGTTAACCAGGGCCCTGACCGATCCGGTATGGAAGTCATTGTCACGATTCGCATTTTTAATTTGGCATGTGTTTTACGTCGGCTGCCCTTCCTGACACAACCCTCTGCATTTATCCAGACTTGGGACTGGCACAAGAAGACACTGGCTTGTGCCCCCTTGTGTTTGCATTCGCCCCCTTGCGGTTGCATTTGTGCCCCCTTGCTGTTGCATTGAGTTTTTCAATCATTAAATTGTTTTATTAATTTACTCCCTCTCACCTTCTCCTTACTTGAGCCCATCTGGATACAAACTTTTATATTTTTGATCTTATAATTTTTCAATCAGCTCAGATAAAATTGTTTGTGGAATAATATTTAAGACAGGGTAAGAACAGTGATATCTGATTCATTCAAGATTCAAGATTCAAAGATTCAAGATTCAAAGTGTTTATTGTCATATGCACAGATAGAACGCATGTTTCCCTGTACAATGAAATTCTTACTTTGCCCTCCACTCTGAATGTCACACAGTAAGTAAGATGAGAATTTACAAAAAATAGAAATAAAATAAAATACAAATAAAATAAAAAGTAAAAAAATAAGAGCAAACAAATAAGAGCAATAAGGCAATAAGGTGAGGTAGTGCAGTTCTTAAAAAAAAGGCAATAAAGTGAGGTAGTGCAGTTCAAAAAACAATTTGTGTGCAAATACAAAATGTGATTCGTGAGCAGTTGTGTCCATGTATCAGTTGTGTCCGTGTAACAGTTATGTTATGTTATGTTCATGGTTGCAAACTCCTGTCAGCTGTTTAGGAGTCTGATGGCAGAGGGGAAGAAAGAGTTCTTCAGTCTCAAGGTTCTGCATTTCACACTTCTGTACCTCCGTCCTGAGGGTAGAAGTGTGAACAGTCCGTGCTGGGGGTGAGAGGGGTCTTTGAGGATGGACGCAGCTCTCCTGTGGACTCTGCGGTGGTAGATGCTCTGCAGAGAAGGCAGTGGAGTCCTGGTGATCTTCTGTGCAGTCTTCACCACTCTCTGCAGGCGTTTACGGTCCATGGCAGTAGTGCTGCTGTACCACACAGTGATGCAGATGGTCAGGACACTCTCAATGACGCAGCTGTAGAAGTTGCTGAGGATCTTAGGCGACATGCCAAACTTCCTCAGCCTCCTCAAAAAATACAGCCGCTGTTGGGCCTTCTTGACCAGCTGCGTGACGTGAGGTGTCCAAGTGAGGTCCTCAGTGATGTGGACACCCAGGTATTTAAAGCTGCTCACCCTCTCCACTTCAAGCTCCCGGATGAACAGTGGCTGATGCGTTCTCCTCTCCTTTCGCATGTCCACTATCATTTCCTTCGTCTTGTCCGTGTTGAGGGTGAGGTTGTTGTCTCCACACCATGACACCAGACTGGCCACCTCCCTCCTGTAGGCTGCCTCGTCACCGCCAGCAATGCGTCCTATCACTGCGGTGTCGTCCGCGAACTTCAGGATGATGTTGTCCTTGTGGGAGGCGACACAGTCATAGGTGAACAGGGTGTAGAGGATGGGGCTGAGTACACAACCCTGTGGAGTGCCAATGTTTGTGATGAGTCTGGCTGAAGTCCTGTTACCAATCCTGAGAGACTGAGGCCTGCCAGTCAGGAAGTCTAGGAGCCAGTCACAGAGGGTGGGGTGTAGACCAAGTGTGGACAGTTTGTGGGTGAGTTTGTGGGGGATGACCGTGTTGAAGGCGGAGCTGTAGTCTATGAAAAGTATCCTAAGGTATGAGTCCTTATTTTCCAGATGAGAGAGGGAGTAGTGGATGGCAACAGCAATGGCATCCGAGGTGGACCTGTTGGGCCGGTAGGCATACTGCAGGGGGTCAACAGTGTCAGGTATGCTGCTCTGCCACTGGCCTGTAGTCATTCAGGCAGGTGGGTGGGCTCTTCTTAGGCAGGGGGACGATGGTCGTGGTCTTGAAGCACAAAGGAACAGTGCACTGGCTGAGGGAGAGGTTAAAGATGGAGGTGAGAACGTCAGCCAGCTCGTTGGCACATGCTCTGAGGGCCCGCCCAGGAATGTTGTCAGGACCTGCTGCTTTGCGGGGGTTGATCTTCCTCAGAGCTTTGTGTATCTGGGTCGTTGAGACAGTTGGTGGAGGGGAGGGGGGTTGAGTGGTCCAGGTGTGTGTGGGCCCCCTCTCTGCAGTGTAGCTGAGGGCCTCAAAGCAGGTGTAGAATGTGTTGAGTTCATCCGGCAGGCTGTATGTTGAGGTGGTGATGTTGGTGGTGTTGGTCCTGTAGTCTGTGATGTGCTGCAGGCCTTGCCACATCCGCCCTGAGTCACTAGTAGAGTAGAAGCTGTCCAGCTTCTCTCTGTACTGCCTCTTGGCCGCTGTAATGGCTTTTCTCAGTCCGTACTTCGCAGCTTTGTACTCGGTCTCATTGCCTGATCTAAATGCAAGAGAGCGAGTACGCAGCATTTGACGTACCTGACTGTTTATCCAGGGCTTCTGGTTTGGAAACTTCCTGATTTGTATGGTGGGCACGATGTTATCGACACAAGTGCTGATGTACCCAGTCACATACTCAGCATAATCCTGTACGCTGATGGAAGAGTCCTCCAGAGTGGCTGCAGCTTTAAACACATCCCAGTCTGTCAGAGCAAAACAGTCCTGCAGGGTGGTCTCAGTCTCTGGGGTCCAGAGTTTAACCTGTTTGGTGACAGGGTGTGTTTGTTTCAGTCTTTGTCTGTAAGCAGGGTACAGGAACAAAGAGATGTGGTCTGAGTGTCCGAAGTGGGGGCGGGGTGCAGCCCTGTATGCACCACGTATGTTGCTGTAAAAATGGTCCAGAGTGTTCTTATCAAGGGTGGGAATGTCCACATGCTGGTGGTATTTGGGGAATAGAGTCTGTAAACTACACTGGTTGAAGTCGCCAGCAGCAATAAAAACAGCATCAGGATGAGCCGTTTCTCACGCGCTGATGACGTCATGGAGTTTGCTGAGTGCTGCTGTGGAGTTAGCTCGCGGGGGGATGTAAACAGCGGCCAAAAACACAGCAGTAAATTCCCTCAGTAGATAATAAGGACGGCATTCATTGTAGTAGTTTTGGTTTTTTAATTTATAATACTTTTATTATTTACTATTAGTTTTTGTATTTGCTAAATAAAGTACATCTGCAGTTAAATAGAAAGTTTTCAATTAAAAACTTTTTTAAGGGATTTAAGGGATCCAGTTTTCATAGGCTCTCCTCGTGGGAAAAGAAATTATTATGCGAGTTAATATTGCCTAAGCAGTAAAAGTATATTTACAGCACGAATATTTTCTAGCAACCATAACAACTGTTCCTATAAAAAGAAGGATATAGTTAACCAGTGTGGCTCTATAGTTTCAGGACTATACATGTGCTAGTGAAGAGGCAGCAGGGGAAACACTGGAATGGAAATACTTGTTCTCAGACAAGCTAATATATAGCACCTTATGGTTGTATTATGGAAACCAAACCCAAACATAGCCCATTGATTTCTACAAAAGTTGATCTGAGGCACATATGCCAAAAACAAAAAACCTCTTAGGTCCTCTGCACACAAGTGGGGATGGATAGTTTATTTTGTCTATTTTATATATATATATATATATATATAGAGAGAGAGAGAGAGAGAGAGAGAGATCTATCCATTCATTTATAGATCTGTCTCTCTCGCTATCTCTATCTCAATCTCTTGATATAGAACATTTACCAGAGAGATAGCGATAGATATATAGATTTTTCCCCAAAGTAAAAGCACCTTGCAAAACAATAACTAATAATTACTTTTAGTGTTTGATATACTTCTTGTAATTTTTACTGTAAATAATGTAAATGGAATGTTCTGTCTGACTTGTAATAACTTGAACTCCAACTTAGTTGCTCCCGGTGAGTGTTGGCCAGCTGCATAGCAGCTCCCCCATTGGTGTATGAGTGTGTGTGTGATTGTGAGTGTGAATGGGTGAATAAGAAGCAGTGTAAAGCGCTTTTGAGTACCAATAGGTAGAAAAGCGCTATATAAGTGCAGAACATTTACCATTTTACATTTTGATATTATTGTTGTAACTCATTCTTACACTTATATACACTTAAATATGTAGCCTACAAAATTGAAGTAAAATTGTTGAAACACTTGGCAACTAAAAATGGTGAATAAATTAATATCAAACCACTAGTTCTGTACATTGCTGAGGTGGAACGCACTCCTTCATAACAATCTAGTGTCTATTACTAGAGGAGAGCTCCTGAAACTGTTGGCTGCTTGAGTAGAACATGACATGGAAGCTATCCAGACATAGAAGTTACTTATTGATGGAAAATGACCACTTCATGGTGGAAATGACATATCACTTACAAGTACTTGGTTACTTTGTATGACAGCAGGGTCAGAAAGAGACTACATTTTTCATTTACCACTACATATAAGAGCAAATACCTCTAATATTTTACTCCACACATCAATGTTGCATTACAATCACTCTTCCATGGTCTTATTTAAAAGACTTGTTGAGCTGGTATGCAGTAATTTTACTCTTTGGGTTCCTGAACGTGAACTTGCCTACCTATTCTTCTCACTGGATATGAGTAGTAGAAATTAAAGCACAATTTCTTTAACCCATCATTAATGTCTGTTTACATAATTTAACCCCCAAACATAACACAGCATTGCTCAACAGAAAAAGACAGAGAAAAAAGTCAAGTACTTTCACTTTCATCACTTACAATAAAATATAAATCATGTACTTACTTTGACTTAAGTAGAAATTTCAGTGGGTACCTATAATTTTACTTATGTACATTGTTTTTTTTTTAATGGTACATGTTGGAAATGAGAATATTTACAAATGTATGCCCGCGTTGTTCTGTACAGTTTCTGTGAGACAAACAGAAACTGTCCCTGAGCAAAATGTTACTGCTGCAATACTACAGAGAAAGCAACCTCCCACTCAGCCTAATAACATCAGAACAGACTTCAATGAGACTGAGGCCATGCTGGCACAGAGAGATGTTCACACAAACATCTTGGATCCTTAATTACCAAAGCATTATCTGTTTATTCTGATCTGTCTTTGCTTTGGCAAAGGTGGCTACTAATTGATAGACTTGTTGAATTCACACTCAATAGATGCGTAACTACCTGCACAAATTGCAGCATTAATAAAGCAGATGTCATGATTTCTATAAAGTTGCACCCAAATGAAGAGATCGTGAGAGGCAGTAAACTAATAAACAGGTTTTATTGCGAAAAAAACTAAAGAACCAACAGAAAAATCGCTCTTAAGAGGAGGTTACAAAACACACGGCAGGTTACAGAAAACACTGAACTATACCAAACAAGAATTCCAAACATAGATTACAACCATAGACCAAAATAAACACTCGGGACAAATGACTAAGGAAAGAATGGAAAATGAGACTAAACATCAATACAAAAGCAACAGGCAAACACAGTCCAAATAACACAGGTCAAGTAGATCATGTGCAAGGTGTATTGTCCAGGAGTGAGATGAGGACACAACAGGGAACTGTGGGGAAAGCTGGGTCTAAATAGTGAGGGGCACAGGTGTAAACAATAATTAATGATTATGAATGGTAAACTGGTGGAATAAACTGGGAACAGGAAGGTGGAGAAAAGCTACAAAATAAAAGTCCAAGGCAGGAATTGGAAGTGAGGGCCAGATCATGACAGCAGAATGTAAACTAAATCTACAATATGCAAAATGGCTTTGAAAGCTTTGCTCCATTTTTTCTAGACATAAAGCAAGTGCCACATTAAAACATACTGGTAATCAGTGATGGCTAAGGACACCAGTAAATGAAACAACAAGAACATTTTATTCAGGATTAAGAATACTTCTTATTATACTTCTTATTGTCCTCCATCCTATACTTTACATACTGAATTCAGTATAACTACAGTATGTACTTCTGTACTACTTAGAGAAAATCAAAACATGGACATCTCTCTCTCTAACAAGATATGAGGACAATGACAGGCTGAAAACAAAGTTAGATTAGTAACAGCTGATTTAGATGAATTGAAAAGTCCTTCCACTTAATCCAAACTGTAGCATGATGTCACTAGAAGTAAGAATACAAAGTGCTCCAGAGTTTTTGAAACCATAATTATACAGCATGATGCGACACAGTATTACATGCTTGTAATACTCAACAGCCAAACTTAGCTACTAACAGCCTGATTTCTTGCTTGGATTTTCTCAGCTGCATATTGAAAAGTCAATTAAAATCTTCCAATTTCCATCCCTATTTATTCAAATGGCAAACATCATAAATCATTGTCACTGATGTTATCATGCTTCTAGTGGAGGCTGTAGGATACTAGAGGTGGAATAGTTTTAATATCTAGTTTGAATACTGAAAAGTGTGTACCTCAAGGGAGCAAACAGGGCTTTTTAAATGAAAGTCTTTTCCCATCTCAGCTAAACAGCTGTTTTCTTAGTATATGGTTCAACCTATATGAATAACAAACTTATCTATTTAAAGCCCTATATCATTTTTCTAGGCCTTCTAACTGAGGGCCATTCCTTTCTTCACTATTGTTTTTTGCAGCCACTGTTTTCCTGTTAGAGCGTCTTCCTCTTTGCCAACTACTAACACCAACTTACACTGCACATAACATAGTGAGGGATTTTGCTTGAGAAGATAATGGATCATTGAGATGGAGCTTTTCATCAGAACCTGTTGTTACTGAGTATGATTTTGCTGTTATGCTACTCTGACCCTTAGTACCGACTGCTGTCTGCACTCAGTGGGCATAGACACCATCGGCACTCTTTTATGTTTGAATGAGTAAAAGCACTTTAGGCCTGGCTTTTGTTTCTGAGAGCAGTGGGTCTTAACAGAGTGCTTCCCTTGAAGTGCAGTTTATTGTAAGCCATCACTGGCCAGATCCAGCTTTTATAAGTATACAGTGCACTGTAGATCCACAAGCAATCTTAGTTTTGTGCTTGGGCAAAACACTGAACCTCAAATGTCTACTGATTATCAGACGAGCTCATTGCATGACAGCTGTCATCATCAGTTTGTGTGGATCAATGCGTGAATGAGAAGCAGTTGTAATAGTTACCATTTATTTTAGGGCTGTGACATATCAAGGTGATGGTCAGCTGTGGGCTCAGCCTAGTTTTTTGTGTTGCCACTAGTCAGACCTCAAAAATCAGCTGCTTTTTAGCCTGTTGAATCAGCATTGGTCCCATGGGTAACAGAGGACACTGTGATTGACTGTTCAGCTTAGTAAAGCCACACATTTGTTACTGTGTGCAAAACATCTATCCATTCATTATGTGTAACCACTTACCCTGTTGAGGGCCATGAAGATGCTGGAGCCTATCGCAGCTGTCATAGGGTGAGAAGGCAGGGTCCACCCATGGTCCACAGAGAGACACAGACAGACAAACAACGAATCACACTCACACCTACAGTCAAGAGAGTCACCAAATAACCTAACAAGTATGTCTTTGGACTGTGGGAAGAAACCAAAACAAGTACAAGAATGTAAACTCTACACAGAAAGGCCACAGCCAGCCGGAGATTCAAGCTTGGGACCTTCTTGCTGTGAGGGATCAGCGCTAACCACTCCACCATCGTGCTGCTCAATGTTCAGGGTTGCAGAGGGCTGTAGCCATGTGGAAAACAGTAACTACTGTATAAATGAATGTCATGTAATAAGAGAGGCAAAGCTGCATTGCACTGTGGAGGTGATGTTTTGGTGGACAATCTCTAATCGTACACAATTAGAACTATTAGCACAAATAAGACGTTAAGATTTCCCATGAGGCTTGATAAATCACATATACCCTGCATGTCCTGATCAATCCTCATATTACTGAGAGTAGATCAGTCTTGCTTGCTTGTCTCTCTGTCTGCTCTGTGCATGACCACTGTCGGTCACTACAAGCCTTTACAGCTCAGGTAACAGAGTGAACATGGTACAGTTCACTGTAGTGGTGTGTTATTTTGAATTAGATGGCAGAATGTATTATATGATGACTATGAAGTGTAAAGAATGTATAAATATCATACATTCACATATTATACAATATTATATATACCCTCCCAAACTGTTTTCTACCTTTATTCAGGAGCTCAAAGTCTCGATTGTAGGAGGTAAGGAATTGGAGGATCGATGTTACTTGTCTTGGGTCTTCCGGTTTCCCTTCCTCTCATGCTGGCACTTAGCATACATGCTAATTGGCTGTTGGCTGCATTGTGATCAATTGTCCTGTTTTTGACAAGGTGAAGGTACCATGAGGCAACGTAGCAGCTGGCCTTCAAGGGCACTAGTTCTTTGACTTTGGCTTGGTGTCTCTCTGTATTTTCACACCTACATAGGGTAATCCAAATAAATTAAAACCCTTGGTGCAATTTTTTTGGCTGGTTTAAACACAGCAATTACACTCTGGTGTGGACCCAAGCAACTGCATTGAGGCACTTTTCTGAGGGGGGTTCTAAACAAACTCTTTATATTTTTTAATTTCTTTTTGTGAAACTGTGATGTAACCTAAAACCAGCCCAAATCAGCAGATTTCTGCTTAATTGCTCACACATCTCTGTTACAAAGTGTGAAGTTTGGTACACTGCCCAGACAATCACCAGAGAAAATGCTAAATGTGCAGTTGTTTAATGTTGTTTAGTAGTTACTCACAAAAACTTAACCAAGGAAAAAATGCCTTAAGTCTCCAAACTAGTCTAATTAAGTCAAAATACAGCTAATTATAGCTCTTTCAAATTTCACCTACAAATCACAAAGCATGTAAAAAGTGAAGGGGCTTGAATACAAATTGAACCTGTGTATGACATCTGGAGAACTTGGTGGTGTTACTGTTGTATGGGCACTCTGACTGGTCTGTGGCAGCCTGGAAATATTTCATCCTAAAAGACTAGTTTCCTGAGTCCAAGCAGGAGCATATAAAGCTCTGTTTTCCTTGATTTCCCTGAAGGAATATATCTACTCTGTGTGGGAGTAAGGCTGAAGAAGCAGGGACCGAAAAAGTTCTATTTTCAAATTATTTATCAACATTTGCATGGGCAGCACCTCAGTATTAGGAGATTTCAGTATTGGGAATCCATTTGCTGTTTGGCAAGAACCCAGGCAGCAAAAAACAAACATAAATAAAGCTCATTTCCTGCAGACTAAAAAAAGGTTTCCTCTCCACCTCAGTTAGAATTGTTTGGCTAGCTCTTGGCCACTCAAGTTAAACTGATGTGCCAAAAGGCGCCTGAGTGAAATCAGCTTCTGTTAGAGACTCAGTTTATTCAGTCTGCTTCTGTTGCATCATTAAACTGCAAACCCTCCTAACAATGAGGCCAAATACACACAGGTACCTCACAGTGGTAAAGGGAGAGGGATGATGGATGTTTACTCACACAGCATCTGATGCTGTCCCGGTCATGGGGAGAGGCACTAGGCATGGCAAGGATGAAAGGGCATCACTCAGTGATGGAGGCAACAGCACAGGAAGGGGTGCTGGGTATCTGTGGCACTTAGCAGGAAGTTTGTCAGTGACGGAATGAGGCCAATCCTTCCTGTGCACTCTACTGTATATGGATAAATAATACAGCACACAGCAGCATGAACTCCAGCTGTATACAAGGAGAAGAGAAAATAAACTGAATTCCTGGGAGTAAAGGGGAAGAGAGCTGCAGTGTGTAATGTTTATCCATGTGTACTTTGTTTTGTCAGCCTTTCACAGTAAGTCAGCATGACAGGCCACAGCACATCTGCATCTGTGTGTGTGTGTGTGTGTGTGTGTGTGTGTGTGTGTGTGTGTGTGCGCGCAGTGGTAAATGAAATCAAACTCCAGGGACTAGAGGATCTCAGAATTGAGCCAATGATGCTGCCTATTGCAACATAAGAAAAAACTGGTTGAGAGTCACTGAGCCAGCTCTAACTATAAGCTTTATCAAAAAGGAAAGTTTTAAGCCTAGTTTGGAAATTCTGGAAACCACAAGTAGGCCCACATTATGAGATCAAAGTAGTCTATTGGGACAATACAGTACTATGAGCTCTTACAGGTAGAATGGAGCTTGACCATTAGGAGCTTTGTCTATAAGGAAAATGGTTTAGACATTCCAGCTCTCCTGGAAGTTCCAGGAGTCACATTTTAGCAGCAGCTCCCTGGTGCACTCAAATTATATACAGTTATATTTTATTTCATTTCTTGTAAAGGAACCCAGTAACTTTTGTGCTTGGGTTTTAGTTTTAACACGTGACATCACGTAGGGTTTGCAGGCTTTAGTTAGCAGCTCTGGTGCGGGAGATGTGGGAGGCATTTAGGGACAGTTCAGAGTGTAGGTCAAATTTGTTTAAAATGTTGGGGTGATTGGACAAAATATAAAGTTTAAACAGAAGCCAGGGGAATTAGCTGACTTTGCCTTATTTGTTGCAATCACAACTAATTTTTGGAGGGATGGACTGGGGGCTCCAGATTATAAGATTATAAGTACAAAGCAGCAGAAACTCAGGGGATATCAGCAGAACAGTGGGTAGAGCACTACTGGTTGAAGTCTACCACATTAAAAACACTTATATAATATAATAAGTGTTATAATCGTAGGCCACAGGAATGTAGGACTGGACTGTTAACTAGATATTGCCTGTAGTTCAGGAGGAAGAGTTGTCCAATGAACCCTAAATTGCATCAGGATCCTTTCATGTAAATCACTTTGAATATGAATCTGCTAGACAAAATATAAATATAAACTTTGACCATTGCTGTCAGTGTGTATCATCTTTGACATGACATTATCGCAACCAAAACCTGCAATGAATCAATTTTTGAAACCCAGAAGGTGTCATTTCATTGTGTTGCCATGTTTGTATCAGTGGCATCTCATTGGGATTTGGAGAACAGTGTCTGCACAGTAATGCTGGAATCCCACTTAATTTGTCATGCATTTGCATTGTGCAAGACTGCAAGAATCCTGTGACCTGAAAAGAAATCCTGAGATGAAACTGATTAGACATGGTTGTTTTATTTTGTTTTTCATGATTTTTATTCATGTTATTCAAGTTGCCTTTTACAGGTGACAACAGCTTGAATAAGTAGCTCAACATTTCTTAACAAACTAATGTCTATCCTATTGACAGGCAGATAATGTGTAAGTGATTCAAATTCATTTACAAATTCCTTTCAATTTTTTGGTGAATTATTTAGTCTAAATGCCTAAAGCATTACTCCACAGTCTAGTCATTCAAACAGCTGTAAGACTGTCATGTCGATTGCAAAGAAAACGTAATTACTAGATGAGTAAAGGTGCTGGTCTAGACATTGTGTTTTATCCTTCTCTCAGCAATTATGGTGATGTAGTGGTGGGCAAGGTGTGACTGTATGGCTGTAACATGCTGGTATTTAGCTGATATGTTTAAAGGATGTTAACTGTCTTAGCTCAGGCCATCAGTTTCAGCAATTGTGGTAACAAAGTACTTACCCAAGGAACTGAAAAATGAGAACAGGGCAGCAACATTAACTAGGGTTAGGGTTATTAAGGTTTTTCAGATGTTTAGTCAAAAAGTATTGAACAATATTTGATTTTGGTCCAATGTTACTGCCAGTTGGAGACTCAATGAATCAATAAAGTTGTTCATCTTGAGGGAAACCATGAATGGCTGTTACATACTTGATGTCTATCCATTTGTAGGTTGTCAATGCATTTAACTGCTGACCAAAAACGTCACTTGTAAAGTCTGATTATTACCCAAAGTCACTAGAATGATACATACTTTCATAAATGCCTAACCAAAGGACTAGACCCACAATACATATGTTATTTCAAAATGATACAAGAGAAGTGCTACATATTAATATTGAAAAAGCTGGAATCTGTTAATACTTGTCATTTTAATTTATAAATTAATTTTTAAATGTGTTGATTTTGAATAAATGAATGAATAACCTGCTGGCTTTAATTTTTCAGTGAGTGTGTATATGCATCTCTGTCATCTTGGTTTTCTAACTGTGTATTTGTGATATGTGCAGGAGGTGGGCTGTGATCGACAGCTTGCCAGTGGTGCCAAGGAGGACAACTGTGGCATCTGTGGTGGCGATGGCTCCACATGCCGGCTGGTACGGGGACAGGCCCTACCCCACCTGACATTAGAACAACGTAGGTATCTGACCAACGGACTCACGATGACACAAAAGTTAAGACTTTTTCTAATATTTAATAAAAACTAAAATCTGAGATTTGTTCATTCACATAATGCTTTATGTATCTTACAAAAGTACGATTTTCAGTATGACTTTATTGTATTTAGTAAATATGAGCTTGATGCCTGCAACCTACTTGAAAAAGTTGGGACAGAGTCATGTTTATCACTTTGTCAGACTTCAGCTACTCAAAATTCTGTGGTCACTGTTGTCTGCTTATCCTTTGCATGATTTTTAATAGGAGACAAATGTGAACTATAGGCAGGCAGTTAAAAACACACATTCTACATCTAATTCAATTTAATTCAACTTTATTTATATAGCGCCAATTCACAACAAAGTCATCTCAAGGCACTTTACAGAAAGATTATAAAGATGTATTGAGAGAACCCAACAATTCCCCCTGGAGCAAGCCATAGGCAACACTGGAGAGGAAAAACTCCCTTTAACGGAAGAAACCTCCAGCAGAACCAGGCTCAGGGTGGATGACCATCTGCCTTGACCGGTTGGGGTGAGTGGAAAGTGAAGAGAGAAAAGAACAGAGCAACAAAAAGCAACAACAAAACATCAGGCAGGTTGGTAGGACCAGTAGCTGCAGACTGGAAAACACACAGCTCCAAAGCCCGGGGACACCTACAGAAAGAGACAGGGAGAGGGGGACAGAGAAGGAGAAAGACAACTACGGGAAAAAACACACAAAGCCAATCTCATACAGTAGTTACAATTTTGAAGTGAGAGGAGAGGAGCTTGATAGCTAAAGGCTCTGCCTCCCATTCTACCTTTGGAAATTCTGGGAACCACAAGTAGGCCTGCATTCTGAGATCGAAGTGGTCTACTGGGATGATATGGTGCTATGAGATCTTCTATATATGATGGAGCCTGACCATTCAGAGCTTTATATGTAAGAAGCAGGGTTTTAAATTCTATTCTAAATTTAATGGGAAGCCAATGGAGAGAAGCTAGTGAAGGTGAAATATGATCTCTCTTGCTAGTTCAATTCAATTCAATTCAACTTTATTTATATAGCGCCAATTCACAACAAAGTCATCTCAGGGCACTTTACAGAATAAAGTCAAGATTATAAAGATATATAAAGAGAACAACAATTCCTGGAGCAAGCCATAGGCAACAGTGGAGAGGAAAACTCCTTTAACGGAAGAAACCTCCAGCAGAACCAGGCTCAGGGTGGACGGCCATCTGCCTCGACCGGTTGGGGTGAGTGGAAAGGGAGAGAGAAAGAACAGAGCAACAAAGGCAACAACAAAACATCGGGCAGATTGGTAGGACCAGTAGCTGCACGTTGGAACACAGCTTCAAGCCGGGGACACCTGCAGAAAGGGACAGAGAGAGGGGGACAGAGGAGGACAAAGACAACTACGGGAGAGAACACACAGAGTTAATGACATACAGTGGTGACAATTGCGGGGTGAGAGGAGAGGAGAGATGGTCAAGAGGAGGAAAGGAGCTCAGTGCATTGGGGGGTGGGTCCCCCAGCAGTCTAAGCCTATGGCAGCATAACTATAACTAACTATATGCTTTATTAAAAAGGAAGGTTTTAAGCCTAGACTTAAAAGTAGAGAGGGTGTCTGCTTCCCGAATCTGAACTGGGAGCTGGTTCCACAAGAGAGGAGCTTGATAGCTAAAGGCTTTACCTCCCATTCCAGTCAGCACTCTTGCTGCAGCATTTTGGATTAATTGCAGGCTCTTTAGGGAGTTACTGGGGCATCCTGAAAGTACGGAATTACTGTAGTCCAACCTAGAAGTAACAAATGCATGGACCAGTTTTTCGGCATCACGTTGAGACAGGATGCTCCTAATTTTGGCAATGTTCCGTAGGTGGAAGAAGGCTGTTCTAGAGATTTGTTTTATATGTGAGGTAAAGGACAAATCCTGGTCAAAAATAACTTCAAGGTTCCTTGCAGTAGTACTGGAGGCCAGTCTTATGCCATCTAGAGTAACAATATGGTTGGACATCATGTCTCTGAGATTTTTGGGCCCAAATACTATGACTCCAGTTTTGTCTGAGTTTAAAAGTAAAAAATTGTAGGACATCCAGGCCTTTATGTCTTGTAGGCTTGAAGCTTGATTAACTTATTTTTTCATCTGGTTCCATAAATAGATATAGCTGGGTATCATCAGCATAGCAAAGGAAATTTTTGGGGGGAGGATCTGGTGAATTCTTTCTCTAATAGCTAAAATTTTATTCATAAAGAAGGTCATGAAGTCATTGCTGCTCAAAGTTAAGGGAATAGTAGGCTCAACAGAACTATGGCTCTTAGTCAGCCTGGCTACAGTGCTGAACAGAAACCGGGGGTTGTTCTTGTTTTCTTCTATTAATGATGAATAATATGCTGTTCTGGCATCACAGAGAGCTTTTTTGTACATTTTTAAACTGTTTTTCCAGGATAAATTAGATTCTTCTAAATTTCTGGAACCACTTCCTTCTAACTTTCGTGTTGCCTGTTTTAAGTTGCGTGTTTGTGAACTATACCATGGAGATCAACTCTTCTGGTTTACTGCCTTCTTTTTCAGAGGGACAACACTATCGACTATTGTACTTAGTGAGGCTGCAGAATTATCAACAAGATAATTAACTTGTGCATGAGTAACATTAAGGAGACTACTTTCCATTGTATTAACATATGGTGAAGCAAATGATGAAAGAATAATTTCTTTAAATTTGTTGACAGTTTTTTCACTTAATCATCTGCTATAGTGGAATTTTTCCCTAACTGCTATTTAGTCCGTTATTGTAAATTCAAATGTTATTAGAAAATGGTCAGACAGAAGTGAGTTATGAGGAAATATTGTTAAATTATCCGTTTCAATTCCATACGTGAGGACAAGGTCTAACGTGTGACTAAAACAGTGAGTGTGTTTATTTACATTTTGGGAAAAACCAATTGAATCTAATAATGAATTAACCGCAGTGCTCAGACAGTTACTGTCAGCATCTACATGAATGTTAAAGTCACCCACTATAATGACTTTATCTGTACTAAGCACTAAATCAGATAGAAAATCAGAAAATTCAATCAAAAACTCTGAATAAGGGACTGGAGGACGGTACACGATAACTAATAATAGTGGTTTTTGAGTTTTCCAGTTTGGGTGTGAAAGGCTAAGAGTAAGACTTTCAAATGAGTTATAACTATGTTTAGGTCTAGGATTTATTGATAAGCTAGAATGGAAGATTGCTGCAACTCCTCCACCTCGGCCTGTGCTTCTAGGAACATGATCATTAATATGACTCATTTAAACTGACATATTCTTCCTGCTGCAACCAAGTTTCAGTGAGACAATCAAATTGATGATCGTTTATTAAGTCATTTACTAACAGAGATTTAGAAGAGAGAGATCTGATATTTAATAATCCACATTTAATAGTTTTGGGGTTTTGTTCTGTAAGAGGAGTAGTCTTAACTTTTATTAGGTTATCATGATTAACTCCTCTTGTGCTCATCTACCAAGCCACACTGTTGTAGCACATCCAGGATGAGGTCTAGCATTGTCCTACTGAAATATCCACTGACTTTCCAGGAAATCTGTTCCCTTGATGGCTGCATGTCTCTCTCTAAAATCTTAATATATGCCTCTGCCTCAGCTGTACCTTCCCACATACAGCATACAGTACAAGTCACTCACTTAATAGAGTTTCAGGTTGCCATTTGTATTTTTTTAACATGTTTTTTTGTACCTTTGTGAGATAAATACAGGTCCAAGCAGAGAAGACAAATGCAAAAAAATCACATATTAAATTTTTTATGCATTTTTGAAAAAGTCCCATCATTCTTAACTTCATGTCCAAGTTAATCCCTTAATAAATAACACAAGTGTCATTAATTTTTAGTTACTCTTAAGACTCTTTTTCCACCTAGAAAAGAAAATGGATAATAATCTGCACTTATATAACACTTATCTCTATAAGTAGCCAAAGTGCTTTTCACCTACTTCTCATTCACCATTTAACACACACACACAACCACAGAAACTGTAGAGCTGCAAGGCACCTGACCTGACCATCAGTACAACTCAGGGTTCAGTGCACTGCCCAAGGAACAGGAGGAACCACCCAATTTGTTGACACACACTCATTCCTGGAGTCACAGCTACCACCGTGTCATCTTCTGGTCCTCCACAAATAGCTCAGTTGGTATCATAACAATACATAAAGCATGGCCTGTATTTTTGCACAGCCCTTCTCCTAGTCATGCTCTTTGGGAGGGATGGATATTTGTCTGCTATGACTTAGGTTGTCATCTGTCTTGGCTGGATGTCAGTCTTTGATGAATTGGCCACAGATATTCAGGAGCCATCTCGGCTTTGCTGCCTGCAGGATTTATTTAGGCTGGACTATTAAAATGCCATCAGGCTACAGCAGCCCACCCGCTTGCAGATGGAGCTCCACTATTCAGGCACCAAGTGCCTTTTTCTCACAGGTTTTCATCAAATTTAGCACCAAGAAATTAAACCCATAACAGTGTTTTATCTCAGCTTAGAGTTGGTTAAATCCAAAAACACTGTGGATAACAGTAACAGCCAAATATAAATATATGTGTTTGAAATATGTTTTAATCTGGTTCTATCCTCATTTTTGGAAAAGAAAAATCAGCTTTGATCATTCATCAATCTGTCACTAAAGATTAGATGGAAAAAATGCTAGAAAGGAGATAAGTATTCACTGCATGTTTCAGTTTTCCTAACTGCTGACTAATAAACAAGCTGCGAGTAAAATAATAAATACTGAATGCTAAATTTCTCAGCATTGGTTTGAATGATCCTGTTCATGTGAATCCATAAAACTGATGCACATGTATTACTTTATTGAATTAAAGAAGTTCAAGTTGCTACACCCCCCACCCCCCTCTTTTCAACTTTGCCTGTCTAGTGTGGAGGTACCAACAGCACAAATATCAACTGTCGAATATTGCAAATGCAATTTCCAACAGGTGGAAGTTTGTTTGTTTGAATATTCCCTCAGCTGCTCAGTATTTTTCTCACTTTTAACAAGTTGGGGATGGAGATGTTGACACCAGTACCTGGCTGCTGAATCAAATGTTTCAAGTTCTCATGCCATGTCTCAGGGAGTTGAAATGAATATACAGCAGGGCTCAAAAATGTAATACCTTTTGAAAATGTTCTCTATTTTTGATCAGATTACCATACAAGCCCTAACACTAGATAAAGGAGACTTCAACATATTAGACAGAAAGTTTACTTACTTATCTATTTATTGTCAAAAAAAATCTATGTTAAGTATTTGTGCGTGAAATGTATGCGAACCTCTAGGATTATTTATTCATTTCAAGGACAGATTAGAGTCAGGTGTTTCAATTAATCGGATGACAATTTTGTGTGAGTCTGAGAGGTTCTGGCTTATTTAAACAATACAAACCTAGATCTTTGCTATCAAAACAGGTTTGTAGAAGTCTGCCGTACCTCCAGCAAAAGAGATCTCTGAAAATCTTAGTAAAGAGTTGTTGATGTTCACCAGGAGGCTAATGGTTACAAAAGACTCCTGTCAGGCCAATCCTGAACAAATGGAGAACATTCAACATCACTGTTACCCTCCCCAAGAGTGTTCAACCAACCAAGATCACATCAAAACCAAGGTGCATATAGTCACCAAACAATCTAAAGCTGATCTAAAGCATTTCAGTGAGGTTCTCCTGAACCCTGTGCAGATCTTATCAAAATACACAGCTACAAAACCAGGGACAGCTGCAGAACGATACAGTGAGAGAGACAGACAGACAGGGAAAAGGACAGACAGGGAGAAAGCAGACACATAATGTCATACTGTGGTGACATATAAATACATGGGGAGAGAAGGGGAACTCAGTACACTTGGGAGGAGGGGGGGTCCCCATCATTTTAAGCATCTAGCAGCTCTGCTAAAAGCTAGTTCAGAGAGACTGAGCAGCTTTAAGTACAGGTTTTATCAAAGAGAAAGGTTTTAAACCTGGTCTTTAAAGTAGAGAGGATGTCTGTGGTGCAGGAAGGTAGAGCAGTTGTCCACCAATCTCACAGTTGTTGATTCAATCCCCGGCTCCTCCGGTCACATGTCGAAGTGTCCTTGAGCAAGACACTGAACCCCAACTTAGTTGCTCCTAATGAGCGTTGGCCAGCTGCATAGCAGCTCCCCCATCAGTGTGTGTGTGATTGTGAGTGTGAATGGGTGAATAAGAAGCAGTGTAAAGCGCTTTGAGTGTCAATAGGTAGAAAAGCGCTTTATAAGTGCAGACCATTTACCATGTCTCCCTCCCGAATCTGAACTGGGAGCTCCACCAGAGCGGAGCTTGATAGCTAAAGGCTCTGCCTTACATTCTACATTTGGAAACTCTGGGAACCTCAAATAGGCCTGCATTCTTAGATCAAAGTGGTCTTATCAGTGAGTCGTCTTATTATTGTCTGCATGTTGATTTGGCACAGTTTTTACACCGGATGCCCTTTCTGACGCAAGCCTCCCCAATTTCTACCGGGCTTGGACCAGCACTGCACAGCTAGGGATGGGAAAGGGCTCTTGGGGGTTCAGTGTCTTGCCCACAGACACTTCGACATATAAATTACTATGGGGTTTTTCAAATACGTCCAAGCTTGACTATTAAAAGCTTTATATGTAAGGAGGAGGGTTTTAAATTCATTTCTAGATTTTATGGGAAGCTAATGGAGAGAAATATGATCTCCAATCAGCACTCTTGCTGCAGTATTTTTGGATTAATTGAAGGCATTTAGAGAGTTACTGGGGCATCCTGAAATTGGGGAATTACAGTAGTCAAACCTAGATGTAACACATGCATGGGCTAGTTTATCAGCATCACTTTGAGACAGGATGCTCCTAAAGATCATGATTTTATCAGCTAACAAATGTGTTTGTTGATATTTGGTGAAGATTGGATGACATTTCTGCACATGCAGATAAAAGAATGCAAGTAATTCTGATCACATTTTCCTTTGTTTGAAATGGCTTGACATTTTATCTGATACATCAGTATTTGCTGCTGTGAATTACAATTTCTTAGTAATAGGGACCGAAACATACATTAAATTAGTCGGTTAAAACTAGTCTTCAAAAAAAAGTTTTTTATTCATTTTTTTTATTAATTTAATGGATATGGTTTCCAAGAGCATTATAAAAAATTATGAAAGCACATATTAAACATAAGTGAAGAGTAGGCTTAACAACATTTGGACACTTTTAAAACCTGTGCCAATATGATACAGAGGTTTCACTTTTGAAGTTAGTTCTTAATGCTCAGGTTTGTTTCTCTCTTTTCTATCTTTTTTTAATCATTACATTTACATTTACATTTAGTAATTTGTCACTTGCTTTTATCCAAAGTGACTTACAAGTGAAGTGCAAGCCAGCAAAAATCTAAGTCAAGGAAAAACATCAAAGCAAAGTGCTATGAGAAGATGTTTGTCCATTTCATCAGACGGTAGTGGAAGAAAGAGCAGATAGCGTTTTGCATAGGAAGTTTGGATGCTCGTAAATGGTAAATGGTCTGCACTTATATAGCGCTTTTCTACCTATTGATACTCAAAGCGCTTTACACTGCTTCTCATTCACACATTCGCACAAACACACTCACATTCACACTCACACTCACACACCAATGGGGGAGCTGCTATGCATAACACACAACCACAGAGACTGTAAAGCTGCCAGGCACCTGACCTAACCAAGAGTACAACTCAGGGTTCAGTGTGGTGCCCAATCAACAGGAGGAACCACCAAGTTTGTGCACAACAACTCTTTGGGAGGTGCATACAGACTCCCAAAGGCTCTTTGGGAGTCTGTCACCTGTCTTGGCTGGATGTCAGTCTTTGTTGGGCTGGCTACAGGCATTCAGGAGCCATCTCAGCTTTGCTGCCTGCAGGATTTATTTAGGCTGGACTATTAAAATGCCATCTGGCTACAGCTGCCCACCCACTGTTAGATGGAGCCTCCACCATTCAGGCACCAATTACCTTTTTCTCACAGGTTTTCTTCAAACTAAGCACCAAGAAATTAAACCCATAACAGTGTTTTATCTCAGCTTAGAGTTGGTTAAATCCAAAAACACTATGGATAACAGTAACAGCCAAATAGAAACTGTGTGTTCGGAAACAGGTTTTAATATGGTTCCATCTTCATTTTTAGAAAAAATATCCGCTTTGATCATCCATCAATCTGTCACTAAAAATTAGATGGAAAATTAGATGGACAAAAATGCTAGTGTGTGTGTAATTGTCAGGATGGTAGCCAATGTCCTCTAATGGCCGGCACAATGCTGCCTTTGTAGCATTCGGTAATGTGAACAAGCCAGAGACTTATGCAGAGGCAAATGGTCTGTGTTGTTGTTGGAGAATTCTGGTTCACAGCACTCTGTTACTGCCAGTTGTACGTAAGTCATCTTTTCACAAACAAGAATCCCCATCCCCTGAACACAGTTCAAACGAATGACACAGTGAAGAATTATTGGTCATTTTGTTGCAGTGGGCAGATGTAGGAGTTTGTACAGCACAGCTCCTGAACTTTTAGGGAGCCTGTATATCTAGTGAAAGGATTTCAATCCAAGCAAATTACTCTGCCTTTAATAAAAAGAAATGAGGAGCTCTTGAAGAAGTAACTGAGGGTGTAATGGCATGTTTTCAGCTCCTCTGAAGGATAGGCCCTTGACAACAATCAGCTTGTTATACCAGCTGTAATTCTGCAAGAGTGCAGAGACCTATGGGCTGAAAGCTTAATGTTAGCAGGCAGGAGCATTTCTATGAGAGAGAAACAGGTAAAATAATGTAGTATAGCTACAAGGTCACTAGGCAAGGAAGGAATAAAATACATATAGCTACAAATCCACATAGAGTTAAACCATGATGGTAATAGAGACACTTGTGGGTGCTGATAAACGTTCTCTAAGGATGCCCTTGTTGTTGCCCTTGTGTGATTTGCTGAAGTTGACCTTAAGATCCTATCAATGCATAGGTCAGCAGAGGACCTCTGTCACAAAGATATACATCCTCCTTTTGTGGCTTAACTGTACATTACAACAGCACATTACAAGAACAACATAATGCCACTTAAAATAGGTTTCATGTCATTATCATCATGATGTGTATGTATCTGCACAGTCACTAACAAAAGCCCAGATTTTTGAAAAAATATTATCAACATTTTTATTATCAAGTATTTTTTAAGCTCTGAATATTCAATTAAATGACAAGACAGGATGTGTTGACTTTTTAGAAGAAAACTGAGCTTCAGTACTAAGAAGTAAGTGGCATTTTTATTTTAATTCTTAACTGAGAAGTTTTTTGTCTTATCTTTAGAAGAAATATAGATGTTGATGTCCTAAAAAGTCTTGAACTAAAAAGAAAAGGAACAATGGTCTATTATATAATTATGTACAATAATGTACTTATTATTTTTAACCCATTTATGCTGTATTGGGTTGCAGGGGGCTGGAGGCCATCCCAGCTGTCATTGAGTGAGAGGTGGGCTCCACCCCGGACAGGTCTTCAGTTTATCTCAGGGCCAATGCAGAGATACATACACATTCAAACAACTATTCACACTCACACAATTCAAGTCCTAACATTGAGTATCTGCCTAGTCTGATACGACTCTGAAATTCACCTGAACATTTAATTTGTTTAGTAAAGGAAAAAAAAAACTTCAGTGATGTTTAGATCATGTTTGATTTCCTCCTACTGTTCTTATCTCTGTAAACTCTGATCATAAACATAAAAATTTATTAGGTACTAAAGCAGTAGCAGTACTACACTAAGAAAGTCTATGATAATGCTGTTGATAACAATCTAGTCCAGATTTGTTCTACATGTGCTTCTTAAATAAGGTTTATACAGAAATCTAAAATGTTTAGGTTGTATCAAGTGCAGGTAATGTACAAAATAAAGGAGAGAACCATTTCATATTTTGTTGTCTTTCCATAACAAATCATCATCATTCATTTCTTAACAGCTATAATTCACATATGAATGAAAAAACAAATGGTGTTACTATAAGAAGTTGGCATGGAAAAATGCAGCAGCTGGTAAAGATGGAGCTCCTTTTTAGTAATACATTGTCCTTTATTAGTTGATTATGTTTCATGATATTAATATACTGCAAAATAGACTCTGCAAAGTAAAGGAAGCTGTAAAATAAATGTAGTGGTGTAAAACAAATAGAATTTGCCTCTAGATTGTAGTGTATTGAAAATTTAATTACAACAAAAAGTAATTAGTAAGTATTGCATTTAAGTTACACTTTAATGCAATACTTGACTACATTTACTTGCCACTTCTATATAACTGTTTCATCACAGTTCATCCAGTTGGATGCTGAAGTAGTTAAGAATCAACACATTATGTACTAAAAACTGTCTTTTTGTTGGTTTTAAGTTCTTCAACTTTAATTAAACATGTTTCCTTTAGCCAGTAAAACCCTGTCAGACTCATTTGTATGTTTTCCATTCCGTTTTAAAGCTTCAGTCACACTCTGCCCTTTCTACCTTGCCCCCAGCTTTAATGTCCCTGAAGAGGATAGCTGGCACGTTAAACCAATCACAACCATTTAGGGTTACCTTAGTTAGGAAGTTTATTTACCATTACACACACGGAACCTTGGTTCCTCATCCATTATTTATGACTATTATTTATCTGTCATTGCCTTTGGAATGTGAAGTGGCTACAGTATGCCACATAGCCTCTGCGCACAAATTCAGCACAGCTCATAACAGTTGATTTGTTTCATTTTATTCTTTTATTTTAAAGGTCACTTAAAAAAGTCACATCTTTGGCTTCACAATTAATCTGCATTTGAAACCACGGGAAAAATGCAAATGCCTGTAGTTGAATATATTTAATTGCTCCCATAAATTCAGAACATTGCAGATGTTAGAGATGCAAATGTTACACAATTTCCCTATGGGACCAATAAAGTTGTTTGAATCTTGAATCTCAAATGCAGTTTCCACTATCATTATGTTCATTTGGAGAAGCCTCATGGCAGGCAGCCAGAGCTGTTTAATTGTTTTAGCTCAACGCGTATTTGTTGCCTGAAGGAAAAATAACGTTAGTAAAATTTGGAAAATAGAATTAACACTCCATTTGTCTATAAAGTTCTCAACTCATTATTACACCTCCTTGTTTAACCACAGAGGGTGAAACACTTGAAAAGTGAAAAGTCAGGAAGTATTTTTGCAGATTGAAAAACAAAAATGTTTCCACAGCAGTAAATACTTTCAGTAGTTATTTTTTGTTGGTATGTGTTGTGAGCATGACCTTAGGAGTCTTATGATTGACTAGTTAGTAAAGCTCACTGATGTTTCACAGCCCACATGCAGATGTTTTTTAGATCTGCAGAGCTGACGAGTGCTGCTGTGCAGCTGTAAAACAGGCAGATTTAAAGATGGCAGTGACTGCAGTTTAGTGGTCTTCTTCAATCAGTTCTTTCAAAATAGTGCAAGGCATTTATCACAGTGAAGGAGAAAAGTTGTTTTATACTGTTAGAGACTTTGATATAAAACATCCACAAGCTATATTATCTTTCTCATGCAGCTAGAGACAGAATATGAGATAAAACGCATAAAACAGCAAATGGAAGATGCCATTGAATACTTCCTTTTCCCTGAAAATTCTAATTGGCCTTTATAGTAACCTTTTCAATTTTGAACAAATGAGGACTAAGTAAATGTGTTCTGGTTTATTTTAATGCATCTGAAATGGACCAGTCATAAAACATGCTTTATGTCTTGGTGGCAAGCGATTGGAGCATAGCTATGGAGCATGCACTGCATCACTTCCTCAGTTTTATCTACTGTGAAAACACCCAGGGTGTAAAGCCAGAAGAGTGTATGCACGTTTTGGCTCTGTGATTCAGCTGGGACATATAAATGATTAAATTATTCATACACATGGTGTGTGACTGGGGCACACGAGGTAGAGCAGTTGTCCACTAATGCCAGGGTTGTTGGTTCAATCCCCAGGTCCTCGTGTCATATGTTGAAGTGTCCTTGAGCAATATACTGAACCCCAATGTAGTTGTTCCTGATGAGTGTGTGTGATTGTAAGTGCAAATTGGTTAATGAGAAGCAGTGTAAAGTGCTTTAGGTACCAATAGGTGGAAAAGTAAAGTTTACCATTTACAGAGAAATATAGATGAAGTTTTGCTGCATCAATAGCTTTAGTACAACATGACTTGTAACCTGTAGAGGCTTCCTGAGCCATCTGTCTGAAGTTCAGCCATCTTGGATGTTGTGGTGTTAGCTGTTGATGCATAGGCCTTAAGGTTTTCAATGTAGTGACTAATATGCAACTACAGTCCTTTATTATCTTCTATTCTCTCTTCTGGAGTGCTCTCTATGTAGAGCAGTGATTGGAGGGTTCAGCTGCTCACTGACCGAGTGGAGCAGAGAAGAGGTTAAACTGCACTTGAGTCAACCACAATGCTTGTAAACCCAGAGTGAACAAACTTTCCCCATCAATGGAGACTGCACAAGCAGATCAAACAGCTGTTTATCAAGCAGAGCACAAAGATTTAGAAAGTCCCCTTTTCAACCCTTATCAAGTAACATACAGTACATGATATGCTCATTTTAGACTGTGAGAATGAGACCAACCATGTGTGTAGAAAACTGTGTGTGTGTGCACGTGTGTTTGTGTGTTTGGACAGAATGAATGATCAATTATGAAACAGAAAACAAGCTGCAAGGTGTCAGGCTAGCTGCTGTGTACTGTGAGATTTAGGTTTAGACAAAAATCATGAACATTGTTTAAAAGCAATTACACATGTCAATTGTGACAATACTAAATGTTTTTTCTAATTAGCCATAGACCACAATCTTTTTCTAACCCCAACCAACTGCTCTGAGTGCTTAAACACAACGAGAAAAGTTGCTGTAGTCCCTGTAGTGCTGTAGTGTTTTTTTGCAAGAATGGTTACTTTGGCTAGAATGTTGCCTGGGAACATTTTGTTGAAATGTTTAGTATCAACAAAGTACATATTTTCATAATGTTTATGGAAAATATAATCTGGTTGTAATTATGTTGCCTATGTAATTGCATTTGCAGGTAAGTGGTACATGTAAATGCTTTATAAAAGTTTCCACTGTGCATGTTTGAGTAGAGCCAATGATGATGAAAGAAAATCATTTGATGATTTTCTTATATTGTAATTCTTAAAGCATACTTCTCAAAAAGACGTATGTACATGACCACTAGTTTCTTGCTCAAGGACACTTCAACATGTAGCTGGGGATCGAACCAAGAAGTGCGGGATTGGTGGATAAGTGCTCTGCCGTTCTGCACCACAGTCACCCCAACAACTGTACAATGTATTACTCTGAAAACATTTGAGGTCAAACTAAAGTAGCAGAACTGCATTTGTTAAATTGTCAGTTGTGATAAAAGAAAATGATAGCATTGCACAGAACATCAATCTAGCAGCTACACGCCTTGAATAGAAACACATCCGAATGCAAATGTAACTGTGTGATTTCAGACTTTGATTAGACACATAATTATTCTGTTGATGTGCAGTTAGAAAGGCTTTTAGAAGCTTGTCAGGGTTATTGTTTAATGCAGTGCAAATAAGGAAATGAAAAAGTCAACACCAGAATTTGTTACAGCAGCAACACATAAAACAATAGAAATGTATCTGCAGTTTGAAGCAGTGACTCGCTTTCGACCACTTTGATAGATAAAGTGTGTGAAGGTGTGTGCAGCGTGTACATACCAGGATATCCAGTGCATGTTTTCAAACTTTAAACTTGAGCTTTATAGAACATGTTAGTTTAGTTAGTACAGTTGGGGATATAGGGGATGTAGATTCATGTATGTTTAGGTAAAAAGAAATGGTAAATTGACAATGGAATTGCAACCTCAAAGCAGAAAAAAGGCTGTGAAAAGAGTAAAGACTTCCCTTGCACATTCAGTAGACACATAGCAGCATTAGCATTCATTTAGAGTCATGTTTCAGAACCATTTAAGGCCAGTGTTCACACTCTGCAGCTCTGCAGGGGACTTTGACTTTGTATTTGTGTCTGGAGAGACACTGGTGAGACAGAGAGCACAACTAATCCTTGGTAAACTCCCTGTTTTGTTTTTCTTGTTTTATGCTGATTGTGGTGATTTTACAGTAATACTTTGGTGCTTAATTCAACACTCATTCACCAAGGGTTCAGTTAATTTGGAAGCTGTATTTTGTACTGTGTCATATGTTGAAAAATAACCAACTGTGTTTCTGCCTTCAGCTCTGAAGACAGTTCTGGAGGTGCCAGTGGGCAGCCGCTTCCTCAGACTCAATGCCAAAGGACCTGATTTGATATGTGAGTGAAGACAGTTCAGTACTGTATGTAATTTAGATGTTATCACGTCATCCAAAAACCTCCAAATCAGTAGTTTTCCACGTCCAGCTCCCTCATACGTGAATGCCCTCAATGTGGTCACTATAGGAAAAAAGGCTTTTCTAGAAGAGGTAAGTACTAAATCAAATCACAGATTGGAAGTTTATTGGTGGTGACACTGAAGTTTGAATTGTAGTTATGCTTAGGGAAAACAAGTTCAGATTAAGCTTACGTTAGGAGACAACATGGGCACGTCAGGGTAAGGTTAAGTTACAAGACAAATTATATGACAACAAAATGTACATACAATGGGATCACACACTAACTTCCTTACTACAGTAACCAGGTGCATCACATTGTGTAACGATCATTATTAAAGCACACAACAGCTCTCACTGGAGTCAAATCTACTTGTCTTGTTGTACCATCTACCACCCTTGTGATACTTTTTCACTTTATAAACTGCGTCATTGGTTAAGATGTCAAATATTGAAGCACCAGGGTTTCCATTGTATTTCACTGACAGCCCTGTGTATCGAGGATCGAGATGCAACAGGTAACTTAAGTGTCAACATGTAATGCATGTTATAGGCACAATTAGATTTTTCAAAGAAAGTTAATACTGTATGAAGTTGAATAGTATTTATATAAGTATCATTGTAGAATACGGCCAGGAAAATGGAGCAAGGACAAATTAAAACATCCAGAGTTCTGGATATTAAAGAAATAAAAAATGTCCTACATAGCCTGAACCCTTCAATTTACCTCCTCAGAGCATTTTGAGTGTTTGTTTGTGTCATTTGGGTTTTCCTGGCCTACTTTACTGTCAGTTAAAAGAAGTGCAACAGCCCACAATGAATGCAGATAAACCCAGGATATGTCCACAAGCCTTACCCTGCTAATATACTCATGTTCTGACAGCATAATACCTCCAAGAGCTGCAGGATTTACTGGCTGTTCGCTTTGTCAGATGTTTCAGAGCTCAGGAGTGACCTAAGAATTACTTTAGCAGATCATTCATCAACTAACAGGAGATCAGTGTGTGGGATAGGGAATAGTACAGAGAGGAGCTGAAGGTAGAATGAGATAGTAAAATAGAGGAAATCAAACACATTTTCAGCTCAGCTAACCTATCCTCAAGTTCATGAACTCCAAAACTAAATATTATCTAACGTCTCAACATATTTTCACTACTAGCAACACATGCCTCTCTGTATACACACTTGTTTTGATTTTGAAAAGCTTATTTTCATGATACCAGGCACAGGCTGCAGGAGTTTTTAATTTATTGTAAAAACTTTGAGGGAAATGCTGATAATTATTGTCGAGAATGAAAAGATTTGTTCAAGCGTTCCTACTTTTTCATGGAAAAGAAATGTCTTTGCAAGCAGGAAGTATTTCATAATAAGTGAAAGTTGTAATTTTGGCAAAAAGTGGACCTTGAGACAAATATGGGTAGAGTTAGGTAATGGGATTGAGTGATCAGGGCTCCACCTCAAATATATCTTTGGTGTAAGAGTAGTACACTTTAAGTATACAATTAGTTCATATTTTTGGGGCAGCAGCACTAATCACTTCTAACAATGACTATAAATGATAGGAAGGCTGTAACAACAGGATGTCATTACTTTGTTATAATCTGACCTATTTGAATCTTGGTTGTTTTGGATTTTGTATATTGTGCATCGTTTTTATATGTGTACATTTTAATTTTATCTGTATTATTTGACTGTGTGTTTGGATGTATGCTGAGTGTAAATGTCATGTAACTTGAGCTGCTGCCTGTGTTGGCCAGGACACTGTTGAAATCTCCATGAGACTCAGGTCAGACTAAAGGTCAAATAAAATAACTAAATAAAAACCTCCACTACCCTGCTGCCTAATGTACTGAAGTGCAAGACAAATATATTGTTGTTGAGTCTGTTTATTAGTTGAAGCTAAAGTGTAAGTACGAGCTAAGACCAAAACTGATCCCTGTCATCAGTCTGTCTTAGGGCTGTCAGACAGACACACAGAAACAGACAACCCTTAACTCTCCTAATCACACGTATGGGGAAATGTGGGTCACAGCTACAATCACTTCCACCACTGCCCAGCCCAACTGTACTAAAACTTAGTACTATATACTCATTAGTAAATGCCAAGTATACTTAAGTATAAGTACAATTATTAGCCAAGTATATTTAAACCTTTTGAATCCTTACAGTAGTTTTTATAAGTCAAGTATATGTATACTTTTGTTTTATAAAAAGTAAACTAAAAGTATACTCACTTATTTATTAGTTTAAAAGAAGAAGTTTACTAATAGCATCAGCGCATTGTGGTCTCACAATGGTGGAACAAGTTCCGAAAATCTGAACATTCAGCAGCCACACTCCCAATATTCAAAAAGTGTTGAAAACAAATCTTCTGTAACTTCCTATGCACTTAAATCTTAAAAAAAAGAATGTGTTCTTTTTTGCACTTGCATCTCATTAAATGAAAACATTCCTTTTCATAGCAGTTATTTTTTATGTTTTCTCCTTGACTTAGGTTACCTTGTACCTCACTTTAGATAGAATAAATGTAAATGATTTATATCCTATTCTTGTTGTTTCATGTCTAGATCTGTGTCTTGATTAAATGATTTCATTTTCTAGATGTTTAAATCCATCTACACATTCACATTGGTGTTTTTATCAAAACATGGGCTTTATTGCAAGTTGAAGTATGTCCCTTCTTCTCTGTCTGTTCCTCAGGCATTGAAGCCATTTCTCTTCAGGGAAGAAAGGAGGAGACCAGTCTGCTGTCCACAGGCTCCTACGTGATAGGAAACACATCCTTGGACTTTCAGAGAGGGTCGGACAGACAGACACTCAGGACACATGGTCCACTCAATGCTGATTACAATATCAAGGTGAAAAAAATAAAACAGCCTTAAGATGTTTGGTTTCTGCTGTACATATTTAATTATATATAAGTAGTACAACATAAATCAATCTATGGCATATTTTTAACATTGTAGACTATATTATAAATGAGACTGAGGTTGTTTGCAGTGGTCCTTTTACAATAACAGTCCGAGAAGCCTGTTACATATAAATAGAAAGAAATTACCTGTTTGCAGTGACTATATTGTTGCTCAGCCCCCTTTATATTGCAGTTATACTAAATATGAAAAAAGAAACATGATTAGCTAATTTGAATATATGGCTGCTGAGTCCTCTGGTCAAAAACACGAGAGTCAAATCAAATAGGACAGTGCTCCTTTATCAAGCTTTAGAGTAATTATTCTAGCACATATATATCAGGTGGTAGCCCTTTCTCAATTTCTAATTTTGAGCTTTGCTCTCTTTAATTTAATTGGATTTTTTGTTAGCACGGCTTATTTGGCATAAGTAAGTATTAAGTACATATTAAGCATAAGGAAGTTAAGGCAGCTCCATAGCGGTTTGTAATCTGTCATTTGTATTACTGTCTCTGCAGATGTTTATATCATTGCCATATTATATCATACCCCCACTCTGGTAGGACCATCACGAGTCATGAGTGTGCTACTTGAGGTTGTTGCAGTTATAGTAAAGACAAGCACTTCAACCACACAGTCCGGTGTCTTTTAAACATATAGTTTTAAATTAAACAAAATAAATTTATACAAAAATATAAATGTAAAAATGTAAAAATAGACTGTCCAGGGTATACCCGCCTCTTGGCCAATGACCACTCCCACTCTATAAGTCACCAAACCAGTTGACATTTAAAGGTATAAATATAAGTGATTTTTGAATTTTCTTCTCATCAATAAATCCCATAAAAATGAGCCAAACCAACAATAAATGGATCCTATTCTATGTGTATGAAAGCCTGGTAATTCTTATACCTCCATGACATTGAGCATCATTGTTGTCAACAAAAATGATTAAGGACATGTTGATGAGCCACACTGCTGTACTGGGGACATGAACACACACATGCAGTAATTTATTTCACTCAGCTCCACAATCCTTCAGTCCTGCTGGGCGTCAGTCCTTTCTTGATGAACAATAGGTCGGGTGAAGTGGCTGTGGTTAGCTTCCAGGAGGTTTGTGCACACAGTGAGGTTGGCAAATTTGTTAATACTGTGCAACCCTGTCTACAAAAATAATATATTTCTATACTGCTCTACATAAAATGTAAATACAATTTTTTCAGTAAGAAATGTAACTGCACCCAGATTTTGTGTTGTGTTAACTTAATGAGTAAAACTTGACAGTTACTTTAAATGGCAAGTCATACATATTACATATATCTGTAGCTCAGGTGGTAAGGCAGTTGACCATGGACCACAGGGTCAGTGGTTCAATCCCTGCTCCTGGCTACATGTCAAAGTGTCCTTGGGCAGGACACTGAACCCCAAGTTGCTCCCGGTGGGTCAGGTGAGCACCTTGCATGGCAGCCACCGCCATCGGTGTGTGAGTGTGTGTGTGTGTGAATGGGTGAATGGGAAGCAACATTGTAAAGCGCTTTGGATAAAAGCGATAAAAGCGCTATATAAGCGACTATTTACCATTTACCAAGATAAAAAAATGTTGAACATATTATTCTTGTTTAACATGGCTTAAGATAAAAACAGTCACTTCAGTTCCCTACAAAAACATAATGCCCATTGCAGTTTAGTTGCATATGAACAGTTTTTAGGAGGAAAGTACAGAGACTAAAACCATTCGTACCATATCCAATGTGTGATATCACTGAAATAATATGTCATCAGTGGGTTTGGAGCTTTCTGACACAAAAAGAATAGTTTCAACATCTAATAGAATAGATGTTGAAAATTAAAGTTATGGACTATCACATTATTGGTTCTTTTTAGAATAATAGAATAGAATAATACTTTATTGATCCTTTGCAGGAAATTGCTTTGTTACAGCAGCCCACTAGAACAAACATAAAGATAATATTTTTTTTAAAAGGCCAAAATTCATGCAAATGATCACTATAACAGGTAACCAGCCTCTCGAGAAGGAGACTGTTTTTATGGACAGAAATTATGCACAATGTTTTTCAACAGCACAGCTATTCTCTGAACTTGTGAGCTCAGGTTAAAGAGGTGTGTGGATGCTGGTTCTGAGGATTCTTGAGCTAATAGCACCAGGACAAAGTCTGTCCAATTCTTTCTTCACCTGAAATGACTGGAATGTTATCTTAAGCAGGTGGAAGGGGAAGACTGAACTGAAAGGGGGGTAGACATGTAGAAGGGTTCTGGACAGAGGAGGGGTGCCATGAGGAGACTTAGCTGGTCGGGATCATTGTCAATGGAGGGGGATGAAAACAAAGGACAGATCTGTTGGAAAGGGGGATTAAGCACTACAGACAGCTGACAGGAAAAGGAGGAGCTGTCGAATCTGTTGAAAAAGGCATTCGTGCTGTCAGCCGGCCCTGGTCTCGATCTTTCTGATGCCCGACCAGACCTGCTTCACTACATGCTGCTCCAGCTGGTGTTCCAATTCCTGTCTCTAGGCTTGTTTCCCCTCCTCAATCTTCACCTTCAGTTCTTGCCTTTGCCTTCAGGTCATTGACTTGACCCTGTCACCCTTCCTTTAGGCCTTTTTCTTTTGGATTAACTGACCTTTTAGTCTGCTAGTAAGTTTGTGAATGGGTAAGCATCCTTTTACTCAGTATGCTGACATTGATGTAATCAGAAATGCTGAGTCCATCAATGTCATCCCCATGTGTCACAGAAAACATCCCAGCCTTTTAGCTCCATGCAGTCCTGCAAGGAATCCTCTGCTTCCCAGTTTCAGAATTTTACAGTCCTGGCCAACAGGAGTGTACCTGGAAAAAATTCAATTCAATTCAATTCAATTCAATTTAATTCAACTTTATTTATATGGCGCCAATTCACAACAAAGTCATCTCAGGGCACTTTACAGAATAAAGTCAAGATTATAAAGATGTACAGAGAAAACCCAACACTTCCCCCTGGAAAAGCCATAGGCAACAGTGGAGAGGAAAAACTCCCTTTAACGGAAGAAACCTCCAGGAGAACCAGGCTCAGGGTGGACGGCCATCTGCCTCGACCGGTTGGGGTGAGTGGAAAGTGAAAACAGAAAAGAAAAAAAGCAACAAAAGCAACAACAAAATATCGGGCAGGTTGGTAGGACCAGTAGCTGCACGCTGGAAAACACACAGCTTCAAAGCCCGGGGACACTTGCAGAAAAGGACAGAGAGAGGGGGACAGAGAAGGAGAAAGACAACTACGGGAGAGCACAGTGGTGAAGTGGTTAGGGCTGTCACCTCACAGCTTGAAGGTCCCTGGTTTGAACCTACCAGCCAGCAGTGGCATTTCTTTGTGGAGTTTTAATGTTCTCCCTGTCCTTGCATTAGCTTCCTCTGGGTATTCCTGATTCCTCCCACTGTCCAAAGAAATGCATCTTAGGTTAATTGGTGACTCTAAATTGCCAGTAGGTGTAAATGCGAGTATGAATGGTTGTCTGTCTGTGTATTTGGGTCTGTGTCAGCCCTGAGATAGACTGGAGACCTGTCCAGGGTCCACCCTGCCTCACACCCATCATTATGTTGTTCTAAAACCTCTCTGTACATTTCAGCATTGATGGTGCCTTTCTGGATGTGGAAGCTGCCCACGCAATTGGGACTAATGCACCCTCATACCACCAGAGATGCAGGCTTTTGAACTGTCCACTGATAACAAGCTGGATGGTCTCTCTCCTCTTTCAACAGCATCCATGGTTTCCAAAAAGAATTTCAAATTTCGATCTGAACAGTTTTCCATTTTGCATCAGACCATTTTAAATGAGCTTTGGTCAGGAGAACAGGCCGGCGTTTCTGAATTGTGTTCACATATGGCTTCTCCTTTGGATAATACAGCTTTAAATTACATTTGTTAATTGCACAGCAATTTGTGTTAACAGACAGTGATTACTGTAAGTATTCCTGAGCCAATGCAGTGATGTCTAGTAGAGAACCATGCCTGCTTTTGATGCAGTCTGGCCCGAGGGCCCAAAGGTCACGCATATCCAGTTTTGACCTTTGGTCTTCTCTGGTGGGATCTTCAAAATCTTAGCAATTTTATATCGGGGAACATTTTTCTAAAATTGTTCCACAATTTTTAGATGCAGTTTGTTGCAGATTTGAGAACCTCTCCAATCCTTAGTCATGTTACTGACCTGTTGCAAATTAACCTAATTAGTTGTCAAATGGTCCTCGGTTTGTTTTTTCATTTGCATGAATTACTTTTACAGCCTTTTGTTCCTTTCGTTCCAACTTTTTTGAGATGTGTTGCTGCAATCAAAATCAAAATAAGCTTTTTTTGAATTAGGGTTATACATAAAACTGTGGCATGCCACATGACTCATCCTGTATATCACTGGCATGACATCAGTGGAGTATTCCTTTAACATGCTTCTTCTAGTCCCACGATGGTGGAACGAGCTATTAAACTCTGCACGCTCATCAAACTCACTCCAATATTAACAAAACAGCTGAAAACAGAACTCTTCCACACCTTCCTATGCACTTGAATCTATTTTATCTAAAAAAACTTAACACAACAAAAAAAATTCTTCCTTTCTGCTCTTTCTTCTACTTGCACCTCATGAAATGTCAACACTTTTCTGATAGGTTCGATGTTTTCTCCTTGACTTAGATTTTTGCTGCCTTGTACCTCACTTGTAAGTCGCTTTGAATAAAAACATCTGCTAAAGGACTAAATGTAAATGTAAATTCCTTAGTGAATTCCTCTTCAATAGTAATGTCATGTTTTGTGTAATTTCCTTTTTTTGCCTCTTCTATTTTGCCCTGTAATATTCTCAACATAACATAGTGTACTTCTTTTGTGCTCTTCTTCTTTCACTCAACTTGTCCAGATGAAATATGGAGGCCAAAAAGCACAGTGGTTCAGTTTCTGTTCTATCAGCCAATCAGGTATCAATGGAGAGAAACTGACTTCTTCCCCTGCTCAGTCACCTGTGGAGGAGGTTAGGGGATCATCACTCATTTAACAGTGACTGTAATCTAACAATTTAAATAATTATTTAATATTGTTTTTTAATGCTGTGACCCTTAGCTGTTGTACTATATTCCCAGCTTCATAGTTTCACAGCCTGTTTCAAATTTCTTTTCCAGGTTATCAGCTGAACTCTGCAGAGTGTACAGATATCCGATCCAACCTGACTATGCCTGAGAACCACTGCAGCAGCTATCCTGAAAACACCAAACCTACACCAAAGCTTAAGGAGTGCAACATGGACCCCTGCCCAGAGAGGTAGGGATCACTAAAAAACAACATTTAGTGTCAGTTTTGATAACATTACCTCTAAACTCCCTAAACCAAATATCTATTCTATAAATGATCATGTTGGGGGTTCGGAGCCTGTTGCATTACAAAATAGTGGGTAGGTGGGATACGTATGGCTAAGGAGGGGGGGGCTTGTTAATTGTCTTCCACTAATGGCAGTTCACATTAAAAGACATTTCCACTAGAGCCACCATTGGGCCAAGCAATGTCAACCATGTAAACCATCCTGTGCAAAGTTGATTTTGAAAGTGATGGCGTGGAAGCGACACCAGAAACAACAGTGGGGTAAAAGGTAAATAGTCTGCACTTTTATGGCATTTTTCTACCTAATTGGTACCCAAAGTAATTTACAGTACATTGCTTCTCATTCACCCATTTACTCTAACAATCACACACACACACTGAAACACCAATGGGGGAGCTGCTATGCAACTGTGCTGCACTCACCAGGAGTCTTGCTAAAGGACAAGAACTTCAACATGTGACAGCAGAAGCTGGGAATTAAAACCTGCGATCAGTGGACGACTGCTCTACTTCCTGAGCCACAGTTACTCCTGGGTGCAGTGTTCTGCCCAGTGAGGATGCAGCATGTGGACTGGAGGTGCTGGGTATCCTGAGCCACAGCAGCTTCTGGGATAGAGACTCATCCCTTGGCAGCAGTGCAGAAATATTAAGTTCTAAAGGTTTCAGAGCAAGGCTTCGCCTTTCGAACCAATTTGAGAAGGCAAACTATTTCTATGGCATGGAAAAGAGAAAATAACCCAAAATCTTTCATTTTAAAATTGCTAAAGTTACCATGAAAGGAAAAAGATGCAGAAAGTAAAGGCCATGAGATGTGAGGCACCTTCTGTAAACATAGTATCAGAAGTAACAAAGCATTATGTTCTGCTTGTTTTTATCATGTTATTGTATTGCTGCAGACCAAACAGCACTCTGGAGGGGCTTACACATTTCATACACGCTGCTCCAAGATTCTCAGGACCTCAGCGGCTTGTATTTTGATATCATAAACTTATGATGTTTTGTGATATTTTGTCTCCTCCAGTGATGGATTCAAAGAGGTGATGCCATATGATCATTTCCAACCTCTGCCTCGGTAAGTAACAAAGTACTGTCACTTCACTGCTGACATATTTCCAGACCAGGTGTTTGCTGAGATGTAACTCAGGAAGTGGCCTGGAAGAAAATGTATAAAATGTTTTATATTTGGTTGAAATTCACTTTTAAAACACCTTGAAGTAGCCAGAAGTAGAAGAAACAGGAAGACGGATGTCAGTAAGAATTATGGAGAGTCTTCTCAAAATATTCAACTACTCCATCCGGGAGAGATGCTGGAAATCCTCCACACCAGAGGCTTGGAGAAATTTACACTCGAAAAAGTGACATGAAAGCCTCCTAATGGTGTTATTCTACACTTTCTTAATCGTAATAAAATCTTAAGAAGAGATACAGTAGACTAATAAAGAATAGCAGACCTATTTTATTGCAACTTAGCTTTCATTTGTCTTGTTATCATGTTTATTAAACTATATTAATGTTTATTAAATATTATAATGACCATTCATAGAAGGGGGTGGCTGAACATTCACTTTAATAGAAGGAAGACTAACTCCAGCATAGTTACCAAAACATAAGAAAAGATTTGGAAAACAATGACTTGTTAATAGGTCAGTGGGTCCAGGGCCATTTCCATTTCTTGGCACATGCAAACTTAGCATTTTCCTGCAGAACACCAGCTGGAGAAGTGCTAACGAGGACGGACAAATACTTTAAAATACATTTCAGATAACCAATCAGTTTTTCTTAGTCTATCCCAGAGTATAGAAAATAGCAGAACTTACAACAAACACCTAACACTGAGAGAACACTTCTAAACTGTAGCACTTTCTACTCAGTGGTTACACTCACTGTAACTTCATTAACCTGCTGCTTTATCACAGGCCTGTGGCTCATTTGCTCATACTGCTGTGCAACAATTACTTGTCTCCTCCAAATGTGATTCAAACTTACACAATTTAAAACACCCCAGATATGAGTAGAAGTTTGTCCTCAACTTAAATCATGTAGTAGTGATTTATTTAGTGGGGTTACAAGAGAAAAGCTATAATGACAGACCTCTCTGTTTCTCACTATTATTTCTTTTATCCACCCGAGAAAAACGTTTTCAGCTTCTAGCATGCTGGTGTTATTGGGTCTCACTGGGTGTGGCAATAAGAAGCCTATGTCCCAACTAGAAATGGGGTTTGTATTTCTGAGGTTCAGTATCATTAGATGTATTAAATTACACCTCCTTTTAGAAGAGATAATTTAGAATCTATGAACATGCAAATGTTTGCACTTTCAGATGTTTAGGTACAGATGTCCTCTGTATGAGACAGAAAGGTCTATTCTTAGTTAACTGTATGTGCACAGAATGTCCGAATTTCTGAAATACATTCCCAGATACACAAGGTTTCAAAACCAAATGTCAGACATTTGCCCATATGTCTATTTCTTAGACTTAAATATAAAGTTAACACAGAGGTCAGCACATCCATTGTGAGCAGATAAATGTGCAAACAGCCTCCCAGTGTTAAACTCTGCACTTCCATCTTTTTGTACAATGACGTTCAAACAGTAAAAAATATATTTTGCAGTCAGGGTCATAGTCAGAATGTTGATGGTAAAATACTGAGGTTACACCTATCCCACCCCCAACATTATCTAAGGAAATGTCTTGAAACATACCCAGAACATTAATACCACCTTGTGGTTTAAATATTGTGGTGGACCCTGTTAAATTTTCCCATCTGGCCACATCAAAATTCCAACTAGCAGGTGGTATAAATGTTTTTTGGCTGATTGGTGCTTTCCGAGTTACATTACTGTCCATTTAGCAAAGTGGTGCATTAAAACCATGTAGACTCACCTGTGCATACAGACCATCAATGGATTCAATTTCAAAGTCCTCTTATTCTAACTAGATTTATGGATGTATATTCTCAATAGACATAGACAATGATGTTGTAAATCACAATCACTAGTGTGTGTGTGCGTGTGTGTATGTGTGTGTGTGTGTGTGTTTGACTCAGATTGTGGCAAATTTCTTCTATTATGTGTTTGTCCACCACCATCCAATCTACAACAACTAACTTCCAGTTGCTGTCAGAACAACATGAACACTTTTCAGTACATGCAAAGACTTTGGGTCATGTCTATGCTGCTGTGCCTCTCAAAAATACGCATGGTAAAGTTTATGTTAGGTACAACCATTTCCTGTCATTTTCTACCATTTCATTGATTAAATGATTAAATGAGCAGTGACCTGTGTACATGCAGCTGGGAGCAGGGCCCCTGGACCCAGTGCTCGGTGTCCTGTGGTGAAGATGGTGGCTGGCAGGATCGCAGTGTGCAATGTGTGGAAGAGGACTCCCATGGACAGTTCTCTCAGGTGGAGGAGTGGAAGTGCACCCACTCCCCTAGACCTGTTACCCGACAGATCTGCAACACCTTCACCTGCCCCCAGTGGGTGGCCATGGAGTGGTCTCAGGTCAGTAAAAGTCTGTGTGTTTGTACCAGCTTCCTACATCTGAATGTGTTCTGAACTCAGCATTTCTAGGCTTAATTTTTTAAAAGTTTTTTAGACCATCACTAAATCTTTTTTTTGTGTGTTTCTTCTGTTTCTTTATAAAAATAGTAAGAGATATTGAAGAACTTGGTTTAGCATTTAGTTAATTATTCTGCAACAGTTTTGGTAATCTATGAATCATTTAGGCCAATTTATTTATTTATTTATTTTTGTCCTTTCGGTTTATCCCGTGAGTTCAGTGTCGCCACAGCGGATCATTGTCTGCATGTTGATTTGGCACAGTTTTTACGCCGGTTGCCCTTCCTGACGCAACCCTCCCCAATTTCTACCGGCCTTGGACCAGCACTGCACAGCTGGGAAGGGGAATGGGCTGTTGGGGGTTCAGTGTCTTGCCCACAGACACTTCGACATATAAATTACTATGGGGTTTTTCAAATACGTCCAAGCTTGACTATTAAAAGCTTTATATGTAAGGAGGAGGGTTTTAAATTCATTTCTAGATTTTATGGGAAGCTAATGGAGAGAAATATAATCTCACTGACCCTGTGGTCTGTGGACGACAGCCTTTACAGTCCGTGCCTTTACCAACTGAGCTACAGCCGCCCCCAACTAAATTGCAATATCAAACATTCAGCTTCTAAGATGTAAGGATTTGCTGCTTTTTGAAAACGTATCCTTGAGCTCAGTGAAACTGTGATCATCATTTCCACTATTTTCTCTACGTCCTGACGATTGCCTCGAGAAGAAAGCAGAAAAAACATTGTTGTGTTTACTTTGAATGCCTTTCTTCCATTTTTTGAAATGACTAAATATTCAAACATTTCTAATATTTTGTTAGCGCTAACCCAAAAGACAGGTTATAGAACTAGAGAAATTGTTAGCAGACACCTTGACCACTTGAATCAATTGATGCTGGTTGGAAAATGAATAATATGTGTCCTACTGTGTGTGCAATGCCATCCCATCACAGTGCACTGTGACGTGTGGCCATGGTCTGCGTTACCGTGTGGTACTGTGCATCGACCATCGTGGGCAGCACATCGGAGGCTGTGAAGCTTCTCTCAAACCTCATGTGAAAGAAGACTGTCTGGTTCCTGTCGCCTGTCACAAGACCAGAGGTAGGACCCCACACCATAACAGCTGGTACTGTGTTTAATTGTAGGTATGATCTTTTTGTGGAATTCTATGTTTGGTTTACATCAGGATCCCAGTTTTCTTCTGACTCTTCAGTCTATAGCAGATTCTGCTAAAATGTTTGAGTACCATTTACTAAGTATGTTGTTCCAAAATCCAAAATCGTTTCTATACCTTAACTTTCATACAGTGAACTCATGAAAACTGACCTATATTGAGGTAAAATTGGTCGGCAGGTTTTTAGATGTTTTTCTTGGACCTTTTTTGACTTCCAGAGTAATTCATACCTGTGCTTTTGAACTATTTTTGGAAGTTTGGCCACTTCTGGGAATAAGAGATAACTAATATGATATGAGAGGAGTGTGTATGTTTAAAAACAGATATATCTCAGTAATTGAAATTCATTTGTGGAATAAGCTCAGTAATGAAATGAAGATGTAAATGCTCCGCACTTATATAGCACTTTTCTACCTATTGGTACTCAAAGTGCTTTACACTGCTTCTTAGGGGGAGCTGCTATGCAGCTGGCCTATACTTACCTGGAGCAACTAAGTCGGGGTTCATTGTCTTGCTCAAGGACACTTTGACATGTGACTGGAGGAGCCAAGAGATTGAACCAAGAACCCTGGGATTGGCGACTGACTGCTCTACCTCCTGCACCACAGTCACCCTTACAACAAACTACCACAAACTAAATTAAACTGAAAAAGTTTGAAGAAATCAGAAGGGTGTACAGTTTTTTTTTCTTTGCATAGCACTGTTCATACACTGGCTTTTCTTTCACCCAACTATTCTCAATACTGTTTCATTATTGTCTATGTGTTTGTGTGTGTGTGTCTGTGTGTGTGTGCATGTGTGTTAAACAATAAATGTTTATATCTATTTTTCCAGTACACCATTACAATAACTAGCCAATCTAATACTATTTATAGTAGGATAAAGTATAAATAAAGTAGCATTGCATTAAAACTTGTTTTATGCAACATAAAAAACTGTTACGGTATAAAACTACATATCTATCACACAGTACTACAAGCAGCGTGAAAATTCCATTGTGAATTTAAAAAGAATCGTATTAACATGTTATATACAGTAAATATAAAAAACGGGTTCAGTATTTGATTCTTGGCTTCTTTTTTGTGCATGTCTGCCCTCTTCCGATGTGTGAGATATGGTGAGCAGCGCTGTAGTTAAGACCCAGGGTCAGCATCAGCTGTGCTTGTGTTCATGCTGCCCTTATTGCCCACAGTCACCCTCCTCACTACAAAAACAACAGGCCTCACTGACATCAGCTTACAGCACTTGGCTCTCAGTTAAGCGTTTTTTCCCTTTAATCCCTTCAGTGATTTGTTTGTTAAAAAAGTTCATAAACATGTGCTGCCAACTTGTTCCATTGAAGTGAAAGGAAACATGTTGCTCTTTCACAAACAAGTTAGAACATTGGACACTTTTTTATTTCTGTAACTTCCATGTCTGACAGAGCGTTTTATCAAATGTATCAATCTACACTAAGTTAGAGTCAATGCTGTTTGTAACTCCTGTGTTTTTTACGCTTTGAGTCTATTTCTTCTATTTCTATTTAGTTTAATGTAATCTCCAAAGACAGACATTTAAAGGCTATTGAACTCTCTTTACTTGTATCATCAGTGACTTATCAGGCTCCCTGTGTAACCGTGACCTCACTGGCTTCAATAAATTTAACCAAATTGCAAACTTAAAGTAGACGGTCTACATTTTAGCACAGACTATTTCAAATTCATTATGATGGGGCACAGAGTCAATGATGTGTAACTGTCCAAATATATACAGACCTGACTGTGAGGATGTTTAATATAGTTGCAGATTACACAGCAAAGCATTATACTGGCAGTGATGAATATCTGTAATTTGAACATATCTCTCAGTGGTGAGTTTGATAGCTGCCTGCAGTCATCGGTCAGATGAAGAATAACTAGGAGAGATGCTTGTTTATGGAAGCAGTAGACAGCAGCCAGTATTTTACCAGTACTTCAGAGCTCATAACCATGACACGAGAACACAGGAAGTCATTATATTGACTCAGAACGGAGGAAGACCTAACTATTGGAATGAGCTTAGTAAGTAAAAGCTTTACATAATGCTTTAGTATTATTCATCGTTTTTTTTTTAAGCCTAAGAATAGGAAGAATATGCATCACTTTTGATTAATGTGGGACCAATGTCTGGATGTCTGGGGTGTAATTCATTTTCTTTCCATTTGTCAGAATCTCTGCCAGTGGAGGCCAAGGCACCCTGGTTAAAACAAGCCCATGAACTGGAGGAACACCATACTGCAACAGAGGACCCCACGTAAGAACACACACCCACTCATTTAGACAAATGAATTTAAAGGTGATTCCAGTTTTACATCTTCAGATCAAATGGCTGCCAGAGGTTTTGTGTGTTAGCCGAGCAACAGATACTCGTAAATTAAGAGTTTACAGAGTTCACCCAACTCAGGTGCTCTCTGAGTCATACCAGCTTAGATGCCTCTTCATACAGGACTCTTAGCTTATTTCTCCCTTTTCCATTCTCAGCACTAATCTCACTGCATAGCAACAGTGAAAACAGCTGGTTGTTTTCTGTGTTTGTTTCATTTGGTTACATGATGTTGTCTAAGGTATTTCTTTAGTTGTTATGCTTCTTCTTGACTGGCAACTATATTTGTACAAAATGGTGGAAACAGTATTTATATACTTTGTTCACTCATTGTTTGCCCACAAAGATAACTAAAAGCCCACAAACACACTCTCACACACAAACACATACCCTGTGTTTAAAAAGAAATCGTAAAGCACTCATGTGAGTTTCATCTATAAAGAGCAACCATCAGCTCTTCTCATGTGGGCACTCGCCATTTATTCCTCATTTATTGACACAGACCATTATCAACAGTCAGAGAGCTCTGATATAAGATCCATTACGTTCTGTGTATGTTTCAGTTCTAACAGTAGGCAGCAGTAAACATGCTCAGCAACCAAGCAGTATTTCCAGATCCCATGCTTAGATATTATCGTCCATATCACATGTTATCAGCACGGTAGCTATGGGCCAATAGATCCCTGCTCCACATGCTAGTAGGCTCAGTAGGTAATTTTTATGAAATATTATGCAATGCTGTTGTTGGTGTTTTTGGCACAACTACACACACTTAGGCCTCTTTGTGTCCCACTGTCTCTCCTTCTCTCACTTGCTCTGTCATGATCTGGCCCTCAATTACACTTCCTGTTTTGAACTTTTACTTTGTAGCCTTTTTCTCCACTTCCTGTCCCCTGTTCATTTCTTCCAGCCTTACCATTCATCACCACTCATAATCGTTTACACCTGTTCCCCTCACTATTTAAGTTCAATTCAATTCAATTCAATTCAACTTTATTTATATAGCGCCAATTCACAACAAAGTCATCTCAGGGCACTTTACAGAATAAAGTCAAGATTATAAAGATATATAAAGAGAACCCAACAATTCCCCCTGGAGCAAGCCATAGGCAACAGTGGAGAGGAAAACTCCCTTTAACGGAAGAAACCTCCAGCAGAACCAGGCTCAGGGTGGACGACCATCTGCCTCGACCGGTTGGGGTGAGTGGAAAGGGAGAGAGAAAGAACAGAGCAACAAAAGCAACAACAAAACATCGGGCAAATTGGTAGGACCAGTAGCTGCACGCTGGAAGACACACAGCTTCAAAGCCGGGGACACCTGCAGAAAGGGACAGAGAGAGGGGACAGAGGAGGACAAAGACAACTACGGAGAGAACACACAGAGTTAATGACATACAGTGGTGACAATTGCGGGTGAGAGGAGAGGAGAGATGGTCAAGAGGAGGAAAAGAGCTCAGTGGATTGGGGGGTGGGTCCCCCAGCAGTCTAAGCCTATGGCAGCATAACTATAACTAACTATATGCTTTATTAAAAAGGAAGGTTTTAAGCCTAGACTTAAAAGTAGAGAGGGTGTCTGCTTCCCGAATCTGAACTGGGAGCTGGTTCCACAAGAGAGGAGCTTGATAGCTAAAGGCTTTACCTCCCATTCTACTTTTGGAAATTCTGGGAACCACAAGTAGGCCTGCATTCTGAGAGCGAAGTGGTCTACTGGGATGATATGGTGCTATGAGATCTTCTATATATGATGGAGCCTGACCATTCAGAGCTTTATATGTAAGAAGCAGGGTTTTAAATTCTATTCTAAATTTAATAGGAAGCCAATAAGTCCTGCCTTCCCCACAGTTCTCTGTCAGATCTTCACCAGATTTCCTGGAAAAAACACAGTGAGACTCTACCTGACTTTCAGATTTTGGACTTTGTTACTGTCGTCTTTCGTTTGCCCTATTGTTTTGTTTCCCCTAGACAAGCATTTAGCTTTATGTCTGTTACACCTTGTGTGTGTGCACCTCTGTTTTATGATTTACTCCTGTTTTTTCACTTGTACCCGGTTAGTGTGCACTTTTTGAGTTGGTTACCTTTTCTGTGCGTATACTTGTTTATATTTAGTTCTCCCAATTCCCCCCGTCTCACTCCCAGCCAGTGCACCCAGTTCCCTGGTTTACCTGACATGTGTTTTGAATTCCTGACTCCTGTTTTTGAACCCGGTTATCTGTTCCCGATCTGAGGTTTGGTGTGTTTCTGTTTTCCTGGTTATTCTTCCTAGTGTTCATTTGGTTTGGTGATTTAAGGTAGTATTCGTGTTTGATGTGTAGTAGCCTGCTGTGTGTTTTTATTTTCTCCTCCCAGGAGCGAATTTAAGTTAGTCTTTGAGTTTCTCCATCAATAAATCTGTTAATTTACGCCCTCCCACTGTCTCTTTACTTGGGTGCATCTGTATAAAAATCCTTACATGCTCAGTGTGTCTCATAGTTTTTCCTCTGCCTCCTTTAGCAATGATATCTGTTACAAATGTAAGGTTTATGGAGGCGAGGCTCACAGAATTGGAAACAGAGGTCCGAATGATCTAGCTAGTCAGGCCCCAGTACCGGTGAGGACCGACCTAGCATAGCCCGTGTTAGTTGTTCCCAGCAGGAACGACTGGGAAGCTAGTCCGGCTGGGTGACAGTTTGTGAAAGATGTGATGCTAAACCGTTGCCCAAGGTTCATCACCAGTTTGTTCGCATTTCAAATCAATTTTCCCCACTCAGAGATTGAGAAACCAACTCTGGTAATTGGCAGCTCTATAGTTAGAAATGTGAAGTTAGAGACTCCAACATCCATAGTCAAAGTATTCCTGGGGCCATTTGAAACTCCTATCTAAAGATAAAAGTAAATACAGTAGGATGATTATTCACACGGGAGTTAATGATCCATAAGGTCACTAAGATGAATGTTGAATCGTGTGTAACTTTTCCAAAACAATGTCGGACTCCGTAGGTTTCTCTGGACTTCTGCCAAATCTGACCACTGATGGCATGTACAGCTGCATGTTGTCATTTAAATGCTGGCTGTCTAAGTGTAGACATGTAGGCTAGTTAGGTAATTGGAAACATTTTGGGGGAAAACCTACGCTGATTAAGAGACATAGCAACCATCCGACTTTAGATGGTGCAGCTGTCTTATCCAGAAATATGGTTGGTTTTGTTAGACAACCAAAAGTATGAAAATCCAGAGTTGAGCCTAGGATGCAGAGATCCAGTGCTATACATCACCCCCCCACAACTCCCAAAAACCTATAGAGACTGTGTTTGTTTCCCGACCAACTAAATTATATAAACCAAAACTGACCACAAGAGGACTTAATCATGATAACCTAATAAAAGACTATCAGTCTTACAGTACAAAACCCCAAAACAATTAAATGTGGATTATTAAATATCAGATCTCTCTCTTCTAAATCTCTGTTAGTAAATGACTTAATAAATGATCATCAATTCAATTTATTTTGTCTTACTGAAACTGGGTTGCATCAGAAAGAATATGTAAGTCTAAATGAGTCAACCCCCCCAAGTCATATCAAAATTTATCAAATTCCGAGAAGCACAGGCTGAGGTGGAGGAGTCTCCCTCCTCTGTCTCCCTCTCTCTGTCCCTTTCTTGCACTTGTCCTCGGCTTTGAAGCTGTGTGTCTTCCAGCGTGCAGCTACTGGTCCTACCAACCTGCCCGATGTTTTGTTGTTGCTTTTGTTGCTCTGTTCTTTTCTCTCTTCACTTTCCACTCACCCCAACCGGTCAAGGCAGATGGCCGCCCACCCTGAGCCTGGTTCGGGTGGAGGTTTCTTCCGTTAAAGGGAGTTTTTCCTCTCCACTGTTGCCCCCTCAAGGGGGATTTGTTAGGTTCTCTCTATACATTTTTATAGTCTTGACTGTATTCTGTAAAGTGCCTTGAGATGACTTGGTTGTGAATTGGCGCTATATAAATAAAGTTGAATTTAATCTTAATGTAAAGAGGTCCTTTGAGTTGAATGATTTTGAGTAGGGCTCAACATCTTTGCTAACAGGGGAAGACAAAGCATGTCATTTCTTTCCATCCATTATCTGTAAGTGCTGGAGTCTATCCCAGCTGTCATTAGGTGAGAGGTGAGGTACACTCTGGACATGTTGCCAGTCTATCTCAGGGCCAACATAGAGAGACAACCATTCGTACCTACGGGCAATTTGGAGTCACCAATTAACTTAACATGCATGTGTTTGGACTGTGGGAAGAAACTGGACTACCGAGGAAACCCATGCAAGCACAGGGAGAACATATAAACTCCACACAGACCACACAGGTCTGTCAGGGATGAAAACCCACCACCTTCTAGATGGCGGCAGCACTAACCACTCCACCACCGTGCTGCCTCAATCTAATATCACAAAGTGACACAAAGTCCAAGCTATAAAAGCTGTCAAAGAGAAACATCTCATGGCATTTGCCTATGTATTAACAGAACTATTACAAAAGTGAAGCTGATGGCTGCCGCAACTGTTTGTTGGACGAGAAGTTGACATTAGTTGGAAAATGGAAGAGCTTAATTTTTATTGTTAAAAACACACAGTCTTTATTTTTTTTTGACTTGCACTTTCAGTCTTATTGCCTCCTTTTTTTTATATTTTTTAATTGTGTTTTTTTTTACATTTACTCTGTATTTAAGATGTCAGCACAGCAGCACACAGTCTAGTTCAAATGTACAACTTTATATATCCATGTTTTCAAATTATAACAAAATAATTTCTAACCATACAACAAAACATAGGGTGATTTCAGTCATGGTAAATGTTCTGCACTTATATAGTGCTATTCTACCTATTGGCACTCAAAGCACTTTACACTGCTTCTTATTTACCCATTCACACTCACAATCACACACACACACTCATACAGTGATGGGGGAGCTGCTATGCAGCTGGCCAACACTCACCGGGAGCAACTAAGTTGGGGTTCAGTGTCTTGCTCAAGGACACTTCGACATGTGACCGAAGGAGCCGCTCTACCTTCCTGCGCCACAGTCACAGGAATTAATAGAAAGGAAAAAATAATTATAAAGAGACAATTGAAATAATAATATAGATTTTTTTTTCTTTTGGCTTATCCCGTGAGTTCAGGGCACCACAGAGGATCATTTGTCTGCATGTTTTTTATTTCTTCAATTTTCTTTGATTTCTTCAAACTTGTATTTCTGGAGCCTTGTGGAGAAGGTGATTCTTTCCATTATAAAAATTTCGTAGATGATATCATACCAGTATGGTGTATCTGGTTTTAACTATGTCTTTGTAATTGCTTTTCTGGCAGCTGTGCTCACTATTCCAAGTAGGTAATTTGATTTAAGGTTTGTCTGTGTTAAATGTGGGAACCTGAAGAAAGGTTTGTCACAATTGTGATTGAACTGTATTCTGAATACAGGGATTGGTTCTGCCTGGATCTTAAACCAAAAAGTGTTTACTTTTAGGCAGGTCCAGAAAAAACGAAAGTGATTGGCTACTTGGGAGCCACAGTTCCTCCAGCAGCTAGAAGAGCTTGAATGATGGTATTTCTGAACAGGTGTAATGAAATTAATCTACTGAGGCTCTTCCCTGCAAATGTTCTCCATTAAATTTTTAGCTTGATATCCTGCACTGAAGTTCAAAATAATAGGAATATTATATTGGAATATTGCTAGTATTTTCCCTTTCCCACTTTTATTTTAATTAAGCAGTGAATTTGTTATTCGAGCTTTTATTTTGCAAATTGTATTTTCTACTTGTTGCTTTTTTAATTTGAATAACTACTAACTTGTTATAACTACCCAGACATTCAGCCATCACTCTACAGCAAAAAAGTCACAGTGGGTATGGGGGGATCCTTGAGATGTTACACGGTAAAAAACAAAGTTGTGCAATATATGTCAACATGACCCTTTTTAGACATGGACTAATCTTACCTAATAACCATCCTGATGGTGTATGAACCCACCCTAACTTACTCTTTCATCTGACGACATTCACGATACTTTTATGCTAAATTGCCAAATGATTAAATTACATGTCAGAATGCACTGATATGTTGCCAGGCTGTACACTGTATATAACCTCCCTGTTCATGCAGAATGAGAATTTATTAGTCGTACATGTATGAATCCCCCACACACTCACAAATACAGCTTTTCCAGGGCTGTGTTAATCTGTCAAATTCTGTTTCCTCTATTTCCCCTGCTGATGATAATCATGTGATTAACACCTGCTGCTCTGGGCCTGGTCACCTCTGATAGCCTCGCTGGGATCCATCAGCTCTCAGAGCTCACGCACACCTCACACAGGCTTTGCATACATACTCTTCAAACACTGCCTGCACACACACCTCAGATACAAAGACTTACAGTACAGCAGGCCCCACCAAATTTTCTTCACCTGCAGTGAAGCAGCTCTTGTGCAAGGAACTGAGTATTCAAGGAAATCAATCAAACACACACTTTCAAGGCTTGAAGGGGGCTTGGTGAAAATTGTATCATGTTAAGTATAGTTAAAGAGACTGCCCTTACCATTAGCTGCCTACAGTTATGTGAATAACTTCTTTCTGTCCAAATGGGCTGAAACAGGTTTTACTCACTAATACATTAGTCCTGTTAATATAGGCTTCATGAGACCTCTCCAAAAGATGCTTCTTACAGAAGTAATTGGGGCCATAAACCACAGTCCTATATCTGTGAAAAACTGTGCACAGAGAAACACAAAGAGGTCATTTTTATACTAAAAAAGACTTTAATTTAGCAAGAAATCAACTATATTTAATAAACAATGAATGCTCATTAGCTCTAGATTAACTTTTGAATGCATTTTTGCTCACAAAAATGACTGAGGGTTTGGTCCCCATTGCTTCTTTTTAAATGAATATATCTCTTGAAGGCCAGAACAAACAGCAGGAATGATTATAGAGAGTAAGACATTTTTCAATGTTCATATGGACACCTGACCGGGTTTTTAGTGACTACAGAGTATTGGTAGGGGAGAGTGTAACCAGACAACACAGGATGGTGGTGTGTAAAATGACTCTGGTGGTGAGGAAGATGAAGAGGACAAAGGCAGAGCAGAGGACGAAGTGGTGGAAGTTGAAAAACGAAGAATGTTGTGTAGTTTTCAGGGAGGAGCTGAGACAGACTCTGGGTGGTCAGGAGGTGCTTCCAGATTCCAGAATGTATACAGAGAAAGAGGTTAGCTAAGAAGAAGTGAGACACTGAGAGGACTGAAGAGAGTAGACAGAAGTACATGGAGATGCAGCGTAAGGTGAAGGTAGAGGTGGCAAAGGCCAAACAAAGAGCATATGAGGACTTGTATGCTAGGTTGGACACTAAAGAGGGAGAGGTGGGAAGGATGTGCAGCAGGTTAGTGTGATTAAAGATAAGGATGGAAATGTATTGATAGGTGCCAGGAGTGTGATGTTGTGTTATGAGTTGCATTGTGTCTTTGTAGATTTAGAGAAAGCGTATGACAGGGTGCCGAGAGAGGAACTGTGGTATTGTATGAGGAGGTCTGGAGTGGCAGAGAAGTATGTTAGAGTGGTGCAGGACATGTATGAGAGCTGTAAGACAGTGGTGAGGTGCTATAGGTGTGACAGAGGAGTTCAAGGTGGAGGTGGGTCTGCATCAAGGATCAGCTCTGAGCCCCTTCTTGTTTGCTCTGGTGATGGACAGGCTGACAGATGAGGTTAGACAGGAATCTCCGTGGACTATGATGTTTGCAGATGACATTGTGATTTGTAGTGAAAGCAGGGAGCAGGAGGTCTAGAGGAAGACCAAAGAGGAGATTTATGGATGTAGTGAGAGAAGAGGATGCAGAGGACAGGGTTAGATGGAGGCACATGATTCGCTGTAGTGACCCCTATAAGGGAACAGCCCAAAGGAAAAGAAACAAGGTAAATGTAAAGCAAACTGATAATCGAGACCACATTTGAAGATGGTCTAATGAGACAAATGAGACATTTACAGTGATTTGAACACAGTCAACCCAATATGTTAAAAGGTCACTTACATCTTCTTATCTTCTTGCTATATCAAACTGGGACATTCTTTTATATATCTGATATTATTAGGGCAGAACCACAGAAGGGCTAAACAAATTTCAAAAGAAAATCCATTATTTGGAGTTTACATTATGGTGTTATTAAGCACTGTTTGCCACAATGCTCTACAATGTAACACAGGTCTTAATTTGGTTTGAGTCTGGTAACTGTGCAGGCATCAGACTGAAACTATTGCTTTTCTTTTCATGTGTTTCTTTACTGCTGTTTTCTGTAATGCTATATAGCTCTGAACATCTGACTGAGCCTGTCTGTCTATGCCACCTCTCCTCCAGGGAGCCCTACAGAAAGTCTGACCTCTAGAAAACCTGTCTGTGCTCACATCGTCTGTGCTTTACTGTCGTTCATTTCTCAAGTCTGCAAATCAGCAGCTTGAGGGTTTTTTTACTTAAAGCAGCAGTGTATTAATCCCTGCTCTACAGTATTGTACAGGGCATTGTTATGGTGGGTGGATTGGGGATGGGGAACTGAAGCATTGTTTTTCATCACATTCATATTATCTGCTGTATAAACATTGGAATGAAAAGTAAGAACAAATTTATTTAAGTCAGATTGAGTAAAAATATACTGTGTTTGTGGTGAGGAAGGAATGTGTCACTCAGGGCAACAGTGTGGCTCACAACAATGATACAGGGTAAAGATAAATTAGTAGAAGTCTGGAGTTGTTGCATCTTTAGCTTAAACTGTATACTTCACTTCTCAGCTTGCAGTCTAGTCTTCCAGCAAATTTAACTGTAACTAGACACCTGTAGTATTTGTTTTCATTACATTTTAATCTGTATTGACTATCTTATGCAAAACAAGTGTCCAACAAAATAGCATTACTGCCCAACTGCTTTAAATTCAACGTCTCTCTCTCTGTGTCCAGATTCCTACCTGGGCCATGGTCACCCTGCAGTGCCACCTGTGGGCCTGGCAGGCAAACTCGAGAGGTGAAGTGCCGGGTGTTGCTATCATTCACTAAGACAGAGGTGGACCTTCCAGAGGAAGAGTGTGGCAAGGACAGACCCCAACTAGAAAGACCCTGCAGTCAGGGGCCATGCACGAACGTTCTGGGCGTCTCCTCAGGCCTCCAGGACTTTGAGGCCACTTACATTGAGATAGAGAAAGTGCACAGCTGGGACTACAGGGGCTTCACTACCTGCTCTGCAACATGTGCTGCTGGTGAGAGTTCTGAAATGGATGTTAGCAGTTAAAATGTCCTTTAATGTCCAACTGTTTTTCCTCTGTTTCTTCTGCCCAGGGAAGCAGACAGCAGTAGTGAGGTGTATTAACAGAAAGCGAGGTGAGGAGGTGGAGGACTCTCTATGTGATTCACCCAGCAAGCCGGCAGTAATGATCCGCATATGTAACCCTGAGCCGTGCCCCCCAAGGTGAGAGACGCCAGCATCACTGTAGCCACACAGAGCAGTCATAGAATCTGAACAAGAAACCTACAGTCAGGGTCTGCTTCAGCTGGAGGCCTTATCCCTCTGTGTGTTGGTGCTCAGTTGAAGTTTGAGCTCTACAGAACATTAAATATATAATTAATTATATTTGGTTCAAGAATGAAATAGGCTATAGGGTAATGATTTGCTATGTGAAGAAGAAGCAAAGGTGAATTCAACAAAATTTGTATAAAAATTACATACAATTTAAAAAAAAATCCTTTTAAAATACTGAGAACTAGTAAGAAAGAAGTGAATTATTGTATTTGTGACAAAATAATGTGAAAACTAGTGGCACTGAGAGATTGAGAGGAAAACATTCTGCAACACCATGGCCAACTAGTAAATGCCATGTTTTACTGATGATCCTTGTCTTCTTTCAGGATTTAGATTAAGTAACATTTTCTTTGGTTGTAATGTTGACTTCTTCCTGTCATTCAGTATGACTCCTAATGTAGACTCCCATCAGCTGCTGCTTCACTAATGGATCTTGTGGATAAGGGCTTTTAAATCTTTCTGCTGTAACATTTATGATTTAAACAGACAGCTTGTTTCATTATTACAGCCATACATTTTCTAACCCCTGCCATTAGCAAGGACAGTAAGAGCTTTGACTTAGTGGTAACAGGTTAAAGAGTCTGGTCTAAAAAAACAATTGGCAGTGAATGAATGAATAAACATACAGTATATATCTATATATATATCTATATATAGATATATATATAGATATATATATATATATATATATATATATATATCTGTGTGTGTGTGTATTTTGGAAACCATCAATATGGTCCATTAAGGTCTGGGTTAATAAAGAAAAATGTGTTTATTCACTTTAGAAATGGACAATCTTGCTCTAACCTTAAACTTAATCACACAAAGGATTCTGGATCCTGCACTTGTCCACAGCCAACCACTTTCTTGTGGGTCACTTTCCATTTCCACGTGTGCTTCAATCTTCAAGATCACATTTTGTGATAAATGTATGAAGAAATTCAGAAAATTGCAAACATCCCTCCACTCAAGACCTCAGAGAATCACGAACCTAACAAATCCCCGCTGAGCAGGCACTAGGTGACAGTGGAGAAAAAAAACCCCTTTTAACAGAAATCTTTGACAGAACCAGGCTCACGGCCTTGATCAGTTGGGCTAAGTGGAGACTCAAGAAAGAAAAGAAAGGAAAAAAGAGCAACAAGACCCAACAAACAAACTATTGGGTTGGTAATACGGCACCTTGGAAACACACAGCTCCAAACACGGGGATACCTGCAGAAAGGTACAGAGAAACTGCAGGGGCCAGAAATTAGAAACAAACTTTCCGTTTCTACATGTGCTTCAATCATCAATATCACATTTTAAGATAAATGTATGAAGAAATTCAGAATTGCAAATTAATTGCAAACATCACCCTAAGTTTTTGTTGTGACTATAGTTACAACAACAACGAAATGAAAAAACCTTAATCTATACAGAATCGTATCAGATCTCATTGTTGTTTCATAGATGTGACCATTCACACAAAAGAACAACTAGAGCCACTTACAGTCATGACAGTGCTGTAAAGAGCAATAGATGTCCATCCAGTGTAACCAATCACAGGACAGTGTCATCATCACCACTGTACCTTGAATGTAGCCTGTGGCTTGGTGCCAACTCAGGCAAGGATTTTTTCAAATTCATTTAATTTAACGGAAACATAAAACTGAAAATACAGATGTCAAAAAGTTTAAAGTTACTGCACATGAGCTTCCTTTGTCCATCTTTTCAAAAAGTCAGCATCTGTGTTGTGTCTCACATACCCAACCTGTCACACAATGACTACATGACCTTTTTATGCAGTCACTCTTACTGTTGTCATAGCTCACACCTACCAAATCTGATAATCTGATAATCAAATAAAGAACGATCATAATTCAAGACAGCTAGTATATGTGTAATATTTGGCAGTGCAGCCTCATAGCTACTGTAAAAAGTCCTCGATTTGAATCTCAGCTGGCTGATTGATTCTAGTCCTGTTTTAAGAAAAGATTACAAAATACAGCTAAAAATTCTCAGCTCATATCTTAGGGGAAACATACTTAATCCATGGCTGAATACTTTATGTTGCATTTGTATGAGGCTTGTATGACTCTGCCTTAAAGAGTAACTATTGTATTTTTTATGTCTTTTTCAAAGTTGGATCTTAATGGAATTACCTTTCCTGAACTATGACATAGAAGAAAAGGTATATGGGCCTTTTTCAGATTTCAGTTGTTAGAAAGTGCAACTGAAATCTAGATCCTAGTGAGGGAATGGTGTGAGGAAGTTGTCACACTCACTTCACACTCACTACAGTTAACACATTCTCTCTATCTCTGTCTCTGCTGTTGTATTATTTTGCTCTGCAGTCATAAAACAAGTATAATCAAATATTATTTTCTAAATGATGTCAGTCTCAGCTCCTCTCACCACCCAGCTGGACAGTGGAGAATGGTTCAATGACAGTTTTAAAAAACCATCTTAAGGCACTTCACTCAAGACTTTAGAGACCTAACAAATCCCCGCTGAGCAGGCACTAGGTGACAGAGATCTTTGACAGAACCAGGCTCAGGGCCTTGATCAGTTGGGCAAAGTGGAGAATCAAGAAAGAAAAAAAGGAAAAAAAGAGCAACAAGAATCAACAAACAAACTTGGGTTGGTAATACGTCACTTTGGAAACACACAGCTGACGGGGATACCTGCAGAAAGGTACAGAGAAACTGCAGGGGGGAAAAATTACATGCAAACATGATAAACACACCAATCAGCCACAGCATTAATGCCAACTGGTGGCTTTAACATGAAAATATGATATGTTTTTTATAGATGTTATGAACTAATAAATGCCGACATATCATTCTGGGTTAACCACCTGTCAGCACATACAGTGTTTAAATCTGCCCGACCTCTAACCAACAGTGATCTTTTGCTCCTTTTTTTTTTTTTTACCTAATACTAAACAACTGGAGAGCCAATTATAACTTCAGAAACCACAGCAGCATAGTTAGTCAGATGTGATCCTCAGTTTTTGATGGATTTTCTCCTGAGAGAGGAGAGTCTGTTGGAAAACCTGTCATCGTTCAAAAAAACAAAAACTACCACAGGAAAGCTTTGGCTCAGGAGTCAAAAGCAGGATATGCTATGCAGTACACATGGTTCTATTCCACAGCTCAGCAGTGTCCTGGTTTATGTTTAAGGAACAACTGCTGGCCAAGTATGAATTGCCCGGCAGTCTATGCTTGTCAGTATTCTCAAAGACACACACCCACAGAAGGCACCATCCAATTCCTAGTCAAGTATTTTTGTAACCTCAGATACACACATCTAGCTCCTGCTAAGGGATAAATCAGTAAACGAGATGAATTAAATAAACACTTCAGCAGACTTCAAGGTACCATATTATACAATCATACAGTATGTGTCCAAGGTCCCATTTTTGGGTGTATTAGAACTAGTTTTTTAGCTAAACAAAACACTGAGATCTTGCATTTTGTCATGAAAATGTCTTTATTTATTTTATTGCAAAATGCTTAATTTTAGTGTTTGTAAATGTTCTGCACTTATATATCACTTTTCTACCTATTGGTACTTAAAGTGCTTTACACTGCTTCTTATTCACCCATTCACACTCACAATCACTCACACACTGACCTAACGCTGTTTTTGTTAGTATATAAAGTCACTCAAATAGTCAAATGGTGACACTCCAGGAGCATCCAACGCCAAAATGTATGTGTAGCATCAATATCACACCCAGTTATTCCCACGGTGCCTATTAGACCTAATAAAAGAGTAGTTCGAAAACTGAATAATCAATAAACAGCCTAGACAAGTAGTCAGTAATTGCATTCAGCCATGGGAGAGAGTTTTCAGCATTTTTCAGTGATGGACTAATGTACATATTCACTCGGCCCTGACAGATGCAATGAACCAAAATACAGACCTACTTTAGTCCCTGAAATAAATGTTATGACAGATGCAGAGAGCTCTTATATCATCTGCATCACTAGTTCTTTGGGACTCCCATCAAACATCTATAGTTTACTAGCTGCAGGGGCAAAAAGTGAATTGATGGGATCCCTGACATCCCAAAATAAATAACACTGAGATATGAACAGTGTATGTCACCTTACCTAACCACCATGACCTTAATATTAGAATTATTTCTGTATTGGACTGCATTAGATTGCACAGGTACCTAATGAAGGTGAATGTAATTTATACTTAGTGTATCCCCATAGAGGTACTGTATGTGTACTCTGTATCACTGCATGTCTGGTTCACACACAGTGATTTATCATTATCTCCTTCTCTTATGGACATTTAAAGGAAACGGCTGCTGAGTGCAGAGCCTCAAACACATGATCTCTCTGGCCTGTATGCACACACCCTCTCACACACAAATACACACACACACACAAATACTGACATGTACAATTGACTGCATAAACAGCTCTCTGCAAGTTGCTTCTTCTTTTCCTTTCGGCTGTTCCCTTTCAGGAGTCTCCACAGCGAATCATGTGCCTCCATCTAACTCTGTCCTCTGCGCCTTCTTCTCTCACACCAACTAACTTCATGTCCTCTCTCACTACATCCATAAATCTCCTCTTTGGTCTTCCTCTAGACCTCCTGCCTGGCAGCTCCAACCTCAGCATTCTTCTACCGATATATTCACAGTTTCTCCTCTGAATATGTCCAAACCACCTCAATCTGGACTCTCTGACTTTATCTCCAAAACATCTAACATGAACTGTCCCTCTGATGTCCTCATTCCTGATCCTGTCCATCCTCGTCACTCCCAAAGAGAACCTCAACATCTTAAGCTCTGCTACCTCCAGCTCTGCCTCCTGTCTTTTCCCTGGTCTCACCACTCACCACATGTATTCTGTTTTACTGCGGCTAAGCTTCCTTTCTCTGTTTTCCAGAGCAGACCTCCACCTCTCTAGATTTTCCTCCACCTGCTCCCTGCTCTCACTACAAATCACAATGTCATCTGCAAACATCATAGTCCATGGAGATTCCAGTCTAACCTTATCTGTCAGCCTGTCCATCAAGGAGCTCATCCTTGATCCATACCCACCTCCACCTTGAACTCCTCTGTCACACCTACAGCACCTCACCACGGTCTTACAGCTCTCATACATGTCCTGCACCACTCTAACATACTTCTCTGCCGCTCCAGATGTCCTCATACAATACCACAGCTCCTCTCTCTGCACCCTGTCATACGATTTCTCTAAATCTACGAAGACACAATGCAACTCCCTATGACCTTCTCTGTACTTCTCCATCAGCATCCTCAAAGCAAATACTGCATCTGTTGTACTCTTTCTAGGCATGAAACCATATTGCTGCTCACAAATGTTCACCTCTGCCCTTAGCTGAGCTTCCACTACTCTTTCCCACAACTTCATTGTGTGGCTCATCAGCTTTATTCCTCTGTAGTTGCCACAGCTCTGCACATCTCCCTTGTTCTTAAAAATGGGTACCAGTACACTTTTCCTCCAGTCCTCAGCATCCTCTCACTCTCCAAGATCTTGTTAAACAAACTAGTCAGAAACTCTACTGCCACCTCTCCTAGACACTTCCATAGCTCCACAGGTTTGTCATCAGGACCAACTGTCTTTCCACTCTTCATCCTCTTCATCCTCCTCCTCACTTCACTTTTACTAATCTTTGCTACTTCCTGCTCCACACCAGTCACCTCTTCTACTCTTCGTTCCCTTTTATTTTCCTCATTCATCAACTCTTCAAAGTTCTCCTTCCATCTTCCCATCACACTCCTGGCACCTGTCAATACATTTCCATCCTTATCTTTAATCACCCTAACCTGCTGCAAATCTCTTTGTCTGGCCAACCTGTACAAATCCACCTCTCCCTCTTTAGTGTCCAACCTAGCATACAAGTCCTCATATGCTCTTTGTTTGGCCTTTGCCACCTCTACCTTCACCTTACGCTGCATCTCCCTGTACTCCTGTCTCCTGTCTTCAGTCCTCTCAGTGTCCCACTTCTTCTTAGCTAACCTCTTTCTCTGTATACGCTCCTGAACTTCCTCGTTCCACCACCAAGTCTCCTTGTCCACTTTCCTCTTTCCAGATGACACACCGAGTACCCTCCTACCTGTCTCCCTGATCAAATTAGCTGTAGTGGTCCAGTCATCTGGAAGCACCTCCAAACCACCCAGAGTCTTTCTCAGCTCCTCCCTGAAAACTACACAACATTCTTCCTTTTTCAACTTCCACCTCGTCTTCTGCTCTGCCTTTGTCCTCTTCATCTTCCTCGCCACCAGAGTTATTTTACACACCACCATCCTGTGTTGTCTGGGTACACTCTCCCCTACCAATACTTTACAGTCACTGATCTCTTTCAGATTACAACGTCTACATAAGATGTAGTCCACCTGAGTGCTTCTACCTCCGCTCTTGTACGTCACCCTATGTTCCTGCCTCTTCTGGAAGAAAGTGTTCACTACAGCCATTTCCATCCTCTTTGCAAAGTCTACCACCATCTGACCTTCTGCATTCCTGTCCTGAAGACCAAACCTGCCCATCATATTCTTATCACCTCTGTTCCCTTCACCTACATGTCCATGAAATCTGCACCAATCACCACTCTCTTACCTCTGGGGATGCTCTGAATCACTTCATCTAACTCACTCCAGAATTTCTCTTCTCTTCTAACTCACATCCTTCCTGTGGGGCATAACCACTAACAACAATGAACATCACGCCTTCAATTTCCAGCTTCAGACTCATCAACCTGTCTGATACTCTTTTCACCTCTAGAACATTCCTCACAAACTCCTCTTTCAGGATAACTCCTGCTGCATTTCTCTTCCTATCTGTCCCATGGTAGAACAACTTGAACCCTGCTCGTAAGCTTCTAGCCGTGTTACCTTTCCACCTGGTCTCCTGGACACGCAGTATGTCCACCTTCCTTCTCTGCATCATGTCAATCAACTCTCTAGCCTTCCCTGTCATAGTACCAACATTCAAAGTCCCTATTGTCAGTCCTACATTCTTAGTTTTCCTCTTCTTTTTCTGCCTACAAACACACCTTTCTCCTCTCCTTCTTCGACTTCGACCAACAGTAGTCAAATTTCCACGGGTACCCTGTAGGTCAACAGCACCGTGGCGGTCATTCTTAACCCGGGCCCCGACTGATCCGATATGGAAGTCATTCTCATGATTCACATTTTAAATTTCTGACAACACATCCTGCATTTATCCAGACTTGGGACTGGCACAAGAAGAGACTGGCTTGTGCCCCCTTGTGGTTGCATTTCTGTCTCTGCAAGTAGCTGTTATCATTTATTCTTCTCATAGGAGAATCCTCTCTTTCCCTGTGTTTCGACTGACTTTATGAACTTTGAGGCCTTTGTGTTGTCTGTTGTAATAAGCCTTAGGGCAGACATTCAAGATTTTGTACTAGTATTACATTAATTTAACCATTATTCCTTTGAATAAGAATTTGATTGGATACTTGAGAAGGCTTGTCTGTCTTAGTAGCAAACTTTTAGACACAATGCAAAATAGACCCATGGAAAACCAGCCCAAACCCAACATGCATGAATTACAAAAGAGAGACCCTATCCAGGTTGTAAATTACAGTTGTTAATTATCTTTACAACAGAGCTCTGAACTCTGTCAGATCTTCACTTGACAGATCTGATGATTGATCTCAGCTCTCTACAAAATGACATCACAGCAAAATGAAGGCTAAGTCATTCGCTTGTTCATGTTTGTTCACATTTGTTCATTCCCTCACAAATATTCAGTGGCCATTTCATGGATGTATTTATGAAATGCTTTAGTTTTAGTTTGTGTGGTTGTAGGGGCAGGACAAAAGTGTGGCATTAAAGATAAACGAAATCCAGCCATTTTAATACACACATCCCCATTTTTGGTGGCTCATATTTAATGGATGAAATGGCTACTAAGCAGTTTCATGGTCAGGTGTGGCCTGTTCCCTCATTAATTCATGACTAATCAAGCAGATAAAAAGCCCGGAGGTGGTTTTGAGTGTTACATTTGCATTTAATGATTTTTTACTACAACTCTCAACATGAGGCGTCTATGCAAATGAAGGAGGTCATCATGAGGCTGAACAAACACACTAACCAAAGACACGGTAAAAAACATTGGGAGTGGGCAATACAATAGTCTGAAACACTCCAAATTATTAAATGGTAGCTCAGAAACAGCAAAAAGCCTGAAAGACCATGTAGAGCAACTAAAGGGAATGAGTGCAGAATTTTGTCTATGGTGAAGACGAACCCATTTACAACATTCAGCCAAGTAGAAATCACTCTTGATGAGGTAGGTGTCATTGTCAAAGTCTACAGTCAAAAAACAGCTTTATGACTGTAAAAAAAAAGGCTTCACAACTAGGTGCAAGACACTGTTAATGCTCAAAAAGGACAGATTTTACTTTAAATCTATAAAAGTCAGTTGTGGAATGAATTATTTAGACTGATGAAACCAAGATGAACTTTTACTAGAATGGTATTGAAACGTATGGAGAAGGAAAAGAACAACAGCAAACATTCCCAGAATTTGTTGACATTCCAAAATTAATCCAAAAGCAAAATGATGACTAAAACAAGAAGACACTGAAGATAGAATAAAAAAACATTTCTCACCCATGTCATCACATGAAAGTGGACAATACAAATATTTAAATATTTGTGCACGTGTGTGTGTGTGTGTGTGTGTGTGCGTGTATTTGCTCACATTTTCTTTTTTTTAATTTTACAATACTTTGAAAATCTGAAACACTTTATTATGAAGAACATACAACAAGAGTAGAAATCAGGAGGAGGTGAAATAGTTTTGTACTATAGTGCTATAGCACTGCACCTCTGGATCTGTGTTAAACACACAGTAATAGCCATCCCCACTGACAGGTTACCAATTTATGAAATCCTTTCTATGCCACTATTTAACAACACCACAATGGTAGTGACAATCTGCATCACACATTGATTAATTTTAACAAAACAACATGCCTGCTAGGATCTACTGATGTATTGGATGGTTAATTACCCAATCAGGTCTTTAACAACCAAAGACTATATTACACCGTCTTCATTCATGTAATTGTGTTATTTCATTTGGCCCTTCTTGGTATTCCTCCGACTATTTTCCTTTAACCTGATTCTGGTGCCAATATGTTAATAATGTTGAAAGGTTTTTTTTCTCTTAAAAACTATATTAGGTTTTAAATGATGCACGTCCGGGATAATGTTGTGTTTTTCTCTTTGAGCTCATAATGACATTATAACTATGGATAAATACAAACACATTAATTAAACAGTTGGTTTACTGTGATATTTCGGTGGTGGTGCAGCACCTAGGTGTCAGATGCAAGTGCAAATCTGCAAATAAAGATGTAACTGGGGCTACTCAGAGCTGCAAGCATTCTGATAAAAGCCTATGGACAGATGGGCCTCATGAATGATTATTGCTGCTTGAAGATGATGCTGGACTGAGCAAAATGTTGGATTATTAGATGTATGTCAACCTGATTCCTGTATACTCAGTTGTGTGGAGAAATCTCCCACCCACACAGTGTGGGTAGGAAATTTATTATAATTAATCTGAAATGTGTGCTGTACATTATAAAGCACTAGAAGGAGTAGGACTAAAAATTAAACTGTATCCCCACAGCCCACCACCCACATGGTCACTCTCCTAAAATGTGCTTACATCTCAGTATTTGGCATTAATGTGTATCTGACCTGCTCATTACCTCTCCTGCAGATGGGAGGTGACAGCGTGGACTGGCTGCTCTGCATCCTGCGGTGTTGGCATACAGACCAGGGGTGTGTTTTGCATGCGTCTGCTATCCATTGATCAGCAGGATATTCTGACCATTTCAGAAGACGAGTGCCGGGAATTCAAACCTGCCATCCTGCAACCCTGCAACCAGGTTGACTGCCCTCCAGCCTGGGAGACTGAGCCTTGGGAGGAGGTATAGATTTTGTGTCTGTATGCATCACTATAAATCTCTAATAGAAACTGATGTAACTCTTCCTACCTGTATCTTCTTCTGTTTGCTCTGTCCAGTGCTCCCAGTCCTGTGGTGGGGGTGTCCAGGTGCGGAAGGTCTACTGTAACCAGCTCTTGTCCACTGGGGCATATAGGAGGCTGGGAGACAGGGCCTGCTGGGGGGGCAAACCTGCCACTAACAGAGGCTGTAGTAACACTCACTGTCAGCCATATATGGTCGGAGGAGAATGGGGAAAGGTGAGTACCTGTGTGTGGAGAAATTAATGTAATCATGGAGGAGAACTTGAGGACTCAAGCTGACAAGAAACCCACAGTTTTCTCTGAACAACTGCCTTACCAACTGAGCTACAGCCGCCCCCTAGTTTTAATAATATAATATTTCCAAAAAAACATATTAAATCTAATTTGAACTAATGCACGGTAAACTTTGTAAATACAACATATGTTAGTTTATTTATAACACACCCCACCTTTCGCCAGGAGATAGCTGGGGTTAACCCAAGTTCTCTAGTGTCCCTTAACAGGATAAGTGGGTTAGATAGTGGATGAGTGGGTGGATAAAAATTCCCATTTTTTTCTTTTCTTTTCTCATTTACTCTCAGTGCTCTGTGTCCTGTGGTTTGGGGATCCAGCGAAGAGAACCGCTGTGTCGCCAATTGACGGCCATGGGCCACCAGGTGACTCTGGCTAGGCAACGTTGCTCAGGGTTATCCTCCCCGCCTCTTGTGCGAACCTGCCGGATGATGGCCTGTCCTAGTAAGAAAAAACATTACTCACATCCCTTATTGTTTTCATTGCATTTAGGATGGTGTTGAGCACCATTCTATGGTGCAAAGAGTGACACCAAATTAGAGAGAGCATGGAGAAAAAAGGAGACTGCTCTCCTTTAAAAACATTACCCTGCAGGTCAACTGTTTAACAATCTTATGGAGATGACTTAGCATAAAGGCCCAGAGTGAGGTTTAATTGTTAGGCCTATTGAATCCTATTAATTCTGACTTTTAAATATTTGTGCACATGTGTGTGTGTGTGTGTGTGTGTGTGCGTGTATTTGCTCACATTTTCTTTTTTTAATTTTACAATACTTTGAAAATCTGAAACACTTTATTATGAAGAACATACAACAAGAGTAGAAATCAGGAGGAGGTGAAATAGTTTTGTACTATAGTGCTATAGCACTGCACCTCTGGATCTGTGTTAAACACACAGTAATAGCCATCCCCACTGACAGGTTACCAATTTATGAAATCCTTTCTATGCCACTATTTAACAACACCACAATGGTAGTGACAATCTGCATCACACATTGATTAATTTTAACAAAACAACATGCCTGCTAGGATCTACTGATGTATTGGATGGTTAATTACCCAATCAGGTCTTTAACAACCAAAGACTATATTACACCGTCTTCATTCATGTAATTGTGTTATTTCATTTGGCCCTTCTTGGTATTCCTCCGACTATTTTCCTTTAACCTGATTCTGGTGCCAATATGTTAATAATGTTGAAAGGTTTTTTTTCTCTTAAAAAACTATATTAGGTTTTAAATGATGCACGTCCGGGGATAATGTTGTGTTTTTTCTCTTTGAGCTCATAATGACATTATAACTATGGATAAATACAAACACATTAATTAAACAGTTGGTTTACTGTGATATTTCGGGTGGTGGTGCAGCACCTAGGTGTCAGATGCAAGTGCAAATCTGCAAATAAAGATGTAACTGGGGCTACTCAGAGCTGCAAGCATTCTGATAAAAGCCTATGGACAGATGGGCCTCATGAATGATTATTGCTGCTTGAAGATGATGCTGGACTGAGCAAAATGTTGGATTATTAGATGTATGTCAACCTGATTCCTGTATACTCAGTTGTGTGGAGAAATCTCCCACCCACACAGTGTGGGTAGGAAATTTATTATAATTAATCTGAAATGTGTGCTGTACATTATAAAGCACTAGAAGGAGTAGGACTAAAAATTAAACTGTATCCCCACAGCCCACCACCCACATGGTCACTCTCCTAAAATGTGCTTACATCTCAGTATTTGGCATTAATGTGTATCTGACCTGCTCATTACCTCTCCCTGCAGATGGGAGGTGACAGCGTGGACTGGCTGCTCTGCATCCTGCGGTGTTGGCATACAGACCAGGGGTGTGTTTTGCATGCGTCTGCTATCCATTGATCAGCAGGATATTCTGACCATTTCAGAAGACGAGTGCCGGGAATTCAAACCTGCCATCCTGCAACCCTGCAACCAGGTTGACTGCCCTCCAGCCTGGGAGACTGAGCCTTGGGAGGAGGTATAGATTTTGTGTCTGTATGCATCACTATAAATCTCTAATAGAAACTGATGTAACTCTTCCTACCTGTATCTTCTTCTGTTTGCTCTGTCCAGTGCTCCCAGTCCTGTGGTGGGGGTGTCCAGGTGCGGAAGGTCTACTGTAACCAGCTCTTGTCCACTGGGGCATATAGGAGGCTGGGAGACAGGGCCTGCTGGGGGGGCAAACCTGCCACTAACAGAGGCTGTAGTAACACTCACTGTCAGCCATATATGGTCGGAGGAGAATGGGGAAAGGTGAGTACCTGTGTGTGGAGAAATTAATGTAATCATGGAGGAGAACTTGAGGACTCAAGCTGACAAGAAACCCACAGTTTCTCTGAACAACTGCCTTACCAACTGAGCTACAGCCGCCCTAGTTTTAATAATATAATATTTCCAAAAACATATTAAATCTAATTTGAACTAATGCACGGTAAACTTTGTAAATACAACATATGTTAGTTTATTTATAACACACCCCACCTTTCGCCAGGAGATAGCTGGGTTAACCCAAGTTCTCTAGTGTCCCTTAACAGGATAAGTGGGTTAGATAGTGGATGAGTGGGTGGATAAAAATTCCCATTTTTTTCTTTTCTTTTCTCATTTACTCTCAGTGCTCTGTGTCCTGTGGTTTGGGGATCCAGCGAAGAGAACCGCTGTGTCGCCAATTGACGGCCATGGGCCACCAGGTGACTCTGGCTAGGCAACGTTGCTCAGGGTTATCCTCCCCGCCTCTTGTGCGAACCTGCCGGATGATGGCCTGTCCTAGTAAGAAAAAACATTACTCACATCCCTTATTGTTTTCATTGCATTTAGGATGGTGTTGAGCACCATTCTATGGTGCAAAGAGTGACACCAAAATAGAGAGAGCATGGAGAAAAAAGGAGACTGCTCTCCTTTAAAAACATTACCCTGCAGGTCAACTGTTTAACAATCTTATGGAGATGACTTAGCATAAAGGCCCAGAGTGAGGTTTAATTGTTAGGCCTATTGAATCCTATTAATTCTGACTGGAGAGGGTTTAGGTTGGGGTGGGTGGTTTGGTGTACAAAATACACGACTTTGACACGGGAGACGCACATCTGTTTCCAGTTTGAACCCTAACCCTGTTATGATTGTTTCCTTTAACCATGGTCATTCTTCAACCTTAACAACATGTTCAGTTTGGATAGTTTGATGCCACTGGTAAAACCCTATGTTTTCTGCTTCTTCTTAATATGAGATAAAGATATTTTTTTGCACAGAAACAGCACAGTACAGCATTTACTTACTTTTCATTAGTTAAATTAATTAATTTGGTTTTGTAATGCTTCAATCTTACAAGGCAACAGTGGAATTAGAAAAAGTCTAGTGGATTTTTCATTTAGGCATTTTTCCCAAATAGTTTTAGTTAAACTTTATTTTCCTTAATTCTGTCTAGTTGACTTATTGTCTTTAACTTTAGAATAATGCCAACTAGTTGTGATAATCTAAAGCTTATAAAAGTCTTAAGGAAGTCATTCTCGTCTTGTAAACCTTTTTACAAAAAAACTATCTTAATTTCCTTATCTACTAGAACACAAGAAACAGATAAGACCTAAAGAAACCCAGAAGGTTTTGGTGAACAACCAAGTCAAACAGATGGTGAGACGTCCTGCAAAGGCCAGAGGTTATGAGGATGGGGTTAAACATTGTCCCCTGCTCATGGCGTCCCACCACATCTACATCCAAACCCGCAAGGAGAAGCGCCTACACCTGACCGTTGGTGGCCATGCATACCTCTTTCCTAATACCTCCTTGGTTATCAAATGCCCCGTCAGAAGGTTCCCCAAAGCCTACCTCCGCTGGCTCAAAGATGGACTACCCCTGTCCAGCTCTAAACGCCTGGGGGTCACCAAATCTGGCTCACTTAAGATCCACTTTGTGGGGGCAGAGGACACTGGGGTGTATAAATGTGTTGCTGGACCCGCCTCTGATATCTTCACCCTCCAGCTGATAGGTAGTGACAGTAGATCAAATAACAGAGTGGCTACTACCAGTCCTACTCCAGACTGGGAGAAGATGCTCCCTAGTTGCCATAGCCACTACTCAGACCTGATGTGGATCTGGCCTGGAGTCAGTGTGTCTCTGGTGCCCCCTGGTGTTCATGATGTCTCACTGCAGCCACATGTGAAGGAACGGTTGATTAATATAACTCTGCAAGCTGACAGGGAAGAAATCCAACAGCAGCAAGCTTCAGAACTCATTGCGTCAATGCTGACCCACATGTCTGCTGCCCAGCTATGGACTAGGACTATGGAGAAAGGAAGACAACCTAAAGGTATAAACTCAGCCTCTAATGCTGCACGATACACACACTGTCAGATGCTGTCTTTTTCTGCATTAGACAAACTCTTTATTCAACCCCCCCTTGTCTTATCTTCTTAATGTACACAGTGGTAATTTTTAAAGTATATACTTTAAAGACATCAGCCACTTCTCATCAGCAATGGGAAAATGTTATTTCAAATCTAGAGTCCAAGATTCTAGAGATACCAAATCTGGAAAATCAATTTACAGGTAACAGGATACATTTTAAGATCAGTGAACTTCTCTTGGTTTTATTTCCTTGTATTGTGTGTGGTCCCACAGACAAACTGCCCAACTGGTCAGAGCGCTCTTCAGTGGACTCGGTTCTGAGCAAACCAGCAATCATCAGACAGCAGAAGACACTTCCACTAACTTTTCAGAAGAACATCAACATCAGCATTGGACGCACTGCCATCCTCACCAACGCTACCCGATCACTGACCATACTCTGTCATGCAGAGGGCTTCCCACCTCCCAAAATAAGTTGGAGCAAAGATGGAGCTTTGCTGCAGCCCACTGACAGGTAAAGTGCCACTGGTGCTGATTTACTAATTCCTAACTAAGTGTTTAACAAAGATCTGATAGCTTTCTGGTATTTATAATGTTTAGGAGTTTAGGAGTGAATAGGTGCCATGTTTAAGTAGTAGTAGTAGAGTAGTATCCAGTATCCAGGTCTCATAATACACCCATAGATATTATGGATGACTGAATATGTGCAGCATAAAACAAAGTGTGGTATGAGTTGCAGTCTTTTAGTGGGTTTTGATTTGTGGAAAGTGATAGTGATAGTGGAAAAGTACTGAGTTATCTGTGATTGACTTAATTTTACTCCTCTTAGTTCATTTGGAACACAACTAACCAAAGGCAACAGTCTGTTTTTCCTTTTCCACAAACCAAATGAACTGAACTGCAATGAAGTGTGAAATCATCTTTAAATGCTCTAGAAATTTTTAAGGTCGTGAAGAAAATCTGGTAAATTTGATGCAGACAAAATCCAGTTAAAGTTGTATATTGACAGCATAGATAATTAATGCAGCATATTGGATATTGGTCTAACTGTTGTGAAGATCAGCCCGACTTGTTTCTCTGCTGGTTCCTCTTCCCTCATCAAGTGGACATGCAGTTGTATTTATATGTGTAATATTCTTTCAACAATGTCACTTGTTAATGTTTGACACCAGGGGCAAATAGAGGGGCATATTTTGTCTAATTTTTCCATAATTTTTCATATGAGTTGATATATACCATATACCATATTTCTGAGCTCTAGTGCACATTTTTAACAGCCGGCAGAGACAATGATTACATTGTATGGCATTTATTGTGGCACACAAGTGAACTGTGCTATCCAGTTTCTGTCTCATTAAGTAGCTCTGGTGCTATGAATATTAATAACCTTTTAAAATTAGAAATATTTCATGTGTAAAAGAAGTGGGCCACACTCTTTGGGCTTTTAGGAAACTTGCAGTATGAGCAGCACTGCATCCTTTGTCAACTAAAATTCACAGACCACACTTATGTTCTCAACTCCATGGTAGGAAAGGCAGAGTGGAGTTTAAGAGCTGGCACTCAGTGGGACATTTTCTCACGTGTGGGCTACATATGGAAGCCATCACCACTTTGCACGAGGCCCCGCCAATCACAGCATGACTGGCTTCTGCAGAGAGAGTGCTTTTCTGCTCTGATATTATACACAACATGTCCTGTTCTTCATTTCTCCAGTCCTCCCTCTTAACAGCTACTGACTTAGTGTGCTATTGTACTATAGTGTTACAAGTTCACACTTGTTGGAGTGGGTTCCAAATTTATTGTCAGCGAACCGCAAGTACGCTGGGCCAGTGTAATATCTGTTCTGGACGGTATCAGTCATTTTAATTACTTATGATTGCAGCCAGCTCAGTGGTGCTAATCAAGACATACAGCATCTCATGAGATAAACAATGTGACATAGCATCTGAATAAATATTACTCATATTTATAAAATATACACTCTTTATTAAATACAGTTAAACAGAGTCAATAGACATCATTTTAGTATTTTCGACCTCCTGTAATTGGACAGTTTTCTGCTCTGTCTCCAGACCAAAAGGAGACGAGGCAAATTATATGTTCAATTACTGCTATGTGGCCATAATTAGCGTATCACAATGTCATGATCCAACACTCCCGTTCTGCCACGGACACTGCCACCTGTTCTGATTCTCCTGTTCCTGTCTCTGCATCGTCCGAGGTCCGGACGGGTTCTGTTCCTGTTCGAGTCTCCGGGTCGGCCAATGTCTGGCCTGGTTCTGTTCCTTTTCCTGTTCGAGCCTCCGGGTCGGCCGAGGTCCGGCCTGGTTCTGTTCCGGTTCCTGCCTCCGGCTGACATCTCACCTGTTGCTGGGCCCGAGTCTGAGATTATTCCTTGTTTTCTAGTCTTGTAGTCATCTTTCTGGGATTTACCAGTTTGTCCTCCTTCATAGGAGTGAGTTTAGGTTGGTTGTTTTTTCCCTGTCCTGTTTTAGAATCTTTAATAAAGCTCAATCTTTTCACTGAACCTCTCTCGCCTTGTTGCTCTTGGGTCCACGTTAAAACTAATCCTGATTCACAATGTGTTGATTTGTTTTTAGATTTGGTTTGATTTTTTTTCTTTTTTTTATGTTCCTTTAGTTTTCACGGAGCACAAAGATATTACAATAAATTTAGCAAAAATGTAAGGTGTCCTGAGTTAAAAAATTGTTGATAATAATCACTCGTTGCTTAAACAGTGCATAAGTGTATATTTGTTCACGACATTCCGGCGCAATTGCTACAAAGGAGACGATAGAGGACGCGAGCCGGGATGGAGAAGAAATAGGAGACGGAGGGAGAGAGCATAGAGAGAGACCGGGATATTCTGTTAGTTACTATTGGGAATATTTGCTTTTTGAACAACAAAACGAAAGAGGTTGAGACTCATATCGGGAGTCAGAAAGCATCTTGGGAGAGCAGCCTCATATGTAGTACAGAGATGTGACTGAACGATGGAGCAATACCAGCATAAGCAGCTAGTTAGGAAGCATCTGTTGAAACCTCCAATGTGGAGAGTTACAGAATCGTCTCTCTGCTTCCATTTCTGGCCAAGACCAAAGAACGAGCAGTCTTCAATCAACTCTAAGACTTTCTTTCCCAGAACAACCTCCTAGATTTCAACCAGTCTCCTTAATGTTACTCTTGCACAAGTAGATTATCTTGTTGACAATTCTGCAGCCTCACTACGTACAATACTCAATAGTGTTGCCCCTCTGAAAAAGAAGGCAGTAAACCAGAAGAGGTGATCTCCATGGTATAGTTCACAAACACGCAACTTAAAACAGGAAACACGAAAGTTGGAAAGGAAGTGGCTTTCCAGAAATTTAGAAGAATCTCATTTAGCCTGGAAAAATAGTTTAAAAATGTACAAAAAAGCTCTCCGTGATGCCAGAACACCATATTATTCATCATTAATAGAAGAAAACAAGAACAACCCCCGGTTTCTGTTCAGCACTGTAGCCAGGCTGACTAAGAGCCATAGTTCTGTTGAGCCTACTATTCCCTTAACTTTGAGCAGCAATGACTTCATGACCTTCTTCATGAATAAAATTGTAGCTATTAGAGAAAGAACTCACCAGATCCTCCCCCCAAAAATTACAGATAGATCTTCATGTACAGCAGTGCTAGAATCATGGATAAGGCCCCAATCCCTGTTAGACTGCTTTTTATCCATAGATCTCTCTGAGCTAACTTCAATTATTACCTCATCTAAACCAACAATCTGTCTGCTAGACCCTATTCCAACTAAGCTGCTCAAGGAAGCTTTACCCTTAATAGACACGTTCATATTAGATATCATCAATCTATCTTTAGAAACAGGCTATGTACCACAGGCCTATAAGGTAGCTGTAATTAAACCACTACTTAAAAAACCCTGTCTTGACCCAGGTGTTTTAGCCAATTACAGACCAATATCTCCCCTTTATTTCTAAAATCCTTGAAAAAGTAGTTGCAAAACAATTATGTGATCACCTTCATAGGAATAATTTGTATGAAGACTTTCAGTCAGGATTTAGAGTTCATCATAGTACAGAAACAGCACTGGTAAAAGTCACCAACGATCTTCTCATGGCCTCAGATAATGGACTCATCTCTATACTTGTTCTGTTAGATCTTAGTGCTGCATTTGATACCATTGATCATAACATTTTATTACAGAGACTGGAACATGAAATTGGGATTAAAGGAACTGCACTAGGTTGGTTTAAATCTTATCTGTCTGATAGATTTCAATTTGTTCATGTTAATGATGAATCCTCCATGCACACAAAGGTTAGCTATGGAGTTCCACAAGGCTCTGTGTTAGGACCAATACTTTTTACTTTATATATGTCTCCTTTAGGCAACATTATTAGAAAACACTCCATAAATTTCCACTGTTATGCTGATGATACCCAGCTATATTTATCTATGGAACCAGATGAAAATAATCAGTTAATAAAGCTTCAAGCCTACAAGACATAAAGGCCTGGATGTCCCACAGTTTTTTACTTTTAAACTCAGACAAAACTGAAGTCATAGTATTTGGGCCCAAAATCTCAGAGATATGATGTCCAACCATATTGTTACCCTAGATGGCATAAGTCTGGCCTCCAGTACTACTGCAAGGAACCTTGGAGTTATTTTTGATCAGGATCTGTCCTTTAAGTCACATATAAAACAAATCTCTAGAACAGCCTTCTTCCACCTACGGAACATTGCCAAAATTAGGAGCATCCTGTCTCAAAGTGATGCCGAAAAACTGGTCGATGCATTTGTTACTTCTAGGTTGGACTACTGTAATTCCCTACTTTCAGGATGCCCCAGTAACTCCCTAAAGAGCCTGCAATTAATCCAAAATGCTGCAGCAAGAGTGCTGACTGGAACTAGCAAGAGAGATCATATTTCACCTTCACTAGCTTCTCTCCATTGGCTTCCCATTAAATTTAGAATAGAATTTAAAACCCTGCTTCTTACATATAAAGCTCTGAATGGTCAGGCTCCATCATATATAGAAGACCTCATAGCACCATATCATCCCAGTAGACCACTTCGCTCTCAGAATGCAGGCCTACTTGTGGTTCCCAGAATTTCCAGTGGTAGAATGGGAGGTAGAGCCTTTAGCTATCAAGCTCCTCTCTTGTGGAACCAGCTCCCAGTTCAGATTCGGGAAGCAGACACCCTCTCTACTTTTAAGTCTAGGCTTAAAACCTTCCTCTTTAATAAAGCATATAGTTAGTTATAGTTATGCTGCCATAGGCTTAGACTGCTGGGGGACCCACCCCCCAATGCACTGAGCTCCTTTCGTCCTCTTGACCATCTCTCCTCTCCTCTCACCCCACAATTGTCACCACTGTATGTCATTAACTCTGTGTGTTCTCTCCCGTAGTTGTCTTTGTCCTTCTCTGTCCCCCTCTCTCTGTCCCTTTCTGCAGGTGTCCCCCGGCTTTGAAGCTGTGTGTCTTCCAGCGTGCAGCTACTGGTCCTACCAATCTGCCCGATGTTTTGTTGTTGCCTTTTGTTGCTCTGTTCTTTTTTCTCTCCCCTTTCCACTCACCCCAACCGGTCGAGGCAGATGGCCGTCCACACTGAGCCTGGTTCTGCTGGAGGTTTCTTCCGTTAAAGGGAGTTTTTCCTCTCCACTGTTGCCTATGGCTTGCTCCAGGGGGAATTGTTGCGTTCTCTTTATACATCTTTATAATCTTGACTTTATTCTGTAAAGTGCCCTGAGATGACTTTGTTGTGAATTGGCGCTATATAAATAAAGTTGAATTGAAAAAATTGAATTGAACCAGTCTGGCTTCAAGAGTGGTCACTCCTGACAATCGTGGAATCTCTGCGGGCTGCAAATCTGCAGGTCAGTCTTCTGTCTTAATCTTACTTGATCTATCTGCAGCTTTTGACACATCTTCTTGTCCACACTCTCGGACTTGGGCATCTCTGGATCAGCTCTAGCCTGGCTTTGGTCTTACCTATCAGGACAAACCTTTAAGGTATCGTGGCATGGGGATGTATCTAACTCTCATAGCCTCTCTACCGGTGTGCCGCAGGGCTCAGTTCTTCTTCTTTTTTCCATCTATGCTACATCCCGGATCTTTCATCTGCTCACATGGCTTTTCCTATCACTGCTATGCTGATGACAAACACACTATGCTGTCCTTTCCACCAGATGACTCCACTGTCTCATCACGAATTTCTACCTGTCTGTCTGACATTGGATGAGAGAAAGACATCTTCAGCTCAACCTCTCCAAGACCGAAGTTCTTGTCTTGTTCAGACATTCAACATCATCATTATCAACATTAGCATCAACATTGGATCTGCAGTGATTGTCTCCACTAAGTCCCCACTTTACAGACCACATCTCCTCAGTCTCTAGGTCATGCAGATTTGCTTGCCTGTACCTCATTTGTAAGTCGCTTTGGATGAAAGCATCAGCCAAATGAAAATAAATGTAAATAATTCTATGCTTCCTCATCAATAATCCTTAGGTTATCAGCAGTTTAAAAGGCCTGTTCAATCAAAAGAAATAGGCCTACAGGGAGGGTGACAGGGTCAGAGCAAAGGCACTGCATAAAGAACTGAAGGCAAACATTGAGGAGGGGAACCAAGCCTACAGACAGAAAATGCAACACCAGTTGCAGCCAGATAGGGTGGTCAGGCATTAGAAAGATCACTGGTCTGAATCAAAAGGGTGGGCTGCTGCCTGATGGAGACCTGGGCCAGGCTGAATACATGAATGCCTTCTTCAACAGATTCGACAGCTCCTCCTCTTTTGCTCAGCTGCCTGTGGTGTTTAACCCCCCTTCCAACAGATCAGTCCTTTCTTTTCAGCCCCCTCCATTTTCACTACACCCCACAAGCTCAGTCTTTCCATCTCATTCCACCCCTTTACTATCCAGAACCCTCCTCCCAGTCTGTGCATTTTGTATCTGACTGTGGTGACCAGTCTGCTGTTCTTTGGTGTGGTGTGCTCGGGGGAGGGGGCTCCACTATTGGTGTTGACTTGGACTACGTTCAGCAGGATGCTCAAGAAACTGGATTGTATACTAAGCAATGAGTCTCACCCACTGCTTGACCTGGAAGTGTTTCAACAGAGCACTTTCAGCCAATTATTTCACCACAATGCAGGACTGAATGCAGCAGCCATGTCCATGCAAGATAATTTTGCTATCTTGCATGCTATTTTGTTGCCATTTTTATCCTTTTTTATCTCTTTCTGTTCTTTTTTCTAGTGGGCCGTTGTAAAAACATAATTTCCTGTGAAGGATAATTTAAGAATTATTCTATTTTAAGACTTAGCAATTAATATTACCTGGTCAAGACATATCATCAATGAAAACAATTAAACCACATTTTCTATTTGTAGGCATTGGATAGATGAAGCTGTGAAATGTCCTTTTTTGACTGTCTATAGAACAAGCAGTTTTTCCTGAATTGGCACTTAGCTGGTCTAATCACATCTTGGACTAGATCCACAAAAATGAAATTTTTACCAGTCGTCGTGATTTGATGCTGGGTAAGGCGAGAAATAAACACATTTCCCAAAATGTCAGGCTGCTCTTTTATTCTGACCATGAGAGAGAGCAAGAGAGAAACTGACTGGAAGAAAGACAGACACAAATTCACAGCAAAAGCGAGACACTTGATTAACATTTACAGCACTGATGGGCTCTGGCATTGAACCCAGTATTTTACATTTGCCCTTGACTCCATATTATCAACATAATATAGCTGTGAAATGAAGGAAACATGGAAACAGCTGAAGCTGGCTCTCTGCAGCATGCTGTGCTGAAGTTGACCTTTAAAAAAACTTTTATCAGATTTACTGAGTTTTGTGTTTTCTGTGAAACAAGTTTTTTTTCAGATATTAATTTTTGACAAAAGAAACTAAAATATATTTTTATTGCACATTTCACTCCAGGAGAGATTCAGTGTGCTTTCGGTCAATAACATGATAAAGTGAGAGAGAGAGTGTGTGTGTGTGTGTGTGTGTGTGTTCCATTTCCACTCCCTTCTACTCTGGGAGATGGCATCTCAGTTTTCCTTCCATTTCTTTGAGTATCCCACCTGCTAGTTTTTTAGTTGATCACAGATCTCATTTCTTCATAAACCGATCACCCACCACACTTAAGAGTCACAGCCACTCTAAACAGTCTGCAGCTACACAGCCCCATGCACAGCAAATGGTACACTGATACACTGTGTGCAGAGGTGGTACAAGCGGACAAAGTCAGTACTCAAGTACAAGTGCTTTCCAAGTATTGTCCTCTTTAGATCAAAGTACTGCTTCAAACTTTTTACTCAAGAAAATGTGATAATTGAACCAGCAACAACTGGTGGACAACCGCTCTACCTCCTGTGCCACAGATGCGACTGTGGCGCAGGAAGGTAGAGCGGTTGTCCACCAATCTCACAGTTGCTGGTTCAATCCCCAGCTCCTCTGGTCACATGTCGAAGTGTCCTTGAGCAAGACACTGAACCCCAACTTAGTTGCTCGCAGTGAGTGTTGGCCAGTTGCATAGCAGCTTCCCCATCTGTGTGTGTGAATGGGTGAATAAGAAGCAGTGTAAAGCGCTTTGAGTGCCAATAGGTAGAAAAGTGCTATATAAGTGCAGAACATTTACAGATGTTCTCAAATCTTTTCTAAGCCACAAAGATTTGCCTCACCATGTTTTTTAAGGAGACACAACTTTATTGTTCAGAGTGACTTGTCGGTGCCTGTCAGTCTATGAAATTCTTTTCTGATCACATACAAGTTTTCACTGCCTGGTATTCTCGGTGCTTTAAGACTTTATTGACTGTTCTTCAGCCTAATTTAAACTGTTTCTTTGCTGAGCACTTTCTATTTTGTGTTCTTTTTCTTATTTTACTTCATGTTAGCTGCCATGGTTAGCTCCAGGTTTGCTGGATGGTGCCAAACTCCACATTTGCCATGTTTTCTTTGTACGTCTGTCTGTGTTGTCCCTGAGATAGACTGGTGACCTGTCCAGGGTGTACCTTCCCTCTCATCAAATGACAGCTGGGATAGACTTCAACCCCCACACAACCCTGAACAGGATAAGTGGTTAAAGATATTTGATGGCTGGAGGTCCTGTCAGAGTATTAGTCTCCTTTTGCTTGTCCTAAAAAATGCTGTCTTCTGCTCAAAGAGGGCAGAGCGATGGTGGAGTGGTTAGCACTGGCACCTCACAGCTAAAAGGTTGCTCGTTAAAATCTACCTGCCAGCTGTGGCCTTTCTATGTGGAGTTTAAATGTTCTTCCTGTACTTGGTTTCCTCTGGCTACTCCAGTATCATCCCAGAGTCCAAAGACATGCATGTTAGGTTAATTGTTGAGTCTAAATTGCCTGTAGGTGTGAATGTGAGCGTGAATGGTTGTCTGTCTGTGTATGTCTCTCTGTGTTGTTCCTGATATAGACTGGTGACCAGTCCAGGGTGGCAGGTGCGATAAGCTCCATCCCCGTGATCCTGAATAGGGGTTTATCAGCAAATAAAAATAATGAATCATAGAACTGTCTCTGTGGTTGTGTGCTTGAGCACTAAGTCTAAACTGTGACAATAAACAGCTTTTTAGTTTTTACACAGCTGGATGTATGTCTTTCCTCTCTGTCTGCAGGATATCATGGGACAGCTTCGGAGGACTCCACATCTTTCAGCCTAAAGCTTCTGACAAAGGCCAGTACAGGTGCACAGCTGCCAACTCACATGGTTCAGACTCAGAGATATCTCAGCTACTAGCAGCAGGTGTGTGTTATGTTTTATATACACTAATTTCATTTTTCAGTTCTTGTTATTATGCACATTTTCTAATACAATTAAATAGATTTTTAGTTAAGTTTAAAATAAAATACCATTACGAACTATTTCAGGCAATGAGTAACAATACATAATACATGACAGCAGGGAAATAAAACTGCTTTGTATGATTGTTAAGAAAGTGTACTGAAATCAGTATCAGTCTTTCTCTGTAACTGAGAAAGACTGACTCTCAGTATCACCTAGGCTCAGGACACACAAAGTCAACCCCAGCCAGTATTGAGCTGTCAGGGAGAATCCGTCAGGCAAGTATTATGGAGTGCCCTGCACTATAGGTGCTAGTTGGGCCCCTGGCAGTTGAGACTATTGAGCCATTAGATTAAATTTGAAAGCAAACAAAAATACCAGTCTGTTAACGTGATTGGTGAATTAATAAATAAAGACATCCCATGCTTAGTGGTTAGTCTATGTTTACATTGTTAATTATGTTAATTTATGTTAAATGTCCCTTCAGAGCCACCGGTCATCGCAGTACCATGGAGAAATGTTACAAACCATGGAGCAGTGTTAGGACACAGCTTGAGCACTACAGTTGGGGGACGAGTGAATGTTAGGCCAGGCTCCGACCTCACTCTGGATTGCCCTGTCTCTGGTAAGTAACACTGGTAGACCACACTGAAAACAACAATACATATGAATGAAAGAAATAAAAGTTGTAATAAAAAGTGACTGAGACTGGGAAATACAAGTGGTAATAACATTGCAAAATACTGTCTGTGGTTTGCAACTCACTGTTATTGAGTGAGACATCTGATCCAGCAGTACAAACACACTTCATCAATAGTTTATTTCATCCATATCTGACTAAGATGTTGATTGATTAAACTGTAAGCTGTGGCCAAGTCCTTCACACACTGACTGTCATCGCTTAAGACTGTTGCTTAAGCAGAAAGGAGGCAGTTAATGTACCTGCAAAACAAGCTGGATTTGTGAAAATGTATGCATAAAGGTAGTTGCACAGTTGCTCACACTTTGACTCATGTGATGGTAACGACAGACCCGAAGGATGATAAAAACAAGTCCACAGAGTTTTTACTCCAAGCCATTTGGGAAGAACTGTTGAAGCCTTTTGGGTGAGAGGACATGAAGAACATGAAGCAAGTCCAGTTGCCACGAAACAGCACTTTTGGGAAACGGTTCTTGACCAAACGTTCGTTTGCAGTCTGTTTTCTGACTTTTTATTACAAGGCATGATCCACAATGTTCTCATGATATATTTTTTCTTCTTAATTATTATCATGTAGTGCTATTATCTATCTTCTGCTTTCCTTACAGGTGCCCTGTTTCAGTTTCATCACTTAAGTGAGAAAGTTCAACACATAAATGATTTCAGGGGGAAAAACTTATCTTGTCTGGAAGTTGAGTTATGTCAAGTGGATTTCTTTGTTGGAAATGCTTCACTACTCATTCAAATAGCTTCTTCATTCTGAGGGCCCTTTGTTTCTTGCCCTTCTTGAATAGGCTTATTAATGTGAGAGTGGTGTAGAGATTCTTTGGGATGTAACAATCACAACTGCTAACACCCGTCATCCACCATGTAGGGGATTATTAAATGTGGCCTCGCTGGTAGATGTGTGGAGTGGTCTAAACTTGGATGAAAGAGGATGGATCTAACAGCAATATGGAAATTATACCAACCTGCCCGATGTTTTGTTGTTGCTTTTTGTTGCTTTTTTCTTTTCTCTCTCCACTTTCCACTCACCCCAACCGGTCAAGGCAGATGGCTGCCCACCCTGAGCCTGGTTCTGCTGGAGGTTTCTTCCGTTAAAGGGAGTTTTTCCTCTCCACTGTTGCCTATTGCTGCTCAAGGAAGATTTGTTGTGTTTTCTCTCTATATATTTATTGTCTTGACTTTATTCTGTAAAGTGCCTTGAGATGACTTTGTTGTGAATTGGCGCTATATAAATAAATTTGAATTGAATTGAATTGAATTGAAGAAGGATTGTGTCTGAGATCTCTTCCTCTGTTAAAAAGGAATTCTCCACCTGAAGTTATATGGCTTTTGTGTATGTCTCTCTCATTGCATTTATCCTTTCTTTCCAAAATGCAGGAATTGTTGTCCTTTGTCCTTTAGGCAAAGGTACACTGCTGATTCTGGTTCTGAGGTGTTGCTTCTCCTGTGCTTTGCCATTGTCCTGTGTAGGGACTGTTTGGTCTTTACATTGTCAAGGTGGAGAATCCTTCTTGAAATGTCCCAAATTCCAGATAACCACATTTGGATGTCAAGAACCTTTACAAATAAAGAAATCTTGTCATGTCGTAATTATGATGAATTACCCAAAGCACCATTGCATCATATCAACGTGAGCTTCAAAGGCCTGTTGCTTTGAGAGAATCTTGTATTTGGTTTGTAAAGATGCTGGTTGTCTGATGCATACAATGCTTAATTTTAGAACAGCATTGCTAATCCACAGGATTACAAGCCATTTGAAAAGAAAATTTTAAACATTAGCTTCATTTTTATTATTACATGAATCATTTCCAATGCTATAAGTTAACTGCTTGTTACCCTGAAGTGATATTCAATTCAATTCAATTCAACTTTATTTATATAGCGCCAATTCACAACAAAGTCATCTCAGGGCACTTTACAGAATAAAGTCAAGATTATAAAGATATATAAAGAGAACCCAACAATTCCCCCTGGAGCAAGCCATAGGCAACAGTGGAGAGGAAAAACTCCCTTTAACGGAAGAAACCTCCAGCAGAACCAGGCTCAGGGTGGACGGCCATCTGCCTCGACCGGTTGGGGTGAGTGGAAAGGGGAGAGAGAAAAGAACAGAGCAACAAAAAGCAACAACAAAACATCGGGCAAATTGGTAGGACCAGTAGCTGCACGCTGGAAGACACACAGCTTCAAAGCCGGGGGACACCTGCAGAAAGGGACAGAGAGAGGGGGACAGAGGAGGACAAAGACAACTACGGGAGAGAACAAACAGAGTTAATGACATACAGTGGTGACAATTGTGGGGTGAGAGGAGAGGAGAGATGGTCAAGAGGAGGAAAGGAGCTCAGTGCATTGGGGGGTGGGTCCCCCAGCAGTCTAAGCCTATGGCAGCATAACTATAACTAACTATATGCTTTATTAAAAAGGAAGGTTTTAAGCCTAGACTTAAAAGTAGAGAGGGTGTCTGCTTCCCGAATCTGAACTGGGAGCTGGTTCCACAAGAGAGGAGCTTGATAGCTAAAGGCTCTGCCTCCCATTCTACTTTTGGAAATTCTGGGAACCACAAGTAGGCCTGCATTCTGAGAGCGAAGTGGTCTACTGGGATGATATGGTGCTATGAGGTCTTCTATATATGATGGAGCCTGACCATTCAGAGCTTTATATGTAAGAAGCAGGGTTTTAAATTCTATTCTAAATTTAATAGGAAGCCAATGGAGAGAAGCTAGTGAAGGTGAAATATGATCTCTCTTGCTAGTTCCAGTCAGCACTCTTGCTGCAGCATTTTGGATTAATTGCAGGCTCTTTAGGAGTTACTGGGGCATCCTGAAAGTAGGGAATTACAGTAGTCCAACCTAGAAGTAACAAATACATGGACCAGTTTTTCGGCATCACTTTGAGACAGTATGCTCCTAATTTTGGCAATGTTCCCTAGGTGGAAGAAGGCTGTTCTAGAGATTTGTTTTATATGTGACTTAAAGGACAGATCCTGATCAAAAATAACTCCAAGGTTCCTTGCAGTAGTACTGGAGGCCAGACTTATGCCATCTAGGGTAACAATATGGTTGGACATCATATCTCTGAGATTTTTGGGCCCAAATACTATGACTTCAGTTTTGTCTGAGTTTAAAAGTAAAAAATTGTGGGACATCCAGGCCTTTATGTCTTGTAGGCATGCTTGAAGCTTTATTAACTGATTATTTTCATCTGGTTCCATAGATAAATATAGCTGGGTATCATCAGCATAGCAGTGGAAATTTATGGAGTGTTTTCTAATAATGTTGCCTAAAGGAGACATATATAAAGTAAAAGTATTGGTCCTAACACAGAGCCTTGTGGAACTCCATAGCTAACCTTTGTGTGCATGGAGGATTCATCATTAACATGAACAAATTGAAATCTATCAGACAGATAAGATTTAAACCAACCTAGTGCAGTTCCTGTAATTCCAATTTCATGTTCCAGTCTCTGTAATAAAATGTTATGATCAATGGTATCAAATGCGCACTAAGATCTAACAGAACAAGTATAGAGATGAGTCCATTATCTGAGGCCATGAGAAGATCGTTGGTGACTTTTACCAGTGCTGTTTCTGTACTATGATGAACTCTAAATCCTGACTGAAACTCTTCATACAAATTATTCCTATGAAGGTGATCACATAATTGTTTTGCGACTACTTTTTCAATTATTTTAGAAATAAAGGGGAGATTAGATATTGGTCTGTAATTGGCTAAAACACCTGGGTCAAGACAGGGTTTTTTAAGTAATGGTTTAATTACAGCTACCTTATAGGCCTGTGGTACATAGCCTGTTTCTAAAGATAGATTGATGATATCTAATATGAACGTATCTATTAAGGGTAAAGCTTCCTTGAGCAGCTTACTTCTGTACTTATTCAGTAGCTGTTGCTTTGAACTAAATTGTGAGGTATTTTGTTGATACCACATACATACAAGATACTTAAACTCTGTTTCAGATGACTTATTGGTCTCTATTCTCTTTCAGGTGTTCCACAGCCCACAGTCACGTGGCACAAGCCAAATGGACAGTTAGATGCCAGTGTTGTTCCTCTTCCCTCTGGCTCACTGTGGATCAGAAATGTTTCTTGGCACAACCAGGGCACCTACTCCTGCACAGCCACTAATGCCATTGGAAAGTCCACTGCCTCTACTGTGCTCCAGGTCTATGGTGGGTTTGTAAATAAATTATACAACAGAGCTTTAAATTCTATACAATCTCTCCAAATAGACAAACACATGTGTGAGATAATATTAGATAATCAAATCTGGAAAAAATTTCAGACAGTTTTTGTATAAATGTGTGTGCATGTATACAGCTCCATACTCAGCTGGGGCAGGCAGGGCCATTGCTTTGTCACAAGAGGTGAACAGGAGGAGGGTCCTAATGGCATCAAGCCATGGAACAAGTGTCTTTATCAAACCTGGAGATGTTCTACATATAGGTAAGAAACACATTTTTCCAAATCAATGCAGCTGAATCAGAAATATAGCAAGATTGTTTAGGTTTGTTTTAAGACTTGTAGGAAAACTTCTAACCACATTATTAGTGTGTCATTTAGTAAGACTCTGCACAGCTCACTCTAGAGTTAGAGATAAAAGGCTCTATGCAAAGTTCTTTCACATTTGCAGCTCTACTTGTCAACACCTGGAAACAGATGTAAAATCAGTGGATTTCCACCTTAAGCATTTTCACTAGTCTGCTTGCATCTTTAAAAAGGTTGTCCAGTGGTTCCTGACCACAAACTGCCAGTCCACTGGGACTACAACAACCACACCCTGACAGAATTTTCAGATGCAGCGCATATCCAGGGTCCTGTTCCAGGTCTGCATTACAGGATGCTGGTTGGAGGTCGTGTCCTCGAGGTCAATACTCCTATGTGAAGTTCTCAGGCCAGTATCGCTGCCAAACCCTAATCAACAGTACCAGACAAATATTGTCTGCCTGGATATACATTCACACAGAAGGTGAGCATGAATCTGACCTGCATAGACTGTACACTGTATAAACCTTTATGGATTCTAAAATAATAAAGTATTTTAATTTGTGTATATTCATAATTATGCAATGTAAGTACATGAAATTAGGTGTAACATACAAGTTCAAAGAAATACTCTCTACTGTACCAAACATAAGACAAAATTTGATAGATGTTACTATTTGTTTTAATAATTTGACATCTAAGCACATGTACCATGTAATTTGTTAGTGACAAAGTGATAGAATTAACACAATTAAAATAATATCCAAACGAAATACAAACACAAAAGAAAACATGGCTCCCCAACAGTTTAAAACCATATACACCACACTGCTGTTAAATACATCTTTATCACACTAACAAGGAATAAAATGGTACATATTTTAGATTCTTATAAAGAATATTAATTAGAAAATGCTGATGAAAAGCACTTAACCCATCAGCAGATAAAATGGTTAATATCAGCTCTAACTGTTGTTTATACTAAAAACCCTTGGCATAAATACACCTGTATCTGGAAAGTCCAGTTACTTGTGAATTGGTATATTGTGCAAAACCCATCAACAGAATGATTAAGTAAATCATTATATCCAGGTTTTCTTTTATGCATTATACAGGTTCTCTGCCAGCTGTCTCCGCTTTGCCTCAGGCAGTTTCTTACTTTTATGTTGGCCATTACTTACTTTAGTAAATCCTTGGGTGATAGTTAAAGCTACTTGCTTCCTAAGATGTTCTGAAATCTTTGTTGTTCCCTTGATTGTATGGATGTGAATATTTTATATTTTGCTCCACAGAGTATAGCTGGCGTTTTGGAGACTGGACTACATGCAGTGCTTCCTGTGGGAACAGAGGGACCTGGTTGCGGGGAATTCGCTGTGTCACTCTGGATGGAAAAGACGTTCAGCCTACTATGTGTCAGAAAATACCAAAGCCTATAACCTCCCCCATTCCCTGCAACAGACAGGACTGCCCTCCCAGGTACACTTATTTACACACATAAGAATTTATAACTCTTATCAGTTCTGTTATTTCTGACAACACTGCACAAACACAAGGTTGTGGAATTCATTATTATTTTATTCTTAAAGGTCTAAGCTTAGCTTTGTACATAAACCTAATTTAGTATTTGTGTACATTTAGGGTCCTCAACCAGTTGCCAAATCTATAAAAAACATAGCTGCAGCAGCTGTTTATCTGTGACTGTCACCTGACTGACATACCAACCTAGCCAATAAATGGTAAAGGGTCTGCACTTATATAGCACTTTACACTGCTTCATATTCACCCATTTGCACTCACATCACACACAGACACTCACAGACCGATCGCGGGCTGTTGGGGTTCAGTATCATGCTCAAGGACACTTTGACATGTGACCGAAGAAGCCGAGGATCGCACCAACAACTATGGGATTTATGGACAACCACAGTTACCCCAATAACGTGATATAGATTGGTCAGAAGTTCCACCCTCTCCACTGATTTACCCTCAGATTCTTTTACAAAGTCTGTTTACAGAAAAGATGTAGTAAATTTACAGATACCGCATATACATTTTAGAGTTCACTGAACCCAGACAGGTTCCAAATGAATAGTTTTATATTGATGAGTTATACAGCCTGTTTACCTGTGACTGGTTATCTGCAAATCTTTTGTTTTGCTAAAAATTTGGCAAAAATGGGAAGAAATCAAGAGGAAGAAAAGTGACTATACCTGGACAAATTAAATCGCAATACCAAGCAATAGCATTTGTAAAAACTAATAGCTATTAATGCACCAAGTTTTCATGTAGCTATCGGCAGAATCTGCTAATTCAATTGTCGTTAAACTGCCAGAATGCAGTTCTTACTGTAGGAAGGACAGCACTCCCCTACTGAACTAGTTTGGCATCACTTCTCAGAATCATGACAGAAACTCAAAACACAGCCTCAAACTTATCAACAGAAAGGCAGAGGGGTCCTAACAAGAAGGTGCCAGCATCCTCCAATAGTAAGCACATTTTCACTTAACTTCACATTTCAATACATGTGCAATTATTCAGAATCGCGTTACATGACTAAATTATATTTACTTTTCTGCTGTAAGATTACACACCCAGGGTAGATTCTTTTAGTCACTGACTTTGATGAGAGAGAATGACAGAGGAGGTCAGCTACCTAATGAATTTATGAACAGCCAGATCACAACAGAAGTCCACTTGTCAGCAGAAACTCCTCACACTGAACCTCCTACAGTTTCCTGCTCTGTCAGCTCTGTCAGCCTGCCTTTATCCATCATACAGCCCATCAGTCATTGCCACAAACTGAGCCAGATTTACTCATTAATGCAATTCAAATGACCCACAATTAGCATGAATCACACCATGGCGGAAAGAGTCTAAACTTTCAAAAACCTTGACACTATAGAAGAGGGCAATCATGAGATAAATTGTGTATGGAGCTATGTTACTGGGTGTTAACAAAATGTCATTTATTGTGATTGTGCACCAGAAAAAGAAACTCACGTACATTAAGAACTTACGGTGTAGTCCAAATCAGAATAGTAGGTAGCTTTACTTGGGAAATTCCTCACTGTGTTTTCAGGATATCAGCAAGCATAGAAAATGTCAGTGTTGCTTTTCATTAATTCAATTCAATTCAATTCAATTCAAATTTATTTATATAGTGCTAATTAACAGCAAAGTAATCTCAAGGCACTTTACAGAATAAAGTCAAGACTATAAAGATGTATAGAGAGAACCCAACATTTCTCCCTTGAGCAAGCCCTAGGCAACAGTGAAGTGGAAAAAACTCCCTTTAACAGAAGAAACCTCCAGCAGAACCAGGACCAGGGTGGGCAGTCATCTACTTTGACCGGTTGGGGTGAGTGGAAAGTGGAGAGAGAAAAGAAAAGAGCAACAAAAGCAACAACAAAACATCAGGCAGGTTGGTAGGACCAGTAGCTACTCACTGGAAAACACACAGCTTCAAAGCCCAGGGACACCTGCAGAAAGGGACAGAGAGAGGGGACAGAGAAGGACAAAGACAACTACGGAGAAAACACACATAGTTAATGTCATACAGTGGTGACAATTGCGGGGTGAGAGGAGAGGAGAGAGGGACAAGAGGAGGAAAGGAGCTCAGTGCATTGGGGGGTGGGTCCCCCAGCAATCTAAGCCTATAACAGCATGACTATAACTAACTATAAGCTTTATCAAAGAGGAAGGTTTTAATCCTAGACTTAAAAGTAGAGAGGGTGTCTGCTTCCTGAATCTGAACTGGGAGCTGCTTCCACAAGAGAGGAGCTTGATAGCTAAAGGCTCTACCTCCCATTCTACCTTTGGAAATTCTGGGAACCACAAGTAGGCCTGCATTCTGAGATTGAAGTGGTCTACTCAGATGATATGGTGCTATGAGGTCTTCTATATATGATGGAGCCTGACCTTTCAGAGCTTTATATGTAAGAAGCAGGGTTTTAAATTCTGTTTTACATTTTATGGGAAGCCAATGAAGAGAAGTTAGTGAAGGTGAAATATGATCTCTCTTGCTAGTTCCAGTCAGCGCTTGTTTGTTTTATATTTGTTTTATATGTGAGGTAAAGGACAAATCCTGGTCAAAAATAACTCCAAGGTTCCTTGCAGTAGTACTGGAGGCCAGACTTATGCCATCTAGAGTAACAATATGGTTGGACATCATATCTCTGAGATTTTTGGGCCCAAATACTTTGACTTCAGTTTTGTCTGAGTTTAGAAGTAAAAAATTGTGGGACATCCAGGCCTTTATGTCTTGTAGGCTTGAAGCTTGATTAGCTGATTTTTTCATCTGTTTCATAGATAGATATAGCTGGGTATCATCAGCATAGCAATGGAAATGTATGAAGTGTTTTCTAATAATGTTGCCTAAATTCCTTGGTCCTAACACTGCTTCATATTCACCCATTTGCACTCACATCACACACAGACACTCACAGACCGATCGCGGGCTGTTGGGGTTCAGTATCATGCTCAAGGACACTTTGACATGTGACCGAAGAAGCCGAGGATCGCACCAACAACTATGGGATTTATGGACAACCACAGTTACCCCAATAACGTGATATAGATTGGTCAGAAGTTCCACCCTCTCCACTGATTTACCCTCAGATTCTTTTACAAAGTCTGTTTACAGAAAAGATGTAGTAAATTTACAGATACCGCATATACATTTTAGAGTTCACTGAACCCAGACAGGTTCCAAATGAATAGTTTTATATTGATGAGTTATACAGCCTGTTTACCTGTGACTGGTTATCTGCAAATCTTTTGTTTTGCTAAAAATTTGGCAAAAATGGGAAGAAATCAAGAGGAAGAAAAGTGACTATACCTGGACAAATTAAATCGCAATACCAAGCAATAGCATTTGTAAAAACTAATAGCTATTAATGCACCAAGTTTTCATGTAGCTATCGGCAGAATCTGCTAATTCAATTGTCGTTAAACTGCCAGAATGCAGTTCTTACTGTAGGAAGGACAGCACTCCCCTACTGAACTAGTTTGGCATCACTTCTCAGAATCATGACAGAAACTCAAAACACAGCCTCAAACTTATCAACAGAAAGGCAGAGGGGTCCTAACAAGAAGGTGCCAGCATCCTCCAATAGTAAGCACATTTTCACTTAACTTCACATTTCAATACATGTGCAATTATTCAGAATCGCGTTACATGACTAAATTATATTTACTTTTCTGCTGTAAGATTACACACCCAGGGTAGATTCTTTTAGTCACTGACTTTGATGAGAGAGAATGACAGAGGAGGTCAGCTACCTAATGAATTTATGAACAGCCAGATCACAACAGAAGTCCACTTGTCAGCAGAAACTCCTCACACTGAACCTCCTACAGTTTCCTGCTCTGTCAGCTCTGTCAGCCTGCCTTTATCCATCATACAGCCCATCAGTCATTGCCACAAACTGAGCCAGATTTACTCATTAATGCAATTCAAATAACCCACAATTAGCATGAATCACACCATGGCGGAAAGAGTCTAAACTTTCAAAAACCTTGACACTATAGAAGAGGGCAATCATGAGATAAATTGTGTATGGAGCTATGTTACTGGGTGTTAACAAAATGTCATTTATTGTGATTGTGCACCAGAAAAAGAAACTCACGTACATTAAGAACTTACGGTGTAGTCCAAATCAGAATAGTAGGTAGCTTTACTTGGGAAATTCCTCACTGTGTTTTCAGGATATCAGCAAGCATAGAAAATGTCAGTGTTGCTTTTCATTAATTCAATTCAATTCAATTCAATTCAAATTTATTTATATAGTGCTAATTAACAGCAAAGTCATCTCAAGGCACTTTACAGAATAAAGTCAAGACTATAAAGATGTATAGAGAGAACCCAACATTTCTCCCTTGAGCAAGCCCTAGGCAACAGTGAAGTGGAAAAAACTCCCTTTAACAGAAGAAACCTCCAGCAGAACCAGGACCAGGGTGGGCAGTCATCTACTTTGACCGGTTGGGGTGAGTGGAAAGTGGAGAGAGAAAAGAAAAGAGCAACAAAAGCAACAACAAAACATCAGGCAGGTTGGTAGGACCAGTAGCTACTCACTGGAAAACACACAGCTTCAAAGCCCAGGGACACCTGCAGAAAGGGACAGAGAGAGGGGGACAGAGAAGGACAAAGACAACTACGGGAGAAAACACACATAGTTAATGTCATACAGTGGTGACAATTGCGGGGTGAGAGGAGAGGAGAGAGGGACAAGAGGAGGAAAGGAGCTCAGTGCATTGGGGGGTGGGTCCCCCAGCAATCTAAGCCTATAACAGCATGACTATAACTAACTATAAGCTTTATCAAAGAGGAAGGTTTTAATCCTAGACTTAAAAGTAGAGAGGGTGTCTGCTTCCTGAATCTGAACTGGGAGCTGCTTCCACAAGAGAGGAGCTTGATAGCTAAAGGCTCTACCTCCCATTCTACCTTTGGAAATTCTGGGAACCACAAGTAGGCCTGCATTCTGAGATTGAAGTGGTCTACTCAGATGATATGGTGCTATGAGGTCTTCTATATATGATGGAGCCTGACCTTTCAGAGCTTTATATGTAAGAAGCAGGGTTTTAAATTCTGTTTTACATTTTATGGGAAGCCAATGAAGAGAAGTTAGTGAAGGTGAAATATGATCTCTCTTGCTAGTTCCAGTCAGCGCTTGTTTGTTTTATATTTGTTTTATATGTGAGGTAAAGGACAAATCCTGGTCAAAAATAACTCCAAGGTTCCTTGCAGTAGTACTGGAGGCCAGACTTATGCCATCTAGAGTAACAATATGGTTGGACATCATATCTCTGAGATTTTTGGGCCCAAATACTTTGACTTCAGTTTTGTCTGAGTTTAGAAGTAAAAAATTGTGGGACATCCAGGCCTTTATGTCTTGTAGGCTTGAAGCTTGATTAGCTGATTTTTTCATCTGTTTCATAGATAGATATAGCTGGGTATCATCAGCATAGCAATGGAAATGTATGAAGTGTTTTCTAATAATGTTGCCTAAATTCCTTGGTCCTAACAGGAGCCTTGTGGAACTCCATAGCTACAACAAACAAATTGAAGTATATCAGATAGATTTAAACCAACCTAGTGCAGTTCCTTTAATCCCAATTTCATGTTCCAGTCTCTGTAATAAAATGGTTGTCATTATCTACATAACATTAAATGACAAAGTTTGCCCTATGTGTCTCCAATTCAGCCAATTAATTCACCTTAAACATACATTATATTACATATAAACACATATATGGCTAACACGTTATAGCCTTTATATTATTTATATTATTTACCTTTATAGCTAAAAGCTCAGAGAAAGGGTCTGATGTGGAACCAGGTACTTGCTGTGATGGGAAAGGTGTGGCCTGTAGTGAAGACAGCAGCATCACAGTAACAACACATAATTCAAATGTTATCAGGCCTTTGAATAGTGACTTCTCGCTTGATGGTCACCTACCAGAATTTTTATTATTCTCATGACCTAGAAAATAAGGTCTACTACCTGTGGTAAATATGACTGGGTCAAAGTTTGTCAGTTGTGATTAGATGTAAGAAAAAGTGCCCGCACAAAATAGGTTGGTGTGCATGGGTGCATTTCTTAATTGAAGCCATTACTCAGTCATGTTGATTCTGTATTTTAGCCCAAACCACAATCTCTTCCTAACCCTAAAATTTGCATTTTTGTGTTGCAGTTTGGTGCTCAAACCAAAGGCTTAGAAAAATCGTTTTGTGCGGAGAATTCTTCTGATTTGACACATGCATGTGAATTTCTTGTTTTATGTCATCTGCTCAGCTGGACAGTATCGGAGTGGTCAAAGTGCTCAGTGTTGTGTGGCAGTGGTTGGAAACAGAGACAGGTCTCCTGTCAGCAGCTGGATGCCATAGGTACAGTGAGGACACTGACAGCAGCTTCCTGTGAGAGGATGAGCCAACCCACTGAAACAGAGCAGTGCACTGCTAATAACTGTCCCACCTGGATAACCAGTCCATGGGGAAAGGTGCATGCAAAAATGGGAAGAAATCAAGAGGAAGAAAAGTGACTATACCTGGACAAATTAAATCGCAATACCAAGCAATAGCATTTGTAAAAACTAATAGCTATTAATGCACCAAGTTTTCATGTAGCTATCGGCAGAATCTGCTAATTCAATTGTCGTTAAACTGCCAGAATGCAGTTCTTACTGTAGGAAGGACAGCACTCCCCTACTGAACTAGTTTGGCATCACTTCTCAGAATCATGACAGAAACTCAAAACACAGCCTCAAACTTATCAACAACTTATCAACAGAAAGGCAGAGGGGTCCTAACAAGAAGGTGCCAGCATCCTCCAATAGTAAGCACATTTTCACTTAACTTCACATTTCAATACATGTGCAATTATTCAGAATCGCGTTACATGACTAAATTATATTTACTTTTCTGCTGTAAGATTACACACCCAGGGTAGATTCTTTTAGTCACTGACTTTGATGAGAGAGAATGACAGAGGAGGTCAGCTACCTAATGAATTTATGAACAGCCAGATCACAACAGAAGTCCACTTGTCAGCAGAAACTCCTCACACTGAACCTCCTACAGTTTCCTGCTCTGTCAGCTCTGTCAGCCTGCCTTTATCCATCATACAGCCCATCAGTCATTGCCACAAACTGAGCCAGATTTACTCATTAATGCAATTCAAATGACCCACAATTAGCATGAATCACACCATGGCGGAAAGAGTCTAAACTTTCAAAAACCTTGACACTATAGAAGAGGGCAATCATGAGATAAATTGTGTATGGAGCTATGTTACTGGGTGTTAACAAAATGTCATTTATTGTGATTGTGCACCAGAAAAAGAAACTCACGTACATTAAGAACTTACGGTGTAGTCCAAATCAGAATAGTAGGTAGCTTTACTTGGGAAATTCCTCACTGTGTTTTCAGGATATCAGCAAGCATAGAAAATGTCAGTGTTGCTTTTCATTAATTCAATTCAATTCAATTCAATTCAAATTTATTTATATAGTGCTAATTAACAGCAAAGTAATCTCAAGGCACTTTACAGAATAAAGTCAAGACTATAAAGATGTATAGAGAGAACCCAACATTTCTCCCTTGAGCAAGCCCTAGGCAACAGTGAAGTGGAAAAAACTCCCTTTAACAGAAGAAACCTCCAGCAGAACCAGGACCAGGGTGGGCAGTCATCTACTTTGACCGGTTGGGGTGAGTGGAAAGTGGAGAGAGAAAAGAAAAGAGCAACAAAAGCAACAACAAAACATCAGGCAGGTTGGTAGGACCAGTAGCTACTCACTGGAAAACACACAGCTTCAAAGCCCAGGGACACCTGCAGAAAGGGACAGAGAGAGGGGACAGAGAAGGACAAAGACAACTACGGAGAAAACACACATAGTTAATGTCATACAGTGGTGACAATTGCGGGGTGAGAGGAGAGGAGAGAGGGACAAGAGGAGGAAAGGAGCTCAGTGCATTGGGGGGTGGGTCCCCCAGCAATCTAAGCCTATAACAGCATGACTATAACTAACTATAAGCTTTATCAAAGAGGAAGGTTTTAATCCTAGACTTAAAAGTAGAGAGGGTGTCTGCTTCCTGAATCTGAACTGGGAGCTGCTTCCACAAGAGAGGAGCTTGATAGCTAAAGGCTCTACCTCCCATTCTACCTTTGGAAATTCTGGGAACCACAAGTAGGCCTGCATTCTGAGATTGAAGTGGTCTACTCAGATGATATGGTGCTATGAGGTCTTCTATATATGATGGAGCCTGACCTTTCAGAGCTTTATATGTAAGAAGCAGGGTTTTAAATTCTGTTTTACATTTTATGGGAAGCCAATGAAGAGAAGTTAGTGAAGGTGAAATATGATCTCTCTTGCTAGTTCCAGTCAGCGCTTGTTTGTTTTATATTTGTTTTATATGTGAGGTAAAGGACAAATCCTGGTCAAAAATAACTCCAAGGTTCCTTGCAGTAGTACTGGAGGCCAGACTTATGCCATCTAGAGTAACAATATGGTTGGACATCATATCTCTGAGATTTTTGGGCCCAAATACTTTGACTTCAGTTTTGTCTGAGTTTAGAAGTAAAAAATTGTGGGACATCCAGGCCTTTATGTCTTGTAGGCTTGAAGCTTGATTAGCTGATTTTTTTCATCTGTTTCCATAGATAGATATAGCTGGGTATCATCAGCATAGCAATGGAAATGTATGAAGTGTTTTCTAATAATGTTGCCTAAATTCCTTGGTCCTAACAGGAGCCTTGTGGAACTCCATAGCTACAACAAACAAATTGAAGTATATCAGATAGATTTAAACCAACCTAGTGCAGTTCCTTTAATCCCAATTTCATGTTCCAGTCTCTGTAATAAAATGGTTGTCATTATCTACATAACATTAAATGACAAAGTTTGCCCTATGTGTCTCCAATTCAGCCAATTAATTCACCTTAAACATACATTATATTACATATAAACACATATATGGCTAACACGTTATAGCCTTTATATTATTTATATTATTTACCTTTATAGCTAAAAGCTCAGAGAAAGGGTCTGATGTGGAACCAGGTACTTGCTGTGATGGGAAAGGTGTGGCCTGTAGTGAAGACAGCAGCATCACAGTAACAACACATAATTCAAATGTTATCAGGCCTTTGAATAGTGACTTCTCGCTTGATGGTCACCTACCAGAATTTTTATTATTCTCATGACCTAGAAAATAAGGTCTACTACCTGTGGTAAATATGACTGGGTCAAAGTTTGTCAGTTGTGATTAGATGTAAGAAAAAGTGCCCGCACAAAATAGGTTGGTGTGCATGGGTGCATTTCTTAATTGAAGCCATTACTCAGTCATGTTGATTCTGTATTTTAGCCCAAACCACAATCTCTTCCTAACCCTAAAATTTGCATTTTTGTGTTGCAGTTTGGTGCTCAAACCAAAGGCTTAGAAAAATCGTTTTGTGCGGAGAATTCTTCTGATTTGACACATGCATGTGAATTTCTTGTTTTATGTCATCTGCTCAGCTGGACAGTATCGGAGTGGTCAAAGTGCTCAGTGTTGTGTGGCAGTGGTTGGAAACAGAGACAGGTCTCCTGTCAGCAGCTGGATGCCATAGGTACAGTGAGGACACTGACAGCAGCTTCCTGTGAGAGGATGAGCCAACCCACTGAAACAGAGCAGTGCACTGCTAATAACTGTCCCACCTGGATAACCAGTCCATGGGGAAAGGTGCATGCAAACACAGAATCAAACTTGTATGGGTGATCCAAACTGTATTGTTAGATGCCCTCTCTCTTTTCCATGTTGTCAGTGTTCTGGGAGGTGTTTAGGCCCCACCACCACTGTTCAGAAGAGATCTGTCACCTGCCAACATGCCAATGGCTCCTTGTATACAGACTGTGACCCCCAGGACAGGTGTGTATACACTCACAGTGCAATGAAAATACTACACCTGTATATAAGGTCTGTTTTCCCACACATTTAACTCTGGTGTACCAAATTAAATGCATTCACATAATTCGCAAGCTTTGCATAAACAGGTTTAGATTTTTTCTAAAATCAATACTTAAAGGTCCCTATATACATAGAAAGAGGTTTTGTATGCTTTAATTGTTCCACTTACCCATAATGGATTTAACTGATTACTTTCTATTCAAATGTATCAGTTGTTTTGTTTAGCTGAATCCTCTGGGCCTTCTGTAATTGTGAAGAGACCTCGAATATGCATACATTTTATTCATAGAATGATAATTGTCAGGAAGCTAATAGCAATCCAGCGTTGTCATACAGGTTGTTTTTTTAAGTTTAGATTAAAACAAACACAAAAACACAAATCTGGTTTGGTTATCAGATTTGGTTATCTGGTTCCAGATAACACAGTAAAAAGACAAAGTGTAAAAGGCAAAACAAAACCTCACTGTCTCTCTCTCTCAGACCTGTTTCAGTCCGCAACTGTTCCTCAGACCTTTGTGATGTCCAGTGGCGTCCTGGTGCATGGAGGGCATGCACAGTAGTCTGTGGGAGCGGTTTTCAGTCTCGGAGGGTGGACTGTGTTCACCGCAGGAGTGGCAGGATGCTGGCCGACCAGCACTGCGCTTGGCTCCAACGGCCCTCCACCTGGCAGCACTGCAACACCTCCACCTGTGGGAGTAAGACTGTGTGTGTGTGAGTTTGAGTGCATGCATGCATGTGTGTGTGTTTCTAAATCTGTCCTCTGCAACAGAACACCTTTGTTAAAGGGTCCTTTTTATTTATCTGTTTTATAATGAAGAAACGTATAAAGTGGTTTAGTGGCTCTGTACTGTTTAAAAGCAGTAGTTCCCACCAGAGGAATTAAAAGCTGATGATTATACAAAATCTACTTTTCGATCATTTAATATGTTACAAAATACAAGAAATCATCAAGGGCTCTGATTTATTTCACTCCATTTTTGACTGTGTAAAGCACTACTTCTCTATTGGAGGTATTTATATCCAGAATTAGCGTGACAGTGACTTGCCTAGGGTTGTGTTTACTTCTGGGTGTTCTGTATGAAATAAGTAGACTCCATTTCAATTTAGAAATGTTTGGGAATCTAAGGATGAAGTAATATTATAGTAAATAGTGAAGTAAGCAAAATTGGATCAAAGTATCTTCTTTCTTCTTCTTTTCCTTTCAGCTGTTCCCTTTCAGTTGTCGCCACAGTGAATCATGTGCCTCCATCTAACCCTGTCCTCTGCATCCTCTTCTCTCACACCAACTAACTTCATGTCCTCTCACTACATCCATAAATCTCCTCTTTGGTCTTCCTCTAGACCTCCTGCCTGGCAGCTCCAACCTCAGCATCCTTCTACCGATATATTCAGTCTCTTCTCTGAACATGTCCAAACCACCTCAATCTGTCCTCTCTGACTTTATCTCCAACACATCTAACATGAGCTGTCCCTCTGATGTCCTCATTCCTGATCCTGTCCATCCTCGTCACTCCCAAAGAGAATCTCAACATCTTAAGCTCTGCTACCTCCAGCTGTGCCACTGTCTCTATGCCGAACAACATCTCTGGTCTCACCTCCAACTTGAACATCTTTCCTTTCATTCTCGCTGATACTCTTTTATCACACAACACACCTGACACTTTTCTCCACCCATTCCAACCTGCCTGCACTCGGCTCTTCACCACTTTTCCACACTCTCCATTGCTCTGAACCGTTGACCCTAAGTACTTCAAGTCCTGCACCTTCTTCACCTCTGCTCCCTGTAACCTCACCGTTCCACCTGGGTCCCTCTCATTCACACACATGTATTCTGTCTTACTGCGGCTAAGCTTCATTCCTCTGTTTTCCAGAGCAGACCTCCACCTCTCTAGATTTTCCTCCACCTGCTCCCTGTTCATGTTCCAGTCTCTGTAATAAAATGGTTGTCATTATCTACATAACATTAAATGACAAAGTTTGCCCTATGTGTCTCCAATTCAGCCAATTAATTCACCTTAAACATACATTATATTACATATAAACACATATATGGCTAACACGTTATAGCCTTTATATTATTTATATTATTTACCTTTATAGCTAAAAGCTCAGAGAAAGGGTCTGATGTGGAACCAGGTACTTGCTGTGATGGGAAAGGTGTGGCCTGTAGTGAAGACAGCAGCATCACAGTAACAACACATAATTCAAATGTTATCAGGCCTTTGAATAGTGACTTCTCGCTTGATGGTCACCTACCAGAATTTTTATTATTCTCATGACCTAGAAAATAAGGTCTACTACCTGTGGTAAATATGACTGGGTCAAAGTTTGTCAGTTGTGATTAGATGTAAGAAAAGTGCCCGCACAAAATAGGTTGGTGTGCATGGGTGCATTTCTTAATTGAAGCCATTACTCAGTCATGTTGATTCTGTATTTTAGCCCAAACCACAATCTCTTCCTAACCCTAAAATTTGCATTTTTGTGTTGCAGTTTGGTGCTCAAACCAAAGGCTTAGAAAAATCGTTTTGTGCGGAGAATTCTTCTGATTTGACACATGCATGTGAATTTCTTGTTTTATGTCATCTGCTCAGCTGGACAGTATCGGAGTGGTCAAAGTGCTCAGTGTTGTGTGGCAGTGGTTGGAAACAGAGACAGGTCTCCTGTCAGCAGCTGGATGCCATAGGTACAGTGAGGACACTGACAGCAGCTTCCTGTGAGAGGATGAGCCAACCCACTGAAACAGAGCAGTGCACTGCTAATAACTGTCCCACCTGGATAACCAGTCCATGGGGAAAGGTGCATGCAAACACAGAATCAAACTTGTATGGGTGATCCAAACTGTATTGTTAGATGCCCTCTCTTTTCCATGTTGTCAGTGTTCTGGGAGGTGTTTAGGCCCCACCACCACTGTTCAGAAGAGATCTGTCACCTGCCAACATGCCAATGGCTCCTTGTATACAGACTGTGACCCCCAGGACAGGTGTGTATACACTCACAGTGCAATGAAAATACTACACCTGTATATAAGGTCTGTTTTCCCACACATTTAACTCTGGTGTACCAAATTAAATGCATTCACATAATTCGCAAGCTTTGCATAAACAGGTTTAGATTTTTTCTAAAATCAATACTTAAAGGTCCCTATATACATAGAAAGAGGTTTTGTATGCTTTAATTGTTCCACTTACCCATAATGGATTTAACTGATTACTTTCTATTCAAATGTATCAGTTGTTTTGTTTAGCTGAATCCTCTGGGCCTTCTGTAATTGTGAAGAGACCCTCGGAATATGCATACATTTTATTCATAGAATGATAATTGTCAGGGAAGCTAATAGCAATCCAGCGTTGTCATACAGGTTGTTTTTTTTTAAGTTTAGATTAAAACAAACACAAAAACACAAATCTGGTTTGGTTATTCAGATTTGGTTATCTGGTTCCAGATAACACAGTAAAAAGACAAAGTGTAAAAGGCAAAACAAAAACCTCACTGTCTCTCTCTCTCAGACCTGTTTCAGTCCGCAACTGTTCCTCAGACCTTTGTGATGTCCAGTGGCGTCCTGGTGCATGGAGGGCATGCACAGTAGTCTGTGGGAGCGGTTTTCAGTCTCGGAGGGTGGACTGTGTTCACCGCAGGAGTGGCAGGATGCTGGCCGACCAGCACTGCGCTTGGCTCCAACGGCCCTCCACCTGGCAGCACTGCAACACCTCCACCTGTGGGAGTAAGACTGTGTGTGTGTGAGTTTGAGTGCATGCATGCATGTGTGTGTGTTTCTAAATCTGTCCTCTGCAACAGAACACCTTTGTTAAAGGGTCCTTTTTATTTATCTGTTTTATAATGAAGAAACGTATAAAGTGGTTTAGTGGCTCTGTACTGTTTAAAAGCAGTAGTTCCCACCAGAGGAATTAAAAGCTGATGATTATACAAAATCTACTTTTCGATCATTTAATATGTTACAAAATACAAGAAATCATCAAGGGCTCTGATTTATTTCACTCCATTTTTGACTGTGTAAAGCACTACTTCTCTATTGGAGGTATTTATATCCAGAATTAGCGTGACAGTGACTTGCCTAGGGTTGTGTTTACTTCTGGGTGTTCTGTATGAAATAAGTAGACTCCATTTCAATTTAGAAATGTTTGGGAATCTAAGGATGAAGTAATATTATAGTAAATAGTGAAGTAAGCAAAATTGGATCAAAGTATCTTCTTTCTTCTTCTTTTCCTTTCAGCTGTTCCCTTTCAGTTGTCGCCACAGTGAATCATGTGCCTCCATCTAACCCTGTCCTCTGCATCCTCTTCTCTCACACCAACTAACTTCATGTCCTCTCACTACATCCATAAATCTCCTCTTTGGTCTTCCTCTAGACCTCCTGCCTGGCAGCTCCAACCTCAGCATCCTTCTACCGATATATTCAGTCTCTTCTCTGAACATGTCCAAACCACCTCAATCTGTCCTCTCTGACTTTATCTCCAACACATCTAACATGAGCTGTCCCTCTGATGTCCTCATTCCTGATCCTGTCCATCCTCGTCACTCCCAAAGAGAATCTCAACATCTTAAGCTCTGCTACCTCCAGCTGTGCCACTGTCTCTAGCCGAACAACATCTCTGGTCTCACCTCCAACTTGAACATCTTTCCTTTCATTCTCGCTGATACTCTTTATCACACAACACACCTGACACTTTTCTCCACCCATTCCAACCTGCCTGCACTCGGCTCTTCACCACTTTTCCACACTCTCCATTGCTCTGAACCGTTGACCCTAAGTACTTCAAGTCCTGCACCTTCTTCACCTCTGCTCCCTGTAACCTCACCGTTCCACCTGGGTCCCTCTCATTCACACACATGTATTCTGTCTTACTGCGGCTAAGCTTCATTCCTCTGTTTTCCAGAGCAGACCTCCACCTCTCTAGATTTTCCTCCACCTGCTCCCTGTTCTCACTACAAATCACAATGTCATCTGCAAACATCATAGTCCATGGAGATTCCTGTCTAACCTCGTCTGTCAGTCTGTCCATCACCAGAGCAAACAAGAAGGGGCTCAGATCTGATCCTTGATGCAGACCCACCTCCACCTTGAACTCCTCTGTCACACCTACAGCACCTCACCCCTGTCTTACAGCTCTCATACATGTCCTGCACCATTCTAACATACTTCTCTGCCACTCCAGACGTCCTCATACAATACCACAGCTCCTCTCTCTGCACCCTGTCATACGCTTTCTCTAAATCTACGAAGACACAATGCAACTCCCTCTGACCTTCTCAGTACTTCTCCATCAGCATCCTCAAAGCAAATACTGCATCTGTTGGACTTTTTCTAGGCATGAAACCATATTGCTGCTCACAAATGTTCACCTCTGCCTTTAGCCAAGCTTCCACTACTCTTTCCCACAACTTCATTGTGTGACTCATCAGCTTTATTCCTCTGTAGTTGCCACAGCTCTGCACATCTCCCTTGTTCTTAAAAATGGGCACCAGTACACTTCTCCTCCAGTCCTCAGCATCCTCTCACTCTTCAAGATCTTGTTAAACAAAGTAGTCAAAAAGTCTACTGCCACCTCTCCTAGACACTTCCATACCTCCACAGGTTTGTCATCAGGACCAACTGTCTTTCCACTCTTCATCCTCTTCAACGTCCTCCTCACTTCACTCTTACTAATCTTTGCTACTTCCTGCTCCACACCAGTCACCTCTTCTACTCTTCAAAGTTCTCCTTCCATCTTCCCATCACACTCCTGGCACCTGTCAATACATTTCCATCCTTAATCACACTAACCTGCTGCACATCCTTCCCATTTCTATCTCTTTGTCTGGCCAACCTGTACAAATCCACCTCTCCCTCTTTAGTGTCCAACCTAACATACAAGTCCTGTGAGAGGATGAGCCAACCCACTGAAACAGAGCAGTGCACTGCTAATAACTGTCCCACCTGGATAACCAGTCCATGGGGAAAGGTGCATGCAAACACAGAATCAAACTTGTATGGGTGATCCAAACTGTATTGTTAGATGCCCTCTCTTTTCCATGTTGTCAGTGTTCTGGGAGGTGTTTAGGCCCCACCACCACTGTTCAGAAGAGATCTGTCACCTGCCAACATGCCAATGGCTCCTTGTATACAGACTGTGACCCCCAGGACAGGTGTGTATACACTCACAGTGCAATGAAAATACTACACCTGTATATAAGGTCTGTTTTCCCACACATTTAACTCTGGTGTACCAAATTAAATGCATTCACATAATTCGCAAGCTTTGCATAAACAGGTTTAGATTTTTTCTAAAATCAATACTTAAAGGTCCCTATATACATAGAAAGAGGTTTTGTATGCTTTAATTGTTCCACTTACCCATAATGGATTTAACTGATTACTTTCTATTCAAATGTATCAGTTGTTTTGTTTAGCTGAATCCTCTGGGCCTTCTGTAATTGTGAAGAGACCCTCGGAATATGCATACATTTTATTCATAGAATGATAATTGTCAGGGAAGCTAATAGCAATCCAGCGTTGTCATACAGGTTGTTTTTTTTTAAGTTTAGATTAAAACAAACACAAAAACACAAATCTGGTTTGGTTATCCAGATTTGGTTATCTGGTTCCAGATAACACAGTAAAAAAAGACAAAGTGTAAAAAGGCAAAACAAAAACCTCACTGTCTCTCTCTCTCAGACCTGTTTCAGTCCGCAACTGTTCCTCAGACCTTTGTGATGTCCAGTGGCGTCCTGGTGCATGGAGGGCATGCACAGTAGTCTGTGGGAGCGGTTTTCAGTCTCGGAGGGTGGACTGTGTTCACCGCAGGAGTGGCAGGATGCTGGCCGACCAGCACTGCGCTTGGCTCCAACGGCCCTCCACCTGGCAGCACTGCAACACCTCCACCTGTGGGAGTAAGACTGTGTGTGTGTGAGTTTGAGTGCATGCATGCATGTGTGTGTGTTTCTAAATCTGTCCTCTGCAACAGAACACCTTTGTTAAAGGGTCCTTTTTATTTATCTGTTTTATAATCAAGAAACGTATAAAGTGGTTTAGTGGCTCTGTACTGTTTAAAAGCAGTAGTTCCCACCAGAGGAATTAAAAGCTGATGATTATACAAAATCTACTTTTCGATCATTTAATATGTTACAAAATACAAGAAATCATCAAGGGCTCTGATTTATTTCACTCCATTTTTGACTGTGTAAAGCACTACTTCTCTATTGGAGGTATTTATATCCAGAATTAGCGTGACAGTGACTTGCCTAGGGTTGTGTTTACTTCTGGGTGTTCTGTATGAAATAAGTAGACTCCATTTCAATTTAGAAATGTTTGGGAATCTAAGGATGAAGTAATATTATAGTAAATAGTGAAGTAAGCAAAATTGGATCAAAGTATCTTCTTTCTTCTTCTTTCCTTTCAGCTGTTCCTTTCAGTTGTCGCCACAGTGAATCATGTGCCTCCATCTAACCCTGTCCTCTGCATCCTCTTCTCTCACACCAACTAACTTCATGTCCTCTCACTACATCCATAAATCTCCTCTTTGGTCTTCCTCTAGACCTCCTGCCTGGCAGCTCCAACCTCAGCATCCTTCTACCGATATATTCAGTCTCTTCTCTGAACATGTCCAAACCACCTCAATCTGTCCTCTCTGACTTTATCTCCAACACATCTAACATGAGCTGTCCCTCTGATGTCCTCATTCCTGATCCTGTCCATCCTCGTCACTCCCAAAGAGAATCTCAACATCTTAAGCTCTGCTACCTCCAGCTGTGCCACTGTCTCTAAGCCGAACAACATCTCTGGTCTCACCTCCAACTTGAACATCTTTCCTTTCATTCTCGCTGATACTCTTTTATCACACAACACACCTGACACTTTTCTCCACCCATTCCAACCTGCCTGCACTCGGCTCTTCACCACTTTTCCACACTCTCCATTGCTCTGAACCGTTGACCCTAAGTACTTCAAGTCCTGCACCTTCTTCACCTCTGCTCCCTGTAACCTCACCGTTCCACCTGGGTCCCTCTCATTCACACACATGTATTCTGTCTTACTGCGGCTAAGCTTCATTCCTCTGTTTTCCAGAGCAGACCTCCACCTCTCTAGATTTTCCTCCACCTGCTCCCTGTTCTCACTACAAATCACAATGTCATCTGCAAACATCATAGTCCATGGAGATTCCTGTCTAACCTCGTCTGTCAGTCTGTCCATCACCAGAGCAAACAAGAAGGGGCTCAGATCTGATCCTTGATGCAGACCCACCTCCACCTTGAACAAAGTTCTCCTTCCATCTTCCCATCACACTCCTGGCACCTGTCAATACATTTCCATCCTTAATCACACTAACCTGCTGCACATCCTTCCCATTTCTATCTCTTTGTCTGGCCAACCTGTACAAATCCACCTCTCCCTCTTTAGTGTCCAACCTAACATACAAGTCCTCGTATGCTCTTTATTTGGCCTTTGCCACCTCTACCTTCACCTTACTCTGCATCTCCCTGTACTCCTGTCTACTCTCTTCAGTTCTCTCAGTGTCCCACTTCTTCTTAGCTAACTTCTTTGCCTGTATACACTCCTGAACTTCCTCATTCCACCACCAAGTCTCCTTGTCCACTTTCCCTGATCACATTAGCTGTAGACCACCCAGAGTCTGATGTAGTCCACCTGAGTGCTTCTACCTCTGCTTTTTTATCTATTGGCACTCAAAGCGCTTTATACTGCTTATTATTCACCCATTCACACTCACAATAACACACACACTCATACATAGTGTCACTCTATGTTCCTGCCTCTTCTGGAAGAGGCAGGAACACTACAGCCATGTTCACTACAGCCATTTCCATCCTCTTTGCAAAGTCTACCACCATCTGTCCTTCTGCGTTCCTGTCCTGAAGACCAAATCTGCCCATCACATTCTCATCACCTCTGTTCCCTTCACCTACATGTCATTGATATCTTCTCTAATCACCACTCTCTCACCTCTGGGGATGCTCTGCATCACTTCATCTAATCACTCCAGAATTTCTCCTTCTCACTCACATCCTACCTGTGGGGCATAACCACATTTAAATGGTGCTTTTTAAATGGTGCTTTTTTATCTATTAGCACTCAAAGTGCTTTATACTGCTTATTATTCACCCATTCACACTCACAATAACACACACACTCATACACCAGTGGCAGCTGGCCAACGATCACTGGGAGTAACTAAGTGGGGGTTCAGTGTGTTTCTTAAGGACACTTCGACATGTGACCAGAGGAACTGGGGATTGAACCAACAACTGTGAGACAACCGCTCTACCTTCCTGCGCCACAGTCGCCCCTTCAATTTCCAGCTTCAGACTCAGCAACCTGTCTGATACTCTTTTCACCTCTAGAACATTCCTCCTCTTTTAGGATAACTCCTACTCCATTTCTTCTTCTATCTGACCCATGGTAGAACAACTTGAACCCTGCTCTTAAGCTTCTAGCCTTGTTACCTTTCCACCTGGTCTCCTGGACACACAGTATGTCCACCTTCCTTCTCTGCATCATGTCAATCAACTATTTAGCCTTCCCGGTCATAGACCCAATGACAGGGAAGTCCCTACTGTCAGTCCTACATTCTTAGCTTTCTTCTTCTCTCTCTGCCTACAAACACACCTTCCTCCTTTGCTTCTTCGAATTCAACCAACAGTAGTCCAATTTCCACCGGTACTCTGTAGGTCAACAGCACCGGTGGCGGTCGTTGTTAACCCAGGCCCCAACTGATCCGGTATGGAAGTCATTGGCACGATTCACATTTTTAATTTGGCATGTGTTTTACGTCAGATGCTCTTCCTGACACAACCCTCTGCATTTGTCCAGATTGGGACTGACACAAGAAGAAACTGGCTTGTGCCCCTTTGTGGTTGCATTTATATGAAGTATTTATGTACTGAATTGCTCTCACTGGATGGGTAAACCAAGATAAATGTTCACATCCAGTTAAAAGAATAATCTTCTTAGCAGCCTATAAAGTACAGGAAACAGTAAACCCTTGAACCGTAAAATATACCTTGGGAAAATTACCTGAAATCTTCCACTTCCAAAAATAATATAAGTTGGTTTTTGTTTTTGTTTTTTTAAGTAACTGAAGATCTACAGAATCTCTATATCACCGTGTTTTGCTGTTATTTAGTGATTAAACTATGTGTTTTGTTTCCATGCAGGTGAGTGTAAAGATAATACCCAGTACTGCAGTGTGGTAAAGAGACTGAAGCTGTGCTACATGGATACATACAAACAGAGATGCTGTGGCTCCTGTTCACAGGACATCGACTCCACCTAGTGACAGTCAGTGGTTCTAATCCCACTACACTTTGTAAAACAGATGGAGTACATGAGAACAACAGCTGAACAAAGACTAAAAAGGAAAATGTCTGTGAATAGATGCTTCAAGAACTGCACATATGTTAACTGGACAAGCCTTAGTCCAATTCTTTTTCTTCCTAAAAGGAAACTGAATGGAGCCAAAAGCTAGACCCAACTTGATTCGGACCCAACAACCTGTACAAATCCACCTCTCCCTCTTTAGTGTCCAACCTAACATACAAGTCCTCGTATGCTCTTTATTTGGCCCTTGCCACCTCTACCTTCACCTTACTCTGCATCTCCCTGTACTCCTGTCTACTCTCTTCAGTTCTCTCAGTGTCCCACTTCTTCTTAGCTAACTTCTTTGCCTGTATACACTCCTGAACTTCCTCATTCCACCACCAAGTCTCCTTGTCCACTTTCCCTGATCACATTAGCTGTAGACCACCCAGAGTCTGATGTAGTCCACCTGAGTGCTTCTACCTCTGCTTTTTTATCTATTGGCACTCAAAGCGCTTTATACTGCTTATTATTCACCCATTCACACTCACAATAACACACACACTCATACATAGTGTCACCCTATGTTCCTGCCTCTTCTGGAAGAGGCAGGAACACTACAGCCATGTTCACTACAGCCATTTCCATCCTCTTTGCAAAGTCTACCACCATCTGTCCTTCTGCGTTCCTGTCCTGAAGACCAAATCTGCCCATCACATTCTCATCACCTCTGTTCCCTTCACCTACATGTCATTGATATCTTCTCTAATCACCACTCTCTCACCTCTGGGGATGCTCTGCATCACTTCATCTAATTCACTCCAGAATTTCTCCTTCTCACTCACATCCTACCTGTGGGGCATAACCACATTTAAATGGTGCTTTTTAAATGGTGCTTTTTTATCTATTAGCACTCAAAGTGCTTTATACTGCTTATTATTCACCCATTCACACTCACAATAACACACACACTCATACACCAGTGGCAGCTGGCCAACGATCACTGGGAGTAACTAAGTGGGGGTTCAGTGTGTTTCTTAAGGACACTTCGACATGTGACCAGAGGAACTGGGGATTGAACCAACAACTGTGAGACAACCGCTCTACCTTCCTGCGCCACAGTCGCCCCTTCAATTTCCAGCTTCAGACTCAGCAACCTGTCTGATACTCTTTTCACCTCTAGAACATTCCTCCTCTTTTAGGATAACTCCTACTCCATTTCTTCTTCTATCTGACCCATGGTAGAACAACTTGAACCCTGCTCTTAAGCTTCTAGCCTTGTTACCTTTCCACCTGGTCTCCTGGACACACAGTATGTCCACCTTCCTTCTCTGCATCATGTCAATCAACTATTTAGCCTTCCCGGTCATAGACCCAATGACAGGGAAGTCCCTACTGTCAGTCCTACATTCTTAGCTTTCTTCTTCTCTCTCTGCCTACAAACACACCTTCCTCCTTTGCTTCTTCGAATTCAACCAACAGTAGTCCAATTTCCACCGGTACTCTGTAGGTCAACAGCACCGGTGGCGGTCGTTGTTAACCCAGGCCCCAACTGATCCGGTATGGAAGTCATTGGCACGATTCACATTTTTAATTTGGCATGTGTTTTACGTCAGATGCTCTTCCTGACACAACCCTCTGCATTTGTCCAGATTGGGACTGACACAAGAAGAAACTGGCTTGTGCCCCTTTGTGGTTGCATTTATATGAAGTATTTATGTACTGAATTGCTCTCACTGGATGGGTAAACCAAGATAAATGTTCACATCCAGTTAAAAGAATAATCTTCTTAGCAGCCTATAAAGTACAGGAAACCAGTAAACCCTTGAACCGTAAAATATACCTTGGGAAAATTACCTGAAATCTTCCACTTCCAAAAATAATATAAGTTGGTTTTTTGTTTTTGTTTTTTTAAGTAACTGAAGATCTACAGAATCTCTATATCACCGTGTTTTGCTGTTATTTAGTGATTAAACTATGTGTTTTGTTTCCATGCAGGTGAGTGTAAAGATAATACCCAGTACTGCAGTGTGGTAAAGAGACTGAAGCTGTGCTACATGGATACATACAAACAGAGATGCTGTGGCTCCTGTTCACAGGACATCGACTCCACCTAGTGACAGTCAGTGGTTCTAATCCCACTACACTTTGTAAAACAGATGGAGTACATGAGAACAACAGCTGAACAAAGACTAAAAAGGAAAATGTCTGTGAATAGATGCTTCAAGAACTGCACATATGTTAACTGGACAAGCCTTAGTCCAATTCTTTTTCTTCCTAAAAGGAAACTGAATGGAGCCAAAAGCTAGACCCAACTTGATTCGGACCCAACCTTCTAATATGAAGATGAGTGTTCACTGTGTGGGTCGAAGTGAGTTTCTGGACTCTCCGGCAAAACCAGAACATTTCATTACCAGTGACATGAGAAAAGGGTGGCTGAGCCAAAAGAGAATATAACAATATTGGGGTTTTTAAGAACATGTACCACTGAACGTGGACTTAGGCTGAAATATTGGTTTGTCAACAATGCCCTTTATTATCTATAAAATATCAGCCAGTTCTGTCATTCACTGCTGATATGCAAAGTTTATATCAGCAGCTGCATAAGATCAGCCTGGAAAACTTTTCTTTCCTTATACTGCTTTTTATTTATATGTCCAAGATTTTTTTAATGGTTAGGAAATTATCAATAGTAAATTCTGGATTATTACAAGTTGGATCATGTTTTCATTTTAATTTCTTCCTTTCATTCCTACACACTAACTGAAAATCAACAAAGTAACATTACTATAACAATGTCTGAGAAAAGGCATGAAAAGTCAATCAGAGATGTTGCACTAAAAATATGAGATGATTGCCAACCCTACAAAACTATGACCCAAACTGTAGTAAACCAAAAGTATCCTTTAACCTACAGTATCCCTGGCTTTCCATACAATTAAACAGGTATGATTAAACACCCTGCTTTGAAGCGCTGCTACTGAAACTCTAAGAGACTTTAGTGTGGGTTCCAGCTTGGTAGACACACTGAATCCTTGTTCTTCTTTTGCATGAAAATGTCTTGTGTAAATAACAATATTGAATATGACCACAGTACAAGTAAGTTTTGATGAAAGAAATCAAAGGATGTTTTCAAATCTATCTTGTTGAGTATGGTGCGTTCGAACTTGATTGTTGTCTTCCTTGGTGCAGTTTTGCTCGTACACAGCAATCGCATTCAGGTGCACACTACATTAACAAAGTTAAGGACATTGTACCTGACATGGTCTTGGCCCAGTCCCAAACCTCAATCTGGCCCAAGTCAGTGGAGTTTGGTAGTTTGCTAGTTTAGCAAATATCAAGTAGTAGAGGAAAAGTAGTTGAAGAAGTCCTTGCTGGGATGTTGGCTAAACAGCTATTAAGATCTTGTCTTCTTCTATAATGATGATTTTTCTTCGTGTGCAAGGAAACTGAACCAAAGGGAAACAGACCAAGTTTACAAACTGGTCTGCTGAAAATGGACTGTACGTTTGAAAATGCCCTTTTAAAATATAGTGTTGGCCTAAATCCTGATACCTGATGGAATGTTTATGTTGAATAATTTCTCAAAACCCAGCATTTTGTGCAGTGGAAACATTTGTGCTACCCTTTATCTATTTGGCAGTGTGCAGGATAATCATGCTATGAAAAAGATAGTAGTTAAAGGTTAAGAATTGGTTAAAATAACAGGTAGAAGAACAAATAGAGCCCTCCAGAGTCTGGAATCACACTGAGCATGTTTTATTAACATCACTATAACCTCATTTCTAAAATATTTAGAGACAAGCTTAGAAAACCAGCTGAAAAATACAGACTACATATTGGCATGTTTAAAGCGGTCATTTATTAATATTACCAGACTGACACAGGAAAAAAATCACCAAATGAGATTGCGTGTGTGTGTGTGTGTATATATATATATATATATATATATATATATATATATATATATATATATATATATATATATATATATATACATAAAAGAAAGTTCATTAAACTCATATTTCTTACATTTTACTGCTGTTATCTGTAAATAAACAGTGAAGCTATTTTTTTACAATGTTGAGCTGTTCTATTATGATAAAATTATTACTGGTTATCACTACACAACTGTGTTTATTGAAACAAAACACCACCATCCATGTGGAGTAAAGATGATTTAAAAGACCAAAATGAATTCAGAGAATGATTAAGGAAAGAACATGATCCCCACTAAACTCTATTAGATAAACAGATTGGGAATGAAAACCTAAAGCTCAGCCTGGTAGATCACTTACAACACACAAAAGTCCAAACAACATTTGAGCCCATTCTTCCAAGATTATCCCCAAACTACAAAGTGGCAGGGAAGAAGAGAGCAGAGATGGCAGGAGCAGTATCTAGCAGACAGTGGGATATAACAGGTAAAAGTTGTTGAGGTGAGTCATCTCAGTGGGGATAGGTGGGGTTCGATCAGACCACTGGTGGAGGGGCAGATCCAGGGTCTAATGTCCAAATATGCAAAATTGATTGTTGTGGAGGACAAATAATTTTGAATTAACTGGTTGCTAATTGGATAAAATAAAGTGTTAGAGGGTGGGTTTAGCCTTGAAGACAAACATTGGTAAAGAAAAGGGTAACCTATTTGTTTTGTGATGGGCAGTAGGGTCACAAACCCATCTGTCCCCCTACCCAACCTCCACAGCCTTAATTGCCTATAATGTAGAACAGAATGCTTCTTGCATTGACACTAAGTGCTGGCACAAACAGTGGCTTTGGACACATCCAATACATGGTCATTCCTGGACACACTGAGCTGGTGAAATACATCAAGTCAAGTCAATGTGTCCACACAAAAAAATAATTTGGATCAACATCTTTAACAACTATAAATGTTGTGAAGGTTTTTGACTGAGGGGAAAGAGCCAGTGGTGTTAGTGAAGCATCGTCTGAGACCAGGAATTCATAGCACACATGAATTCACATATTCATTAAAATGTTCATCAGCATCTCTTTGTGGTTCTCAGCTCTGACAGATGATTATGTAAATAATTTCAACGCATTAAGGTGAAAGTGATGCTGGAGGGAGATGCACCAGCAAAACAATGATCTTGTGTAAAAGGTCTATTCATGTAAACCTGTTGGCTTTCATACTGATGTGCTGCGTTGTTAAATGCCTTGTATATACTGTGTTCTAAGTGCAATATCACATACTAAGTGTATGTAGATTGAGTGAGACTTTTATTTTCTTATTTCTTCATGGTTATGGTGTGTTTTTAACTCCTGTTACAATTTTTGGAACAATACCACTCACCTGATTTTATTTGCATGTGCTCCAGTGTTTTATATCTCCATTGTGAATGTCACACTGTAACATTAGTGATTCTCCCTGGCTACTATTTCTCATGTAGTGACATTACGAACTTGAGGACTTGCAGGTTGACTGAGGAAACAAATCATTAAAGTGCTTTAGAAAATGGAAAGGAATAAACACTGATCACTTGATAAAATGTCTTTTTTTTTAAATTAACTTAACTATCCAATTCTAAAGCTGAATGATAAGGTGTATCCCAGTAAAAGTCAGAGGTCAAGATAAAAATGGTCTAAAAGACTAAATGTAAATGTAAATGTAAATGTAATGTTTTACCTCTGTTACCTGTAAAGAGGTACATTCAGACTTTTTAGGTATACGAAAGCATAGAGACTGGGACATTTGGTAAACTATAATAAATAAAGCACTTTTAGTAGATTCTGATGTGTTGGTGTAGACCACTCCTGACTACATCATTTACCATTTCCAATGGTAAATTATCTGCACTTATATAGCGCTTTTCTACCTATTGGCACTCAAAGTACTTTACACTGCTTCTTATTCACCCATTCACTCATACACTGATGGGGGAGCTGCTATGCAGCTGGCAAACACTCACCGGGAGCAACTAAGTTGGGGTTCAGTGTCTTGCTCAAGGACACTTCGACATGTGACTGGAGGAAGTGGGGATTGAACCAACAACTAGTGAGATTGGTAGACAACCGCTCTACCTTTCTGCACCACAGTTGCAAGCATCCATCTGGCTGTTCTGCAGTTCTTCAGGTTCCAAAGTACTACATTGTTCCATCTCCACAGAAGGAAGAGCCTGTTGCTGAAAATATCCTCTCACATTAGAGATTAGAAAGATCAGAACAATAAAAGAATAAAATATCCAGCATCATTATTCACATACTCTGATTATGGTGGTGCAGGTGGTGGATCTGTGGTGCAGGAAGGTAGAATGGTTGTCCACCAATCTCACAGTTGTTGGTTCATTCGAAGTGTCCTTAAGCAAGACACTGAACCCCAACTTAGTTGCTCCGGTGAGTGTTGGCCAGCTGCATAGCAGCTCCCCCATGGTGTATGAGTGTGTGTGTGATTGTGAGTGTGAATGGGTGAATAAGTAGCAGTGTAAAGCACTTTGAGTGCCAATAGGTAGAAAAGCGCTATATAAGTGCAGAACATTTACCATTTACCATAGTTTATGTTATTTGAAAGGATTAAAAAGTACATCCATTGGTGATTGCTAATTGGTCATCCCCAGGATATCACACAGGTGGCAGCAATCATCTCTTGAAGAGGTTTTTGTACCTTTCATGCCATAGAGATACAAATATAAACAAATAAAAATATGATGGTTTGACGATGAAAAGGAAAACAACCTAGTAAGGTTTAGGCACACAAATAAATGCTTATGTTTACAGTGTAAGAGCTATTGAAAAGAGTAAGGTTTATTGATACGTTCTATTTATACTCAATCCATCTTGAAAGATGGATTCAACCAAAAAGAGTGAAGTTTATCTAATGTTTGTGTGTGTGTCCTCTCAGTGCTAACAGACTTAAGTACTTCACCACTTTCTGTAAGTCCATAAATTATCATATAAATGGCAACATTCTGTGACACACTTTAAATAATGAAATACAAAGTGAAGTCTGAAAAACTGCATTTTGCAACTTAACAACCACTTTTAATCAGCATGTAGAAAAATGTAGAAAGCAGATCTTGCCAAAAATATATCTGAATATACTCTACAGTGACATTTAGGGCCTCTGGCCCAATGACAGTTGCAATAGACTCAAGCTCCCCACAACCCTGAATAGTGTTAATTTTTACAGGTAATGATCATGTTATACTGAGAGGAGTATTATGCTTTTATTATTATAAATTAATTATCATTAAGATGAGAGAATAGAACCAATCTTGTGGGTCAAAAATAATTACGGTAAAATCCTAATGCTGAGTGCTCAGCAGGTGTCTGCACCCAGATTCAGATTTATGTTGAAGTAGATCTGTGACCAGAGGTAGTGTGAGATAAAATACCTGTGTGTACTGAAGGAGCTGCAGTAGCTATCAATTTCTCGGGAACATAACCATCATCATCTTTTCTTAAATGAGCAGCGAACAGGACCATGTGTCTGTGTCCACTGAATGCCCGTTATCCACATTTATGTAGGAATAAAATAAACATCTGACCCAAACTGCTGATGCAAGATGCACGATCTGGCCTGTTCCCACAGCATAAGTTTACTTTAGTTAAACACAGCAACCAGCAACTGTGGGATTGGTCTGCGCCACAGTCGGTGGCACAGGAAGAAATTGTGCATTAAGAAACATTAACACCACTCTGATCAAGGTCCTTATTATCAGCTTAGTCATTTTGGCCTGACTTCTTGGAAGACTCCTGGTGGTTCCAGAGACTTCTTCCACTGTGAACCCCGGAAGATTCAGTGATCATTTTGCCCTAAACTGCTCAACTAAGGAGAAACCAAAGACTTTACTTGCCCTTTAGTTAACTGACAACAAAGAGTGTGCTTACTGTACATGGACTTAAATAACCAGGTGGGCTTTCTCAGGAACACTGCTTTCTTTGCCATGTATATGCATAACCAGCTTTCTAATCAGCTTTCTCCAACTGTGCTCGTGAGTAACAAAAGGCTGAAGAGAGGAAGACAAAGCTCATTGACATTGACATTGAGGTCATTGACAAGCAATGCATTTTTAAAAAGAAAGTCTGCATAAAGTCTGACAGAAAACACAAAGTGTCTTTTGAATTAAGTCAACAGAAGAAGAAGTATAAATCAGTCACTTTCCCCTGCAGGGTTTCTGTTGTGGATCAGCTGATCGCATTGTCCCTTGTATTATAACAATCAGACACATAGGAATGTTGTTGGTAGTCTTTTTCTTTCTTTTCCTTCTTGCTGTTCCTTTTCAGGGGTCACAATGTCATGTGCAAACATCATAGCCCGTGGAGATTCCTGTCAGTCTGTCCATCACCAGAGCAAACAAGAAGGGGCACTCTCCACACCAATCATCTCTTCTACTCTCGGTTCTCTTTCATTTTCCTCATTCATCAACTCTTCAAAGTTCTCCTTCCATCTTCCCATCACACTCCTGGCACCTGTCAAAACATTTCCATCCCTATCTTTGGTATGTGTCAGTGAGATAGGGGCAGTGTACTTTTGCCTGTGTCTTTTGTTTGCTCTCTCTCCCCCCAGGATTCCACCATATTGGCTCGATTGTATGTGTAGAAGCCAATCATCATCCAGAGCAGTCATTAAAGGTTGAGAAACTGTGTGGGAGGAGCTTTTGCTCTCTTCATTTTGGCTGCTTTGTGAAGAGGACAGGCCTGGCCTGAAGACTTTCTTTTGTTTGCTGCCATCTTGGCCATGTGCTTTTGTCTTTTGAGAATTTGTTCAGTGGTAAGAGGCTGGAACCAGGTAAGTTGGGGTTACCCTATACAGACTTATCTCATTTTATACACACTAGGGAATACAGCTGCTGCCCTGTTGTAATGTTTTGAATCTGCCATTATTAGAGTAGTGGGACAGGCCCTTTTAGTTCTTTTTGTTTTTCTATCCAGTTGGGTGCAGGGTGTTTTATTTGACACAGGGGTCCAGTCCAGCCCTCACCTTGTACTGTGGTTGTTCATATATTTACTGGGGGAACAATAAACAACGGTATCCAGCGACAGCTTTTGGCTCCTTGATTCCTTGGTTGTCTAGTGTATTGCCTCTCCCCTCCCTCTAGGCAAAGCCTGACTATGATCACCCTAACCTGCTGCACGTCCTTTCCTTCTCTATCTCTTTATCTGGCCAACCTGTACAAATCCACCTCTCCCACCTTAGTGTCCAACCTAGCATACAAGTCCTCATATGCTCTTTGTTTGGCCTTTGCCACCTCTACCTTCACCTTACACTGCATCTCCCTGTACTCCTGTCTACTCTCTTCAGTCCTCTCAGTGTCCCACTTCTTCTTAGCTAACCTCTTTCTCTGTATACACTCCTGATCTTCCTCATTCCACCACCAATCTCCTTGTCCATTTTCCACTTTCCTGATGACAAGCACAGTACCCTTACTACTTGTCTCCTTGATCACATTATCTGTAGTTGTCCAATCATCTGAAAGCACTTCCTGACCACCCAGAGCCTGTCTCAGCACCTCCCTGTAAACTACACAGCATCTGGAAACTACACAAAATAACTTGCATCTTTATAAAATGGTTGTCCAGTAGTTCCTGACCACAAACTGCCAGTCCACGGGTTTCAGTCTCAATTACTTTATTAGTACACCTAATGTGTACAAACAATACCCCATAACGACAACGTAAAATAACATTGCTTGAATTATTTGCAAATTTCTTTAACATGAAAACCGAAAAAAAAAACACATGTACATAAGTATTCACAGCCACAACACTCCAAATTGAGCTCTGGTGGATCCTGTTTCCACTTATCATAGTGGAGACGTTTCTACAACTTGATTGGAGTCCACCTATGGGAAATTCAGTTACTTGGAGATGATTTGGAAAGGCATACACCTGTCAAAGTTAACAGTGCATGTCAGAGCCCAAATCAACCCATAAGGTCCAAAGAATTGTCTGTAGACAGGATTGTATTGAGGCATAGATCTGGGGAAGGGTACAGAAATATTTCTGCAGCATTGAAGGTCCCAGTGAGCACAGTGACCTCCAACATCTGTAAATGGAAGAAATTTGAAACCACCAGGACTCTTTCTAGAGCGGGCCAGCTGGCCAAACTGAGCAGTCGAGAGAGATGTTAAGGAGGTAACCAAGAACCTACCCGACTAAGGGACTCTTAGACTATGAGAAACAAAATTCTCTGTTCTGTTGAAACAAACATTAAACTCTTTGGCCTGAATACCAAGTGTTATGTCTAGAGGAAACCAGGTAGGTTTATTCAATTCAATTCAATTCAATTCAACTTTATTTATATAGCACCAATTCACAACAAAGTCATCTCAGGGCACTTTACAGAATAAAGTCAAGATTATAAAGATGTATAGAGAGAACCCAACAATCCCCCCTGGAGCAAGCCATAGGCAACAGTGGAGAGGAAAAACTCCCTTTGGAAATTCTGGGAACCACAAGTAGGCCTGCATTCTGAGGACGAAGTGGTCTACTGGGATGATATGGTGCTATGAGGTCTTCTATATATGATGGAGCCTGACCATTCAGAGCTTTATATGTAAGAAGCAGGGTTTTAAATTCTATTCTAGATTTAATGGGAAGCCAATGGAGAGAAGCTAGTGAAGGTGAAATATGATCTCTCTTGCTAATTCCAGTCAGCACTCTTGCTGCAGCATTTAGGATTAATTGCAGGCTCTTTAGTGAGTTACTGGGGCATCCTGAAAGTAGGGAATTACAGTAGTCCAACCTAGAAGTAACAAATGCATGGACCAGTTTTTCGGCATCACTTTGAGACAGGATGCTCCTAATTTTGTCAATGTTCCATAGGTGGAAGAAGGCTGTTCTAGAGATTTGTTTTATATGTGAGGTGAAGGACAAATCCTGATCAAAAATAACTCCAAGGTTCCTTGCAGTAGTACTGGAGGCCAGACTTATGCCATCTAGAGTAACAATATGGTTGGACATCATATCTCTGAGATCCCTTTATGTTTTGTAGGCTTGAAGCTTTATTAACTGATTATTTTCATCTGGTTCCATAGATAAATATAGCTGGGTATCATCAGCATAACAGTGGAAATTTATGGCGTGTTTTCTAATAATGTTGCCTAAAGGAGACATATATAAAGTAGAAAGTATTGGTCCTAACACAGAGACTTGTGGAACTCCATAGCTAACCTTTGTGTGCATGGAGGATTCATCATTAACATGAACAAATTGAAATCTATCAGATAGATAAGATTTAAACCAACCTAATGCAGTTACTTTAATCCCAATTTCATCTTCCAGTCTCTGTAATAAAATGTTGTGATCAATGGTATCGAATGCAGCACTAAGATCTAACAGAACAAGTATAGAGATGAGCCCATTATCTGAGGCCATGAGAAGATCGTTGGTGACTTTTACCAGTGCTGTTTCTGTACTATGATGAACTCTAAATCCTGACTGAAAGTCTTCATACAAATTATTCCTATGAAGGTGATCACATAATTGTTTTGCAACTACTTTTTCAATTATTTTAGAAATAAAGGGGAGATTAGATATTGGTCTGTAATTGGGTAAAACACCTGGGTCAAGACAGGGTTTTTAAGTAATGGTTTAATTACAGCTACCTTATAGGCCTGTGGTACATAGCCTGTTTGTAAAGATAGATTGATGATATCTAATATGAACGTATCTATTAAGGGGAAAGCTTCCTTGAGCAGCTTAGTTGGAATAGGGTCTAGCAGACAGGTTGTTGGTTTAGATGATGTAATAATTGAAGTTAGCTCAGAGAGATCTATGGGTAAACAGCAGTCTAACAGGGATTGGGGCCTTATCCATGATTCTAGCACTGCTGTACATGAAGATCTATCTGTAATTTTTGGGGGGAGGATCTGGTGAATTCTTTCTCTAAAAGCTACAATTTTATTTATAAAGAAGGTCATGAAGTCATTGCTGCTCAGAGTTAAGGGAAAACTAGGCTCAACAGAACTATGGCTCTTAGTCAGCCTGGCTACAGTGCTGAACAGAAACCGGGGGTTGTTCTTGTTTTCTTCTATTAATGATGAATAATATGCTGTTCTGGCATCACGGAGAGTTTTTTTGTACATTTTTAAACAATTTTTCCAGGCTAAATGAGATTCTTCTAAATTTCTGGAACCACTTCCTTTCCAACTTTCGTGTTGCCTGTTTTAAGTTGCGTGGTTGTGAACTATACCATGGAGATCACCTTTCTGGTTTACTGCCTTCTTTTTCAGAGGGGCAACACTATCGAGTATTGTACGTAGTGAGGCTGCAGAATTGTCAACAAGATAATCTACTTGTGCAGTTTATCCAAACTCAGTCTATAAATTTAACCACACTCTGTGACTTTTGCACATGCATAGCTCAATGGGCACAATAACCAAAAGTGTGAAATCAGAGCATATGGTGTGTTTTTGAATAAAGAAATATGTCAGCCAGTAGAGTGTTCGCTTTAGCATCTGTATGGTGATTTTAGACGATATGATTAATTTTGAAAATTACCAAAGTTTCCAACATCCAATATCAAAATCCCATTTCCCAGATATACAGGGAAACACAGGTGACTTATTAGACAGGAGACGATTGAAAAGGCCAAATCCAAAAGCTCCAGGAAGAACATTCAGAATCAGGGCATGTAAGTAATTTACTCATCATTTGTTGTTACCAGTTGAGAAAAGTAGTGTAGAGCAGGTTTGTTAGCAGTGTGCTACCCTTGGGAGTACACAGCTTTGTGAGGGAGCAGAGCAAATCTGAGTATTAGCATGGACATTTTGAGTAAAGGAAGGGTCGAGGGGAAAACCATTCCAAAATTTGAACTTGGAATCATAAAATGATGCACTGAAATTAAAAAAAACATGCTACTGATATAAGTTTGGAGGTAAACTAGGAAAGAGGTTTTTAATCAGAACTTAACATTAACAACTTAACAACTAGGACAAAGTGTCTATATTCTACATAGATTTATGGCGAAATTCATTGTATTCCACACTAACAAAAACTAAAAGAAGAAACAGAAAAACAAGGTTGATGCCAATTAGAATAAATTTGCTTCCAAGTAATTGTTTGTGATCCATTAGTTTCTCTTAATGGCAGTGAGCTTAGCCTCTCTAGACTGGAAATTGGTTCCCACCTGTGTGTGGTAGTGTCACATGATGACATCTCAATCTCTGAGGTATTGCTGCAATCAAAGGTGTGAAGAAAAACAAGCTTCAGGATAAACATGCTGTCACCTCCATACATTAACGTGATACAGTCAGTGATATAAGTGCGTGTGTGTCTGTGTGTGTGTTTTCTGTTGAGTTGATTTCTCTTGCGACAGTTGGAATTTAAACTATCCAAAGAGTTTTGAACAAAATGCTATGCAGGTTCATTATTTCTTGCAACTCTAAAGGCCCAAACTTTATTATTACTTATAACTGATGGTGGGATAGATAGACATAAATCATTTGTCATTGCGTGGAAATGTCACTAAATTCGATGTTGAGATCAGAAAGGCTGTGATGATGAATAAATGATGAATAAACACTAATCCAAGTAATTCACAGAACATTTAACAATATTTATACACAATCTGTTACAGTGCACAGAATTTCCACTGCAGCATCTGTATACTTTGTTCAACACTGGTGATTTGTAGACATGTGCTTACAACTAGAAAAAGAGAGAACTTAATTCTTAACTTTACTCTTAATAAATAATGAAAATACTTTAAAGCTGACTGACTGCTGGTTATGGTTCTTTCATGGAAAAAAATTGGAATCGAACTCACAAATATGGCATTAAATTCAATTCAATTTTCAATTCAACTTTATTTATATAGCACCAATTTACAACAAAGTCATCTCAGGGCACTTTACAGAATAAAGTCAAGATTATAAAGATGTATAGAGAGAATCCAACAATTCCCCCTGGAGCAAGCCATAGGCAACAGTGGAGAGGAAAAACCTCCTTTAATGGAAGAAACCTCCAGCAGAACCAGGCCCAGGGTGGACGGCCATCTGCCTTGACCGGTTGGGGTGAGTGGAAAGTGGAGAGAGAAAAGAACAGAGCAACAAAAGGCAACAACAAAACATCAGGCAGCAGTCTAAGCCTATGGCAGCATAACTATGACTAACTATATGCTTTATTAAAGAGTAAGGTTTTAAGCCTAGAATTAACAGTAGAGAGGGTGTCTGCTTCCTGAATCTGAACTGGGAGCTGGTTCCACAAGAGAGGAGCTTGATAGCTAAAGGCTCTACCTCCCATTCTACCTTTGGAAATTCTGGGAACCACAAGTAGGCCTGCATTCTGAGATCAAAGTGGTCTACTGGGATGATATGGTGCTATGAGGTCTTCTATATATGATGGAGCCTGACCATTCAGAGCTTAATATCTAAGAAGCAGGGTTTTAAATTCTAAATTTAATGGGAAGCCAATGGAGAGAAGCTAGTGAAGGTGAAATATGATCTCTCTTGCTAGTTCCAGTCAGCACTCTTGCTGCAGCATTTTGGATTAATTGCAGGCTCTTTAGTGAGTTACTGGGGCATCCTGAAAGTAGGGAATTACAGTAGTCCAACCTAGAGGTAACAAATACATGGACCAGTTTTTCGGCATCACTTTGAGACAGGATGCTCCTAATTTTGTCAATGTTCCATAGGTGGAAGAAGGCTGTTCTAGAGATTTGTTTTATATGTGAGGTGAAGGACAAATCCTGATCAAAAATAACTCCAAGGTTCCTTGCAGTAGTACTGGAGGCCAGACTTATGCCATCTAGAGTAACAATATGGTTGGACACCATATCTCTGAGATTTTTCTGCCCAAATACTATGACTTCAGTTTTGTCTGAGTTTAAAAGTAAAAAATTGTGGGACATCCAGGCCTTTATGTCTTGTAGGCTTGAAGCTTTATTAACTGATTATTTTCATCTGGTTCCATAGATAAATATAGCTGGGTATCATCAGCATAACAGTGGAAATTTATGGAGTGTTTTCTAATAATGTTGCCTAAAGGAGACATATATAAAGTAAAAAGTATTGGTCCTAACACAGAGCCTTGTGGAACTCCATAGCTAACCTTTGTGTGCATGGAGGATTCATCATTAACATGAACAAATTGAAATCTATCAGATAGATAAGATTTAAACCAACCTAGTGCAGTTCCTTTAATCCCAATTTCATGTTCTAGTCTCTGTAATAAAATGTCTCTAATAGCTACAATTTTATTCATAAAGTCATGAAGTCATTGCTGCTCAGAGTTAAGGGAAAACTGGCATCACAGAGCTTTTTTGTACATTTTTAAACTATTTTTCCAGGCTAAATGAGATTCTTCTAAATTTCTGGAACCACTTCCTTTCCAACTTTCGTGTTGCCTGTTTTAAGTTGCGTGTTTGTGAACTATACCATGGAGATCACCTCTTCTGGTTTACTGCCTTCTTTTTCAGAAGGGCAACACTATTGAGTATTGTACGTAGTGATGCTGCAGAATTGTCAACAAGATAATCAACTTGTGCAGGAATAACATTAAGGAGACTACTTTCCATTGTATTAACATATGATGAAAGAATAATTTCTTTAAATTTGTTTACAGCTTTTTCACTTAAGCATCTGCTATAGTGGAATTTTTCCCTAACTGCTATATAGTCCGTTATTGTAAAATCAAATGTTATTAGAAAATGGTCAGACAGAAGAGAGTTGTTAGGAAATATTGTTAAATTATCCGTTTCAATTCCATACGTAAGGACAAGGTCTAACGTGTGACTAAAACAGTGAGTGGGTTTATTTACATTTTGGGAAAAACCATTTAAATCTAATAATGAATTAAAAAAATAATTTTAAAAAATTCAATCAAAAACTCTGAATAAGGGACTGGAGGACGGTACACGATAACAAATAATAGTGGTTTTTGAGTTTTCCAGTTTGGGTGTGAAAGGCTAAGAGTAAGGCTTTCAAATGAGTTATAACTATGTTTAGGTCTAAGGTTTATTGATAAGCTAGAATGGAAGATTGCTGCAACTCCTCCACCTCAGCCTGTGCTTCTAGGAACATGATCATTAATATGACTTGGGGGGTTGACTCATTTAAACTGTAAGGAAAGCACCAAACTTCACCAGCTCGCAATCCTGGTAGAGTGTCAGAAGAAAATCTTACTCAAAGATGACAGAGTCACTGGAAGTTTTATATGCAGCAAGGAATCAATTCCGTATACTTCGGGAGTAAAGTGTTGACTACTAAAGAGCAGTCAACATTCTTCCTTTATAAAGATGTGAGTCAAACCTTTAGCTTTGTGACACAGACAGAAATGGGTCATACAAAGGACAAAGCTATCTCAGCCTGGTTTCTTTTTACAAGTGCCAACAGTTGAGATGGTTGCCAATTTCTGCAGAGGATTCATCCAGCCTTCATGTCCTGATAAGAAGTGTATGATCTTCAAGAAATACAGTTTTGTGTAGGAGTTTAAATATATATATATATATATATATATATATATATATATATATATATGCATAGAGTGATGGTAAATGTATCCATTTGTTCAGTCAAGTAGGTTATAATCCAAATATATTCAAAGATGGCACCATGGACGCCAGCCTCGCTCTGCTTTGTATTGTTTTTAATTTTTATTTAGTTTTCTGCCACAGTTCCGGTGACCCTTACTCCAAGGAAGAACTCTTGAACATCAGACCTACTACCCCTGTGGATTTATTTCTGACTTTTATTATTTTATTTGTTAATGTGATGTCAACCACTGTAGCTGGGCCAACATATTGAAATACTGTGATGAAAAATCCAGTATGATTAAATTATTGCATTTCACTCTTAGCATTTTACGTAGTTATAATGACAACTTGTACTCACTGTATTTTGAAGGATATTTAAAATGTTGTTAAAACTTTGTTTCATATACATGTTTTGTCTTGAAGTGTTTGCAGAACTGCTCCAAGGTCAGTTATTGTCTAACAGCAGACCATCCCACACTGTAGTGACCCAGAGTCACTCCATGCTCACAGCTGCTTATCAAAGTGCTGAAAAGGGAAAAGGTTTCCAGAAAAGGAGAAAAGGGCTGGGAGCAGTAGCCTGAGGGTGGAGAATGTTCTGCCCAGCAACAGAAGGTTATAAAACTAATGTGGGATGTACGAAGTTTAGAACTGCATAAGATGGAGAATTGAAACTCTGTCGATGTTCTTCTCTCTTGCAAGATAATAAAACCCTAAAAAACACCCTGGATGTTGAAGCTTCTCTACTGATTACACTTGAGGCATCTAAGACCAGATATTGTCTATTTTTGCCACGACAACTTTTCTGGCTTCTACTGCAGATTTACTTGCTGTTGATCAAGGAGGCGCGCAACACAGTGAGGCCCCGCAGAGGAGGTAAACGCTCAGATGTGCGTCTCCGCCGGCCACGGATTACGCACCGCGTTCCCGAGTATATTCATCTTTCATCTTATATTCATCGCTCACTTTCAAACAAAATGGACGAGCTGACACTGCTGAACAAAAACACAGACTTTTCTACGTCCTGTGTTTTGTGCTTCACTGTGAGTTTATACCGGACTCCAGCGGAGTGAATTTCAACTTTTCAGAGCGGACAGACACACGGGTCTCTCTGGCAAAACAAGGAAGGTGGAATCTGTTTTTATATCAATAGTGGCTGGTGTACATGGCTTGTTATTTAATTTTTATTGTATTTATTCTGTCTCTGTGTACATAGTTTATAATTGTTGTTTGTCACGCTTTTGCATTCTAACTTTATATTCTAGAATATTTTTATGCACCTGACACCAAGACAAATTCCTACTACTGTTAAGTGTTCTTTATTGTGCCTGGCAATAAACAGTTTTCTGATTCTGATTCTGAAATATCAAATGTTGCCTTCAAAATTATTTTACAGTTTAGTTGCTTAGGAGCCTTAAGGATGAATGAATGTGTATGAAAGAGTAATGTCATCACATCATGACCCATGTAAGAAAGACAGACACACAATCTATAGGAAATCTTATGTCAACAAAGAAAGTCAACATAAATTCAGCAGCTCGGCGATAGAATTTAAAACTAGTTTTCACCAAGAGGATGCATCCACAGACAGTAGGATTCACCTGACAGCTGAGAAGAAGAACTGCAGATTGGATTTAATGAGCCATTTTCTGAATTAAACACACTGCATTCCTGACAGATGCCACCAGTAGGGTAACCCGCAGATACCACACACAAAAACTATGACACTTTTAATGGGTACATCTTTAGCTAAAGTACATCATGTAGTCAGACCTGAATAACTAAAGAGATTCTTCCCAGAGGTTGAACTGAAGAAATTAAGGAGACCTGAAGAGATTAATTTTCTCATCAGTCATCAAGAAGGAAGGCTTGCTCCTCAAGAGTGAAGGTTTTGTGGGAGAGCCCTCTTGGCAAGGCTGTGGGTGGCGCACATCCTGACTTGTTTGAAGAGGTAAATGTGAGAGTGCACAAGTCTTATACACACTTTGCTCGCTCCATGAGAACAGCTGCAGTGAGTTATGAAGAAACTACCAAGAACCGTGAGAGTCCAATCAAGGTAAAAACACTAGAGCTGCACGAAGACCCCATGGTGGAGACCAGTTATACAGCTGCTAGCAAACAGGAGTTCCTGGAATGGTGGAAATGGGAGTACAGCATGTGAGCCAGAATGTGGTGGCTGTCGCTGTGGTTACTGCCAACAGCAGGAGATGACAGAGGAAAGAGAGCTTGAAGTCATAACAGATGGACTGACTTAAGTCACAGAGGATGTGCAATTTAAGGTTCTTCACTGGTATGCAAGATATACTTGGATAGAGGACCCAACCTCTCTTCCCAGCAATAGAAGTGAAGTAGAGGCAACTTTTCTGAGAACTGAAAGACAGCTTAAGAGAGAGCAACAATTTTATGCTGCCTATTCAGTACAGGTGCAAGAGATGTTGGAGCGGGGATTGACAAAGAAACTCAGGAAGATGATGACTAAGAACTGGACAGGGCCAGTTTGGTATGGCAGCCACTTAATAGCACCCAACCCGCACTCAGTGAGGACTCCAGTTCATCTGGAGTCTCTGGCAACAGCCAGAGAACGTGAAGATGCTTTCAGAGACCTCTTATTAGCAGCTCAGGAGGGTGTAACATTTGCTGACACAACAGTCAACAGATTGGTTGTGTACAAGGATGAAGACTAAACGTCTAGTCTGTGGAGGCAGGATTCAGATCTTCAGTGTCTCCTAAGGATGAGAAAGCAGGCCTAGGTGATCAAAAGTTGAAAGTTAGCCAAAAAAAGTAGTAGACAGTTGTGTCAGTTGCAGGAAGGCTAGAGCAAAGCAGTACCAGCTGTCGTGGCAAAAACTGTAAGGCAAGTTAGGAGGCAAAAGGCAACTTACAAGTGAATGATAACGGTGAATTTAATCAGCAAAATAGAGAAACATGCAGAGCAGAACAGAGCTACACTCTAGAGTGGGCCAGTCTGATTGACCAAGATGTGTAGGTTGTTCAGCCTTTTATACATACAACTCAACAGCTGGGTTCACACAAAGAACAAAGGGATGAGTCAATGCAAATCAACCTTCATACAATGTGGTCAGGAGTCTTAATTAACAAGTTCATGTTACTTTGTCCTTTTGTCTTCATTGTCTTTTAAGTCCTTGAGCTTGATGATTTGTGCTGGTTCCCGTGGGCTCCCTTCTGGGAAGCAAATGTTCAGGTGTAAGTAGTTTTATAGTTGATATCTATCTAACACACTTCTTTGTGTGGCCAGAGACATGATGTCTTGGGGAACAAAAGGTGAGGAAGCACTGGTGTTAGCAGGTTTGATAGTGGGTCTGTGAGAAGTGTGAAAACAGTAAAACAGTGTTACCTAGATTTAGAAATTTCCCTCACACATCCCCCCTTTTATCATTTTATGATAATTACATGATCAGGATTTATTAAGGCTGAGCAACAGTAAGGACAGTTCATCAGAAATGTTAATTCACAAAGATTTTCAAAACATTCCATCATTATGTTCCCAGATTAGGCCCAAATCAATTTAACTCAATGCTATCAGTTTCATTATATGGAGGTTCCCAGTTGGGGATGTGAAAGGACTCAAGGAAAGCACTGTCTCTAAGTAAAGGCATACTTTGTATAGTCATTTGGTGTTAGATGGAATGATCAATTGCACGCATTATTAGTCCACGTGCACACGGAATAAGGCAACACCCACACAGGGTTAGGGCAGTAATGCCTATAACAACACCTGTGAAAAGTGACAGGATGAAGGCCTTCCATTTTCCAAACACGACGTCAAACCAGCCCCAGGGGCTGGTGTCATCATAGCCAGATTTTTCCATCGTTGGGCACCAGATGTCACCTTTGTCACCTTCCTGTATTCACCCTTCTTGACGTTTGTTGGAGCTTGAAGTGCGGGCTGAGCCCAATCGGCACTTCTCCCCCCTCACCGGGGTGAACAATTCAGGGGATAAATTTGGCTGTCTGTACCTTGCTGGTCGTCTTCCACGGCGGTTGTTTCCTTGTCTAGTTGGTGTTCTCCTGGGTGTAGTTCCTTTTCTGGTTCAGGTGTGGGGATCTTCTTGCAGTGGCTGGCGTGGACCCACGTGGCGCGTTCCTCCACCTTCACTGCTGTACTGGAAGTCAGCAGTACTTGATGTGGTCCTGTGAAACGTCTCTGCCTCCAGTGTTTCCTCCGGTGGTCCTTGATGAGCACCCAGTCACCTGGTTTGAGATCATGGAGGTTGGTGTCTGCAGGGGTGGACAGGGCTGCTTTCACCTGGGGACGAAGGACTGACAGAGAGGCAGAAAGTTTTGCACAGTAATCCAGCATCATGTCTTCATGACGCCCAGTCATCAAACTTTGTTTGATGGGATTAAGCCCTATACTAGGAGGTTTTCCTAATATAATCTTAAATGGACTTAACCCATGTGTTGTTCTTACTCTCGTACGCATATTGAACAGTACCAATGGTAATGCTTCAATCCATGTCAAACCTGTTTCTTCACAGTATTTTGTTAGTTTTGCTTTGAGGATTCCATTTTGTTGCTCTATTGCACCTGCACTCTGAGGGTGATAAGAACAATGATATTTGAATTCAAACCCAAAATAATTTGACAAATCCTTCAACACCTTGTTGGCAAACCCAGGGCCATTGTCACTACTGATCTTTTTTGGAATACCCCAGTGAACAATGATGTCTTTTATTAGGGCTTTTACCACTGAGGATGCATCCTGTTTGGAAGAAGGGAAAACCTCTACCCACTTGCTAAACATGCAAACCATGGTCAAGCAATATATTTTGTTTTGGCATGGTGACAATTCAATGAAGTCAATCATCCAATGTTCAAAAGGCCCATCAGGTGGGGGGTGACCTTGCAATGGCATTTTAATGGCACCAGAGGGATTGTTTGCGGCACAGATTAAACATTTTCTACAGTATTCAGCTGCATATGTTGAAAAACCCCTGATGTACCAGTGAGTGTTGACATATGCACACATCCCCCCTTGCAAGAATGATCTTTACCATGAGCTAACTTTGCATACAAATGGAAATAAGCCTTAGGTAAGCAAGGTTTATCATGTGTGACAAGCCAAACCCCATTTTGTAGTGTTGCACCTGATTTTCTCCATAGAGTTTTTTCAGATATGCTTGCCAATGACTGCATGGTTGACAGGTCAGCCTGTGGGTTGAGTTCCTGTGGAAGAGAAAACAGAGTTAGGTGAAACATTTGTCCCGTCCTGGCTGCTGCTTTTGCTGCGGCATCTGCTGCTGAATTTCCTGTAGAAATGGGATCTATTTTGTTAGTGTGAGCATCACATTTTATTACTGATATTTGTTTAGGCAACAGCATTGTGTTTAAGAGTGGTGCAACCAGAGTGTGGTGTGCAATGGGTGTTCCGGCTGATGTCATAAAACCCCTTTGTCTCCAGAGACAACCAAAATCATGGACGACACCAAATGCATAACGTGAGTCAGTGTAAATATTGACAGTTTTTCCTTCAGCCAATTTACAAGGTTCCGTAAGGGCTATCAGCTCAGCTGCCTGAGCAGACAGGTGAGAGGGTAGTGTACCACTGGAAATGACATTATGTTTGGTGACAACAGCAAATCCAACTAGGTTTCTACCCGTTTTGACATCTCGGGAAGCAGACCCATCAACAAATAACTCAGCATTCAAGATTGGTGTGTCTGTGAGATCAGGTCTGGGAGTACATATGGTTTCCAGAACCTCTGTGCAGTTATGAGGATCTCCATCCTCCACTGTAGGTAGAAGAGTAGCAGGATTCAACACATTACATCTTTTCACAGTAATGTTAGGCATTTCCAGCAATACAGTGTGGTATCTCAACCAACGCTGAGTTGACAGATGTGCAGTTTTCTGTGTGTGTAATATGTGTGTAACAGCGTGCTAAACCATAAGTATCAAATCAGAATAGCCAACCAAATCACGTGATGCTAAAACAGCTTTTTCTGCTGCAGCAACTGCTCTCAGACAGAGGGGAAGACCTGCTGCTACTGGATCCAGCTTTGATGAAAAATAAGCAACAGGCCGCAGTTAGGTTGGCGTAACACAGAGGTCATATAACTGTCTTTTTGATCAACAAATTGAGTAAAAAGCATGTTAGGATTGGGCAGACCCAAAGTGGGAGCTGCATTGAGTGCTGCCTTAAGATCACTAAACGCTTTTTCTCCTTCAATAGTCCATTTAATTTTTAGCACGTGCAGAAAGTTGTTACCATGCACCATAGCAGACAGGGAAGCTTCTCGCAAAGAGTAATTTGGGATCCACTGTCTGCAGAATGATGTCATGCCAAGGAAACTCATCATCTGTTTTTTGTAACAGGCTTAGGAATATTTTGAATCGCAAGAATTCGTTTTGGTGACAGTGTTTTGCCCTCTGGGGTGATCACATGGCCCACATATGTCACTTTTTGCTGCACAAATTGCATTTTTGTATGACTTATTTTATGGCCATTATCTGCAAAATATTTTAAAAGGTGCACCGTATCAATTTTGCATGCGTCTTCAGTTGGACTACAAATCAGCAGATCATCTACGTACTGTAAGATCCCTGAGCCGGCCGGCAAATAAAGATCTTGAAGGTTTCTGTTGAGAGCTTGATTAAAGTAACCTGGACTTTCAGAATAGCCCTGAGGACAACGGGTCCAAGTATAAACCTTCCCTTAGAATGAAAAAGGAAACCAGTACTGGCTGTCCTTGTGTACAGGGACAGAGAAGAAGGCATTGGCCAGATCTATTACTGAAAAGTAAGTTGAATTTGGTGGTACCAGAGACAAAATGGTTTGGGGATTACTTACTTCTGGTGCCCGGGGGTGAACGGCTGCTTTCACCGCCTGCAAATCTTGCACAAAGCGCCACTCAGTTGGTTGACCTTTGTCTCTAATTTTTTTAACAGGGAATATGGGAGTGCGCACTGCTGTATTCTGTCCTAGGATCTGATGCTGTTGGTTGGAAATCCTCGAGGAACAGCCGGCTCTGCAACCATGGGCCCAGTTCTTGTCAACTCCAGTCAGAAGGTTTAGCCAATGGGATATGTGGAGTGTCCCCCTTAAATAGTACTTCCCGTTTAGAGGAGAGTGAGACAGAGGCAAGCGCAGCAGCCCTTGTCCAATACACATTTCTCAAACACATCACTTCCGATTCCCCATATTCAACATACCACTGACTTTCATATTCAACATACCACTGACCTTCATATTCAACATACCACTGACTTTCATATTCAACATACTATTGACTTTCATATTCACCTTCTGGTCCTACATTTACGTGTGCTGTGCAGTGTAGTGTAGTGACTTATGATGTTGGAATGTTTCTGCTTGTGTGTGTGTGTGTGTGTGCAAAATCTGCAAGCTGCTGTGCAACAGGTGTGTTGTCAACAAGTTGCCATTTATATGCATCATATCTGGGTTTTGTCTTTGTGTGTGTGAATGTGTAGATGCGGTTCACCTGATCTGATTTCTGCTCCTGTATGGGTGTCACCTGATCCAGCGTCTGCTCCCCCTGTTCTCCTACTCAGTCAGCCAATTTCTGGTTTCGACCTGTTTAGAAAAGCATCCTTAAGATGGGCCTCATAGGCACTCATGGGGTTCCTTCCCAGTCCATCTTCTGGTGGAACGTGACCACTGTGTATGTCATATGCCTCAGTTAACCGTGTGAGAAATGCTCCCACAGACTCGTTTGGCTCCTGCTGTATGGCACTGATTACACTTATGTCTTGCTTAAGTGGAAACTTTGCTTGCACACCCTGCACCAGTAGTGTTACAGCGTTCCTGTATAAAGCATTGTCCTCAAGTTCCCAGTCTTGCTGCTTCAGACGAAGCCTGAGATTGGAGTTGGTAAACAAGTGTCTGACCTTGTGAAAATCACATCGCAGCTGTCATTTCAACAGGTGTTCCAGTTCCTGAAAAGTTGGTTTGTAGTCCTGCACCATGTTCTGGAAGTCCTCTCCCCACTTGTTAGCATTTCTTTTTGGGTGAGTGACTTTCTCAATTGCTTCTTTAATGTCCAATTCTGTCCAGGAGCGGAAAAAAGTTGGGAGCCATGAACTCCTCCCACCTCAATCATAGGAAAAGTTAGGACATGCATAACATCTCCTTTCTGTTCTTCAAGATTGGGGGGAAAATTCTGTCCTTTTGATCTGGGGTGCATGGAGTGTCCTTTCACACTTCCAGGGCTGGGCTCCGGGAGTGATGACTCAGAGGTGTCACCCCTTTGTGCTCTTTGTGTGGCTGATTCATTTTCTGATGGGGGAGGGCTGGCTTGGATTTCCCCCTGCTGTGGTGCTTGGCTCTGGTATGGTGGGGGAGGCAGTGGAGGAGCAGAGTCCAGATCTGGATCCACCTTGTGAAACTCAGACAATGCAGGATACAGAAGTTCAGTGTCAGAACAATCTTTTGGTCTATAAACTATATGTTCTAGTTCTATCTGTTTCATGTACATTTGTATTCTGTCTTCTAAACATTCTACTCTCCCTCACATGACATTCTATTCCACATGCTAAATACCTTCCAGTCAGGTTGTAACACCTTGTGCTTTCTTTGTTTGGACAAGGACTTGTGATGCTCTGCGCTCTCCCTTTCTTTCCTTTCCAGTTTATCTTTTAACTACCCTCTTTAGGAAAACCCCAATTCCCACCATTCAGTCAACTGATTACAATTACCCTTATACTTTTTTGACATTTCTTTACATAATGGTGACAAATCAGTTGACAGACTGTGCCCAGGCCAGGCGCTTATTTCTCTTATAGTACCCAGTACTAAACCCATTCCTCTAGTTGCCGTTCCCTAGCGCTACCTTTCCTCGTGCGACTCAGAGTTTACTGCGCTGCATACAACAGTAGTCAATAGCACGGTTCAACTAAGACAACGTCTTGTCAACTACCCAACCAGTAGTGAGTTTTATAGAGTTCTGGTCTGCTCGCGTTTTTCTCTGTTGCTGTTTCACCGCCGTATTACGGTCCGTATCGCTCCTGGATTGGATCGGCGGGTGGGCTCCTCAGGAGAAGAGCTTCTCAACCATAGGGAGGAATCAACTGTTACTTTTGTACACTGCTACTGTTCATCCATCAGAGTCCAGACCACTCGTCCAATCCCACTTCTGACACCAATTCTGTCGTGGCAAAAACTGTAAGGCAAGTTAGGAGGCAAAAAGGCAACTTACAAGTGAATGATAACGGTGAATTTAATCAGCAAAATAGAGAAACATGCAGAGCAGAACAGAGCTACACTCTAGAGTGGGCCAATCTGATTGACCAAGATATGTAGGTTGTTCAGCCTTTTATACATACAACTCAACAGCTGGGTTCACACAAAGAACAAAGGGATGAGTCAATGCAAATCAACCTTCATACAATGTGGTCAGGAGTCTTAATTAGCAAGTTCATGTTACTTTGTCCTTTTGTCTTCATTGTCTTTTAAGTCCTTGAGATTGATGATTTGTGCTGGTTCCCACGGGCTCCCTTCTGGGAAGCAAATGTTCAGGTGTAGGTAGTTTTATAGTTGATATCTAACTAACACACTTCTTTGTGTGGCCAGAGACATGATGTCTTGCTGGGGAGCAAAAGGTGAGGAGGCACTGGTGTAAGCAGGTTTAATACTGGGTCTGCCAGAAGTGTGAAACAGTGAAACAGTGTTACCTAGATTTTGAAATTTCCCTCACACCAGCAAATTATGTGTGACCTGCCACCAGAACGAGCTGAGCCAGTAGCACCATTTGAGTTTTTGGCTGTGAACTTGTTTGGATCTTATGAGGTGAAGGACGAAGTAAAGAAACGGATGAATCTCAAAAGACTGAGGGATTGTCTTCCGTTGATTGGCATCAAGGGCCATATACTGACATCAGTGACCAATCATCTAGGGGATTCCTGCTGGTGTACAAGCAGTTTATAGCAATAGGAAGTCATGTTCGTTTACATGGCATGACTGTGGCGCAGGAAGGTACAGTGGTGTTCCACAACTGACCTCCGGTCACATGTCGAAGTGTCCTTGAGCAAGATACTGAAACCCAACTCAAGTTTCTCCCGGTGAGCTGCAATCTGAGTGCCAATGTGTGAAATGTGGGTTAAAGTGTTTTGAGTACCAATAGGTTGGAAAGTGCTATATAAGTGTAGACCATTTAGCATTTACCAATCTGGCCAATGAGACACCTATAGACGCTAGGACAAAGGACAAAGTCAAGAGGACTGTGTGAAATAGTCCCAATTCACTTGTACTAGGATGAGCTGGGCCTGGGGAGACCCACGGGATTTCCAATTCAAATAATACCCTTACAAGAGATTAAGAGTCATCCAAGCAGAGGTAAACAAAATCTGGAATAAGTGGAGCCAGTTGGCAGAACCAAATCTGTTTATCAGAAACAAGTGGCCCACTAGGAAACGGAATGTTATTGTGGGAGATATCTTCTGGCATGCAATCTAGAATGCTTTGAGGGTGTGGTTAAGTGTGGTTAACCATAAGGATGTCACTGGTATGTAATCTGGTTTTATGTTGAAAATTATTGTGTAAACTACTTGTAGGTTAATTTGGTTTGCTAATTGTTTTGGTTACATGTTTTGGGTTCACTGTAAATATATTCTAATCTGTATCAGCATTCAGCTTCAGCATTCACAGTATATATGGTTTCCAGAACCTCTGTGCAGTTATGAGGATCTCCATCCTCCACTGTAGGTAGAAGAGTAGCAGGATTCAACACATTACATCTTTTCACAGTAATGTTAGGCATTTCCAGCAATACAGTGTGGTATCTCAACCAACGCTGAGTTGACAGATGTGCAGTTTTCTGTGTGTGTAATATGTGTGTAACAGCGTGCTAAACCATAAGTATCAAATCAGAATAGCCAACCAAATCACGTGATGCTAAAACAGCTTTTTCTGCTGCAGCAACTGCTCTCAGACAGAGGGGAAGACCTGCTGCTACTGGATCCAGCTTTGATGAAAAATAAGCAACAGGCCGCAGTTAGGTTGGCGTAACACAGAGGTCATATAACTGTCTTTTTGATCAACAAATTGAGTAAAAAGCATGTTAGGATTGGGCAGACCCAAAGTGGGAGCTGCATTGAGTGCTGCCTTAAGATCACTAAACGCTTTTTCTCCTTCAATAGTCCATTTAATTTTTAGCACGCAGAAAGTTGTTACCATGCACCATAGCAGACAGGGAAGCTTCTCGCAAAGAGTAATTTGGGATCCACTGTCTGCAGAATGATGTCATGCCAAGGAAACTCATCATCTGTTTTTTGTAACAGGCTTAGGAATATTTTGAATCGCAAGAATTCGTTTTGGTGACAGTGTTTTGCCCTCTGGGGTGATCACATGGCCCACATGTCACTTTTTGCTGCACAAATTGCATTTTTGTATGACTTATTTTATGGCCATTATCTGCAAAATATTTTAAAAGGTGCACCGTATCAATTTTGCATGCGTCTTCAGTTGGACTACAAATCAGCAGATCATCTACGTACTGTAAGATCCCTGAGCCGGCCGGCAAATAAAGATCTTGAAGGTTTCTGTTGAGAGCTTGATTAAAGTAACCTGGACTTTCAGAATAGCCCTGAGGACAACGGGTCCAAGTATAAACCTTCCCTTAGAATGAAAAAGGAAACCAGTACTGGCTGTCCTTGTGTACAGGGACAGAGAAGAAGGCATTGGCCAGATCTATTACTGAAAAGTAAGTTGAATTTGGTGGTACCAGAGACAAAATGGTTTGGGGATTACTTACTTCTGGTGCCCGGGGGTGAACGGCTGCTTTCACCGCCTGCAAATCTTGCACAAAGCGCCACTCAGTTGGTTGACCTTTGTCTCTAACCTTTGTCTCTAACCTTTGTCTAATCTCTGGCCACACACTTCTTTGTGTGGCCAGAGACATGATGTCTTGCTGGGGAGCAAAAGGTGAGGAGGCACTGGTGTAAGCAGGTTTAATACTGGGTCTGCCAGAAGTGTGAAACAGTGAAACAGTGTTACCTAGATTTTGAAATTTCCCTCACACCAGCAAATTATGTGTGACCTGCCACCAGAACGAGCTGAGCCAGTAGCACCATTTGAGTTTTTGGCTGTGAACTTGTTTGGATCTTATGAGGTGAAGGACGAAGTAAAGAAACGGATGAATCTCAAAAGACTGAGGGATTGTCTTCCGTTGATTGGCATCAAGGGCCATATACTGACATCAGTGACCAATCATCTAGGGGATTCCTGCTGGTGTACAAGCAGTTTATAGCAATAGGAAGTCATGTTCGTTTACATGGCATGACTGTGGCGCAGGAAGGTACAGTGGTGTTCCACAACTGACCTCCGGTCACATGTCAAGTGTCCTTGAGCAAGATACTGAAACCCAACTCAAGTTTCTCCCGGTGAGCTGCAATCTGAGTGCCAATGTGTGAAATGTGGGTTAAAGTGTTTTGAGTACCAATAGGTTGGAAAGTGCTATATAAGTGTAGACCATTTAGCATTTACCAATCTGGCCAATGAGACACCTATAGACGCTAGGACAAAGGACAAAGTCAAGAGGACTGTGTGAAATAGTCCCAATTCACTTGTACTAGGATGAGCTGGGCCTGGGGAGACCCACGGGATTTCCAATTCAAATAATACCCTTACAAGAGATTAAGAGTCATCCAAGCAGAGGTAAACAAAATCTGGAATAAGTGGAGCCAGTTGGCAGAACCAAATCTGTTTATCAGAAACAAGTGGCCCACTAGGAAACGGAATGTTATTGTGGGAGATATCTTCTGGCATGCAATCTAGAATGCTTTGAGGGTGTGGTTAAGTGTGGTTAACCATAAGGATGTCACTGGTATGTAATCTGGTTTTATGTTGAAAATTATTGTGTAAACTACTTGTAGGTTAATTTGGTTTGCTAATTGTTTTGGTTACATGTTTTGGGTTCACTGTAAATATATTCTAATCTGTATCAGCATTCAGCTTCAGCATTCACAGTATATATTATTCTAATCTTAATCTTCTTCTGATTTCCGTGTTCTGTATGTTTTTTGGCATTGAACTTCTTCAGCCTAATTTCTGCTAGAAATACCGTTCAAACTTTAAAACGTTCAGCTTATTAAGGTCGTGTGTTCTTCCATTCAGCTTAATATCTTTTATACTTTTAAATTTTCTTTTTTTTTTTTAGCAATTTGTTATCATTGAAATAAAAGGAGAGACTCTTCAGGTTTGTCCTTTTTCAGCTTTAGCTAGTCCGGCAAACTTTAGCCTAGAGAGACTATTAAAACTTTCAGCAAAGTACAAGACTTTCAGCCATCGGCCTTCTATTCCACTTTTTAATATCTTTTGTGGTTTTTGAATAATCAGTTTCAGTTTGAGGTTTTGGTGAATTGTCAAGTTCATTAGTGTGTATTTGTCTTGGCAAAAATGACAATATCTGGTCTTAGACACCTCAAGTGTAATCAGCAAAGAAGCTTCAACATCCAGGAAAAGAGAAGAACATCAAAAGAGTTTCAGTTCTCCATCCTATGCAATTCTAAACTTCAATCATCAAACATTAGTTTTATAACTTTCTGTTGCTGGGCAGAACATTCTCCATCCTCATGCTACTGCTCCCAGCACTTTTCTCCTTTTCTGGAAACCTTTTCCCTTTTCAGCACTTTGATAAACAGCTGTGAGCATGGAGTGACTCTGGGTCACTACAGTGTGGGATGGTCTGCTGTTAGACAGTAACTGACCTTGGAGCAGTTCTGCAAACACTTCAAGACAAAACGTGTAAATTAGACAAAGTTTGAACAACATTTAAAAAGTACACTGAGTACAAGTTGCCATTATAACTGGGTAAAATGCTAAGAGTAAAATGCAATCATTTAATCATGCTTGATTTTCCATCACAGTATTTCAATGTGTTACAGTGGCTGACATCACATTAACTTCTAGCTTCAATTTTTATCAACTTTTTTTCTTCTTTTCTTCAGTAATCTTTCATTTTTCCTCAACAAATTACATTAAAACGTTGGTATTTGTGTGTTCTTTCAGGAAATCTAACTTTAATAGTGACAGGACTTAAATTTTTTTCAGAGCTACGTCCGAACACTTTACCTTGTATATTTTATTAAATGTTTCGTATTTAAATGATAAAAAGAGTTTGTGGTGAAGTTAATCTACAGTGCAGAAACACACAACGATACACACAGACAAGAAACACTTTCAAAATAAAAGCATTTATGTTGTTTGATTTTTAGGATTTAAATGGAAAAACAGGTTTTGGTGAACTTCTCTTTAAATGTCTTTTAACCTCAACTTTTTTCTTATTTACTTCTTTTTACGTTACTTCTTTCTTTGTTTCTTTCAACTTTTAATGTCAACTTTTTCCCTATTACCTTCTTCTTACTTTAACTTCTTTTTTTGGTAACTTTTACTGTAATTGTTTTCTTTGTTTACTTTTCTCCTTCTTTTTGCCATCTTGGACCTTTTGTCCATAATTATCCCTCATCGTCTTCTGCATCTGTTCAACGTTTTGCTGTTTGTGTCATGATCTGACTTTCACAGTCACTTCCTTCCTGAGGTTTGGTTTGATTTTTATTCAGTGTCTTAGCCATTTTTTGTCAGCGTGTTTTCTGGTTGTGGACTCTTAGGTCCCATAGCCCTTGTTTAAGATTAGTTTCTGGATCATGGTTATTGCTGGCCTGACTTTCCCTGCCACTCTGGTTCAGTGAACAACAGCTCCCTATAGTCCCTGTCTGTTGCAGACTATATATTACGCTAAGGATTACGAGTACCGCTAAGTGCCCGTAAGGCATCAAGGTTTACCAGGGACCCTTGTAACCATGCCATTGTAAAGAGAATGTTTTTCACGCCATTTACCAGTCCATGTGATTATCTGCCTGTCAGAGCCCAGACAAATGTTTAACTATGTGCTCATGAGTTACACTGCTTATTGAATGTAGCGTAACAGACTTCTTTATTCTAACCAAGTATGTATATCCACTGAGAAGGATGTCATGTATACCAAGTTACGTACCAAGTTAAAGTCATGTAGGGAAATTATGGAACCCAGAGTTAAGGGATCATTCTTAGCCTAGCGCTTTTGTGTGTCTTGGATATTATGTCACCAAAGTGACACAATATAAGTGTGAGTTTATGAAGTTGTCAGATCCTTTGGGAGCGAATTTGTGTTAGGTGTTCGTTCTTGTTTTTTGCTATAGTCGTGAATAAAGTTGTTTTCTCCTTACACCTCCCTCTCTCCTTGTTGCACTTGGATCCACCCTAAAAACCATCCTTGACAGTTTGGCTCCACATTTGCAGTTTCAGCTTTTTTAGCAAAAACAAACATTTCACCTATTTCAGCAAAACAGTTCATCTTTTTTCAGCTTTGTTTGTAAAAATCCTTTCAGCACTGAAGCATTCACAGTGCTTTTTCTAGTTGTGATATGTAAATTAGTCACGTGGAATAATTTGTACGTTGTGTACATGATGCTGTATTTCTTTTAAATTTACATTAAATTGGGATTAAATGGCCCATAATGTTGGTAATGTTGTATTTTTCTGTTCACTTTCTCTGTGTAAGGTTATCAACATGTTTCTATCCAGTTTGGATCCTGCTCTGAAGCTGTTCTGAGCCTGTTTTTAGCAAGCTAAATGGTCTGCACTTATATAGTGCTTTTCTACCTATTGGCACTCAAAGCACCTTACACTGCTTCTTATTCACCCATTCACACTCACCGATGGGGGAGCTGCTATGCAACTGGCCAACACTGATTGGGAGCAACTAAGTTGGGGTTCAGTGTCTTGCTCAAGGACACTTCGACATGTGACTGGAGGAGCCGGGGATTGAACCAACAACTGTGAGATTGGTGGACAACCACTCTACCTTCCTGCACCACAGTCGCCCCTAAGGATTCTGTTTTGTTACTGAAGAAAGCTTCAATAAACAAGGCAAAGGTAGAAGAAACTGAGTTATTCTTGCATCTCCTGTATCTGGCTTATGACTTTTTCAAGTTTGGGCAGTTGTTGAGGCCGAAACCCCAGAAAACTTGACTCGGACTGCCGCCTGAGACGGACCACAGTCGGGTCATGCTGCAGTAGCCTTGCCAGAAAGAAAATTCGAAGCCTGATAGATAAACATCTTACGGCAACAAAACATGTGATACACGTTGGCACAAATGACACCAAATGCCAACATTCCGAATTGCCGAAATGCTATGTGCAGTGCACGACTTCAGTACTTTGGTAATTTCCCGTGGTGGCTCTGGAATGTTGTTTCTGTTCTTTTATCTGTGCCCCTGGATGTCTCAACAATGTACAATCTTGGGGTGCCCACACTGACATGACTCTCTTTTCCAAGTGCACTTGTTCAGCTATACAGTGACATGCAAAGGTGGATTTGGAATGTCCAGCCACCGCTTCTGATGTATTTGTTTATATGTTGATATTTTGAAGCTTAGCCACATTGTCCTGGTGGTTTTGTATTGTGGGGGGATTGGTGGACAAGCGCTCTACCTCCTGCGCCACAGTCGCCCACAATGGACTTGTGTGCATACTCATCCTGTTAGATCTTAGTACTGCATTTGACGCCATACGCCACAACAAAAACTGGAACATACATCTGGGATTGCAGGAACCACGGTGCATTGGTTTTATATGTTTTCAGTGACATTTTAATTTGTTCATGTTAGTGACAAATATTCGATGTGCTCAAAAGTTAGTTATGTAGTCTCCCAAAATTCTGTGTTAGGACCAATACTTTTCATAAATTTAGGCAACAATATCTGCAAAGAGTCAATTAACTTGATTATGATACCCAACTAAATTTATCTATGAAACCAGGAGATACTAGTCAAACTTCAAGCATACCTAAAACACATAATGGCCTGGATGTCCTATAATTTAAAATTAAATGTATTAAACAAACTTATTGTATGTCCTAATAACATCTTAAAAAGCCTTCAATTAATCCAAAATGCTGCAGCAATAATACTGACTATAACTAGCAAGAGCTCATATTTCACTTTCATTAGCTTCTCGCAATTACCTTCCCATAAAAGTTTAATTAAAATTCAAAATCCTCCACCTTACATGCAAAGTCCTTATTGGTCAAACTCCTTTTATATTTGAAAGACCTCAAAATACCATATTGTCCGATTAGACCAGTTCAATCTCAGAATGCAGGCCTACTTGTGGTTCCTAGAATTTCCAAAGGTAGAATGGGAGTCAAAGCCTTTAGCTATCAAGCTCCTCTCCTGTGGAAACAGCTCCCAGTTAAGATTCAGGAAGCAGACACCCTCTCTACTTTTAAGAATAGGCTTAAAATCTTTCTTTTTGATAAAGCTTATATTTAGAGCTGTTTCTAGTTTCCAGTGCACAGCTACTGGTCCTACTAACCTTTCTAATGTTTTTTGTATTTGCTTCTTGGAGCTTCTTTCTTTTCTTGTCTCCACTTTCCACTCAGCCCAAATGGTCAAGGCACCCTGAGCCTAGTTCTGCTGGAGGTTTCTTCTGTTAAAGGGAGTTTTTCATCTCCACTGCTGCCTAGGGCTTGTTCAAGGGAGGTTGTTGGATTTGCTTTACATATCTGCATAGCCTTGACTTTATTATGCAAAGTGCCTAGAGATGACCATGTTGTGAATTGGTGTTATATACAGTTAAATTAAATTGAATAGCACTGGAATTTGAGGGTAACAAACAATGTGAGAAGAGAGAACCAGTCAGTGGTGAGAAGTAAAATATTAGATATGTTCCTTAAAGGTGGGATAAGTATAATTTGTTCGTCCGTAAACACTTTGCTCAAATTTGGACTTTGATTTGAGTGAGAGAGAATAAATGAAGAGAGGGTGCAGGGTTAGAAAGGAACAAAGCAGTGAATCTGAGAAATAAAAAGCGATTTCCTGATTGTCAAACCGTTTATTTCTGCTTTAGAACAAGCAGAAATACCGTAAACAAACCTTTGCAGGGTGGATGTTGTGTGAATGCTGCTAAGGCTCATACATCCTGCTCTAGTGTGTGTGTGTGTGTGTGTGTGTGTGTGTGTGTGTAGCCCATAATTAAAGGGACACACTCGGAACGATCATATGCAGTACACTTTTGTCTCATTGCCTATGTGGTTGTTGTTAGGTATATACCTTCATATTTGTCAAACTTTGCATCTTCTCACCAGGTAGCTACAGGTATGTAATTTCAAGTACATTAAAAGTAAACCTTTGTTACAAAATTTACCCTGTAAATACAATTTTATTACAAGTCACAAGCTGTAATCTAAAGCATTGCCTAAAATTCTAAAGTAAAGAAAAACAGTCCTGTCTCTCTTTAGTTAACTGAACAGTTAGGATTTTGCAATATCACACCAGTTATTGTAGACAAACCGCAAGATTTTGTTGGATCTGACTTATTCTAAGTCTCCTGCTCCTTTTCATGTCCTGCCATCTTTCTTTTGAATTCCTCTCCCTGTTGGGACTATTGGTCACATTAAACCACCCAGTCTGTTACCATCTGCTTTCACTTCAGTTCATTTTATATCTATAATATACTTCGCATGGAAGGGTCTGTTGGAGTGTTGGTGCACATTTTGAGAGACTGTAAAAAAATTCATTTTGGTTCTTGTTTTCAAAGTTTAATTCTTATTTAGTTCTGTGTAACAGAAGTTACTGTGTGGTGCTTGTGAAAACATGCACAGGAGAAAAAATTGTTTGTAACTCAGACTGGAAATACACAGGTTAGATATCTGTAGCAGGTACCATTATTACTGGTTACTGAAGATAAGAACCATCAGTGAAAATAATAAAGCATCACTTGATTCATGAGAAAATACAACAGATTATTTGACAGTAACAACTTTAAGAACAGCACATTTTCACTTTTTGGATTTGTGAATTCACTCACTGAAGAACATGTACAAATAAATTTCTTTGTCCATAGAGCCGATCACATTTCAGTCACTGCACCGTCTCTATTTACAGCATGTTGGTCTCCCGGGAGCCAGGCTGCAGTATCTGAAGAGTGAAAATGAGTCTGATAGCTTTTCTAAACCAGGGGTAGAACAAGGCGTAGATCACAGGGTTCAGACAAGGGTTAATATTTAACAGAAAGGAACCAATGACTATAGTTAAAATACTAACAAAGGTGGCTGGTATAAAGGCGAGAGAGAAATTTGGACAGAAACATATTAGGAACACAACTATAACAACACCCAGAGTCCTGGCTGCTTTCAGTTCAGATTTCTTAGTCATTACAGTCCCTGAATGCTGGAGTTTGGCTGCAACATGAGAGCGCATGGCACGAGCGTGAGTCACAGCCATCACAAACACTCTCAGATACAGAATTATGATCACAGCGACTGGAGCAAGAGATGACAAAACTGCATCAAACATTTGTGACATACTGTCAGTGCCCCCCACACACTTTCCGTAGCAGGGCCTATATCGGCCTGGTTGAGTCAAGAAGTCCTTTAAAATCAGACCGTTGTGGACAACAGAACAAATCCAACACAGAAAAACACACATTTGAACTCTTTTCACAGTGACTCTGGTGGGGTAATGCAAAGGGTCACAAATAGCCACATACCGGTCGACTGATATAAGTATCATGTTTCCTACCGAGGCACCGAGAGTGATTGAGCTCAAATAAACATGTAGAGAACACATGAAGTCACCAAAAACCCAACAGACGGTTTGTCGATGAGCTTCAAACACTGTCACAATCCCAGAGAGAAAGTCCGACACAGCCAGAGAGAGGAGAAGGAGGTTGGTGGGTGTGTGCAGCTGCCTGCAGGGAGACAAAGACAAAAGTGATATTGGTTACATGTGGCATGTGAGATTTAACATTAAAAACATCTGTGTTGTTTACACTAACTCTAAGTAACATTGTCTTGTAAATCAGACTGTTTAGACATAAAAATAATCCATTGTAAGTTTTGCTGAGTTTATCTTTGCCTGAAGTGGGAGACTGAGATGATGACGAGCAGGTTGAGAACCACAGTGAAACCAGAGAAGATGAACAACAACACAAAATACAGTGTGGTGGTTTTAGACTGATAGTACTTTGGTTTCCTGCAGGAAGCATTGAGGAGTTGTGGAAAGCAGAGGTCCTCCATCTTCAGAGAGAGGAGGAGGAGAAGCTGCAGCCCTGGCAGCTTCTGACCAAAACTGTCAGACAACTGATATTTCAGTTTCTAGTTTCTGCGTCATCTTTCGCTATCCCTCCCTCTCTCCCTCTCTTTGTCTCTCTAATTACTAATTACATCACATCCTCATATTCATTTTTCTCTCTACTTCCACTGTTCTACTTTCTCTCCTTTTACTGAAGAGTTTTGATTCATAAGTTGCTCTCTGTCTGTTATTAGTAGACACAACACATTTTTTTGCTGAGTTTGGTTTGGCTTAGTTTTAGAACTTTGTGAACCATAAAACTTTACAATATTGATTAGAAAGCATCAGTTTATCACAGGACATTCAATTCAATTCAATTCAATTCAACTTTATTTATATAGCGCCAATTCACAACAAAGTTATCTCAGGGCACTTTACAGAATAAAGTCAAGATTATAAAGATGTATAAAGAGAACCCAACAATTCCCCCTGGAGCAAGCCATAGGCAACAGTGGAGAGGAAAAACTCCCTTTAACGGAAGAAACCTCCAGCAGAACCAGGCTCAGGGTGGACGGCCCGTTTTGTGATAATCTAACAGAGTTTGGTGTTTTGCATAAAATTGGGGTGGGGGGTTATTCTGCAAGCTGGTAGTACCATCTGCAGTGCATTGCAGTAGTTAACATTAAATATGTCCAGTGCCTGCACGTGCAATTAGGTTGCATATATAGAAAGGTCTGATCTTCATGTTATAGAGGGCAAATCTGCATGTGGTCAGTGAAGCTCAGTTAATTGTGAATGATGAACCCAAAGTTTCTGACAGACCTAATAGAGACAATCACTGAAGGTTCTAAGTTGATACTGATGCTGTATTGTATTTAAGTCCTGACTGCTTGGATGAGAGGGATATATGTCCAACTCAATCTCTTTAACACAAACTTTCTTGTCTTCACAGAGATGTCAGAGACAGGCAGAAATGCATGATGAGACAGTAGAGTCATCTGATGACAAGGAGAGGAAGAGCTGTATGCCAGCATAGCAATGATCGGAAAAGCCATGTGAGTGGAAGATAGAACCCAAGGATGTAACAAATCGAAAAAAGAAGAGGACCAAAAGCACTTGAAGCTATTAGAGTTCAAACGTGTCGTGTTGGTAAAATGCCCCCTTTTGAAGCCTGACTGTTTTTTCTGTGTTAAGAGTGCTCATTAAAGGGTCTGGGCCACAAATGGAAGAAGAGAGTTAGGTCTGTAAATATCCACAAGTGAGGGTTGAGAGTAGACTTCTTAAGCAGCGGGGCAATCTGGGCCTATTTAAATGTGGTGAGGAAGGTGCTTGTTGTGAAAGACGTAAGTTTGGAAACACCTACACATTTTAGTATTTCTATCATCTTTTGTAAATGGTAAATGTTCTGCACTTATATGGTGCTTTTCTACCTATTGACACTCAAAGCACTTTACACTGCTTCTCATTCACCCATTCACACTCACAATCACACACACACTCACACACTGATGGGGGAGCTGCTATGCAGCTGGCCAACACTCACCGGGAGCAACTAAGTTGGGGTTCAGTGTCTTGCTCAAGGACACTTCAACATGTGACCGGAGGAGGTGGGGATGGAAACAAATACTGCAAAATTGGTGGACAACTGCTCTACCTTCCTGCGCCACAGTCCCATAATAGGCTTTATTAAATCAAATGGTTGTAAACCTTTAGGACAAATGCTTTCTTATCTGGGCATGGCAGGATACTGTAGACCTTGGATTTGTGATTATACTTTTAAGACAGCAGGGGCAAATGTAGCACTGGAGGTAGAGCAGTCATCCACCATTCCCACAGTTTTTGGTGCAATTCCACCACCTGTCACATATCAGGTGGTGGAATTGCATAGCAGCTACCTGGGATTATAGATGAGCTCCCAGGACGGTCGGATACACTTCCATCCTCTATCACCTGATTGATTGCTAACCTGCAGCATACTTTACACATTGCTTCACATGCATGACCGTTTACATTATTTACATTTGCACACCTGTAATGGAATCACATTCTCCAATAGCACCTTGAAGCTGTTTTACATTTGACACTCAGAAGCTCAGCAACCCTGTCAGCTTGAACAGTGAACAAATAGATTCATAGATGTAACAATTACTTGCCCATTAAAAAGTGCTGCCTCTAACTGTACAGCTGACAAACAGCTAAGAGAAACACCACTGTTTATTTTGTCTCACTGAAACTTGGTTGCAGCAGGAAGAATATGTCAGTTTAAATGAGTCATATTAATTATCATGTTCCTAGAAGCACAGGCCGAGGTGGAGGAGTTGCAGCAATCCTCCATTGTAGCTTATCAATAATTCCTAGACCTAAACATAGCTATAACTCATTTGAGAGCCTTACTCTTAACCTATCACACCCAAACTGGAAAACTCAAAAACCACTATTATTTGTTATCGTGTACCGTCCTCCAGTCCCTTACTCAGAGTTTTTGATTGAATTTTCTGATTTTCTATCTGATTTAGTGCTTTGTACAGATAAAGTCATTATAGTGGGTGACTTTAACATTCATGTAGAATAGAGGAATAAATTTGTAGCTATTAGAGAAAGAATTCACCAGATCCTCCCCCCAAAAATTACAGATAGATCTCATGTAAAACAGTGCTAGAATCATCAATAAGGCCCCAATCCCTGTTAGCTCAGCGAGATCTATGGGTAAAAAGTGGACTAACTTTAATTATTACCTCATCTAAACTAACATTGGTGATGGGCAGATTGATACCAAAAAATCAATATTTCGATCTTCAAGGCCAATTTTTAAATATTAGTTCTCAAGTTAAGATATCAATATTTTCTGTTTATTTATTCATATTTTCTCTGCAGTGATATCCAATTTTTTTCTGCTCAAAAAAACAAAACAATTATGTGACCACCTGTACAGGAATAATTTGTATGAAGACTTTCAGTCAGGATTTAGAGTTCATCATAGTACAGAAACAGCACTGGTAAAAGTCACCAACGATCTTCTCATGGCCTCAGATAATGGACTCATCTCTATACTTGTTCATTTAGATCTTAGTGCTGCATTCGATACCATTGATCACAACATTTTATTACAGAGGCTGAAACATGAAATTGGGATTAAAGGAACTGCACTAGGTTGGTTTAAATCTTATCTGTCTGATAGATTTCAATTTGTTCATGTTAATGATGAATCCTCCATGCACACAAAGGTTAGCTATGGAGTTCCACAAGGCTCTGTGTTAGGACCAATACTTTTTACTTTATATATGTCTCCTTTAGGCAACATTATTAGAAAACACTCCATACATTTCCATTGCTATGCTGATGATACCCAGCTATATTTATCTATGGAAGCAGATGAAAAAATCAGTTAATCAAGCTTCAAGCCTACAAAACATAAAGGCCTGGATGACCCACAATGTTTTACTTCTAAACTCAGACAAAACTGAAGTCATAGTATTTTGGGCCCAAAAATCTCAGAAATATCTGTCCACACGTACGTAGCAAGGGATAAAAAATTTTAGGGGGGAAACTCTTTGCTTCCCCAACACAAAGTCACAGTGAACCTAATTACTGTTGCTTAGCTGGACTAGGTATGTAACTGTGCCATAGCCCTACTCGCTAGCATCTGCAAAATGATTCAGATGAGCAAACACAGGCTGACCAAAGTTTTCTGGCTTGAAACATCTTGAAACAAACTCACTTAACTGCTGTTGACTTTGGAAAAAGACACATTTAGGCACAGTCTCCTCCCATCCCAATCTCATCCTGCAAAGTTCTTGCCTAATTTTCTCAATGGATCATACACTGAGCTCAGCATGGATAGGATTCCTCTTCTGGTACCCTTTCCATTTGAAGAGCATTTTGATCTAAATCTAGGTCTTTTATTTCAATCACTTTCTCCGCTTCTGGAATGGTGTCAAACACAATTTGCTGGTTACAGATCCATTAATTTAACCTGAAGTCACACATCACATAACTTTCAAACTGTGGTAGAAAGGCTTTTACTTTTTAAGTAAAAGCCTTTACTTAACAGATTGAACCAGGTGATGAGGTGGCTCCAAAATAATGCACCTCTATTCTGTATTCTACCATCGGCTGATTGGGGTCAACATCTGGCCACCACAAGAACCTGAGTACGTCAGCATCTTCTGGCGGGACCTTTACCTGGTAGACCATGTCATTCACTATTCGCAAAAGCCCTTGACGAAACCTAATCAGAACACCAATTATGGTCTTGGTAACATTTGGTCCTTGAAGGAGTGGCTCGTTTAATGAGGTCCCCTGATAAGAAGCTGTCGGAAATCAAGTCTTTTGGTTTTAGAACCCAAATGAGGAGACGCCAAGCAGAAGTACAAGGCAAAGGTGTATTTATTAAAAAATATAAAAGTGAGGGTGAAACACAACTAAAAATAACTCCATATGGAAAAAACTACAAACTACAAGTACTACAAACAGTGCAAAAACTAATAAAACCAAACACGAACTTAAACTTCAAAAAGGGGGACAAACTAAAGAGAACAGCATAACAAAAGATTAACCAAACCTGGCTTGGTAAACCAACGGGAAAAAACAAAGACGTACAAACATAGAATCCTGGGTACAGAAACACACAAAGCTGGGTACAGAGACAAGATACCAGAGAAAAGACGAACGGGCCACCACCTGACGAGAAAGACTGTAAAAGGACAAGGGCCGACTGTGGTGCAGGTAGGTAGAGCGGTTGTCCACCAATTTTGCAGTTGTTTGTTCAATCCCCCGCTCCTCCGGTCACATGTCGAAGTATCCTTGAGCAAGACACTGAAATCCAACTTAGCTGCTCCCGGTGAGCATTGGCCAGCTGCATAGCAGCTCCCCCATCGGTGTGTGAGTGTGTGTGATTGTGAGTGTGAATGGGTGAATAAGTAGCAGTGTAAAGTGCTTTGAGTGCAATAGGTAGAAAAGTGCTATATAAGTGCAGAACATTTATCATTTACAAGGGAATGGGTGAAACAAATTAGGACTAACGTGGTAGGTCAGACACCAAACAGAGTAACATGAAGCGACACGGGAGGAGCAACAAAATAAAAGCTAAGGACAGGAAATAAATCTGGGACAAACTAAACACAAGTACAGGGTTGTGACAGGACCCCCCTTTCAGGGCCGGGTCCAAGACGGACCACAGAGACACAAAAAGTCCAGGGACCCACTGAGCAAGGCAGGTGGAGGGAGGCCGGAGGCGGGCCCGGGTAACTCCAGAGCTAAAGTCAAGTGAAGATCTGCAAAAAGTACATTCTGAGCCGAGGCAGGAGGCCGGGAGCGACGGCTGAACCCCTCCAGGGAACAGGCTGTGGGCTGGGCCAGAGGTCTGGCTGAAGACCGGGAAGGAAGAATGCCAGCCAGACCACGAACCAGGCGAGCAGCTGCCGACCTCGGCCCCACAACAGGAACTGGAATTGGACAAACAGGAACTGGACGAGCAGCAGCCGACCTCTGCGCCGTGACAGAAACTGGACAAACAGGAACTGAAACTGGACAAGTGGCAGCCACCCTCTGCACCGCGACCGGAACTGGAACTTACCGAATGGCAGGGCGCACCCTTCCAGATTGCTGGCCATGTCCACCCACTCCGGGAGCACAACTGAAGTTGTGGCGTCGACCTGGGCCAGAGAATTGGTCTGGGGCCTGGACCCTCCATGTCGGGGGCCCATGCCCGGAGGACAGATTGCCAGACGGGTACTTTCATAACCGGTTAAGACCCGGTTACAAGCCTTCGGTCTGTATCCCAAGAAAGACTTGAATGCCTCTGTGGCATCCATAGGAAAAAAAAAGAAAAACCACTTGAAAGTCTCTGGGTCTTTGTTTGGCCAGAAGTTTGTGCTGTCAAAAATCGAGTCTTTTGGTTTTAGGACCTGTAGAGGCGATCAAAACTGAGATATCTGATGGTCCAGCAACAACTTCACTTCTGAGATTGTTGTATGACAAAGATCGAACACTTATTGTACTTGCTTCTCAACTTAGCCAATGATAGGTCAATTGTACAGTGTACAGTGGAAGTACAGTAATCTCACTAGCACGTTCACAAACAGCTTCAACAAACAGGTTTCTCAAAGTATGGCTGAACTCACAGAACTCTAAGAAACCGTGTGCCTCCACAGGTACACACTTAACCTTTTTCTTCTACCTTGTTGCGGTCCACATCACCTAGCCAGTTCCTCTACTCCAGCTACCATGTCACGTCAGCACCCTTCAGTAGCTGAGCTGAACTGCCTCTCTTGACACAAACCCTTTTCATTGCATTGTTCCCTTGACAACAAACTTAAAAAGGTAAACTACAAAGGCAAACTATCAAAGCTATATGATGTCACTAATGACATCAATACACAGAAACATAACACATAACCACCGCTGTGGCGACCCTGTACTCACGGGATAAGCCGAAAGGAAAAAAAGAAAAAATGGTTGATACACTCCATGATGGGGAATCTGTCTTCAATCTGACAGTAACTACGGCAAGAATACTGTCTGTTTTTCCTGTGCCAGTATCCAAATGCTGATGTTGACTGGTGTTCACAAATCCGCTGATCATTGGCTTTTCATCATCATCCGCTGACTGCTTTTCCTTAATAGTTGTGTTTTCTTTTAATTTTATGTGCAGCAATGTGGGGTGTGTCCATGAGCAAACCTGACAGTTTAATTTCTCCTGTGCCCTGGTTTCAGACAACTGAAGCATATGCCTTTGCTCCTGAGGAAGTCTATCTTATCCTTACTAGGAGAATTACGGATTTTTTTTCAGAGTGTTTAAAAAAGTATGCTCTCATGGCAAAAAAGACTAGACTTAGGCAAAGCTTCGATGGTACTAGAAGGGCCTTCTTGGATGTTCACATCCTTTTGGATATTTACTTTCATTGCAGTGGTTGTGAAACTTTTTTGTACCACCTGCTCTTATAGCTCTTTGGGTCCCTGTAGGGTCCACTGTCCCTGTAAAGTGCAACCTTGGCTAGTCCATAAGCGTAAGTATATGGATTATTATTCTTTAACTGAAATATTTATACCACAAAACTCACCAAACAGTTGCTTGAACTCATTCCTCACTTTCCTCCACCTCCACGCAGTAATTCTCCATTAAATGAAGTATCTTGTTCTTTTTTCTGTCAGCTGGCCCAATTTGGCCTTTCTCATATTTATCTGGGTTTGCAAAGCAAATCGCCAGAAGAGTTGGTGTTGTCTGTTGTTTTTCTTCTTCTTTTCCTTTCGGCTGCTCCCTTTCAGGGGTCGCCACAGCGAATCATGTGCCTCCATCTAACTCTATCCTCTGATGTACTCATTCCTGATCCTGTCCATCCTCGTCACTCCCAAAGAGAACCTCAACATCTTAAGCTCTGCTACCTCCAGCTCTGCCTCCTGTCTTTTCTTCAGTGCCACTGTCTCTAAGCCGAACAACATCTCTGGTCTCACCACCGTCTTGAACACCTTTCCTTTCATTCTCGCTGATACTCTTTTATCACACAACACACCTGACACTTTTCTCCACCCGTTCCAACCTGCCTGCACTCGCCTCTTCACCTCTTTTCCACACTCACCGTTGCTCTGAACCGTTGACCCTAAGTACTTAAAGTCCTGCACCTTCTTCACCTCTGCTCCCTGTAACCTCACCATTCCACCTGGGTCCCTCTCATTGACACACATGTATTCGGTCTTGCTGCGGCTAAGCTTCATTCCTCTGTTTTCCAGAACAGACCTCCACCTCTCTAGATTTTCCTCCACCTGCTCCCTGCTCTCACTACAAATCACAATCATCTGCAAACATCATAGTACACAGAGATTCCTGTCTAACCTCATCTTTCAGCCTGTCCATCACCAGAGCAAACAAGAAGGGGCTCAAAGCCGATCCTTGATGCAGACCCACCTCCACCTTGAACTCCTCTGTCACACCTACAGCACCTCACCACGGTCTTACAGCTCTCATACATGTCCTGCACCACTCTAACATACTTCTCTGCCACTCCAGACGTCCTCATACAATACCACAGCTCCTCTCTCGGCACCCTGTCATACGCTTTTTCTAAATCTACGAAGACACAATGCAACTCACTATGACCCTCTCTGTACTTCTCCATCAGCGTCCTCAAAGCAAATACTGCATCTGTTGTACTCTTTCTAGGCATGAAACCATATTGCTGCTCACAAATGTTCACCTCTGCCCTTAGCCTAGCTTCCACTACTCTTTCCCACAACTTCATTGTGTGACTCATCAGCTTTATTCCTCTGTAGTTGCCACAGCTCTGCACATCTCCCTTGTTCTTAAAAATTGGTACCAGTACACTTTTCCTCCAGTCCTCTGGCATTCTCTCACTCTCCAAGATCTTGTTAAACAAACTAGTCAAAAACTCTACTGCCACCTCTCCTAGACACTTCCATACCTCCACAGGTATGTCATCAGGACCAACTGTCTTTCCGCTCTTCATCCTCTTCAATGTCCTCCTCACTTCACTCTTACTAATCTTTGCTACTTCCTGCTCCACACCAGTCACCTCTTCTACTCTTTGTTCCCTTTCATTTTCCTCGTTCATCAACTCTTCAAAGTTCTCCTTCCATCTTTCCATCACACTCCTGGCACCTGTCAATACATTTCCATCCTTATCTTTAATCACCCTAACCTGCTGCACATCCTTTCCATCTCTATCTCTTTGTCTGGCCAACCTGTACAAATCCACCTCTCCCTCTTTAGTGTCCAACCTAACATACAAGTCCTCATATGCTCTTTGTTTGGCCTTTGCCACCTCTATCTTCACCTTACGCTGTATCTCCCTGTACTCCTGTCTACTCTCTTCAGTCCTCTCAGTGTCCCACTTCTTCTTAGCTAACCTCTTTCTCTGTATACACTCCTGGACTTCCTCGTTCCACCACCAAGTCTCCTTGTCCACTTTCCTCTTTCCTGACACACCGAGTACCCTCCTACCTGTTTCCCTGATCAAATTAGCTGTAGTAGTCCAGTCATCTGGAAGCACCTCCAAACCACCCAGAATCTGTCTCAGCTCCTCTCTGAAAACTAAACGACATTCTTGCGAGAAAGTCAACCACCATCTGACCTTCTGCGTTCCTGTCCTGAACACCAAACCTGCCCATAACTGTCTCATCACCTCTGTTCCCTTCACCTACATGCCCATTGAAATCTGCACCAATGACAACTCTCTCACCTCTGGGGATGCTCTGCATCACTTCATCTAACTCACTCCAGAATTTCTCCTTCTCTTCTAACTCACATCCTACCTGTGGGGCATAACCACTCACAACATTGAACATCACCCCTTCAACTTCCAGCTTCAGACTCATCAACCTGTCTGATACTCTTTTCACCTCTAGAACATTCCTCACAAACTCCTCTTTCAGGATAACTCCTACTCCATTTCTCTTCCTATCTGACCCATGGTAAAACAACTTAAACCCTGCTCCTAAGCTTCTAGCCTTGCTACCTTTCCACCTGGTCTCCTGGACACACAGTATGTCCACCTTCCTTCTCTGCATCATGTCGATCAACTCCCTAGCCTTCCCTGTCATAGTACCAACATTCAAAGTCCCTACTGTCAGTCCTACATTCTTAGCTTTCCTCTTCTCTCTCTGCCTACGAACACACCTTCCTCCTCTTCTTCTTCGTCTTCGACCAACAGTAGTCCAATTTCCACCGGTACCCTGTAGCTCAACAGCACCAGTGGCGGTCGTTGTTAACCCGGGCCCCGACCGATCCGGTATGGAAGTCTTTGTCACGATTCGCATGTTTGGTTTGGCATGTGTTTTACGTCGGATGCCCTTCCTGCCACAACCCTCTGCATTTATCCAGACTTGGGACTGGCACAAGAAGACACTGGCTTGTGCCCCCTTGCGGTTGCATTAGGCAATGAGACAGAGTACAAAGTGATAATTGAGGAAAATGAAAGGGAACGAAAAATAGAAGAGGTGACTGGTGTGAAGCAGGAAGTAGCAAAGATTAGTAAGAGTGAAGTGAGGAGGACGTTGAAGAGGATGAAGAGTGGAAAGGCAGTTGGTCCTGATGACAAACCTGTGGAGGTATGGAAGTGTCTAGGAGAGGTGGCAGTAGACTTTCTGACTAGTTTGTTTAACAAGGTCTTGGAGAGTGAGAGGATGCTGAGGACTGGAGGAGAAGTGTACTGGTGCCAATTTTTAAGAACAAGGGAGATGAGCAGAGCTGTGGCAACTACAGAGGAATAAATCTGATGAGCCAAACAATGAAGTTGTGGGAAAGAGTAGTGGAAGCTCAGCTAAGGGCAGAGGTGAACATTTGTGAGCAGCAATATGGTTTCATGCCTAGAAAGAAAACAACAGATGCAGTATTTGCTTTGAGGATGCTGATGGAGAAGTACAGAGAAGGTCAGAGGTAGTTGCATTGTTTCTTTGTAGATTTATAGAAAGCGTAGAATTTTTTTACTTTTAAACTCAGACAAAAAAAATATCAGAGATATGATGTCCAACCATATTGTTACTCTAGATGGCATAAGTCTGGCCTCCAGTACTACTGCAAGGAACCTTGGAGTTATTTTTGATCAGGATCTGTCCTTTAACTCACATATAAAACAAATCTCTAGAACCTTCTTCCACCTGAGGACCATTGCCAAAATTAGGAGCGTCCTGTCTCAAAGTGATGCAGAAAAACTGGTCCATGCATTTGTTACCTCTAGGTTGGACTACTGTAATTCCCTACTTTCAGGATGCCCCAGTAACTCCCTAAAGAGCCTGCAATTAATCCAAAATGCTGCAGCAAGAGTGCTGACTGGAACTAGCAAGAGAGATCATATTTCACCTTCACTAGCTTCTCTCCATTGGCTTCCCATTAAATCTAGAATAGAATTTAAAACCCTGCTTCTTACATATAAAGCTCTGAATGTTCAGGCTCCATCATATATAGAAGACCTCATAGCACCATATCATCCCGGTAGACCACTTCGACCTCAGAATGCAGGCCTACTTGTGGTTCCCAGAATTTCCAAAGGTAGAATGGGAGGTAGAGCCTTTAGCTATCAAGCTCCTCTCTTGTGGAACCAGCTCCCAGTTCAGATTTGGGAAGCAGACACCCTCTCTACTTTTAAGTCTAGGCTTAAAACCTTCTTCTTTAATAACGCATATAGTTAGTTATAGTTATGCTGCCATAGGCTTAGACTGCTGGGGGACCCACCCCCCAATGCACTGAGCTCCTTTCCTCCTCTTGACCATCTCTCCTCTCCTCTCACCCCGCAATTGTCACCACTGTATGTCATTAACTCTGTGTGTTCTCTCCCGTAGTTGTCTTTGTCCTTCACTGTCCCCCTCTCTCTGTCCCTTTCTGCAGGTGTCCCCCGGCTTTGAAGCTGTGTGTCTTCCAGCGTGCAGCTACTGGTCCTACCAAACTGCTCGATTTTTTGTTGTTGCTTTTTGTTGCTCTGTTCTTTTCTCTCTTCACTTTCCACTCACCCCAACCGGTCAAGGCAGATTGCCGTCCACCCTGAGCCTGGTTCTGCTGGACGTTTCTTCCGTTAAAGTGAGTTTTTCCTCTCCACTGTTGCCTAGGGCTTGCTCCAGGGGGAATTGTTGGGTTCTTTCTATACATCTTTATAAAATGACTTTGTTATGAATTGGCGTTATATAAATAAAGTTGAATTGAATTGAATCTCAGGGGAAGAGAAGATGTGGATGTCATCTAGACAAAAACAAATTTGTTCAACATATCCCCTAACACATAATTGACCAGATTAGTCTAATCAAAAGGGGATAAACAAATATTTAAAGTGGCCGGCAGGGGTGTTGAAGACGGTCTTCCACTCATCCCATCCTGGATACAGACCAGATGATAAGCATTTCTGAGTTTCTCCATGGCGTAGGGTTCAGAACCGGAGAGTGAATATAACCTGCGACATGATGGCATATTGCTGGGTAAAAGTTGATGGGTTAGAAGGACTAGAAAGAGAAATAACTTGTCTAAGGCAAAGGCCGGAACAGGATGTTTCCCAGTTGATAAATATTCCCTCTAGCCAATCTATATGGGGATTGTGGCACTCTAACCAAGTGGGCCAGGGATTGGATGATTTGAAGGATAAATTCTCGTGTTGGTTTTCTATAGTTAATGTGATAGGAACACTCTGTGCAGGGCCCTCGGGTTCAGAACGTGGCTGTCTAAGGTGCGGATGGTGATGAGTTTGGAGTGTGGGATTAAAGGAATACCTATCTCGCAAGCCAGGTCCTCAACCAATCATATTTCAGACATTTTGTCCTTAACCCAACAGTAAGTCACCTTTCTCTCTCTCCAACTCAGATTACTGCTGCCATGAGCCTAAAATCAGCCCACCTGAATGCTATTCTGGAGATCTCTCTAGCTGTTGGGCTTTCCTTATTCAATGTAATCAATTTTTTTAAATCTCATCTTTTCCAACAAAGCGCTCCTGAGTTGCGTATGTCATCTCTTTGCTCTCGGGACGCACTCAGTTATGGGATATTGCATATTATGGGAACGGGGATCACATTCAGTCAAGTCTTTTAAGAGATTCTCAAAAGGAGCTTAGAGTCTTTGATCCTGTCAGACCAGAAGGTGAGGCTTCAGGTTTATTGTCTAAGATAGGAGAAGATCAGTACCAGAATACACCTTTGAATTTTGGCAATTTATTGAATGAACCTGCCTTGTTTGACATTTTTTAATAGGGACTTTATAATCACTTAAAAGATGAATTCGTTTCACGTGATTCATTGTCTTGATGATCTCATTGATCTTGCCACAAGAATCGCCAGAAGGTTCAGAGAGAGAGGCAGATCGCAATTCCAGTTTTTCCCACTTGGGGAAAGCTGTGTCATTCTCCTCATTCTCAAGAGAGCAGAGAGAGAAGAGAGAGAGAGAGAGAGAGAGAGAGAGAGGCAGAGAGAGAGAGAGAGAGAGAGAGGCAGAGAGAGAGAGAGAGAGAGAGAGAGAGAGAGAGAGAGAGAGAGAGAGAGAGAGAGAGAGAGAGAGAGAGAGAGAGAGAGAGAGAGAGAGAGAGAGAGAGAGAGAGAGAGAGAGAGAGAGAGAGAGAGAGAGAGAGAGAGAGAGAGAGAGAGAGAGAGAGAGAGAGAGAGAGAGAGAGAGAGAGAGAGAGAGAGAGAGAGAGAGAGAGAGAGAGAGAGAGAGACAGAGAGAGAGAGACAGAGAGAGAGAGAGAGAGAGAGACAGAGAGAGACAGAGAGAGAGACACAGAGAGAGAGACAGAGAAAGAGACAGAGAGAGAGGCAGAGAGAGAGAGAGAGAGACAGAGACAGAGAGAGAGAGAGAGACAGAGAGAGAGAGAGAGAGAGACAGAGAGAGAGAGAGAGAGAGAGAGACACAGAGAGAGACAGAGAGAGAGAGAGAGAGAGAGAGAGAGAGAGAGAGAGACAGAGACAGAGACAGAGAAAGAGAAAGAGAGAGAAAGAAAAAAAGAGAGAGAGACAGAGAAGAGAGACAGAGAGACAGAGAAGAGAGACAGAGAGAGAGAGACACAGAGAGAGAGACAGAGAGAGAGACAGAGAGAGACAGAGAGAGAGAGAGAGAGAGAGACAGAGAGGGGCAGAGAGGCAGAGAGGGGCAGAGAGGCAGAGAGAGAGAGAGAGAGAGAGAGACAGAGAAAGAGAGAGAAAGAAAGAGAAGAGAGACAGAGAGAGAGAGAGAGACAGAGAGAGAGAGAGAGAGAGAGAGAGAGAGAGAGACAGAGAGAGACAGAGAGAGAGAGAGAGAGAGAGAGAGACACAGAGAGAGACAGAGAGACACAGAGAGAGAGACAGAGAGAGAGACAGAGAGAGAGAGACAGAGATAGAGACAGAGAGAGAGACAGAGAGAGAGAGAGAGAGAGAGAGAGAGAGAGAGAGAGAGAGAGAGAGAAAGAGAGAGAAAGAAAGAGAAGAGAGACAGAGAGAGAGAGAGACAGAGAGAGAGACAGAGAGAGAGACAGAGAGAGAGAGAGAGAGAGAGAGAGAGAGAGAGACAGAGAAGAGAGACAGAGAGACAGAGAGAGAGAGAGAGAGAGAGAGACACAGAGAGAGAGACAGAGAGAGAGACAGATTTCCTCCTGAATCTGTGCCTATACTCAAGGCAATCGTGTTCAGACCTGCCCGGCAAAAGGCAGGCTCAGCAAGAGCAGGGAGGCAACTGCTGAGCCAGTTGCTCACTAACTCTCCACCTCCCGACCCAGCTTTCAGATTCAGATCTACCTTCCTTCCCAGACCCTCTCTCATGCTAGATTTGTTTATTCAGGGGCAGACAGAGTTTATTGATAAACAACTTGCATTATAATTAGGACTTACTTTAAACCCTCATTCTTCCCCATTAAGGATCCATGCTGTAGATGGTCACCTCCTGAACCCTAGCTCATGTCAGACTGAACTTATTCATATTTCCATTGAGAATCACCACAAGACAGTTTCTTTTCAAGTTATTCACTCCCCCCATTTTCCACTTATTCTTCAAATCTGCAGATTGATTGGCGAGTCAACCATATTCTTAACTGGCGAAACTGTGTTTTTCAAATCTGGTGAAGAAAGAATTAAGGTCATTGTTAGGAAAGATTCTGACCTTTTGCTAGGGATGACATCAGTGAGAAAGTGGAGACCTCCAGCTCTGCCTCCTGTCTTTTCTTCAGTGCCACTGTCTCTAAGCCGAACAACATCGCTGGTCTCACCACCATCTTGAACATCTTTCCTTTCATTCTCGCTGATACTCTCTTATCACAAAACACACCTGACAATTTTCTCCACCCGTTCCAACCTGCCTGCACTCGCCTCTTCACCTCTTTTCCACACTCTCCGTTGCTCTGAACCGTTGACCCTAAGTACTTAAAGTCCTGCACCTTCTTCACCTCTGCTCCCTGTAACCTCACTGTTCCACTTGGGTCCCTCTCATTCACACACATGTATTCTGTCTTGCTGGGGCTAAGCTTCATTCCTCTGTTTTCCAGAGCAGACCTCCACCTCTCTAGATTTTCCTCCACCTGCTCTCTGTTCTCACTACAAATCACAATGTCATCTGCCAACATCATAGTCCATGGAGATTCCTGTCTAACCTCATCTGTCAGCCTGTCCTGTCTCAAGAAGGGACTCATAGCTGATCCTTGATGCAGATCCACCTCCACCTTGAACTCCTCTGTCACACCTACAGCACCTCACCATGGTCTTACAGCTCTCATACATGTCCTGCACCACTCTAACATACTTCTCTGCCGCTCCAGATGTCCTCATACAATACCACAGCTCCTCTCTCGGCACCCTGTCATACACTTTCTCTAAATCTACGAAGACAAAATGCAACTCCCTATGACCTTCTCTGTACTTCTCCATCAGCATCCTCAAAGCAAATACTGCATCTGTTGGACTCTTTCTAGGCATGAAACCATATTGCTGCTCACAAATGTTCACCTCTGCCCTTAGCTGAGCTTCCACTACTCTTTCCCACAACTTCATTGTTTGGTTCATCAGCTTTATTCCTCTGTAGTTGCCACAGCTCTGCTCATCTCCCTTGTTCTTAAAAATTGGCACCAGTACTTCTCCTCCAGTCCTCAGCATCCTCTCACTCTCCAAGACCTTGTTAAACAAACTAGTCAGAAAGTCTACTGCCACCTCTCCTAGACACTTCCATACCTCCACAGGTTTGTCATCAGGACCAACTGCCTTTCCACTCTTCATCCTCTTCAACGTCCTCCTCACTTCACTCTTAGTAATCTTTGCTACTTCCTGCTTCACACCAGTCACCTCTTCTATTTTTCGTTCCCTTTCATTTTCCTCAATTATCACTTTGTATTCTGTCTCATTGCCTGATCTAAATGCAAGAGAGTGAGCACGCAGCATGTGACGTACCTGACTGTTTTTCCAGGGCTTGTGGTTTGGAAGCTTCCTGATTTGTATGGTGGGCACGATGTTATTGACACAAGTGCTGATGTACCCAGTCACATACTCAGCATAATTCTGTACGCTGACGGAAGAGTCCTCCAGAGGTATACATTTAATAAAGTGTGAAAGTGTAATATACTGGAGACATTTGAGACAGTATGTGATTTACATACAATTGGGGTGACAGTTGATGAAGTAACTGTATTGTCTGAGTGCACTCATTTTATGCTAGTACCAGAATAGCAGCAATCATCTCAATGTGTTCTGTGGAATAATTTTTTTTTTTATCAGCTCATTTGTGGAATCTGGATCTCAATAAATGTTCAGTTGACCTCTGGAGTGGATAATTGTTGGACCACTGGAAACAAGTAAGCCTGCCTCTACATTTAGTAAGAAACCATCTCTACATGGATGTGGATTAACATGTTGGCATGAGGAGAAATGCTCTTCATAAAATAAGTGCAATCACATTTCCAAAGGAAATTGGACTTAAAGAACAGTTTCAAACATGTTATGTTAACAAGCAGTTAATGTTATGTTAATTAGGAGCCAATGAGTGTCAGAGCGAATTTGTAAGGCATTGAGTAATCTGTCATATAAGCTAACAGCAGTTAGCAAGTGGAAAGTTAAACATGGAAGAAGAAATTGCTATATTGGAAAAACAACAGACAACACCAACTCTTAATAAAATAAATATGAGAAAGGCCAAATTGGGCCAGCTGACAGAAAAAAGAACAAGATACTTCATTTAATGGAGAATTACTGCGTGGAGGTGGAGGAAAGTGAGGAATGAGTTCAAGCAACTGTTTGGTGAGTTTTGTGGTATAAATATTTCAGTTAAAGAATAATAATCCATATACTTACGCTTATGGACTAGCCAAGGTTGCACTTTACAGGGACAGTGGACCCTACAGGGACCCAAAGAGCTATAAGAGCAGGTGGTACAAAAAAGTTTCACAACCACTGCAATGAAAGTAAATATCCAAAACGATGTGAACATAGCGCCCAGCTCTAACAAGAAGGCCCTTCTAGTACCATCGAAGCTTTGCCTAAGTCTAGTCTTTTTTGCCATGAGAGCATACTTTTTTAAACACTCTGAAAAAAAATCCCTAATTCTCCTAGTAAGGATAAGATAGACTTCCTCAGGAGCAAAGGCATATGCTTCAGTTGTCTGAAACCAGGGCACAGGAGAAATTAAACTGTCAGGTTTGCTCATGGACACACCCCACATTGCTGCACATAAAATTAAAAGAAAACACAACTATTAAGGAAAAGCAGTCAGCGGATGATGATGAAAAGCCAATGATCAGCGGATTTGTGAACACCAGTCAACATCAGCATTTGGATACTGGCACAGGAAAAACAGACAGTATTCTTGCCGTAGTTACTGTCAGATTGAAGACAGATTCCCCATCATGGAGTGTATCAACCATTTTTTCTTTTTTTCCTTTCGGCTTATCCCGTGAGTACAGGGTCGCCACAGCGGTGGTTATGTGTTATGTTTCTGTGTATTGATGTCATTAGTGACATCATATAGCTTTGATAGTTTGTCTTTGTAGTTTACCTTTTTAAGTTTGTTGTCAAGGGAACAATGCAATGAAAAGGGTTTGTGTCAAGAGAGGCAGTTCAGCTCAGCTACTGAAGGGTGCTGACGTGACATGGTAGCTGGAGTAGAGGAACTGGCTAGGTGATGTGGACCGCAACAAGGTAGAAGAAAAAGGTTAAGTGTGTACCTGTGGAGGCACACGGTTTCTTAGAGTTCTGTGAGTTCAGCCATACTTTGAGAAACCTGTTTGTTGAAGCTGTTTGTGAACGTGCTAGTGAGATTACTGTACTTCCACTTGTATGTACAATTGACCTATCATTGGCTAAGTTGAGAAGCAAGTACAATAAGTGTTCGATCTTTGTCATACAACAATCTCAGAAGTGAAGTTGTTGCTGGACCATCAGATATCTCAGTTTTGATCGCCTCTACAGGTCCTAAAACCAAAAGACTCGATTTTTGACAGCACAAACTTCTGGCCAAACAAAGACCCAGAGACTTTCAAGTGGTTTTTCTTTTTTTCCTATGGATGCCACAGAGGAATTCAAGTCTTTCTTGGGGTACAGACCGGAGGCTTTTAACCGGGTCTTAACAGGTTATGAAAGTACCCGTCTGGCAATCTGTCCTCCGGGCATGGGCCCCCGACGTAGAGGGTCCAGGCCCCAGACCAATTCTCTGGCCCAGGTCGACGCCACAACTTCAGTTGTGCTCCCGGAGTGGGTGGACATGGCCAGCAATCTGGAAGGGTGCGCCCTGCCATTCGGTAAGTTCCAGTTCCTGTCGCGGTGCAGAGGGTGGCTGCCACTTGTCCAGTTTCAGTTCCTGTTTGTCCAGTTTCTGTCACGGCGCAGAGGTCAGCTGCTGCTCGTCCAGTTCCTGTTTGTCCAATTCCAGTTCCTGTTGTGGGGCCGAGGTCGGCAGCTGCTCGCCTGGTTCGTGGTCTGGCTGGCATTCTTCCTTCCCGGTCTTCAGCCAGACCTCTGGCCCAGCCCACAGCCTGTTCCCTGGAGGGGTTCAGCCGTCGCTGCCGGCCTCCTGCCTCGGCTCAGAATGTACTTTTTGCAGATCTTCACTTGACTTCAGCTCTGGAGTTACCCGGGCCCGCCTCCGGCCTCCCTCCACCTGCCTTGCTCAGTGGGTCCCTGGACTTTTTGTGTGTCTGTGGTCCGTCTTGGACCCGGCCCTGAAAGGGGGGTTCTGTCACAACCCTGTACTTGTGTTTGGTTTGTCCCAGATATATTTCCTGTCCTTAGCTTTTATTTTGTTGCTCCTCCCGTGTCGCTTCATGTTACTCTGTTTGGTGTCTGACCTACCACGTTAGTCCTAATTTGTTTCACCCATTCCCTTGTAAATTATAAATGTTCTGCACTTATATAGCACTTTTCTACCTATTGCACTCAAAGCACTTTGCACTGCTTCTTATTCACCCATTCACACTCACAATCACAGACACACACTCACACACCGATGGGGGAGCTGCTATGCAGCTGGCCAAGACTCACCGGGAGCAGCTAAGTTGGATTTCAGTGTCTTGCTCAAGGATACTTCGACATGTGACCAGAGGAGCGGGGGATTGAACAAACAACTGCAAAATTGGTGGACAACCGCTCTACCTACCTGCACCACAGTCGGCCCTTGTCCTTTTACAGTCTTTCTCGTCAGTTGGTGGCCCGTTCGTCTTTTCTCTGGTATCGTGTCTCTGTACCCAGCTTTGTGTGTTTCTGTACCCAGGATTCTATGTTTGTACGTCTTTGTTTTTTCCCGTTGGTTTACCACGCCAGGTTTGGTTCTTTAGTTTGTCCCCCTTTTTGAAGTTTAAGTTCGTGTTTGGTTTTATTAGTTTTTACACTGTTTGTAGTACTTGTAGTTTGTAGTTTTTTCCATATGGAGTTATTTTTAGTTGTGTTTCACCCTCACTTTTATATTTTTTAATAAATACACCTTTGCCTTGTACTTCTGCTTGGCGTCTCCTCATTTGGGTTCTAAAACCAAAAGACTTGATTTCCGACAGCTTCTTATCAGGGGACCTCATTAAACGAGCCACTCCTTCAAGGACCAAATGTTACCAAGACCATAATTGGTGTTCTGATTAGGTTTCGTCAAGGGCTTTTGCGAATAGTGAATGACATGGAAGCCATGTTCCACCAGGTAAAGGTCCCGCCAGAAGATGCTGACCTACTCAGGTTCTTGTGGTGGCCAGATGTTGACCCCAATCAGCCGATGGTAGAATACAGAATAGAGGTGCATTATTTTGGAGCCACCTCATCACCTGGTTCAATCTGTTGAAAAGTAAAAGCCTTTCTACCACAGTTTGAAAGTTATGTGATGTGTGACTTCAGGTTAAATTAATGGATCTGTAACCAGCAAATTGTGTTTGACACCATTCCATGATTGAAATAAAGACCTAGATTTAGATCAAAATGTCTTCAAATAGATCCAGAAGAGGAATCCTATCCATGCTAAGCTCAGTGTATGATCCATTGGGAAAATTAGGCAAGAACTTTGTAGGATGAGATTGGGATGGGAGTAAACTGTGCCTAAATGTGTCTGTTTCAAGATGTTTCAGAGCCTGTGATGGCTCATCTGAATCATTTGCAGATAGGTAGGGCTATGGCACAGTTACATACCTAGTCCAGCTAAGCGACAGTAATTAGGTTCACTGTGCCTTTGTGTTGGGGAAGCAAAGAGTTTCCCCCCTAAAAATTTTTATCCCTTGCTTCATACGTGTGGACAGATATTTCTGAGATTTTTGTGCCCAAAATACTATGACTTCAGTTTTGTCTGAGTTTAGAAGTAAAACATTGTGGGTCATCCAGGCCTTTATGTCTTGTAGGCTTGAAGCTTGATTAACTGATTTTTTTCATCTGGTTCCATAAATAAATATAGCTGAGTATCATCAGCATAACAGTGGAAATGTATGGAGTGTTTTCTAATAATGTTGCCTAAAGGAGACATATATAAAGTAAAAAGTATTGGTCCTAACACAGAGCCTTGTGGAACTCCATAGCTAACCTTTGTGTGCATGGAGGATTCATCATTAACATGAACAAATTGAAGTCTATCAGATAGATAAGAACCAACCTAGTGCAGTTCTTTTAATCCCAATTTCATGTTCCAGTCTCTGTCATAAAATGTTGTGATCAATGGTATCGAATGCAGCACTAAGATCTAACAGAACAAGTATAGAGATGAGTCCATTATCTGAGGCCATGAGAAGATCGTTGGTGACTTTTACCAGTGCTGTTTCTGTACTATGATGAACTCTAAATCCTGACTGAAAGTCTTCATACAAATTATTCCTGTACAGGTGGTCACATAATTGTTTTGTTTTTTGAGCAGAAAAAAATTGGATATCACTGCAGAGAAAATATGAATAAATAAACAGAAAATATTGATATCTTAACTTGAGAATTAATATTTAAAAATTGGCCTTCAAGATCGAAATATTGATTTTTTGGTATCAATCTGCCCATCACCAATGTTAGTTTAGATGAGGTAATAATTAAAGTTAGTCTGCTTTTTACCCATAGATCTCGCTGAGCTAACAGGGATTGGGGCCTTATTGATGATTCTAGCACTGTTTTACATGAAGATCTATCTGTAATTTTTGGGGGGAGGATCTGGTGAATTCTTTCTCTAATAGCTACAAATTTATTCCTCTATTCTACATGAATATTAAAGTCACCCACTATAATGACTTTATCTGTACAAAGCACTAAATCAGATAGAAAATCTGAAAATTCAATCAAAAACTCTGAGTAAGGGACTGGAGGACGGTACACGATAACAAATAATAGTGGTTTTTGAGTTTTCCAGTTTGGGTGTGAAAGGCTAAGAGTAAGGCTCTCAAATGAGTTATAACTATGTTTAGGTCTAGGGTTTATTGATAAGCTACAATGGAGGATTGCTGCAACTCCTCCACCTCGGCCTGTGCTTCTAGGAACATGATAATTAATATGACTTGGGGGGGTTGACTCATTTAAACTGACATATTCTTCCTGCTGCAACCAAGTTTCAGTGAGACAAAATAAACAGTGGTGTTTCTCTTAGCTGTTTGTCAGCTGTACAGTTAGAGGCAGCACTTTTTAATGGGCAAGTAATTGTTACATCTATGAATCTATTTGTTCACTGTTCAAGCTGACAGGGTTGCAGAGCTTCTGAGTGTCAAATGTAAAACAGCTTCAAGGTGCTATTGGAGAATGTGATTCCATTACAGGTGTGCAAATGTAAATAATGTAAACGGTCATGCATGTGAAGCAATGTGTAAAGTATGCTGCAGGTTAGCAATCAATCAGGTGATAGAGGATGGAAGTGTATCCGACCGTCCTGGGAGCTCATCTATAATCCCAGGTAGCTGCTATGCAATTCCACCACCTGATATGTGACAGGTGGTGGAATTGCACCAAAAACTGTGGGAATGGTGGATGACTGCTCTACCTCCAGTGCTACATTTGCCCCTGCTGTCTTAAAAGTATAATCACAAATCCAAGGTCTACAGTATCCTGCCATGCCCAGATAAGAAAGCATTTGTCCTAAAGGTTTACAACCATTTGATTTAATAAAGCCTATTATGGGACTGTGGCGCAGGAAGGTAGAGCAGTTGTCCACCAATTTTGCAGTATTTGTTTCCATCCCCGGCTCCTCCGGTCACATGTTGAAGTGTCCTTGAGCAAGACACTGAACCCCAACTTAGTTGCTCCCGGTGAGTGTTGGCCAGCTGCATAGCAGCTCCCCCATCAGTGTGTGAGTGTGTGTGTGATTGTGAGTGTGAATGGGTGAATAAGAAGCAGTGTAAAGTGCTTTGAGTGTCAATAGGTAGAAAAGCACCATATAAGTGCAGAACATTTACCATTTACAAAAGATGATAGAAATACTAAAATGTGTAGGTGTTTCCAAACTTACGTCTTTCACAACAAGCACCTTCCTCACCACATTTAAATAGGCCCAGATTGCCCCGCTGCTTAAGAAGTCTACTCTCAACCCCTCACTTGTGGATATTTACAGACCTAACTCTCTTCTTCCATTTGTGGCCCAGACCCTTTAATGAGCACTCTTAACACAGAAAAAACAGTCAGGCTTCAAAAGGGGGCATTTTACCAACACGACACGTTTGAACTCTAATAGCTTCAAGTGCTTTTGGTCCTCTTCTTTTTTCGATTAGTTACATCCTTGGGTTCTATCTTCCACTCACATGGCTTTTCCGATCATTGCTATGCTGGCATACAGCTCTTCCTCTCCTTGTCATCAGATGACTCTACTGTCTCATCATGCATTTCTGCCTGTCTCTGACATCTCTGTGAAGACAAGAAAGTTTGTGTTAAAGAGATTGAGTTGGACATATATCCCTCTCATCCAAGCAGTCAGGACTTAAATACAATACAGCATCAGTATCAACTTAGAACCTTCAGTGATTGTCTCTATTAGGTCTGTCAGAAACTTTGGGTTCATCATTCACAATTAACTGAGCTTCACTGACCACATGCAGATTTGCCCTCTATAACATGAAGATCAGACCTTTCTATATATGCAACCTAATTGCACGTGCAGGCACTGGACATATTTAATGTTAACTACTGCAATGCACTGCAGATGGTACTACCAGCTTGCAGAATAACCCCCCACCCCAATTTTATGCAAAACACCAAACTCTGTTAAATTATCACAAAACGGGGGGGATGAAGATGGTAGTACCCCCTTTTAAATGATTTTATAAGTGATAATTCAATGGATAATAAATGACAAAAACATGACATATTAATTCGGGACGATGCATTGTAATGCACCACAGTACATTTGTTTTTCTTTTCTTCTTGTTATTGAATGTTGTTGCTTTTTGTTGCTCTGTTCTTTTCTCTCTCCCCTTTCCACTCACCCCAACCGGTCGAGGCAGATGGCCGTCCACCCTGAGCCTGGTTCTGCTGGAGGTTTCTTCCGTTAAAGGGAGTTTTTCCTCTCCACTGTTGCCTATGGCTTGCTCCAGGGGGAATTGTTGGGTTCTCTTTATATATCTTTATAATCTTGACTTTATTCTGTAAAGTGCCCTGAGATGACTTTGTTGTGAATTGGCGCTATATAAATAAAGTTGAATTGAATTGAATTGAATTGAATGTCCTGTGATAAACTGATGCTTTCTAATCAATATTGTAAAGTTTTATGGTTCAAAACTAAGCCAAACCAAACTCAGCAAAAAAATGTGTTGTGTCTACTAATAACAGACAGAGAGCAACTTATGAATCAAAACTCTTCAGTAAAAGGAGAGAAAGTAGAACAGTGGAAGTAGAGAGAAAAATGAATATGAGGATGTGATGTAATTAGTAATTAGAGAGACAAAGAGAGGGAGAGAGGGAGGGATAGCGAAAGATGACGCAGAAACTAGAAACTGAAATATCAGTTGTCTGACAGTTTTGGTCAGAAGCTGCCAGGGCTGCAGCTTCTCCTCCTCCTCTCTCTGAAGATGGAGGACCTCTGCTTTCCACAACTCCTCAATGCTTCCTGCAGGAAACCAAAGTACTATCAGTCTAAAACCACCACACTGTATTTTGTGTTGTTGTTCATCTTCTCTGGTTTCACTGTGGTTCTCAACCTGCTCGTCATCATCTCAGTCTCCCACTTCAGGCAAAGATAAACTCAGCAAAACTTACAATGGATTATTTTATGTCTAAACAGTCTGATTTACAAGACAATGTTACTTAGAGTTAGTGTAAACAACACAGATGTTTTTAATGTTAAATCTCACATGCCACATGTAACCAATATCACTTTTGTCTTTGTCTCCCTGCAGGCAGCTGCACACACCCACCAACCTCCTTCTCCTCTCTCTGGCTGTGTCGGACTTTCTCTCTGGGATTGTGACAGTGTTTGAAGCTCATCGACAAACCGTCTGTTGGGTTTTTGGTGACTTCATGTGTTCTCTACATGTTTATTTGAGCTCAATCACTCTCGGTGCCTCGGTAGGAAACATGATACTTATATCAGTCGACCGGTATGTGGCTATTTGTGACCCTTTGCATTACCCCACCAGAGTCACTGTGAAAAGAGTTCAAATGTGTGTTTTTCTGTGTTGGATTTGTTCTGTTGTCCACAACGGTCTGATTTTAAAGGACTTCTTGACTCAACCAGGCCGATATAGGCCCTGCTACGGAAAGTGTGTGGGGGGCACTGACAGTATGTCACAAATGTTTGATGCAGTTTTGTCATCTCTTGCTCCAGTCGCTGTGATCATAATTCTGTATCTGAGAGTGTTTGTGATGGCTGTGACTCACGCTCGTGCCATGCGCTCTCATGTTGCAGCCAAACTCCAGCATTCAGGGACTGTAATGACTAAGAAATCTGAACTGAAAGCAGCCAGGACTCTGGGTGTTGTTATAGTTGTGTTCCTAATATGTTTCTGTCCAAATTTCTCTCTCGCCTTTATACCAGCCACCTTTGTTAGTATTTTAACTAAAGTCATTGGTTCCTTTCTGTTAAATATTAACCCTTGTCTGAACCCTGTGATCTACGCCTTGTTCTACCCCTGGTTTAGAAAAGCTATCAGACTCATTTTCACTCTTCAGATACTGCAGCCTGGCTCCCGGGAGACCAACATGCTGTAAACAGAGACGGTGCAGTGACTGAAATGTGATCTGCTCTATAGACAAAGAAATTCATTTGTACATGTTCTTCAGTGAGTGAATTCACAAATCCAAAAAGTGAAAATGTGCTGTTCTTAAAGTTGTTACTGTCAAATAATCTGTTGTATTTTCTCATGAATCAAGTGATGCTGTATTATTTTCACTGATGGTTCTTATCTTCAGTAACCAGTAATAATGGTACCTGCTACAGATATCCAGTCTGAGTCTGTCCTGTTTCTCATTCACCTTCTGGTTACAAACTGTTACGATATATAAGTGCAGACCATTTACCATGCTAAGAACAGGCTCAGAGCAGGTTAAGATCCAGGACAAAACTGTATAGAAACAGGTTGATAACCTTACACAGAGAAAGTGGAAAGAAAAATTACAACATTACCAACATTATGGGCCATTTAATCCCACACTAATGTTTAATGTAAATTTAAAAGAAATACAGCATCATGTACACAACGTACAAATTACTCCACGTGACTCATTTACATATCACAACTAGAAAAAGAACTGTGAATGCTTCAGTGCTGAAAGGATTTTTACAAACAAAGCTGAAAAAACATGAACTGTTTTGCTGAAAAAGGTAAAATGTTTATTTTTGCTAAAAAAGCTGAAACTGCAAATGTGGAGGTAAACTGTCAAGGATGCTTCTTAGGGTGGATCCAAGTGCAACAAGGAGAGAGGGAGGTGTAAGGAGAAAACAACTTTATTTACGACTATACCAAAAAACAAGAACGAACACCTAACATAAATTCGCTCCCAAAGGATCTGACAACTTCATAAACACACAAAATACCTTTGGTGACACAATACCCAAGACACACAAAAGCGCTAGGTTAAGAATGACCCCTTAACTCTGGGTTCCATAATTTCCCTACATGACTTTAACTTGGTACGTAACTTGGTATACATGACATCCTTCTCAGTGGATATACATACTTGGTTAGAATAAAGAAGTCTGTTACGCTACATTCAATAAGCAGTGTAACTCATGAGCACATAGTTAAACATTCGTCTGGGCTCTGACAGACAGATTATCACATGGACTGGTAAATGGCGTGAATCAAACCATTGGCTTGGCATGAAAAACATTCTTTTACAATGGCATGGTTACAAGGGTCCCTGGTAAACCTTGATGCCTTACGGGCACTTAGCGGTACTCATAATCCTTAGCGTAATATATAGTCTGCAACAGACAGGGACTATAGGGAGCTGTTGTTCACTGAACCAGAGTGGCAGGGAAAGTCAGGCCAGCAATAACCATGATCTAGAAACTAATCTTAAACAAGGGCTATGGGACCTAAGATTCCACATAGGAGAGGTAACATAGAACTAGTGAGAATAATGTTAACAAACTCAGTGAATGAACTTATGAGGGTTTGAACAAAAACACCCAGACACCCACACACCCAGACGGGTAAGCGTATTGTGTCACTTCCTGTTTCTGCACGCTCTTGGGTTTCTACCGGACTGTTTACTGATTAATTGTAGCTGTTATTTTTACTTAAATAAGTGATTTCTTCACACAAGAATTAATACTTAGTCGTAACATACACTTGTATTACACAAGCACCTGCTTTTGCAAAACATAACCAGCTAAAGTTTACAAATTCCAGATTTCACTTATATTAGCTTCGTTAGTTTAGCAGTTGTCCATTAGCAATTGCTTCTCTGTCTCTGTTTCTCCTTCTCTCACTTGCTCAGTGTGTCTCATGTTCAGTTTTTCCTCTGCCTCCTTTAGTGATAATGGTATATGTAACAAGTGTAAGGTTTTTGCAGCTTTGGAGGCGAGGCTCAGGGAATTGGAAGCACGGCTCCGCACCATGGAAAACAACTCCGCTTGTCAGGCCCCGGTAGCTGGTGCGGGCCGACCTAGCGTAGCCCCTGTTAGCTGTCCCCCGACAGTTCCCGAGCAGCCGGGAAGCCAGTCCGGCTAGGTGACGGTTCGTAAGAGATCTAATGCTAAACAGACGCCCGAGGTTCACCACCAGTCGGTTCATGTTTCTAATCGATTTTCCCCACTCAGCGACACACCCGCTGAGAAACCAACTCTGGTAATTGGCAGCTCCATAGTCAGAAACGTGAAGTTAGAGACTCCAGCGGCCGTAGTCAAATGTCTTCCTGGGGCCAGAGCGGGCGACGTTGAATCATATTTGAAACTCCTGGCTAAAGATAAACGTAAATACAGTAATATTGTTATTCACGTGGGAGTTAATGACGCCCGATTACGCAAATCGGAGGTCACTAAACTGAATGTTGAATCAGTGTGTAACTTTGCCAAAACAATGTCGGACTCCGTAATTTTCTCTGGTCCCCTGCCAAATCTGACCAGTGACGACATGTACACCCGCATGTCATCATTCAACCGCTGGCTGTCTAGGTGGTGTCCAGCAAACGATGTGGGCTACATAGACAATTGGAAACGATTTTGGGGAAAACCTAGGCTGATTAGGAGAGATGGCATCCATCCTACTTTAGATGGTGCAGCTTTCTTATCCAGAAATATGTCTGGATTTATTAGACAACCAAAAGAATGACAATCCAGAGTTGAGCCTAGGATGCAGAGATCCAGTCCTACACGCCTCTCTGCAGTGTCCTTACAACCGTCAACCCCCCCACAACTCCCACATGCTATAAAGACTGTGTCTGTTCCCCGACCTAAATTGCATAAACTAAATATGACAACAAGAGGAGTTAATCATATTAACCTAATAAAAGTTAAGACTACTCCTCTTACAGAACAAAACCCCAAAACTATTAAATGTGGATTATTAAATATCAGATCTCTCTCTTCTAAATCTCTGTTAGTAAATGACTTAATAAACGATCATCAATTCGATTTATTTTGTCTCACTGAAACTTGGTTGCAGCAGGAAGAATATGTCAGTTTAAATGAGTCAACCCCCCCAAGTCATATTAATTATCATGTTCCTAGAAGCACAGGCCGAGGTGGAGGAGTTGCAGCAATCTTCCATTCTAGCTTATCAATAAACCCTAGACCTAAATATAGTTATAACTCATTTGAGAGTCTTACTCTTAGCCTTTCACACCCAAACTGGAAAACTCAAAAACCACTATTATTTGTTATCGTGTACCGTCCTCCAGTCCCTTATTCAGAGCTTTTGATTGCAATTATCTGATTTAGTGCTTAGTACAGATAAAGTCATTATAGTGGGTGACTTTAACATTCATGCAGATGCTGACAGCAACTGTCTGAGCACTGCGTTTAATTCATTATTAGATTCAATTGGTTTTTCCCAAAATGTAAATAAACCCACTCACGGTACACGATAACAAATAATAGTAATAATATTTTCCTTAACTCTGAGCAGCAATAACTTCATGACTTTCTTTATGAAAGTCTTTATAAAATTGTAGTTATTAGAAAAGAATTCACCAGATCCTCCCCCCAAATATTACAGATAGATCTTCATGTACAGCAGCGCTAGAACCAATAAGGCCCCAATCCCTGTTAGACTGCTTTTTACCCATAGATCTCTCTGAGCTAACTTCAATTATTATCTCATCTAAACCAACAACCTGTCTGCTAGACCCTATTCCAACTAAGCTGCTCAAGGAAGCTTTACCCTTAATAGATACGTTCATATTAGATATCATCAATCTATCTTTAGAAGCAGGCTATGTACCACAGGCCTATAAGGTAGCTGTAATTAAACCACTACTTAAAAAACCCTGTGTTGAACCAGGTGTTTTAGCCAATTACAGACCAATATCTAATCTCCCCTTTATTTCTAAAATAATTGAAAAAGTAGTCGCAAAACAATTATGTGATCACCTTCATAGGAATAATTTGTATGAAGACTTTCAGTCAGGATTTAGAGTTCATCATAGTACAGAAACAGCACTGGTAAAAGTCACCAACGATCTTCTCATGGCCTCAGATAATGGACTCATCTCTATACTTGTTCTGTTAGATCTTAGTGCTGCATTTGATACCATTGATCACAACATTTTATTACAGACCGGAACCGGACCGAGACTGGAACATGAAATTGGGATTAAAGGAACTGCACTAGGTTGGTTTAAATCTTATCTATCTGATAGATTTCAATTTGTTCATGTTAATGATGAATCCTTCATGCACACAAAGGTTAGCTATGGAGTTCCACAAGGCTCTGTGTTAGGACCAATACTTTTTACTTTATATATGTCTCCTTTAGGCAACATTATTAGAAAACATTCCATAAATTTCCACTGTTATGCTGATGATACCCAGCTATATTGCTTGTGGGCGACTGTGGCGCAGGAAGGTAGAGCGGTTGTCCACCAATCTCACAGTTGTTGGTTCAATCAAGTGTCCTTGAGCAAGACACTGAACCCCAACTTACTTGCTCCCGGTGAGTGTTGGCCAGCTGCATAGCAGTATGAATGTGTGTGTGATTGTGAGGGTGAATGGGTAAATAAGAAGCAGTGTAAAGTGCTATATAAGTGCACATCATTTACCATTTACCATATATTTATCTATGGAACCAGATGAAAATAATCAGTTAATAAAGCTTCAAGCCTACAAGACAAAGGCCTGGATGTCCCACAATTTTTTACTTCTAAACTCAGACAAAACTGAAGTCATAGGCCCAAATATCTCAAAGACATAATGTCCAACCATATTTGTACTCTAGATGGCATAAGTCTGGCCTCCAGTACTACTGCAAGGAATCATGGAGTTATTTTTGACCAGGATTTGTCCTTTACCTCACATATAAAACAAATCTCTAGAACAGCCTTCTTCCACCTATGGAACATTGTTAGGAGCATCCTGTCTCAAAATGATGCCGAAAAACTGATCCATGCATTTGTTACTTCTAGGTTGGACTACTGTAATTCCCTACTTTCAGGATGCCCCAGTAACTCCCTAAAGAGCCTGCAATTAATCCAAAATGCTGCAGCAAGAGCGCTGACTGGAACTAGCAAGAGAGATCATATTTCACCTTCACTAGCGGTGTGGTTCCCAGAATTTCCAAAGGTAGAATGGGAGGCAGAGCCTTTAGCAAGCTCCTCTCTTGTGGAACCAGCTCCCAGTTCAGATTTGGGAAGCAGACACCTTCTCTACTTTTAAGTCTAGGCTTAAAACCTTCCTCTTTAATAAAGCTTATAGTTAGTTATAGTTATGCTGCCATAGGCTTAGACTGCTGGGGGACCCACCCCCCAATGCACTGAGCTCCTTTCCTCCTCTTGACCATCTCTCCTCTCCTCTCACCCCGCAATTGTCACCACTGTATGTCATTAACTCTGTGTGTTCTCTCCCGTAGTTGTCTTTGTCCTTCTCTGTCCCCCTCTCTCTGTCCCTTTCTGCAGGTGTCCCCCGGCTTTGAAGCTGTGTGTCTTCCAGCGTGCAGCTACTGGTCCTACCAACCTGCCCGATGTTTTGTTGTTGCTTTTTGTTGCTCTGTTCTTTTCTCTCTCCCCTTTCCACTCACCCCAACCGGTCGAGGCAGATGGCCGTCCACCCTGAGCCTGGTTCTGCTGGAGGTTTCTTCCGTTAAAGGGAGTTTTTCCTCTCCACTGTTGCCTAGGGCTTGCTCCAAGGGGAATTGTTGGGTTCTTTCTATACATCTTTATAAAATGACTTTGTTGTGAATTGGCGTTATATAAATAAAGTTGAATGGAATTGAATCTCAGGGGAAGAGAAGATGTGGATGTCATCTAGACAAAAACAAATTTGTTCAACATATCCCCTAACACATCATTGACCAGATTAGTCTAATCAAAAGGGGATAAACAAATATTTAAAGTGGCCGGCAGGGGTGTTGAAGACGGTCTTCCACTCATCCCATCCTGGATACAGACCAGATGAGGTCTGATTTGGTGCTAATGACTCGATGTATTTCTCCATGGCGTCAGGTTCAGGACCGGAGAGTGAATATAACCTGCGACATGATGGCATATTGCCGGGTAAAAGTTGATGGGTTGATGGGTCTCTCCCAGAGAGATAACTTGTCTAAGGCAAAGGCCGGAACAGGATGTTTCCCAGTTGATAAATATTCCCTCTAGCCAATCTATATGGGGATTGTGGCACTCTAACCAAGTGGGCCAGGGATTGGATGATTTGAAGGATAAATTCTCGTGTTGGTTTTCTATAGTTAATGTGATAGGAACACTCTGAGCAGGGCCCTCGGGTTCAGAACGTGGCTGTCTAAGGTGCGGATAGTGATGAGTTTGGAGTGTGGGATTAAAGGAATACCTATCTCGCAAGCCAGGTCCTCAACCAATCATATTTCAGACATTTTGTCCTTAACCCAACAGTAAGTCACCTTTCTCTCTCTCCAACTCAGATTACTGCTGCCATGAGCCTAAAATCAGCCCACCTGAATGCTATTCTGGAGATCTCTCTAGCTGTTGGGCTTTCCAAATCCAACAAAGCGCTCCTGAGTTGCGTATGTCATCCCTTTGCTCTCAGGACGCACTCAGTTATGGGATATTGCATATTATGGGAACGGGGATCACATTCAGTCAAGTCTTTTAAGAGATTCTCAAAAGGAGCTTAGAGTCTTTGATCCTGTCAGACCAGAAGGTGAGGCTTCAGGTTTATTGTCTAAGATAGGAGAAGATCAGTACCAGAATACACCTTTGAATTTTGGCAATTTATTGAATGAACCTGCCTTGTTTGACATTTTTTAATAGGGACTTTATAATCACTTAAAAGATGAATTCGTTTCACGTGATTCATTGTCTTGATGATCTCATTGATCTTGCCACAAGAATCGCCAGAAGGTTCAGAGAGAGAGGCAGATTGCAATTCCAGTTTTTCCCCCACTTGGGGGAAAGCTGTGTGTCATTCTCCTCAGCGTTATCGAGAAGAGCCGATGCAGAGAGAGAGAGAGAGAGAGAGAGAGAGAGAGAGAGAGAGAGAGAGAGAGAGAGAGAGAGAGAGAGAGAGAGAGAGAGAGAGAGAGAGAGAGAGAGAGAGAGAGAGAGCAGAGAGAGAGAGAGAGAGAGGCAGAGAGAGAGAGGCAGAGAGAGAGAGAGAGAGAGAGAGAGAGACAGAGAGAGAGAGAGAGAGAGAGAGAGGGGAGAGAGGCAGAGAGAGAGAGAGAGAGAGAGAGAGAGAGAGAGAGAGAGAGAGAGGGGCAGAGAGGCAGAGAGAGAGAGAGAGAGAGAGAGAGAGAGAGAGCAGAGGCAGAGAGAGAGAGAGAGAGAGAGAGGCAGAGAGAGAGAGAGAGAGAGAGAGAGAGAGAGAGAGAGAGAGAGAGAGAGAGAGAGAGAGAGAGAGGCAGAGAGAGAGAGAGAGAGAGAGAGGCAGAGGCAGAGAGAGAGAGAGAGAGAGAGAGAGAGAGGCAGAGAGAGAGAGAGAGAGAGAGAGAGACAGAGAGAGAGAGAGAGAGAGAGAGAGAGAGAGAGAGAGAGAGAGAGAGAGAGAGAGAGAGAGAGAGAGAGAGAGAGAGAGAGAGAGAGAGAGAGAGAGAGAGAGAGAGAGAGAGAGACAGAGAGAGAGAGAGAGAGAGAGAGAGAGAGAGAGAGAGAGAGAGAGAGAGAGAGAGAGAGAGAGACAGAGAGAGAGACAGATTTCCTCCTGAATCTGTGCCTATACTCAAGGCAATCGTGTTCAGACCTGCCCGGCAAAAGGCAGGCTCAGCAAGAGCAGGGAGGCAACTGCTGAGCCAGTTGCTCACTAACTCTCCACCTCCCGACCCAGCTTTCAGATTCAGATCCACCTTCCTTCCCAGACCCTCTCTCATGCTAGATTTGTTTATTCAGGGGCAGACAGAGTTTATTGATAAACAACTTGCATTATAATTAGGACTTACTTTAAACCCTCATTCTTCCCCATTAAGGAAGATGAATTCGTTTCACGTGATTCATTGTCTTGATGATCTCATTGATCTTGCCACAAGAATCGCCAGAAGGTTCAGAGAGAGAGGCAGATTGCAATTCCAGTTTTTCCCCCACTTGGGGGAAAGCTGTGTGTCATTCTCCTCAGCGTTATCGAGAAGAGCCGATGCAGAGAGAGAGAGAGAGAGAGAGAGAGAGAGAGAGAGAGAGAGAGAGAGAGAGAGAGAGAGAGAGAGAGAGAGAGAGAGAGAGAGAGAGAGAGAGAGAGAGAGGCAGAGGGAGGGAGAGGCAGAGAGAGAGAGAGAGAGACAGAGAGAGAGACAGACACAGAGAGAGAGAGACAGAGAGGGGCAGAGAGAGAGAGAGAGAGAGAGAGAGAGAGAGAGAGAGAGAGAGGCAGAGAGGCAGAGAGAGAGAGAGAGAGAGAGAGAGAGAGAGAGAGAGAGAGAGAGAGAGAGAGAGAGAGAGAGAGAGAGAGAGAGAGAGAGAGAGAGAGAGAGAGAGAGAGAGAGAGAGAGAGAGAGAGAGAGAGAGAGAGAGAGAGAGAGAGAGAGAGAGAGAGAGAGAGAGAGAGAGAGAGAGAGAGAGAGAGAGGCAGAGAGAGAGAGAGAGAGAGAGAGAGAGAGAGAGAGAGAGAGAGAGAGAGAGAGAGAGAGAGAGAGAGAGAGAGAGAGAGAGAGAGAGAGAGAGAGAGAGAGAGAGAGAGAGAGAGAGAGAGAGAGAGAGAGAGAGAGAGAGAGAGAGAGAGAGAGAGAGAGAGAGAGAGAGAGAGAGAGAGAGAGAGAGAGAGAGAGAGAGAGAGAGAGAGAGAGAGAGAGAGAGAGGCAGAGAGAGAGAGAGAGAGAGAGGCAGAGAGAGAGAGAGAGAGAGAGAGAGAGAGAGAGAGAGAGGCAGAGGCAGAGAGAGAGAGAGAGAGAGAGAGAGAGAGAGAGCAGAGAGAGAGAGAGAGAGAGAGAGAGAGAGAGAGGCAGAGGCAGAGAGAGAGAGAGAGAGAGGCAGAGGCAGAGAGAGAGAGAGAGAGGCAGAGGCAGAGGCAGAGAGAGAGAGAGAGAGAGGCAGAGGCAGAGAGAGAGAGAGAGAGAGAGAGAGAGAGAGAGAGAGAGACAGAGAGAGAGAGAGAGAGAGAGAGAGAGAGAGAGAGAGAGAGACAGAGAGAGAGAGAGAGAGAGAGAGAGAGAGAGAGAGAGAGAGACAGAGAGAGACACAGAGAGAGACAGAGAGAGACAGAGAGAGAGAGAGAGAGAGAGAGAGAGAGAGAGACAGAGAGAGAGAGAGAGAGAGAGAGAGAGAGAGACAGATTTCCTCCTGAATCTGTGCCTATACTCAAGGCAATCGTGTTCAGACCTGCCCGGCAAAAGGCAGGCTCAGCAAGAGCAGGGAGGCAACTGCTGAGCCAGTTGCTCACTAACTCTCCACCTCCCGACCCAGCTTTCAGATTCAGATCCACCTTCCTTCCCAGACCCTCTCTCATGCTAGATTTGTTTATTCAGGGGCAGACAGAGTTTATTGATAAACAACTTGCATTATAATTAGGACTTACTTTAAACCCTCATTCTTCCCCATTAAGGATCCATGCTGTAGATGGTCACCTCCTGAACCCTAGCTCATGTCAGACTGAACTTATTCATATTTCCATTGAGAATCACCACAAGACAGTTTCTTTTCAAGTTATTCACTCCCCCCATTTTCCACTTATTCTTCAAATCTGCAGATTGATTGGCGAGTCAACCATATTCTTAACTGGCGAAACTGTCTTTTTCAAATCTGGTGAAGAAAGAATTAAGGTCATTGTTAGGAAAGATTCTGACCTTTTGCTAGGGATGACATCAGTGAGAAAGTGGAGACAGTCTCAGCATCTGTGTAGACAGTGTTAGTGTTACAAGGCCGTGAGAATATTCCAATCAGTTAAAAACACTCCTGCAGCCTGTCGGTGCCATCCAATGTCCACTTTTTGATATCCCTAGATACAAGGGACCGAGCAGGTAGACACAGGAATAAAGTCACAAAAGAAAATGGGTTTTATTTACCTAAACGTAACATATACAAAGAAATTTAAATTTATTAACAAAATGTGGGCCCTAAAAGAGGTCAACAAAACATAGCTAAACTTAAACTATCAAACTGAAATTACAACACAAGTTCTAACCACAACAGAGACAAAACCAAACTAACCTGAGTGACACACAAGGGGTAACATATATACTGGCTGGCCAAACCAATATGATACACAAAAGGTAGACATCACTGTAACTAGACAAATTATAAAGAACCTCTAGACAAACAGTTTAACAACATCATCCCATTACTCAAATATGAAAAAGCAGTAACAAAATAATGAACCAAATAAAGTTTAATAACCTATAACATCTAAAATAACATGTTCCCCATATTTTCCCCTCCCTGCATCAAACTGGGTACTTGGTACAGTCCAGGCCCAGTAGGAAGTATTTAAAGTTGATAAAGGTCTTAATCCAATCTTTGGATCTTATTTGGATGGCCAACACCCCTGGACCAGCAGAATGGTAACTCAAGAAAAAGAGAAATTACATTAATACAACTTAAACTTAATAACAAGAAACTAAACTTAAGGTAAAAGGTAAGTGAAAACATTACCAAACAAACTTGACTGTGGCCATCACAGTCTTCTTAACTGCAGGTTAGTTGGCAGGAGCAAGCAGTATGCTATTGTGGTCAGAGGAGCTGAGAGGGGGAGGGAGACCGGTCTGTAGGCATTTGGGACTGAACATTTATTCAATTTGTTTCCCACATACAGGTGGTACAGTTGACATACTAGTAGAATCCTTTTGAGTGCTTCATCAACTGAACAATGGTTGAAATCACCCATGATGAATTTGCATGTTATCACACTACTTGCTATAATATTTGTGTGTGTGGTTATTGATTGATATTAATATCTGTTTTGTAGTAAATGTGTTATGCCCCTGGTCTAGGGAAACCTAGACATAACAAGATATGCTCCACCGCTGTTTCCATTCCCAAGCAAAAACAGATCAAGTGTTACAAATGGTGGCAATTTTATTTGCTTCAGATGTGAGCAGTGCCCAAAACAACAAGCAAAAACTCTAGCACCAACCCTATCTTGCCTAAGCAAACCAAACAATACAAAGATATAATACAGGATGTCTAACGTGAACTCCTTACCCAAAACAGGAGAAAAATTAGCAAAATAAAAGGGCTTCTCACTCCTATTGTGGCTACTCTGTGCTCAATATTTACAGTGAGTTATATTTATACTTATTTACAGAAATGTCAAAAACCAAACTTCACGGAGCTCTCTAGTCGAGTCCAAACAAGATGCTGGGTTTGTTGGGAGTGGAAGAGGTGGATGACCGAGGGCTGCCGACATCCAGGGTATATGGAGGAAAATGCTCGATTCTGTCCAATTAGGTGGAGACAATCAGTTTGAATGACTGAAGTTGAGAAATAAACCTGATCCTGCTGCCTAAAAAACAAACTTAACATGACTCTGGATAAACCAATGGATCTGGGATCATGTTAAATTGTCAGTATTAGCCAGCTATGGTGTTCGGGACTGTACATTCTTTGTACGTGGATTATGTCCAGTGAGCATTTCGACACACCTTTGACTATGTAACACTGACATCCAACTATATACAATATTACATATTATAGGTGTCAACTTTAAAAAAGGACACAGATTCACAGATTGTGGGTGCTGTGGGACAGCAAACCCTAATGAAGAGAATTATTGATAAGTTTTATTTCAATTAATTCTTAGAAATCAGGTTCTCTCATTGAATCTGTGCATAAAATAAACTAAATATTTTGATTCTTTGATATTTTTGATTACATTGACACCTGAAGGCCACAGGAACAAACTGCATGTTATCAAGCACAAATTATTTATTCTAAAAAAAGGAAACCAGTCATGAGAGATAGTGCAGAAAGATTGTTATAAAAAACACAGAATATCCCTTTACCACCTTGATAGGAAAGGACATGAAGGAGATAAAGCAGGCACACCTTTGGCAGGGGGAGGGGGGAATCATTAAGTTGTGAAATGTAGAGGAGAAGACAAAACAGTGAAAATGACAAAGAGCCTTAATTCAGTTTCTGGACCTTGATCCTTAACAAAAAAGTTCAGATCTACAGAACTTATGGGACGTATGGGAGATCTTGTGGATCCACCCAGACTCCTGAGGAAAGTTTTGTGCAACCCTTCTTCTTCCAGGGTGTTTGTTACAAACAGGACCTGCTGGTAAACAAAGAGACATCATGAAGTGAAAAAACATTGTCCTGGACAGAAAGGGGCATTTGCAGAAATGAGAAGGCGAAGGAGACTGGATGATTGAAACATGCAATCTTAGCATTTACATAAAGCTACATATGCAGAAAGCAGTCATGCATTTAAAAGATTAATAATGAGAATCCTATGAGCAATGAGTCTACCTGTAGACATTATGCATAGACATTATGACATACATTAAAGGCATATTTAAAATCAGTGTAAACTGTGATGATTTGTGCTGCTCCTAGAATGAAAGCATGGGTTAGAGCAAACAACTCTTCTTGTTCATTTCAATGTTGCTATAGATGGCATAAGCAACACAAGATGATCCATTTGGCAGACTCCTCATTGTAGATCTATCTACAAAACATACACAGCAGTACATTAAGGTGTATCAAATAGGTCATCACGTGGAGTAGATGTACTTTTAACAACCCCCAAACAGGAATGTGGTTCTTTATCCTCAGCTGTAGGAAGGTAAGTTGAATGGTCAAAGACAGGATAGCACTTCAGAGTGACATAAGACATGGTTAGTAAGATTTTTTTAACAATGCAATAACCTGGCTGGTTTGCTTGGAAAATGACATGCACTGTATCTTCTCATCAGTTATCGAGAAGGAAGGTTTGCTCCTGAAAGAGATAAAGTTATTTCAGACATCGTCCTATGGGAGAGACCTCTTGGCAAGACTGTGGGTGGCACACATCCTGACTTGTTTGAAGAGGCAAATGTGAGAGGGCAAGTCTAAAACTCACTTTGTTTGTTCAATGAGAACAGCTGCAATTAGGTATGGGGAGGCTACCAAGGACCTTGAGAGCCAAATCAAGATAGACACAACATGGTGGAGACTAGATATCCAGCTGCCAGCAAATGGGAGTTCCTGGAATGAAATGGGTCAGCATCGGTGCAGCATGTGAGCCAAAATGTGGTGGCTGTCGCTGTGGTAACTGCCATCCAGGAGAGAAATAGAGGACTTGAGCAGAAGAAAGAGCTTGAAGTTATAAAGGATGGACTTAATTATTTCAGAGAAGATACACACTGGGATGAAAGATATCCTTGCATAGAGGACCCAAATTCTCTTCCTAACAATAGGAGTGGAGTAGAGGACGATTTTCTGAGAACTGAAAGAAAGCTTAAGAGAGAGCAACAATGCTATGCTGCCTGTACAGTGCATGAGATGTTGGAGTGGCGAGCAGCAAAGAAGCTCACGAAGAGATGACCAAGAGTTAGACAGGGCAAGTAGGGTATGTCAGCCACTTAGTAGCATCCAACCCCCACTCACTGACTACTCCAATCCGTATAGTGTGGAACATTAGCCAGAGGTTCAAAGGAGTGAGCATGAATTATCTGCTCTTAAAGGGTCCAGATGTACTTAATCCCATCAGAGGTGTGCTCATCAGGTTCAGGACAGGAGTACATGCAGCCCTTGGAGATATAGGAAAAATGTAATACTCTGTGTGGTTGGAGGAACAAGAAATGCACCTTTTGTAGGTTCCTCTTGAGAGACAGAGACAATGAGGTGACATGACAGTATGCTATTTCCTCAGTCAACATTGGCAATCGTCCTGCTGGGTCCAGAGCACAGATAGCAATGCAGGACACTGCTCGGCTGCAAAGGTTTTCTGAACTACTTGAGGCAAGCAGAGTCTTGGAGGACTCCTATTTGGACAACATACTCACATCCCACAACAGCAAACAGGCTAGACATGCACACAGAAGAGGTTAAGAACCACAGGCGCTGACGCGTTTGCTCTTCTAAACATGTTTGACCTGAGTCTGGACTCTATTCCTCTGACCCACAAAGCTGGCAACAACCTCGACCTCATACTCGCCCGGAATTGCACAGCAGACAACATCTTGGTCACTCCTCTGCATTTATCGGATCATTTCTTAATTCAACTCAGTCTTCATCCCTAGACCTTCGCATTCTCCCACCACACTTGTAATATTCTGTCGTAACCTCAGGTCTCTCAACCAGATTCCCTTTGCTGGTCTCTGAAACTCTGCCAACAACACAGGACCTCTCCATCCTCGATACAGATGCAGCCATGGACAGCCTCTGCAATACACTTTTATCATGTTTGAATTGTCTCTGCCCCATGTCTTCGAGACCCACTTGTCCCTCAGCTTCTAATATGTGGCTCACTGACTGGATCTGTGAGCAAAGCACCATGCTCAGGAGTGCTGACAGGAAGTGGAGCAAATCCAAGACTATCTGCCCTTGCTGAGTATCAGGATCTGCTTTGATCTTTGCCCCGGTGACACTGAGAGTAAAGGACTGAATAATACCAGGAGAAACACCACGGACACCAGAAAGCTGTTCTCCACTTTCAAATCACTCATCTACCCACCTCCACCTCCACCATCTACTTCTCTGACGGCTGACGACTTTGCTAAATTCTTTACTAAGAAGGTGGCAGCCATCAGCTCACAGTTCTCTCCTCCAGATGATGACATCTTGCTATATTCTTCCAACACTGCATTGCTCTCATCATTTTCAACTCTGACTGAGGATAACGTATCCACCCTCCTCCTCTCTAATCATCCGACCACCTGCGCTCTGGATCTGATCCCTTCCACTCCTTCAAGCAGTTGCACCCGCTCTAATCCCAGCTATTCCACAAATCATCAACTCATCTCTCACAGCAGGCACTTTTCCAGATTAGGCTGGTGTGCCTATGTTTGTGACGATACTGGCTGAAGTCCTATTACCAGTCTTCTTAGGCAGGGGGACGATATTCGTGGTTTTAAAGCACGAACGGTGCACTGGCTGAAGGAGACGTTGAAGATGGAGGTGAGAACATCAGCCAGCTCGTTGGCACATGCTTTGAGGGCCCACCCAGGAATGTTGTCTGGTCCTGCTGCTTTGCGGGGGTTGATCTTCCTCAGGACTTTGTGTTGTTGAGACGGTTGGTGAAGGGGAGGGGGGTTGGGTGGTCCAGGTGTGTGTGATCCCCCTCCCTGCAGTGTAGCTGTGGTGTAGAATGTGTTGAGGTCATCCAGCAGGCTGTCTGTTGAGGTGATGTTGTTGGTGGCGGTCCTGTAGTCTGTGATGTGCTGCAGGCCTTGCCACGTCCGCCCCGAGTCAGCAGTAGAATAGAAGCTGTCCAGCTTCTCTCTGTAATGCCTCTTGGCCACTGTGATGGCTTTTCTCAGTCCGTACTTCGCAGCTTTGTACTCTGTCTCATTCTTCTTCTTTTCCTTTGGGCTGTTCCCTTTCAGGAGTCGCCACAGTGAATCATGGGCCTCCATCTAACCCTGTCCTCTGCATCCTATTCACTCACACCAACTAACTTCATGTTCTCTCTCACTACATCCATAAATCTCCTCTTTGGTCTTCCTCTAGACCTCCTGCCTGGCAGCTCCAACCTTAGCATCCTTCTACCAATATATTCACAGTTTCTCCTCTGAACATGTCCAAACCACCTTAATCTGGCCTCTCTGACTTTATCTCCGAAACATCTAACATGAGCTGTCCCTCTGATGTCCTCATTCCTGGTCCTGTCCATCCTCGTCACTCCCAAAGAGAACCTCAACATCTTAAGCTCTGCTACCTCCAGCTCTGCCTCCTGTCTTTTCTTCAGTGCCACTGTCTCTAAGCCGAACAACATCGCTGGCCTCACCACCATCTTCAACATCTTTCCTTTCATTCTCGCTGATACTCTTTTCACACAACACACCTGACACTTTCTCCACCCGTTCCAACCTGCTTGCACTCGCCTCTTCACCTCTTTTCCACACTCACCGTTGCTCTGAACCGTTGACCCTAAGTACTTAAAGTCCTGCACCTTCTTCACCTCTGCTCCCTGTAACCTCACTGTTCCACCTGGGTCCCTCTCATTCATGCACATGTATTCTGTCTTGCTGCGGCTAAGCTTCATTCCTCTGTTTTCCAGAGCAGACCTCCACCTCTCTAGATTTTCCTCCACCTGCTCCCACTACAAATCACAATGTCATCTGCCAACATCATAGTCCATGGAGATTCCTGTCTAACCTCATCTGTCAACGTGTCCATCATCAGAGCAGACAAGAAGGGGCTCAGAGCTGATCCTTGATGCAGACCCACCTCCACCTTGAACTGCTCTGTCACACCTACAGCTCACCTCACCACGGTCTTACAGCTCCCAGCTTCTATGCCACTCCAGACTCTGGGCACCATCATACGCTTTCTCTAAATCTATGAAGACACAATGCAACAGAATGCCTATTACCTTCTCTGTACTTCTCCATCAGCATCCTCAAAGCAAATACTGCATCTGTTGTACTCTTAGTATATACTATATACTGTAATTATTGTTTGGGGAATAGGTCTGTTATGAGAAAACCTTTACTCTAAACTAAACGTTAAACTATTGTACAGTAAATCTATTGTACAAAGACTAGTTAGTTAGTTTTTGTTTTAATAGGTCCCTGTTAACTGGCTCCTTTATCTGAGTTTGATTTCCTTTAACAAGATGTCTAGAGTTCAATAATTTTATTAAGATAAAAAAAAGCCTATACAATAGCCCTTCCCTCAAACTATCAAAACACTCAACACATTTGGCTCAAAGGCCTCTGTTATTGCCTACATTACTTTGGTAACAACCCAGTTAGTGCTAAATTCCAAAGCAGATTTGATGTGTCCACTTTCAAATAACCAAGCCATTGTGGCACGCATTGGTACTTTAGATGTATGGTCTGGCAGGAGAACAACCTCTTTTGTGATGAAGCATGAACAGCAGAATGTTTGCTGCTTGAAACTGTATGAATATATATCTATATCTCGATATAGATACTGTATATCAAGCCACTCCAGCTTCCTGCTCCATAAAAAATATCAAAGGCAGTCGAAGAAAAGTAGATGGTTCAGTTGTTGGTTCAAGCCCCGGCTCCTCCGGTCACATGTCGAAGTGTCCTTGAGCGAGACACTGAAGCCCAACTTAGTTGCTCCCGGTGAGTGTTGGCCAGCTGCATAGCAGCTCCCCCATCAGTGTGTGAGTGTGAATGGGTGAATAAGAAGCATGTAAAGCGTTTCGAGTGTCAATAGAAAAGTGCTATATAAGTGCAGAACATTTACCATGAGAAATTAAGATTATCACGAACGAAGATTTACCACGTCATGTCTTCGGTTTGATCATGCCACGTTCAAGTTTTTACCAAGCTATGTAATTATCTGACTGCTACTCTAATGCGGAACTGAGACGAGTATGCATCATGTGTTGAAGTTACCTGTATGAATGACTTCACCAAGTGAATATCCACTGTAAGGATTCTCATACCAAAGTTAAGAACCACCTAGCGAGTCGGAGGACTTATTACATCTCCATCCTGCTTTGTCAACCATATAATTTTATAATAAACTGTATTTAAACTGCACCTTTGTATGACATTAACTATGTGTGTTTTCTCCCGTAGTTGTCTTTGTCCTTCTCTGTCTCCCTCTCTCTGTCCCTTTCTGCAGGTGTCCCCGGCTTTGAAGCTTTGCGTCTTCCAGCAGAAGGTATCCACTTAATTACCACATCATTTGCTGGACCCTACCGAGACAGCCAGTGGTTGAATGACAACATGCGGCTGTACATGTCGTCACTGGTCAGATTTGGCAGATTTGGAATCCGAGATTGTTTTGGCAAAGTTAAACACCGATTCAACAATCATTTTAGTAACCTCTGATTTGTGTAATCGGGCATTATCTTTAGCCAGGAATTTCAAATATGATTCAACGTCACAACTCTGGTGCCAGGAAAACATTTGACTATGGCTGCTCGGGAACTGCCGGGGGACAGCTAACAGGGGCTATACTAGGTCGGCCCACACCAGCTACTGGGGCCTGACTAGCTGGATTATTTTCCATGGTCCAGAGCCCCGCTTCCAAATCCGTAAGCCTCGCTTCCAAAGATGCAGAAACCTCACATTTATTACAGATGCCATTATCACTAAAGGAAGCAGAGGAAAAACTAAACATGAGCACACTAATTTAAAGGTTTTTTTCTCTTTATTAGATAGATTCTACTTAAGATTGTGTTTGTTTGGAATTCTAGTCAGTCCTTGATGATCCCTGCAGATCAGCTTTTTTATTCATTTTTTTCCCAGGAAGTAGATTTGGTCAGGTTAAAATCCTGAAGAACTCAATATTTCCTGTTAGGAATTTTGGACATATTATCAGGTTATATGGATCAGTAGGACCCAAAAGGAGCAGGACACAGAGGAGTGCGTGAAGGAGGTGGCGGGAAGCAGTAGGGTGATCTGAGGGAGAAGAAGAAATAGATGTGAAAAAAAAAAAACGTATGACTTGGGAAATAATTGCGGAACAACTAGACTTCTTACTCGCCAGGGTGAGAAGCAGCAGCGCTGCAGAGAAGCCTAATCGGTGCAGGGCAACTAAAGGCAGCCAGGAAAAAACCCAGGGGGGAAAAAGCACAGCAAGCCAACAAAGTAACAACAAAAGCTCAAAGTAACAAATAAGCAGTATAAGTAATAAGTAACAACCAAAATGTAGAGAGGAGGGAAACTCAAACTCTTAATCCTCTGGCTTGCGCGAAATCCTCTTCTCCAAAAACACATGTTCCACAGCGTTCTCATGCAACAACAAATGTACAAAGTCACTTACTGAACGGAAAGTGTCAGTAGTCCTCGGAAGACTGCTGCTGGGGCAAGACAGCGAAGTGTCACCAAACTCAGCCAACAAAAAGCTCTAACAACACAAACAGAGCAGGTTAACAGGATCAATATTACCAGGTGGAGTCCTTAGGTCTGGGATTCACAGGTTACTCGAGATAAGACAAACTGGCAGAGAACAACAGCTGACTGGGGCTTATGAAAGGGAGGTAACAATTGTACAGAATACAGGCTGATTAGGCAGCACTGTGGGGAGGGAGAGACAGGGAGAGCAGAGTGGAGGGAAGAGATGGTGATGCTCACCAGGACAACATGGAGTGGAGTTACGGCTGTGACACATATTCAAAATGAACCGTCAATTTGAGCCATCTGTGGTACCTTGTTTTCTAACAAGGATTGTTCTATTTCACTCGAGTGATAAGTGAGAAATGGTGGAATGAGTTAGAGTGAGAAATCTCTCTTCCTGAACTCTTAATTTCACTGTTTCATCCAAGAATCTTACCAATGAGCTTCCAACAGTGTTCTGAAATGTGACAAGCAAATTTTTAACTGTTCTATCAAATACTGTATCTGGAATGGAAACTCAGTTGAAAACCAAATTGAAGGTAACCAAATAACTGCAAAAGTCATTTTTGCCAGAGCCACAAGCTGTTGGAAATGCTTTTTAATGGTAGGCAGTGAAGTTTTCCTTCAAGCATTTGTCAAGACCGATTAAAAGAACAACCTTTTGGGTGGCAGTATTCAGTTTCCCTAATGATGAATTTGTGCTGCAAAATTATTGGCCCGGACTGATGGATAATATATTCAGAGATTTTGGACAAATCTCTGAATATATTATCCATCAGAGATTTTGGACAAATCTCTGAATATATTATCCATCAGTCCGGGATAGCAAGTTGATTTCTGCCACCATGTCAGAGGGAGGGTAGGATCAGTGGGAGGCAATGGTGCAGCTGGTGTGGCAAAAACTGGACTACTGAGAAGTTGAGGCCGACAACTTATTTAGTCGTGGACTAAGGGTGGCAGTGGTAACTGAGAGGGCAGAGAGGTTGGCAGCGTTTCTGCCAGTCACTCTCCAAGGCCAGGTACCCATTTACCCAACGCGGCTATTCAGTTGGCGAGCCTGGTAACTCACATTCCTAACTCAGCAACCCAAGGGATATGTAACCAAATCGGCTACTCAATGGGTTCCTATGGTAGCTACTGGCATGCCTATGCTGGATGTGGATGTAATTTGGCCATTTAAAAGTAATTGCTCAATTGTTCAGGTCTGACTCGATGCTTGGAGTGTGCTGCTAATTCTTGAGTTTTTAACGCGCTGTCTAGATATAGTTAAATAGTGCTTGTCTCGTGGACGATAGGTGCCAGGCAAAACTTTTAGGTTTTCAGAAATAACTAGAACACCTCCAGCCAGCTAGGCTGTTAAAGCTAATATTCACTGGATGTCCACAGTTTGCTACATGCTGATTACAAGATGTGCAAATCCGCCAGCTGCCTACACATCAGTCAATCTGTGAATGTAAAAACAGGCTATTTGCTGCTATTTTTAGTTCAGCCTATGATACGTTTGACTTATTGTACGTATCACTGCAAAACTGCAGTGTAATTAATAGTGTATGTCAGTGCAGTCAGTCCCATAGCCATGCAGTGTTATTAGTTTTGAGGATTATTGCTGTTGAACTTTGGACATTCACTTTTTGATCACTGTTTACTACTATTAAGTAGTTATTGGTTTTGGATTTGCTCTGAGTTATTAAGTCTGAAGACAGCTGAGGTCCATTTGACACTACATGTTTTTACCAGTCATTGGTTGCAGCAGATTTGCAATGTGACTTAAAGTAAGACAAGCTACCCCCGACTGAGGATTCTACTAATTTACAGTTGTCCTTTCCTTAAACCAAGTATTTATTCAGCATGTGAAACACTACATTGTGTAGAAATATGTTCCAGCTGTTGTGCTTCCCTTGTGTAGTATCAGGAAGGGATTTGTAGGACACAGAAAGGAGCAGAACAATGGAGTAGGAAGGCAATAACAGTTTATTTAGTGGTATAACAGATGGCACTTACTGCCATGTGACAAAACTTCCTTCCTCAGGAAACAGCCACTGGGTAGGAATACAAAAACTAAGTACTATACAAGATAAACACAAAAACCAGAAACCACAGGCAGAGCAGATAACCCCGAGAGATAATCAGAATTCAGAGTACTTAGGTCAAACAGCGACTTGTTGCTCAGGAGAAACAGGAAGAGGATCTGGCAAGGAGGAGCAGGTGAATGCGGCATAAATAGTAAGCCCACAGGTTCGCCGAGTGAGGCTGATTAAGGCACAGGAGTGAGCAAAGCGAAGCTAATACTGGCATTAATGTTGCTTTTAAAAAGTCTTCCTAATCCTGAATCAGTACATTAAAAACCTCTCTGGCTGTAGCAATAAACATTTACAATTACAACAATTACACAGGGTCCAAGCAGCACACTCCAAGTGTTGAGTCAGACCTGAAATATTTAGCTTTTACTTTGAAATAGCCAATTTACATCCATCATAGCCATTATGTCCATCATAGCCATGCTAGAAGCTAGCATAAGAATCCCTAGCCTACCTGACTAGCTGATTCGGTTACATATCTTTGGGTTGCCAAGAAAGGTAATGTGAGTTACCAGGTTCGTCAATTAAGCGCAGCCCGTTTGATATTAGGGTATTTTTTCCATTGGCACACTTTTCCAGAACTCAATGGTCCCTTCCCTTAAAGCAGGTTTCAGTTGGTCCTCCTCACAAAGATCAATCATCTCCAACTCAGCCGCAGCCTCATCTGTGACAGGATGTAATTGACGATTTCCATCACAGGCGATTTAGACACGAGTTGCTCCCTGTGGATGATGCAGTGGAAATTCCAAAAGTCGGGAAAAGTTTGGTCAGCTTTGCACAGCCCCACAAGCCCGTTTACAGATCCAATCATGGCTCGCGCTCCATCCGTGGCTATTGCAGTTAGTTTCAGTGGGGGCAAATTTGCTTTCGCAAATGCAGCCATCATTGTTTCTTTCACATCTATGCCACGGGTTCTGTCTTTTAATGGCACAATATCAAGGAGTTATTCTTTGATCACACAATCGTTTGACACAAACCGTGCAAATATTGCCAACTGAGTCTTGTCACGTATGTCACAACTCTCATCCAATGCGACACTAAAACACTCACATGCTTGAAGGTCAGAGTGAAACTCTGATTCAATAGCCGTGTTAATGTCCGATATTCTGTGTTCCAGTGTGGCCGGACAGTTGAATGTCTGATACCATTTATTTTAGTTTGTCGTTTTCAGGAGACAAGATTTCAACAACGTCACTGAGGCATTTTTTAACAAACTCCACCTCATTGTATGGCTTTTTAGCCCGTGCAATGTTCCAAGCCAGTTGATACGATGCAAGCGTTACAGTCTCTGAGTGCTTCGTAAATTTTTTGAAAAACTATATCTGCTTTTCTGCCTGACTTTTCAAAGTGACCAACTTTTGCATGCGAAGTCCCTTTAGAAATTCCTGGTCGATGTTAGCATGGAGTGAGCTGAAGTGGCGCCGAAGATTTGAAGCTTTGAAATGCACTAATGACGCCTGACATATAAGGCAGAATGGTAAATATTCTGCACTTATATAGTGCTTTTCTACACTCAAACACTCAAAGCACTTTACACTGCTTCTTATTCACCCATTCACACTCACAATCACACACACTCATACACTGATGGGGGAGCTGCTATGCAGCTGGCCAACACTCACCGGGAGCAACTAAGTTGGGGTTCAGTGTCTTGCTCAAGGACACTTCGACATGTGACCAGAGGAGCCGGGGATTGAACCAACAACTAGATATATGGGCTTTCTGTGGCTGAATAGCAGTATGAAGTTCAGATGATGGAGGAATAAAAGACAGCTCATTAGCTTCTGTCCATTGGCTTCCCATAAAATCTAGAATAAAAGTTAAAAATCACCTCCTTACAATTGCAGCTCTTAAGGTCAATCTCACTCGTATCTAAATCATAAAATCCCAAGAGACCACTTCGATCTCAGAATTAAGGCCTATATGTGGTTCCCAAAGGTGGAATGGGAGGCAGAGAATGGGTACCCACCCCTCGATGCTCTGAGCTCCTTTTGTCCCCTCTTCCCTTTCATCTTACCCCGCATTCATACGTTTCACCACTGTATGAAATTAACTTTGTCTTCTTTCTCCACTAGTTGTCTTTCTCCCTTTCCGTCTCCCTTTCTCTGTCCCTTTCTCCAGGTGTCCCTGGCTTGGGAGCTGGGGTCGGCAGTGTGCAGCTACTGGTTCTACCAACCTGCCTAATTCCACTCCACTTTCCACTCACCCCAACTGATCAAGACATATGGCCGCCCACCCTGGGCCTGGTTCTGCTGGAGGTTTCTTCGGTTAAAGGGAGTTTTTCCTCTCCACCTCAAGGGGGTGGAGATCCCCCTTGCTCAAGGGGGATTTGTTGTTCCTCTACATATCTGACATTATTATGTAAAGTGCCTATAGATATATACTTTGTTGTGAATTGATGCTATAAATAAAGTTGAAATAAAGTTGAAGCTACGTCTAGGCTGATATTGATCGTATGACCACTGTGGAGGAGGAAGAGCTGGAGGGTTCAGTGGAGGCTTTCCCCTCTGTCTTATAGTGATCATTTATAGATTTTGTAAACCCAGAGGCAAATACTACAGTTTGACAGAAGACTGATGATGTTGGAGGAATTTAAGATAGAGAGGAAGACGTTCATCTAGAGATGTCTTGCATCCACTCACATGAAGCATACACCTACCTTGGCAACCACCACAAAAACTGTTGCAAGGCAAGGGAACCGACAAGCAAAATTTCTTTGTCTTCATGAAACTAATGTCCATTATTTGGAATCTTGTGAAATATTTTTTAGACATAAATGTAAACACTATGGCAACCACCTGACACACAATAATAATAAACATTTTTACCGGAAGTGACGTTAAATTGCACTTGTACTGTGGCATTAAAATTCAATTGAATGTAGCTTGTTGATTGTTATAGGTTTTGCTGACATTAAATAAAGACAGTTCAGAAATAGTTTGAACTGATTTTTGTCACCAGAAAAAGTTACATCATTCAATCAGTGTTTTGTCGAAATTGAACCTCTCATTATGTGAATAATTGGAAGTAAAACAAAAGTAGTGAAAGTTGAAGTATTTAATACAATAACTTGCCATTGTGATGAAGAACGATAATATTTGAAGTAGGGTGTACATGTCAGATTGTTTACATTTCTTATCCTACAACTTCTATGTTTAGTGTAAGTAGCATGTTTACATTTCCATCTCCATCACCTGTAAGAGTTTCTGTTGCACATGGTCCCTGCTCACTGTGGTTTCAAGGCCAAATACTTGTGCCAGTGCCTCCCTTTGGTCATCTCTAGGTTCTGCAGGATGGATCTTAGCTGTCAGAGGCAAACCAGTCTGCCATACTTGACCGGGCACTTTACTCCACCAGACTTCTTTGTTTTGTCTTAGCATCTGAGATAAAACCATTTAGGCTTTAAGGAGAATCTAAATGTGCTTAATATTGTAGAAATGATAAATTTTCTATTAGTGTGTAACATTACGTATCCTTCACATATTTCTATGGATTGCATAGTGCTCTGATTACTGTCTGAAGAGACAAACATGTAGATATGGAGGAGGAGTGCAGGATAGGCACCTGTGACGCTGACCAGGGAGATGGCAAAGAAAGGGATAGTGGTGCATTTACATTTACATTTAGTCATTTAGCTTTGTCTGCTAAAGTTTGATGAGCATGCAGAGTTTGGTAGCTTGTTCATGGGATCATCCTGGGATCTGAGCTGAAGAGTTTTGCTAGGTGTCTTCTGTGTAGTGCTGGGACCACAAGATATTGTTCATTGGCAGATCGCAGCGAATGGGAGGGATTGTAGACCTGAATGGGGAAGTTGAGGTAAACAGGAGCTGATAAGGTGACCACCCTGTAGGAAAGAAATAGAGCTTTGAAACTGATCCAGGCAGCTACAGGATGCCAGAGTAAAGATCTGAAGAGTGGTGTGACATGAGTCCTTTTCGATAACAATGAGGCATGGTGCCGCATTTTGGATCATCTGCAAGGGTTTGATGTGTAGCCCCGTTAACAGGGCATTGCAATAATCAAGACATGGGGCGACTGTGGTCCAGGAAGGTAGAGTGGTTGTCCACAAATCTCGCAGTTGTTGGTTCAATCCCTGGCTCCTCCGGTCACATGTCGAAGTGTCTTTGAGCAAGACACTGAACCCCAACTTAGTTGCTCCCGGTGAGTGTTGGCCAGCTGCATAGCAGCTCCACCATCGGTGTATGAATGTGTGTGTGATTGTGAGTGTGAATGGCTGAATAAGAAGCAGTGTAAAGTGCTTTGAGTGCCAATAGGTAGAAAAGTGCTATATAAGTGCAGAACATTTACATGACATAACCAGTGCCTTGCACAATGAGCTGGTTTGTATATTCCGTGAGGTAGGGCCTGATCTTTCTGTTGTTGTAGAAGGCAAATCCGCATGTCTTAGAGACTATTCAGGTTCTTAGAGATTCCGTAAAGCTCAGTTGGCCGGCAATGATGACCCCCAGATTTCTGGCCGACTTAGTCTGGTCAATCACTGCAGGTCCAGTGTTGAAGCTAATGTTGTGTTGGATTGAAGGTCTGGCTGGGACGACGAGAACTTTGGTCTGAGCTGTAGATGTCTCTCTCTCATCCAAGAAGATTGGTCTGATACTGAGGCAATGCAGAGCAGAGAGGAGGCTCAGTTGTTGTCATTTTTGTTCTAGGACTGGTACATTAAGTAGAAGGTTAAGCTATTTTTCAAACGAGAAAATCCCCATTGAGAATAATAATATGTGGACAGTTTATCTAAATTAAGTCTGTTTATAAATTTGACATTTTTAGCAAGTGTGAGATTTAGGCTGCCAGCAGTGACCTCAACAGCTTAGCCCTGCTCATGAATACAAGGCCCTGTCTGTGTCTGTCTCCACAGCAGCCTACTTCCCATTCCTGGAAGGCAAACAGCCATATTTCTTTTAAGTTGTGAGTCATCAATTATGTGCTAACAGATTGAAACTGTGATAAGTATGAGGACAGTCAGTGGGAGTCCCCTCTCAAAGACCAATGAAGACCAACTTGTGGAATGTCAGACTTTATATAATAAATGAATTCCAGAAATGGGTTGAACATAGTATGTTGATCTGGATTGAAAGGAAAATTGGGAGAAAATTTCAGGTACAGAAAATTAGGATAAGACAATCCAGAACAGATGAAAGTTTGTGTTCCCACAATGACCTGATGACTCTTGTAACAGTCACTTTAAAAGTCATCCTTTAAAGTGAGGGATGAAAAGTGCTTTATATTTTCTTTTGGTCACATTATTATGTTTCTGCCTGGAAAACAAAACAGACAAACAAACAAAATTACAGTTGTATTTGAAGTATGTGAAGAACTAAAGAAAATTAAAATTGTACTATTCAGGTTCTTATTATTAAACTGGCTAAGAAAAAAGAAGCATATAGTTACTAATTTTAACAATAAATACTTGTCAGTACTATAACGTGTGCTTGGGGAACTATACTGGACCATTACTTAAGTTTACTGATAAATTAACTTTGAGAGACAGATTTTACATTAAACTTCATTTTTTAATTCTCACATTAAAGTTCAGTAGGACTCAGGGTGCGAAAGAGCGTCGATCCTATTTCCCTTAATGGTCCTTCCTCAATCCTTGATCATGGATTTCTGATCAAATATGTTTCAGTCCTCACATCCCAAATCCCATTATTTTGCTCTAAGGATGGAGGATTGATGTTGAGAACAGGTAAGCGACACCCCCCATTGTTGGAAACCTATTGATCATATGCTGCAACAGCTTTTATTTTAGTTATTTTTAGCTCCACCTATTTGTTAAAGTCGCGGATCTGTGTTAACCGCAGAAGTAACTGAGAGCCATTAAGAACTTTATTTATACACAGCTGAGCCTCCATGATCAGAAACAGACATTGCTGCAGATGACTGTTCAAATGAGGAACTAAGATGTAAGGAGAGAAACAAGCGAGGGTCACGTGGATGCAATTGAGGGAATTAAGATAAACCTAGTGAAACTAGAGTTTCGTCAAAGGTTTCAACAAAGTTTCGATTTTTTAAAAAAAGGATGAATTGGGCACCATCTTGTAATCCGGAATACAGTTCTCCCAAAACACACCAGATGTAAGCGGTAGGCGATCACTTTGTTATTGAAGTCACCGGAGGCCATCTTTGAGTTGCGTATCCAATTCAAAATAGTGATGGGCGATACCAGTGATTTCAGATTCGATCCGATACCAAGTGTTGGAGTTTGTTATATTTTCTAATATATTCTATATTATATTCTTTGTGTTGTTATCATTATGTGAAAAGTGGTAGGTCACAGGACTCACATGGTCAACTTGGTGTGATGTATGTATTCTATGCTACATTCTTTCTTAATTTAGTTTACCCTTGGGACAGAGCAGGATGTGCATCCTGTTCTGTAAATCTTCTAGTTTAGGACCTGTAGAGCAGGACATACATCATGTGTCCACATTCCTTCTTGGGTGAGAATATCTGGTTGTTCAGTAACCAGATGGTTTGACTTAAAGAAAAGTAATGTATGCATGAAATGTCCAATCATGTAAAGGCATACCCTTCTCTGTTCTGTCCTGTTTACAATAAAAAGAGCTTGCAAGGGGATACTCTTTGGAGTGGCTGTGTTCGGGTGAGTGCAACTGTCACTGAGACCCGCCGGCTCCCCTTGCAGCAAGTAAAAGACAAAGTCGACTTCTGTGTTTATTTCACTGTTGTAGAACTGTACTTCCTGGTGTAATCAGCGCTGTTGTGGTTATTAGAACCCAACACCAAGGAATACCTTGGCTAGTATCGCGATATCGATCCGATCCGATATCATCTGATCACGATGAAACACAATCACGTGAGCGCTTACAGGGAATAATTAAAAACATTAAAACGACAGCAAAATCATTGTTCAACCTATTGGCATTTTTAACATTTTCATTATTTTAAATAAAACGTATTAACGTTCTGACTTATCTCCATGACAACAGCATGACACTTTCTTTATCAGGTGAACAGTTTATGTCACTTGATATCCATGACTCGCAAACATCTACATGTATGTCTTATATACCCATCTGTATTTCCTTCCCTTTGTGTAAAACCAATTATGGATTAGACACACTTTGCCTATTTCTACAATTCTCTTGAAACAGAACTTTCGTAGCGAAATAGTCCGTGAATAAAAATTATACATTTCGCTCCGAAATGCTGCCTGTGTTCGGAGGCGGAGCCGCCAGCCGGCCGAGCAAGTGTTGAAGAAGTTTAGTTGAAGATTGTGGATCATGGGGCGGATCGGCGGAAGGAAAAGTAGTTCCTATGCGGTGCATCACAAATAATATACAAATTCATGTAGAAGGAGCAGAAAACATTCAGATATGACTGCAGAGAAAATATGAATAAATAAACATATCGATATTTTAACTTGAGAATCGATATTTAAAAATTGGCCGTCAAGATCGAAATATCGATATTTTGGTATCGATCCGCCCATCACTAATTCAAAAACATCCACGAAACGATGTGCTGACGCGTCACATGCTGCTGAAGCTGCTCCGAGTTTAGTTCCGTCTGCTGCCTCTCGGTACCGGAGAGAGCATTAACGTTAGCTACGAGCTCAACTAGCTAGTGTTTGGTCGGAAATGGATTGTAATCGAGTTCCTTATCAGACGGAGAACACACCACTGAAAAACCAGGATCTGGGGCACGTCAGCCAGTTTGGTAACATGATACGTTCCTTAATACACTATACACTACAGCATGCGAATAGACAGCATTATGTGTTTTAAAAATTGTGTTTAGAGAAAACGCCTGCGCTTCTGGATCATGTTTAGATATGGCTTCTTTTTTGACCTATACAGTTTTAGCCGGCAACAGCAAATGGCACCGTGGATTGTGTTCACCGACAATGTTTTCTGGAAGTAAAGCCCATGTGGTGATTTCCGTAACAGTAGCATTCCTGTATGTGATGCAGTGCCGTCTAAGGGGCCGGAAGTCACGGGCATCCAAAATGTTTTTCCGGCACAGAGATTGTTCCAGATTCTCGGAATCTTTGGATGATATTATGCACTGTAGATGATGATAACTTCAAACTCTTTGCAATTTTTCTCTGAGAAACTCCTTTCTGATATTGCTCCACTGTTTAACTCCGCAGCATTGGGGGACTTGGTGATCGTCTGCCCATCTTGACTTCTGAGAGACACTGCCACTCTGAGAGGCTCTTTTTGTACCGAGTCATGATGCCAGTTGACCTAATAAGGTGCAAATTGCTCCTCCAGCTGCTCCTTATATGCACATTTAACTTTTCCAGCCTCTTATTGCTACCTGTCCCAACTTTTTTGGAATGTGTAGCTCTCATGAAATCCAAAATGAGCCAAAATTTGGCAAGACATTTCAAAATTTCTACCTTTCAACATTTGATATGTTATCTATATTCTATTGTGAATAAAATATAAGTTTATGAGATTTGTAAATGATTGCATTCCTTTTTTATTTACAATTCGTGTGCCAACTTTTTTGGAATCGGGTTTGTACAACGGTTGCTGCTAAATTTGTTTAACGCTTGCAGCCACATCACCATTACCATGACGTTTACTTTTGATGGCGTTTCGTTACATTATGAAATTGACGTCTCCTTTCAACATGAGACTGATGGTATTGTTGTCAGTAATATTGTGTCTGACATGTTTGAATTGTGAAATAGTCTTAATGTATAAATACAAAAACTTTTTTTTACATTGTAAAGTTGTTTCTATTGTTGACGGTTGTCTTATGCTCCTTCCCCGCTGCGACACAAATAGGACAAACGTTGACAGATAATAGGTGGATGTTTCTATTGTTGTAGTGCATTTCTGGTTTGCAGTCTATGAAGTAACACTAACTGTTACGTGATCAAACAACGAACACTACTTACAGTGAGACGGGTGGCAGCATTCTAATCTATTCTCTTTCTCATGAAGGGTCCACTTTACCTCAACGATTCGTCTGTCTTGTATGTGCTCTTCTTAGTGTCTCAAAGTTTTAGCAAAAATCTAAAATGTTTTTGAGTTTGTTTTAATGTACAAATTCAAAGAGAACTACTTCAAAACCCAATTTAGTCTGATTTCCTCTATTCAGAAGCATTCATTTTTGCACTGCCTATGTCTCCACTCCACTACATTTGTGCTGTAAATTGCAAACTAACAAAGAAACATTTGTGTTGTGATAATTATAAACTAAGGACAAATATTAGTCATACTATGATACTTGGTGTGGACTTGGAGCTAATTTTGACCACTTTATGTAACGACAACTTTATTTATTATTATGTCATTTACAACAGCATTTATTAGTTGCTCACATTTTGTCTTAAGAATTTGCATCTGAAAAGTTACTTAAGCTGTCTGATATATGTAGTGTAGTAAAGAGTACAGTACTGTGCTTTGAATCAACATGGATTATGGGTTACATAAAAGAACTGCAAAAGTAAAGTGTAATTACCTCAAAATTATACTTAGGTACATACTTTAATATAAGGTTATAAGTTGAACTACAGTTTCGAACCCTGTTGTGAGAAATCTGATTTTATCTTATTCCTGTACAGTCTTAAGTAACTGAAAGTTAAGAGTGTCCTTTAAACAAAATGTCTGACATGATGTTTGTTCCTGTCTCTCCAGTAGGAGAGATCCTTGCCCAGTATGGGTGGTACCTTCTGTTTTGGACTGTGCTGGTCTACTTGCTCATCGGAAAGCTGAACAAAAGGATAGCTCGCTGGAGATCATACACAGCATTGCAAGGTCAGCACAAGCATATACATTAGCATTATTTTATATATCTTATACAGAGTCAACAAGACAAATGCAGACCAGTAAAATATGAGTCTCTTTTAATATGTTGTTTACTGGGAAAATGTTGATCTTGATTGAAAGAATAGGTTTTGTTATTACTACAAATTAAAAACAAATTAAATTTTATATTTATATAAAAATGACTACAGTAGGGATTAACACTATCAACATGAAAAACCTTTTTTGCTGCTTAAAGAGGTTGACAGATTAAAAAGCTTTTGATTCTTCTAAGCTACAAATACAAATAAGTTCCTGTGACAAGATTCAAATATGTTTTTCTAGTCTGATCACAAGTAATTGTAGATTGGAAATAGTTTAGTGATTTACGCCTCATCTTAACCAGGATATTCAGATGTTGATTTTTTAAAAATATTTGTTTTTAAGAAGGCAGAGCTCCGCTGGCTTAAAAAACTAATTTGGATGCAAATTAAAAATACGATCTGTAATCTACATAAAAAAGGAGAAATCTAAGAAACACGACGGTGGCAAATTTTTTGGGGCATTTTTTCTTCATAGATTACGTAAACTATTAGATGCTTATTACTTTTTTAGTATCAGCTTAGTAATGAAAAACATGTTGTGATTTTTGACTGTTCTCTTTTATAAAGATGCTGCATGGGTGGCAAAAAGACAAGAGGCCATGGAAGTAGCTCGTAGAAGGATGCAAGAGGAGCTTGATGCCAAAGCAGCCATGTTTAAAGAAAAACAGGAACAGGTGGAGATGTAAAATAGAACAGATTGATGGTAAAATTGTGATCTGCTGATGAAATCAAAACTGAACTGAATGTGTCATGGATTTGTTTTGACAGCGAGAAGAGAAGGCAGAACATCTGTCATCTACTATAGTTCATTTGATCAGTTTTGGGCTTCATTTTATAATAATAATCTCAAATATTTTTTTCACTAAAAACTAATTTAAAACAAATCATACATCATTGCTAGGTGTGTGATCATACAGTTGATTAACATTTCAGTTTGATGCATGGTTTTATAACATTGTACAATATGATACAAAAAATGTGAGTGGTTACTTGCTATTCTCTCCTTAGCTGTACTGTACCATAATCTATACATATGTAATCTTTAACACAGCTCACAGCTACCCAGAGCAACATAACCAAAATACAACTCATTATAAAATACTGTATGCTGATTTACATTTACATAAACAGTCAGCATTATTTTAGTAGACCACTAGTAAGGGGTACATCATTGAAACTGTTTTGCCCTCTGTTGGGCACACTCTTTATGAATAAATTGCTCCAGGTGTCTCATAGTTAAAGGGGGCCTCTCCATATTGCATATGTCAACTCTTTGAAAGAATCCCCCGTCCCTCTAGCTCTAATCTCAGCCTTATTAAACAGCTATACAGTGAACTGTGGGAGTTCCAATAAATTGGTCCACATCTTTTACTTGAATGTAAAATAATGATTGATCAGATGTATTAAAGGATGTTAACTAAAGCTAACCACTCTCACACATATCGATGAAATCTCAGTCTGAGTCAATCACTGTAGTGTCTCAATAATGCTTATCACTGCAGACCCATGAAGAGGACAGCTCATCCACCACAGTGCTGAAACCAAAGACTGATAAGAAAACCCTTTGCAGAACTGGTACGTGCTTAACAGGACAGTAAGGCTTTTAGCACTCATCCATCCATTCATCCATTATTTTATTAAGTGGTTACAACTACTTATCATATAAAGGGTCACAGGTTCTAAAGTCTATCCAAGCTGTAATTGGGCAAGACATAGGAAAGCAACAGCCAAAAGGCATATTTGAAACAGTGACCTTCTGCCTGCTGGCAGCAGCGCCTACCACTGCACCACCATGCTGCCCAGGCTTTTAATATTGAGTGAGGGAAGATATTTAAGAGGTGCTAGTGTCTTTTATTTTCAAAAAGCATTTTCCTATGGTCTCAGTAGGCTACCTGAGGAATTTTACCACTGGAATGAGCATTTCAGCTGTGGACTTATGACCAGTGAAAACTGAGCAAAGGGTTGTTCGTATCAATATCATATCTTCTATACCCCCTTAATTCTGTTAGAAACTCCCAAAATAGTAAAATTTAAAGCAATTGTAAGCTTATCTAAGCACTAACTTCGATGGCAGAGGTGTACGTTCTTTTTGGTTCCTTGTTTGATGGGCTAGCAGTTTTGAACAGTGTGTTTCTTGTACCAGCAGTCTGAATTCTGTTCTGTGTTTTTCAGACTACAATCCTCTGAGTGGGCAAGGAGGGGGCTCGTGCTCCTGGAGACCTGGCAGGAGAGGACCATCATTTGTTGGAGAAAGTCAGACATTGGTCTATTTGACCTATGACCGCTGGCAACCTCATTTACACACTTGAGTGAACCAAGCAAACAATATCACCAAGCCTCCACTTTCTTTTTCTTTTTTTAAAAAACTTGCCTCATACTTAAATGTTGATCAGTTAGCATAATTAATAGCATATCATGTCTTTAAAGGGGAAAATGCTTTGTGTTATTGAAAGCTTGTAATGATGCTATTCCTATAAATGGTCCGTAACCACTAGGGTTGGCTGATGAATTTTACAGTCAGTGTGTTTTTACGATACATTTTAATATGTTGTATGTTAACATATATGTTAAAATGTACCACCATAGCTTTAGAGCTGATATTCCTATAGCAGCTATAGAGATTGTATATTCTTATAACATAAATGCAAACATTTTGAGCCGTCAAATGTAAAGGGCTTAGTAAGGTAAATGTGGTCTGATCACATTGATTTGCAATAAAACATATTCTTTGCATATAAGGGGAACATGCGGCTTTTTGTTTGTGCATTGTGTGTTTTTAACAGTTTACTTAGAGTATACTAATTAAATAAGTGCATGTGGGCCACAGGTTCAGTGTGAAACAAGTCAACCCCCTGTTTGCTAGTCTTTAATGCTAATCTTATTAGGGGCCCCTTGGAGATAAGAGGCGAGCTAGCTGGTCAGTTTTAAACCCAGGACTTTCTTAATGTGAACAAAGAATGCTAACCACTGCTCAACCGTGTCACCTGTCTGACAAATGTGCTCAGTGCATTTCATTCAAACAAAACAAATGGACAATGAACTGATGAGAGAAAACCCAGAGTACTTGAGATGTCTGAAGGGCAGCTTTTAAAAAGTTTTAGCACCTACAGACAATGACCTGTGGCATTCGTTTCTTTACTGTAGCTGGCTGTAGCACCGATGCACCTAAAGAAGGTTTACTGACACCATTCCTGTTTACTTCTCTGATCTGTATTCAAACTCAGGAACCACTTCCAATTGTTCACTGATGATTCCTCAGTTGTTTGATTAATTCATAACGAAGGTGATGAGAAGTCTACACGTGACAGATTTGTAAAGTGGTGCAGCAACAACTGCCTAAATCTTGTTTTCATTAAAACCAAGGAACTGGTGATGGACTTAAGGGAGGAGCAGTAAGACTCTCATCACTACCCCCATTTTCACCAAAGGGCAGGAACCTTTTGTGACCTGATCAAAAGAGTATTGTTTTTTTTCCCTTGATAAAAAGCAGTAATTACCCTATAGCTTACAGCAATGGTCATTTGAATATAAATATAGATACCAGGAGGTGATTATCAGGGTGGAGTGAGTTGAGACAGTGTGCTCCAGGGAGTCCAGGCTAACAATAAACTGGTCAGATAACACATGATCTCTACAAGAAAGGACAGAACAGACTGTTATTCCACAGGAGACTTGGTTCCTTTGACATAGCCAACAGGCTACTGAAAATGTTATATCAAAGTAGCAGTAGTGAGTGGGCTTTTTTGTGGTTGTATGCTGGGGAAGTGCCATCAAGGCTAATGATGTCAACAGAGTGAACAAGCTGATCGGGAAGGCAAAATTTGTTGTTAGACTGGAATTATAAAGTCTGAAGGCCATGGTAGAGGACAATGATGGACAAGATCAGTGCCATGGGCTAATGTCAATGTAAACACAGATGTCAATGATAACCTCTAATCTTTATACATTATGATTTAAAAACCATGGTGACAAATTATATTCAATCATGTAAGATTGGTGGTAGAAACTGTAGATATAGTATATACAAGTAAAGTTTACTTGGCTTGATAATTTGTCAGAGATCTCTGGCTTGAATGAACTCGAACTGTTATTCAACAACCAGACGAGGGAGCTCGAGACTAGAGCGCTCACAGACAATGCTGCGTTTAAGAATTTGTGATGTTTTTAGGTCCAACTACCAAAAACTAGCTATTTATTTAGTTTTTTGACAAAACGTGTCTCATTTTAATTTCTGCCATCGAAATGTAGCATAATAATATTTTAAGTGGTGAAAGAAATTAATAATAATAAAAGCAAAATTTGCTTTACTCCTTGATAGGTTAAGTATATCTAAACTAATAACACATTTGACTTCCAAAGTAGTTTGATTACTGTTTAGGTAGAGTTAAAAACTATTTTCAGGACGATAATAATATTCCACACATACAGCTAAAACTAATCACATCCCAGTTTATACTGACCTATTATAATAATAATTATTGTATATCAACATCAACAACAAAATATCAACATTGTCATTAGTATTATTATTATTGTTGCTGGTGTCTAATTTTTGGTCTTCTTGTAAAAACTTCACTGTATTCGCACAAGAATTTTTGTAGTGGTGTGGATGCGGATTTTCTCCTACTACCTTAAACGCAGCATCACTAGGGCGAATTCAGCCAGCCAGTCACAGCGTTTCTACGGAAGTGTGTGAGCCCGGTTTTCTGCAGACGCGGTAGCTCTACCAGTCCGTTTTTTTTAAAAATGGTTTTATTGTTAATTTAGTTTAGAGCTGGTGAAGTTCCAGGGAATGGCAGGTCGAAACCGAAGAGCATGGTTTAGCGTTCTGTTGGGACTGGTTATTGGATTTACACTGGCTTCGAGATTAATTTTACCCTGGGCGACAGAGTTGAAGAAAGCTGGACTAAAACAAAAATGAACCTGATTACTGCCCAGAAGTACCTGAACAACCGAGCCGTGGCGGCATATAGGTATGTGCTGCGTCAGAACATTGCTCCCCTTTCTCCTTTCTCCCTTTCTCAAAAATGAAAGGTAATGGTGCCCAATTCTCAGTGTAAAGCCAGCGCTATATGTGGCCTTCCGTCTACGCCTAACGTTACGTTACCGTGATAATTACCACTGTAATTTTCTGCTAACCCCCCTCCCCCCCTTCACCCCCCAACCCCATCCCTCAAAGCCTCATGTTTTTAAATCGGAAAATAAACCCATAACTAAATACAGAATGGAAGAAAAACTTCGCGTCAGTGACTGTAACGGTTACTGGTAACGTTAGGCTGGAATTAACGTACTAGAACATTCGTAGAGAACAGTTTAGCTGTATGTAGTACACGTTTCGTTACCATGGAACTGCAGCTGGAAAAACGTTGAGTCCAATCATCAACTATAACAACGTTACTGTTTGAAATGTACTGTAAGAAAGACTTAAGTACTTAAGAGCTCTTGACATCCAGTTAAACTTAAGGTGGAATCCAGGTTGTCTCAGAGTAATGTTCATGTGATGCTAACGTTAGGTGACAGCGTGCGTGTGTTTTCACGTTCTAGACAGAAGTAATTTAGCGTTATGTGTCGTTGTCTAGGTCCTAACAATCCATGCGCTAATTCAGATGGGCTTTGATAAATAATAGGCCTATTAGGTTATATTTTACAAACTATTTAACCGTAAGTACAAAATAGTTTGCAGCTAATTTTTTCCACCTGAATGGCAATTTAAAGGCCTAAGAAACAAAGCAGGCTTTGAACACAGAGGGATGTTGAGCAACCTAATAACCCACTGGTAAGTTTAGGTCCGGGGGCTTTATAAAGTTCTAATGAACACAACATGATATATTTGATTTTGCTAGTTCTATAAAGGAGTTAGGCCAGTATCACAAAGAAAAGCTTTTGGGAAGTGCTTCTTTCAGCCACCTGATAGAACCTCATCTAAATTCTGACTGCACCATGTAGTCAAACCAAAGCAGAACGTGGTGGGTTTCTAAAGAGCTGTCTTCACTCAGCATCTTGTGATATATCTTCGACAATAAAGTATTATTTAGGGAAGATGAATTATAGATCACTTAGAGATAACAAATTTGTTCAGGGCCATGGTTCTACCCCTAATAAAGCCTCTGGTCTGGGAGTCATACTCTCTAAAGGTTCAACAACTGTTGGGCAAAGCCTGCAGTGCTGAATGTTGCTGATTGATCGACCAATTAAAAGATAACACTCTGTATTTCACACTTGTGGATGATTAAGGGGGCTTTGTTTTTCTTTGCAGCTTTCATCTATAGTAAAAATACTGCATTCGTTTAGCAATGGTCATTTTAATACGAATACAGATAGTACAGAGGGGGTGTGGGGCTACTGAATTTAAATGTTCCCAGGCCATTGTGTAGACATCTAAATCACAATGCACTAGAGGGACCTTTACCCCAGGGGTGTGTCTTGGACTCTAGTTCCTGAGAAAAAAGTATCAATAACTTTAGGATGGAAGTACATCTAAATGGCAAACACTGGAGAACAACAGAGGGTTACTCGGTTATGGTTTCCACTTTAATTAATACAGGATTGTAAAATAATTTCATCTCTGCTCTGGACCTGAGTATGATAGGACAAGAACATTCATTCCATCACAATGGAATTTAATAGGAGGACCTGATAACAAAGTCCCAGACTGATCTCCAAACCCTAAAAAAATTATTAGAATAATGTGTTAATAAAATCTAAAATAAAAAAGAGATAACATTACTCATTTTTTTTAAATTAAAAGAAATTGTAGAAAATAGTAGCAATGTTTACTTGATTTTCCAAAACCCCCTTCCAAGGCTCTGGCAGCAACAATTACATTGAGTGAATTTCGTGCGTTTCTTGGTTACCATCACTTTTCTGCAAATTCTAATTTCTTAACTGTTAATTCATAAAGTTAATTCATAATTTATAAAACAAATACAATTTATAGATGTTACTATCACATAGGATAAGAGCGACTATGACCATCTGTCTTCAACAGTTGTGCTTGCTAGTTGTGAATATAGTAAGTGTGCTTCTCTTTATGTCAGATCACTGTCAGATACAATAAATTATAGTGATGAACATTAAACTGAATAAAATAGATCTTCAGGTTACCTCTCAGGTCACAATATGCTTTTTCAACCTTATATAGGTTACAGAGTTGAAGAAACCTGGAACCATCATATGTAGAACGATAACGTCACTACTTTTTCCACAAAGACTCTAAACATTTTCAGTCATGCTTGTAAAACTCTGACTCACAGCTTTACCACAGAAAATTCTCCACTTAAAATGCCATTAAAATATTTGTCCTGCCTCTAGATTTCTACAAGTTTTTAATGAAGTGGGCAAAAAATTGAAAAGTGAAAAAGTTAATGTTTTTAAATAATATAAGTAACAAAGTCAGACTCTTATATTCTAAATCGATTACACATAAAGGGAACTATTTTACTTTTTTTTTAGTTGTTTTGGTCAAATTTTGATGAAATTTTTCCTAAGATCAATCAAAAAAAGATTTACAATACAGAAATGTCCAACTTCCAAAAAGTATGTTTGTTTAAGCACTCAATAGACTTTCTTGATCCGTGCTGCTTGTTATTGACAATACACCATAGATCCTCTATGTGGATCAGCTTAGGCAAATTGGCTGGCCAATCAAGCACGGCAACATCATGGTCAGAAAACCAGCTCTAAACTTACTTTCATCTGAAAAGAACTTTGGACCCATGAGCAGTGGTCCATTTCTAATTCTCTTTAGACATCTATGTGTGGAGCTCTTGATGAGCTGACTTCAGCCTCACTCCACTCATTGTGAGCTTCTCCCAAGTTTCCCTGGATTTGTTTGTCAATCATCTTAAGCCCACAGTCATTTTTTTTTTACTGTGATGGAATTCAACCCCCCCCCCCTATTTTTGCAGCACTGCTTCAATTCAGCCACACTGGAAGGTTTTTAACAATGTTATCTGTTTAATGTTCTGCGACAACATCCCAGTAGGGTTTCAGTCAGGACTTGCACTAGGTCTCTCTCCATTTTTTATTTATTTATTTTTGAACAATTAAATTACCATTACATCAGTAGATTATTATTACACTTGAGCTTCACAGCAAATCTAATCATAGTATGGCAAACTAGGGCTTCTTTTACCCTCTCTTTGTTGTATCTACCTTAAAGCACAATTGATCTGGTGCTTTACTGGTAGTCTTTTCAGTTCTTTAAAAAAAATGATGCATTTATGATCAGATCAGAGCACTTAGCATAACGTCACAAATTTTACATCAAATATAACAAAGTATTATGCATTATTACTCAACCATTGCAGTATTATCTAAGAATTAAAAGCTCAACTTTCAACAGATGTTAAGTAAATGTAAGTACATTGTTCTATTAATGCCTATGTTTCACCCTTCATTTTTAAGAAAAAAAATGTATTGCAGACAGTTTATGGAATGTATTTTTACTGTGCGGTAGTTTGTCTGCAGCTCTGAAGTCCACCCCGCTCTGAGCACTCTGAAACTTTCTGAATGACAGTTTTATTTCAAATTGAACTTATGACCACAGCCATAGCATTCAGCTGGATAAAGGTTACTTTTATCTATTAACAATGTATATAAAGGTTAGTGTGTGGGCTCCAGGCTGCTTGTACGTATATCTACAAATAGAGTTAGTAAGATAAAATGTGCAAAATAACTGCTAACTACTGTAAACTGATCCTACAGATAGATTATTGAGCTCCAGGGCTCGTTTAATACCGGGTTTCAGTGCCCATCTCTATATTCTTTTTCCCTTTCTAATACTAGAGTTGAGAATGCTGAATAGAACAGTAGAGGTGAGAGAGGTCTGTAGGTCCTTGGGTGTTTTCATTGGCTTTTGTGTCACTTCCTAGATGAGCCATCACTTTGAGAAAATTTGGAATCTTGGCCAAATGCAACCTTTGCAGGAATGACCAAGATTTCCCAGTTTGGAGATAATAGCTCTTGCTAAGTTTCTTTGAAGAAGATGATATGGCTTTGTAACTCTTTGCAGAATGATATATGTCAGTTACTTTTGCCATTTTGCAGAGCTCTTTTAGCTAATTCTACATTGCTGGCTGTTTAGTGCAGTTGAATACTATTTTAAATTAAATTTTGTAGATTTGTGGATTTGGTAATTCGTACCTTTTACTTTAGATTTTGCACAGGTTAGGGTATTTTGCCCAACTTTTTGTAGAGGTAATGAAGAAATTCCGCTTCTGAATAAACATACATTACTGAATGCATTTCCCACTGAAATAGTATATTTGGACTATTGCTTTGCATTTCCTCATTTCTCATTGCCAGTTTGAGCTTTGTTTCTTAGTTGTTTTTAGTTCCCCAATTCACATGCGGAAACATGTGTAAACACATCTATACATGTATGAACCAACCAGTGTTAGCATACATGTCTACATTAATGCTGTAGTATCTCATGCCCTTTAATTATATAGCTGTCTACAGCAGCTGATTGAGAGCTTGCTTTGCTTTAACTATGACCTGCAGCATGTTTTTACCTTTCAAGCATCATCTGTCCTACATTTGTTACTACAGTAGTTGTGTATTGAGGTGTAAGCTGTACTATAGGAGAATGTATTGGGTGTGACACTGAAAGAGGACTGCAGCTGCTGCTGTCAGCCTGCTTAAGTTATGCAGCCTTTGCAGACAGTAGTTTCACTGCTGGGCATCAAAAGATGTTAAGTATTACCTTGTACAGTGCTTTCTCTGTTTAATAAAGTAGAGGTAGAGCGGTCGTCCATCAATTCCACAGTTGTTGCTTCGATGCCTAGCTCCTGTGGTCACATGTCGAAGTGTCCTTGAGTTCTGCTGATCCAGAATTTAGTAGCTTCTGGTGAGTGTAGTTGCATAGCAGCTCCCTCATTGGTGGGTGATTGTGAGTGTGAATGGGTGAATGAGAAGCAGTGTAAAGCGCTTTAAGTACCAATAGGTAGAAAAGCCCCATATAAGTGCAGAATATTTACAATTTACCATTTTAGTTGATAATATGAACCCGACTCAGTCCCCAGACATTTGCAGACTGTTATAAAAAGAAGACGGGACGCCACACAGTGGTAAACATGGCCTTGTCCCACCTTTTTTGAGATGTGTTGATGCCATGAAATTTAAAATCAACTTATTTTTCCCTTAAAATGATACATTTATTCAGTTTAAACATTTGATATTTCATCTATGTTGTATTCTGAATAAAATATAAGTTTATGAGATTTGTAAATTATTGCATTTCTTTTATTCACAATTTGTACAGTGTGTCAACTTTTTTGGAATCGGGTTTGTACTACAAACTAGACAATGTTCCAAGAACTCTCAGGACCCATGAAATTCTGCTTAAAGTCAGTTTACCTAGCCCCTCATTATTGTTGTTCATAATTTATGACCATCCTATCTGTCTTTAACTAAAAGCAGTCAACTACACATGTGGACAACATCTGTGTAAACAGATGTAGTGTAATATGTATGTAACTACTATAAATGTCTACATCTGCTGCTGGTTGTTCAATTTTACAAATAATCTGGTTTCCTTTTTATCCGACTGTGTGTGCATGTGTGTGTGTTCACAGGACGTGGGCAAAGACAATTCCAGGTCACGTGGGGTTCTTCTCCAGTGAGGGCTCTGACACTTCCATAAACATTCATACCCACCCCAGAAGAAATCATTTATGATGCTTAAGTACATGCATGACAATTATCTGGACAAGTATGAGTGGTTCATGAGGGCTGACGATGACGTCTACATCAATAGTGAGAAGTTGGAGAGCTTCCTGCGCAGCCTTAACAGCAGTGAGGCTATTTTCTTGGGACAAACTGGCATGGGGGCCCGTGACGAGCTGGGAAAACTGGCCTTAGAGCCTGGTGAGAACTTTTGCATGGGAGGCCCAGGGGTCATCATGAGCCGGGAGGTCCTCAGGAGGATGGTGCCCCACATCCGAGAGTGTATACAGGAGATGTACACCACACATGAAGATGTCGAGGTTGGCCGGTGTGTCAGGAGGTTTGCAGGTGTCCAGTGTGTCTGGTCCTATGAGGTAAGAGGCTTTTAGCTTGTTTTCACGTGTCATTGGTTACACACTTTCAGGCACAAAATAAACCAACATTTTAAACTTAAGGAAACAAATGCAAAACCTTTTGAGTGTTACATATTATAAACTGTCTGCACTCGAGTCTTTCCTGTTTCACTCAAAGCTTTCCTGTGAATTTCATTTGAAGTTCAGGGATGTTGTGCAATTGAACTGTGCTTGCTGGATTTTAGGGCATTCAGTCATTGTTGAGACTTGTGTGAGTGCTGACATTGTTGGCTAATAAAAATCTAGAAAAGTTCTTCAACTAAATCAGCCCACCACCATGGCCCTTTGCTGGGGCAAATTAAAGAAAGAAATTAAGCAACCTTGTTATCGGAGAAGAAAGTGTTTCTGTGTTGACACTAACCTGCCTCTGACATGTCTAGACATGGCTTTGCCATAGACCTGCTGATGAAATTACTGGTGTTCACATGAATCACAGCCCTTTCAAATGAATGCAAATTACACAATAATGTGGAGGCTTTATTTAGTAACTCTGTGAGATAACAGGTCGGATCTGTGAATGACAGAAATGCATCTGTCTAGTTTTTCAGAGACAATGCACAGTATTCAACATGACTATAACATGACAGTGTTAGCAAAAACGATCACGTTTAACATGATCATGATCATGTTCAGTTGTTCTTTAGAAAAACAGAACAAAAGGACCAAGCCAGGTATGGTGTATAAAATTAAACAGTTAGCACAGATTGTTCAAGCCCATAAAACCAAATTACACAGATGACCTTGGTAAAACTAGGGTGGGCTCGTTCCAAAACCTGCCTGGCAAAGTGTCGGTTTGCAGCAGGTGGGTGTGGTTTCCCTTCAATTTAAATTTGGCACTCTGGCATTGCCAGATGGAAGCAAATGACAGATAGCCAAGCCAATGAGATGCAAAAGGGAAGCATGTACTTACTAGGTATGACAGTAGTTCTGGTTGCTAATTAGCCTAGTTTTAAATTACGTGCAAAGGCATCTATGTAGGAGCTAAGGGTGAGACCAAAAATCGATGTGTTGAAATCTAGTGATTTTTCTGTTGGTGAGATCTTATCCATATGCTACCACCAAGCATCGATCTTTTCGAAAGCATACAACTGATCTAAAGTGAAACAGTCGATCAGCATTTTGGCTTACCAAAGTGGTTACTGTCCATAGTGTGTGGCGCTTAACTGGCTGGAGTTAGATGTAAGGCAGTTGCAATTGGCAGTGAAGAAGTAACATGGTGGAACAAAAAACACATCAGAGCAGCATCATTTTTTAAAGCGAATGTTTGCTGACTCTCCAAGTTTAGTTTCACTTTAGATTTTATACTAAATGATTGCTAAAGACTACGTGATCTGCAAAAAACATGATATGCTGCCAACACATGTAATCATTCTGGTTTGAAAAGAAAACCTGCACTGCAACCTCAACCTGCACAGGTATTGATGCAAGATTCAAACAACAATACCAATATATGAAAAAACTGTCAGAAATGTTACACAGAAACTGCTATTGCAGTTTTCTACACAGACAAAAGAGAATGTACTTCAATCTGTTGCGATTGCATGTAAAAGCAGTCTTTGGCATTATGGGATATGTATACAGTTTGCTTTCTACAAATTTATAGAAAGCAAGCTAAATGTACAAGTAAAAAGGTGCCCATGTTTTCCTATTACCGTGGCGCAAGAAAAGAGAGCGGTTGTCCACCAATATCACAGTTGTTGGTTCAATCCCCGGCTCCTCCAGTCAGACGTCGAAGTGTCCTCGAGCAAGACACTGAACCCCAACTTAGTTGCTCCCGGTGAGTGTTGGCCAGCTGCATAGTGCCTCCCCCATCAGTGTATGAATGTGTGTGTGTGATTGTGAGTGTGAATGGGTGAATAAGAAGCACTTGCACTTGCACAAAAAACAGTTTGCTTTTTACCCAGTGTTGACCTCACCTAGTTCCAGACAACAGAATTTACTGAGTTGAATCTTTTAACAAACTACATCATGTGTCTTCTGATGTACTTTTTGTGTTTCATGTTCTTTATGTCCTGTACACAATGTTATGTGTGTTGTGTGGACAGTTACTGTCAGATTAGTCAGATCTTTTTACTCCCGTCATGGCAATTGATTATATTCAAAAGCACTAGCATGTAAATGCTGATCCACCTTAAAATAAAAGTGGTGGATTAACTAAATTACATTGCTATTATTTATTTCTTTATTAGTCATTTCTAGTTATATTCTTTACATCACCTTTAATCTTATCACCTTAAAACCTTAAGTCTTTACCAGCATACATGCATCACTTAGGCTACTGTTCATCCTAATAAGATTTGTTGCTAATTTAGCCTGACTGCTGTGAATCACAATAATTGACTAGCTGGATACTAGAAATTTCATCAGAATTAGGAATATGTTTTTTGCCAATTAGGCTTTCACATACAATGAATTTGACTTGAGAAAATGAGGCAGTTAGATTGTCACATAAATAAATGGTAAATGTTCTGCACTTATATAGTGCTTTTCTACACTCAAACACTCAAAGCGCTTTACACTGCTTCTTATTCACCCATTCACACTCACAATCACACACACTCATACACCGATGGGGGAGCTGCTATGCAGCTGGCCAACACTCACCGGGAGCAACTAAGTTGGGGTTCAGTGTCTTGCTCAAGGACACTTCGACATGTGACCGGAGGAGCCTGGGATTGAATCAACAACTGTGAGATTGGTGGACAACCGCTCTACCTTCCTGCGCCACAGTCGCCCAAAAAGTGCCTATAGATATATACTTTGTTGTGAATTGATGCTATAAATAAAGTTGAAATAAAGTTGAAGCTACGTCTAGGCTGATATTGATCGTAGGACCACTGTGGAGGAGGAAGAGCTGGAGGGTTCAGTGGAGGCTTTCCCCTCTGTCTTATAGTGATCATTTATAGATTTTGTAAACCCAGAGGCAAATACTACAGTTTGACAGAAGACTGATGATGTTGCAAGAATTTAAGATAGAGAGGAAGACGTTCATCTAGAGATGTCTTGCATCCACTCACATGAAGCATACACCTACCTTGGAAACCACCACAAAAACTGTTGCAAGGCAAGGGAACCGACAAGCAAAATTTCTTTGTCTTCATGAAACTAATGTCCATTATTTGGAATCTTGTGAAATATTTTTTAGACATAAATGTAGCTTAACTTTACTAACCTATATTTATTTGAGAGACCACCAAGCATAAAGTGTCCACATAAAAATACATGCACAGTAGGAGCCACCTAACAACACTATGGCAACCACCTGACACACAATAATAATAAACATTTTTACCCGAAGTGACGTTAAATTGCACTTGTACTGTGGCATTAAAATTCAATTGAATGTAGCTTGTTGTTTGTTATAGGTTTTGCTGACATTAAATAAAGACAGTTCAGAAATAGTTTGAACTGATTTTTGTCACCAGAAAAAGTTACATCATTCAATCAGTGTTTTGTCGAAATTGAACCTCTCATTATGTGAATAATTGGAAGTAAAACAAAAGTAGTGAAAGTTGAAGTATTTAATACAATAACTTGCCATCGTGATGAAGAACGATAATATTTGAAGTAGGGTGTACATGTCAGATTGTTTACATTTCTTATCCTACAACTTCTATGTTTAGTGTAAGTAGCATGTTTACATTTCCATCTCCATCACCTGTAAGAGTTTCTGTTGCACATGGTCCCTGCTCACTGTGGTTTCAAGGCCAAATACTTGTGCCAGTGCCTCCCTTTGGTCATCTCTAGGTTCTGCAGGATGGATCTTAGCTGTCAGGGGGCAAACCAGTCTGCCATACTTGACCGGGCACTTTACTCCACCAGACTTCTTTGTTTTGTCTTAGCATCTGAGATAAAACCATTTAGGCTTTAAGGAGAATCTAAATGTGCTTAATATTGTAGAAATGATAAATTTTCTATTAGTGTGTAACATTACGTATCCTTCACATATTTCTATGGATTGCATAGTGCTCTGATTACTGTCTGAAGAGACAAACATGTAGATATGGAGGAGGAGTGCAGGATAGGCACCTGTGACGCTGACCAGGGAGATGGCAAAGAAAGGGATAGTGGTGCATTTACATTTACATTTAGTCATTTAGCTTTGTCTGCTAACGTTTGATGAGCATGCAGAGTTTGGTAGCTTGTTCATGGGATCATCCTGGGATCTGAGCTGAAGAGTTTTGCTAGGTGTCTTCTGTGTAGTGCTGGGACCACAAGATATTGTTCATTGGCAGATCGCAGCGAATGGGAGGGATTGTAGACCTGAATGGGGAAGTTGAGGTAAACAGGAGCTGATAAGGTGACCACCCTGTAGGAAAGAAATAGAGCTTTGAAACTGATCCAGGCAGGATGCCAGAGTAAAGATCTGAAGAGTGGTGTGACATGAGTCCTTTTCGATAACAATGAGGCATGGTGCCGCATTTTGGATCATCTGCAAGGGTTTGATGTGTAGCCCCGTTAACAGGGCATTGCAATAATCAAGACATGGGGCGACTGTGGTCCAGGAAGGTAGAGTGGTTGTCCACAAATCTCGCAGTTGTTGGTTCAATCCCTGGCTCCTCCGGTCACATGTCGAAGTGTCTTTGAGCAAGACACTGAACCCCAACTTAGTTGCTCCCGGTGAGTGTTGGCCAGCTGCATAGCAGCTCCACCATCGGTGTATGAATGTGTGTGTGATTGTGAGTGTGAATGGCTGAATAAGAAGCAGTGTAAAGTGCTTTGAGTGCCAATAGGTAGAAAAGTGCTATATAAGTGCAGAACATTTACATGACATAACCAGTGCCTTGCACAATGAGCTGGTTTGTATATTCCGTGAGGTAGGGCCTGATCTTTCTGTTGTTGTAGAAGGCAAATCCGCATGTCTTAGAGACTATTCAGGTTCTTAGAGATTCCGTAAAGCTCAGTTGGCCGGCAATGATGACCCCCAGATTTCTGGCCGACTTAGTGTGGTCAATCACTGCAGGTCCAGTGTTGAAGCTAATGTTGTGTTGGATTGAAGGTCTGGCTGGGACGACGAGAACTTTGGTCTGAGCTGTAGATGTCTCTCTCTCATCCAAGAAGATTGGTCTGATACTGAGGCAATGCAGAGCAGAGAGGAGGCTCAGTTGTTGTCATTTTTGTTCTAGGACTGGTACATTAAGTAGAAGGTTAAGCTATTTTTTCAAACGAGAAAATCCCCATTGAGAATAATAATATGTGGACAGTTTATCTAAATTAAGTCCGTTTATAAATTTGACATTTTTAGCAAGTGTGAGATTCAGGCTGCCAGCAGTGACCTCAACAGCTTAGCCCTGCTCATGAATACAAGGCCCTGTCTGTGTCTGTCTCCACAGCAGCCTACTTCCCATTCCTGGAAGGCAAACAGCCATATTTCTTTTAAGTTGTGAGTCATCAATTATGTGCTAACAGTTTGAAACTGTGATAAGTATGAGGACAGTCAGTGGGAGTCCCCTCTCAGTGCTTTCTTAAAAGTGCTCTGTAGTGCCTCTAGTGGACATAAGGTGTACAAATTAACAAACAAGATTTTATATCAGAAGTTGTATGAGAGATAATCTTTATCAGAAATAATGAGAATAACACTGACAACTGGGATGAGAGTACAGTTAAAAGGTCTGGAAAACAGGCTCAAACATTTCACTGGCTTGTTCTGCAACATAAGTACACCTGTTGATCTGCAGACCATGGTGGCACTAATCTCGCTAATGAAGACCAACTTGTGGAATGTCAGACTTTATACAATAAATGAATTCCAGAAATGGGTTGAACATAGTATGTTGATCTGGATTGAAAGGAAAATTGGGAGAAAATTTCAGGTACAGAAAATTAGGATAAGACAATCCAGAACAGATGAAAGTTTGTGTTCCCACAATGACCTGATGACTCTTGTAACAGTCACTTTAAAAGTCATCCTTTAAAGTGAGGGATGAAAAAGTGCTTTATATTTTCTTTTGGTCACATTATTACGTTTCTGCCTGGAAAACAAAACAGACAAACAAACAAAATTACAGTTGTATTTGAAGTATGTGAAGAACTGAAGAAAATTAAAAGTGTACTATTCAGGTTCTTATTATTAAACTGGCTAAGAAAAAAGAAGCATATAGTAAATAAAAGTTCGCTTTTACTAAATCTTGCAGGAGTAAATAAACAGATGTGAGTTCTAAGCTCAAAGTTTACTAATCTTAACAATAAATACTTGTCAGTACTATAACGTGTGCTTGGGGATCTATACTGGACCATTACTTAAGTTTACTGATAAATTAACTTTGAGAGACAGATTTTAAATTAAATTTCATTTTTTAATTCTCACATTAAAGTTCAGTAGGACTCAGGGTGGGAAAGAGCGTCGATCCTATTTCCCTTAATGGTCCTTCCTCAATCCTCGATCATGGATTTCTGATTGAATATGTTTCAGTCCTCACATCCCAAATCCCATTATTTTGCTTTAAGGATGGAGGATTAATGTTGAGAACAGGTAAGCGACACCCCCCATTGTTGGAAACCTATTGGTGATATGCTGCAACAGCTTTTATTTTAGTTATTTTTAGCTCCACCTATTTGTTAAAGTCGCGGATCTGTGTTAACCGCAGAAGTAACTGAGAGCCATTAAGAACTTTATTTATACACAGCTGAGCCTCCATGATCAGAAACAGACATTGCTGCAGATGACTGTTCAAATGAGGAACTAAGATGTAAGGAGAGAAACAAGCGAGGGTCACGTGGATGCAATTAAGGGAATTAAGATAAACCTAGTGAAACTAGAGTTTCGTCAAAGGTTTCAATAAAGTTTCGATTAAAAAAAAAAAAGGATGAATTGGGCACCATCTTGTAATCCGGAATACAGTTCTCCCAAAACACACCAGATGTAAGCGGTAGGAGATCACTTTGTTATTGAAGTCACCGGAGGCCATCTTTGAGTTGCGTATCCAATTCAAAAACATCCACGAAACGATATGCTGACGCGTCACATGCTGCTGAAGCTGCTCCGAGTTTAGTTCCGTCTGCTGTGGGAAACACAGGAAGTAGCTACAAAGCCGAGACCCATAACAGTGAACGTTGCTGCTGCCTCTCGGTACCGGAGAGAGCATTAACGTTAGCTACGAGCTCAACTAGCTAGTGTTTGGTCGGAAATGGATGATGTGGAGATTACAGACGTGGACGATAATGGAGTTCCTTATCAGACGGAGAACACACCACTGAAAAACCAGGATCTGGGGCACGTCAGCCAGTTTGGTAACATGATACGTTCCTTAATACACTATACACTACAGCATGCGAATAGACAGCATTATGTGTTTTAAAAATTGTGTTTAGAGAAAACGCCTGCGCTTCTGGATCATGTTTAGATATGGCTTCCTTTTTGATCTATAGAGATTTAGCCGGCAACAGCAAATGGCACCGTGGATTGTGTTCACCGACAATGTTTTCTGGAAGTAAAGCCCATGTAGTGATTTCCATGACAGTAGCATTCCTGTATGTGATGCAGTGCCGTCTAAGGGGCCGGAAGTCACCGGTATCCAATATGGTTTTCCGGCACAGAGATTGTTCCAGATTCTCGGAATCTTTGGATGATATTATGCACTGTAGATGATGATAACTTCAAATTCTTTGCAATTTTTCTCTGAGAAACTCCTTTCTGATATTGCTCCACTGTTTAACTCCGCAGCATTGGGGGACTTGGTGATCCTCTGCCCATCTTGACTTCTGAGAGACACTGCCACTCTGAGAGGCTCTTTTTGTACCGAGTCATGATGCCAATTGACCTAATAAGGTGCAAATTGCTCCTCCAGCTGCTCCTTATATGCACATTTAACTTTTCCAGCCTCTTATTGCTACCTGTCCCAACTTTTTTGGAATGTGTAGCTCTCATGAAATCCAACATGAGCCAAAATTTGGCAAGACATTTCAAAATTTCTCACTTTCAACATTTGATATGTTATCTATATTCTATTGTGAATAAAATATAAGTTTATGAGATTTGTAAATGATTGCATTCCTTTTTTATTTACAATTCATGTGCCAACTTTTTTGGAATCGGGTTTGTACAACGGTTGCTGCTAAATTTGTTTAACGCTTGCAGCCACATCACCATTACCATGACATTTACTTTTGATGGCGTTTCGTTACATTATGAAATTGACGTCTCCTTTCAACATGAGACTGATGGTATTGTTGTCAGTAATATTGTGTCTGACATGTTTGAATTGTGAAATAGTCTTAATGTATAAATACAAAAACTTTTTTTTACATTGTAAAGTTGTTTCTATTGTTGACAGTTGTCTTATGCTCCTTCCCCGCTGCGACACAAATAGGACAAACGTTGACAGATAATAGGTGGATGTTTCTATTGTTGTAGTGCATTTCTGGTTTGCAGTCTATGAAGTAACACTGTTACGTGATCAAACAACGAACACTACTTACAGTGAGACGGGTGGCAGCATTCTAATCTATTCTCTTTCTCATGAAGGGTCCACTTTACCTCAACGATTCGTCTGTCTTGTATGTGCTCTTCTTAGTCTATAAAAGTTATGCTTGTCAAAATAAAAGTGAGGCAGCTGGCAAATGTACACAAATTAAAGGCCCAATGTGCAAAAACAAAGTTTCAAATGTGTCTCAAAGTTTTAGCAGAAATCTAAAATATTTTTGAGTTTGTTTTAATGTACAAATTCAAAGAGAACTACTTCAAAACCCAATTTAGTCTGATTTCCTCTATTCAGAAGAATTCATTTTTGCACTGCCTATGTCTCCACTCCACTCCACTACATTTGTGCTGTAAATTGCAAACTAACAAAGAAACATTTGTGTTGTGATAATTATAAACTAAGGACAAATATTAGTCATACTATGATACTTGATGTGGACTTGGAGCTAATTTTGACCACTTTATGTAACGACAACTTTATTTATTATGTCATTTACAACAGCATTTATTAGTTGCTCACATTTTGTCTTAAGAATTTGCATCTGAAAAGTTACTTAAGCTGTCTGATATATGTAGTGTAGTAAAGAGTACAGTACTGTGCTTTGAATCAACATGGATTATGGGTTACATAAAAGAACTGCAAAAGTAAAGTGTAATTACCTCAAAATTATACTTAGGTACATACTTTAATATAAGGTTATAAGTTGAACTACAGTTTCGAACCCTGTTGTGAGAAATCTGATTTTATCTTATTCCTGTACAGTCTTAAGTAACTGAAAGTTAAGAGTGTCCTTTAAACAAAATGTCTGACATGATGTTTGTTCCTGTCTCTCCAGTAGGAGAGATCCTGGCCCAGTATGGGTGGTACCTTCTGATTTTGAGTGTGCTGGTCTACCTGCTCATCGAACACCTGAGCAAGAGGATATCTCGCTGGAGATCATACACAGCATTGCAAGGTCAGCACAAGCATATACATTAGCATTATTTTATATATTTTATACAGAGTCAACAAGACAAATGCAGACCAGTAAAATAGTATCTGGAATATTTACAGTTTTAATACGTTTACTGGGAAAATGTTGATCTTGATTGAAAGAATAGGTTTTGTTATTACTACAAATTAAAAACAAATTAAATTTTATATTTATATAAAAATGACTACAGTAGGGATTAACACTATCAACATGAAAAACCTTTTTTGCTGCCTAAAAAGGTTGACAGATTAAAAAGCTTTTGATTCTTCTAAGCTACAAATACAAATAAGTTCCTGTGACAAGATTCAAATATGTTTTTCTAGTCTGATCACAAGTAATTGTAGATTGGAAATAGTCTTTAAACTATTAGACGTTTTAGACTATATACGCAAACTATTAGATGCTTACTACTTTTTTATTATCAGCTTAGTAATGAAGAACATGTTGTGATTTTTGACTGTTCTCTTTTATAAAGATGCTGCATGGGTGGCAAAAAGACAAGAGGCCATGGAAGCAGCTTGTAGAAGGATGCAAGAGGAGCTTGATGCCAAAGCAGCCATGTTTAAAGAAAAACAGGAACAGGTGCAAATGTGAAATAGAACAGATTGAGGGTAAAATTGTGATCTGCTGATGAAATCAGAAGTGAACTGAATATTTCATGGATTTTGTTGACAGCAAGAAGAAGAGAAGAGAAGGCAGAAAATTGAGATATGGGACAGTATGCAACAGGGCAAGAGTTACAAAGGAAGTGCTGAGCTTTCTCAGGTTGGTTTCAAGTTTAATCACTGTAACCTTTTCATCTGTCATCTACTATAGTTCATTTGATCAGTTTTGGGCTTCATTTTATTAATTTCAAATATTTCTTTCACTAAAAACTAATTTAAAACAAATCATACATCATTGCTAGGTGTGTGATCATACAGTTGATTAACATTTCAGTTTGATGCATGGTTTTATAACATTGTACAATATGATACAAAAAATGTGAGTGGTTACTTGCTATTCTCTCCTTAGCTGTACTGTACCATAATCTATACATATGTAATCTTTAACACAGCTCACAGCTACCCAGAGCAACATAACCAAAATACAACTCATTATAAAATACTGTATGCTGATTTACATTTACATAAACAGTCAGCATTATTTTAGTAGACCACTAGTAAGGGGTACATCATTGAAACTGTTTTGCCCTCTGTTGGGCACACTCTTTATGAATAAATTGCTCCAGGTGTCTCATAGTTAAAGGGGGCCTCTCCATATTGCATATGTCAACTCTTTGAAAGAATCCCCCGTCCCTCTAGCTCTAATCTCAGCCTTATTAAACAGCTATACAGTGAACTGTGGGAGTTCCAATAAATTGGTCCACATCTTTTACTTGAATGTAAAATAATGATTGATCAGATGTATTAAAGGATGTTAACTAAAGCTAACCACTCTCACACATATCGATGAAATCTCAGTCTGAGTCAATCACTGTAGTGTCTCAATAATGCTTATCACTGCAGACCCATGAAGAGGACAGCTCATCCACCACAGTGCTGAAACCAAAGACTGATAAGAAAACCCTTCGCAGAACTGGTACGTGCTTACGGTTTTTAGCACTCATCCATCCATTCATCCATTATTTTATTAAGTGGTTACAACTACTTATCATATAAAGGGTCACAGGTTCTAAAGTCTATCCAAGCTGTAATTGGGCAAGACATAGGAAAGCAACAGCCAAAAGGCATATTTGAAACAGTGACCTTCTGCCTGCTGGCAGCAGCGCCTACCACTGCACCACCATGCTGCCCAGGCTTTTAATATTGAGTGGGGGAAGATATTTAAGAGGTGCTAGTGTCTTTTATTTTCAAAAAGCATTTTCCTATGGTCTCAGTAGGCTACCTGAGGAATTTTACCACTGGAATGAGCATTTCAGCTGTGGACTTATGACCAGTGAAAACTGAGCAAAGGGTTGTTCGTATCAATATCATATCTTCTATACCCCCTTAATTCTGTTAGAAACTCCCAAAATAGTAAAATTTAAAGCAATTGTAAGCTTATCTAAGCACTAACTTCGATGGCAGAGGTGTACGTTCTTTTTGGTTCCTTGTTTGATGGGCTAGCAGTTTTGAACAGTGTGTTTCTTGTACCAGCAGTCTGAATTCTGTTCTGTGTTTTTCAGACTACAATCCTCTGAGTGGGCAAGGAGGGGGCTCGTGCTCCTGGAGACCTGGCAGGAGAGGACCATCATCTGGTGGATGAGGTTAAAGAAAGTCAGACATTGGTCTGTTTGACCTTTGACCTCTGGCAACCTCATTTACACACTGACTGAACCAAGCAAACAATATCACCAAGCCTCCACTTTATTTTTCTCTTTTTTAAAAACTTGCCTCATACTTAAATGTTGATCAGTTAGCATAATTAATAGCATATCATGTCTTTAAAGGGGAAAATGCTTTGTGTTATTGAAAGCTTGTAATGATGCTAATCCTATAAATGGTCCGTAACCACTAGGGTTGGCTGATGAATTTTACAGTCAGTGTGTTTTTACGATACATTTTAATATGTTGTATGTTAACATATATGTTAAAATGTACCACCATAGCTTTAGAGCTGATATTCCTATAGCAGCTATAGAGATTGTATATTCTTACAACATAAATGCAAACATTTTGAGCCGTCAAATGTAAAGGGCTTAGTAAGGTAAATGTGGTCTGATCACATTGATTTGCAATAAAACATATTCTTTGCATATAAGGGGAACATGCGGCTTTTGTTTGTGCATTGTGTGTTTTAACAGTTTACTTAGAGTATACTAATTAAATAAGTGCATGTGGGCCACAGGTTCAGTGTGAAACAAGTCAACCCCCTGTTTGCTAGTCTTTAATGCTAATCTTATTAGGGGCCCCTTGGAGATAAGAGGCGAGCTAGCTGGTCAGTTTTAAACCCAGGACTTTCTTAATGTGAACAAAGAATGCTAACCACTGCTCAACCGTGTCACCTGTCTGACAAATGTGCTCAGTGCATTTCATTCAAACAAAACAAATGGACAATGAACTGATGAGAGAAAACCCAGAGTACTTGAGATGTCTGAAGGGCAGCTTTTAAAAAGTTTTAGCACCTACAGACAATGAGCTGTGGCATTCGTTTCTTTACTGTAGCTGGCTGTAGCACCGATGCACCTAAAGAAGGTTTACTGACACCATTCCTGTTTACTTCTCTGATCTGTATTCAAACTCAGGAACCACTTCCAATTGTTCACTGATGATTCCTCAGTTGTTTGATTAATTCATAACGAAGGTGATGAGAAGTCTACACGTGACAGATTTGTAAAGTGGTGCAGCAACAACTGCCTAAATCTTGTTTTCATTAAAACCAAGGAACTGGTGATGGACTTAAGGGAGGAGCAGTAAGACTCTCATCACTACCCCCATTTTCACCAAAGGGCAGGAACCTTTGTGACCTGATCAAAAGAGTATTGTTTTTTTTCCCTTGATAAAAAGCAGTAATTACCCTATAGCTTACAGCAATGGTCATTTGAATATAAATATAGATACCAGGAGGTGATTATCAGGGTGGAGTGAGTTGAGACAGTGTGCTCCAGGGAGTCCAGGCTAACAATAAACTGGTCAGATAACACATGATCTCTACAAGAAAGGACAGAACAGACTGTTATTCCACAGGAGACTTGGTTCCTTTGACATAGCCAACAGGCTACTGAAAATGTTATATCAAAGTAGCAGTAGTGAGTGGGCTTTTTTGTGGTTGTATGCTGGGGAAGTGCCATCAAGGCTAATGATGTCAACAGAGTGAACAAGCTGATCGGGAAGGCAAAATTTGTTGTTAGACTGGAATTATAAAGTCTGAAGGCCATGGTAGAGGACAATGATGGACAAGATCAGTGCCATGGGCTAATGTCAATGTAAACACAGATGTCAATGATAACCTCTAATCTTTATACATTATGATTTAAAAACCATGGTGACAAATTATATTCAATCATGTAAGATTGGTGGTAGAAACTGTAGATATAGTATATACAAGTAAAGTTTACTTGGCTTGATAATTTGTCAGAGATCTCTGGCTTGAATGAACTCGAACTGTTATTCAACAACCAGACGAGGGAGCTCGAGACTAGAGCGCTCACAGACTGCTGCGTTTAAGAATTTGTGATGTTTTTAGGTCCAACTACCAAAAACTAGCTATTTATTTAGTTTTTTGACAAAACGTGTCTCATTTTAATTTCTGCCATCGAAATGTAGCATAATAATATTTTAAGTGGTGAAAGAAATTAATAATAATAAAAGCTAAATTTGCTTTACTCCTTGATAGGTTAAGTATATCTAAACTAATAACACATTTGACTTCCAAAGTAGTTTGATTACTGTTTAGGTAGAGTTAAAAACTATTTTCAGGACGATAATAATATTCCACACATACAGCTAAAACTAATCACATCCCAGTTTATACTGACCTATTATAATAATAATTATTGTATATCAACATCAACAACAAAATATCAACATTGTCATTAGTATTATTATTATTGTTGCTGGTGTCTAATTTTTGGTCTTCTTGTAAAAACTTCACTGTATTCGCGCAAGAATTTTTGTAGTGCTGTGCATGCGGATTTTCTCCTACTACCTTAAACGCAGCATCACTAGGGCGAATTCAGCCAGCCAGTCACAGCGTTTCTACGGAAATTCCGTTGGGTCAAACCACTTTTATACCCGTTCGCGATCCGCTCTCTCGGCAGTCCGACATTCTTCCAATGATGAAATAATGGCAAGAAAGCAGCCGCTATTCAAAACAAAGAAACGAGCTGCTACCTTTTCCGATCATCTCTGAAGTTCATCAGTTGTCGATAGGAACGGACAGCTTGATGATCAGAAGCGGCAGTGACAAAGAACGGTTCAGGTGGCGTCTTCAAGGAGACTGCTGTGATGCTACGTAGGCAACTGGAAGAAAAGGGCTTTTCTGCCATGAGACAAAGTGTGTGAGCCCGGTTTTCTGCAGACGCGGTAGCTCTACCAGTCCGTTTTTTTTTTATTTGTTATATTGTTAATTTAGTTTAGAACTGGTGAAGTTTCAGGGAATGGCAGGTCGAAACCGAAGAGCATGGTTTAGCGTTCTGTTGGGACTGGTTATTGGATTTACACTGGCTTCGAGATTAATTTTACCCTGGGCGACAGAGTTGAAGAAAGCTGGACTAAAACAAAAAGGAAGCCTTGCCGGTTGTGGGGTAAACGTGGTACGGGGAAAGGATTACAGCACAGTGTTATGGCCTCCACAAGATAACGGTTCACCGGCGACCGAGAAACCTGGTTCCCGGTCCAATAATTTCCTGTTCGTCGGTGTGATGACTGCCCAGAAGTACCTGAACAACCGAGCCGTGGCGGCATATAGGTATGTGCTGCGTCAGAACATTGCTCCCCTTTCTCCTTTCTCCCTTTCTCAAAAATGAAAGGTAATGGTGACCTATTCTCAGTGTAAAGCCAGCGCTATATGTGGCCTTCCGTCTACGCCTAACGTTACGTTACCGTGATAATTACCACTGTAATTTTCTGCTAACCCCCCTCCCCCCCTTCACCCCCCAATCCCATCCCTCAAGCCTCATGTTTTTAAATCGGAAAATAAACCCATAACTAAATACAGAATGGAAGAAAAACTTCGCGTCAGTGACTGTAACGGTTACTGGTAACGTTAGGCTGGAATTAACGTACTAGAACATTCGTAGAGAACAGTTTAGCTGTATGTAGTACACGTTTCGTTACCATGGAACTGCAGCTGGAAAAACGTCCAATCATCAACTATAACAACGTTACTGTTTGAAATGTACTGTAAGAAAGACTTAAGTACTTAAGAGCTCTTGACATCCAGTTAAACTTAAGGTGGAATCCAGGTTGTCTCAGAGTAATGTTCATGTGATGCTAACGTTAGGTGACAGCGTGCGTGTGTTTTCACGTTCTAGACAGAAGTAATTTAGCGTTATGTGTCGTTGTCTAGGTCCTAACAATCCATGCGCTAATTCAGATGGGCTTTGATAAATAATAGGCCTATTAGGTTATATTTTACAAACTATTTAACCGTAAGTACAAAATAGTTTGCAGCTAATTTTTTCCACCTGAATGGCAATTTAAAGGCCTAAGAAACAAAGCAGGCTTTGAACAGAGGGATGTTGAGCAACCTAATAACCCACTGGTAAGTTTAGGTCCGGGGGCTTTATAAAGTTCTAATGAACACAACATGATATATTTGATTTTGCTAGTTCTATAAAGGAGTTAGGCCAGTATCACAAATACAAGCTTTTGGGAAGTGCTTCTTTCAGCCACCTGATAGAACCTCATCTAAATTCTGACTGCACCATGTAGTCAAACCAAAGCAGAACGTGGTGGGTTTCTAAAGAGCTGTCTTCACTCAGCATCTTGTGATATATCTTCAACAATAAAGTATGATTTAGGGAAGATGAATTATAGATCACTTAGAGATAACAAATTTGTTCAGGGCCATGGTTCTACCCCTAATAAAGCCTCTGGTCTGGGAGTCATACTCTCTAAAGGTTCAACAACTGTTGGGCAAAGCCTGCAGTGCTGAAAGTTGCTGATTGATCGACCAGTTAAAAGATAACACTCTGTATTTCACACTTGTGGATGATTAAGGGGGCTTTGTTTTTCTTTGCAGCTTTCATCTATAGTAAAAATACTGCATTCGTTTAGCAATGGTCATTTTAATACGAATACACATAGTAAGGAGGGGGTGTGGGGCTACTGAATTTAAATGTTCCCAGGCCATTGTGTGGACATCCAAATCACAATGCACTAGAGGGACCTTTACCCCAGGGGTGTGTCTTGGACTCTAGTTCCTGAGAAAAAAGTATCAGTAACTTTAGGATGGAAGTACATCTAAATGGCAAACACTGGAGAACAACAGAGGGTTACTCGGTTATGGTTTCCACTTTAATTAATACAGGATTGTAACATAATTTCATCTTCAGGTTAGGGTCTCTGCTCTGGACCTGAGTATGATAGGACAAGAACATTGCATCACAATGGTATTTAATAGGACCTGATAACAAAGTCCCAGACTGATCTCCAAACCCTAAAAAAAATTATTAGAATAATGTGATTAATAAAATCTAAAATAAAAAAGAGATAACATAACTCAATTTTTTTTTAATTAAACGAAATTGTAGAAAATAGTAGCAATGTTTACTTGATTTTTCCAAAACCCCCTTCCAAGGCTCTGGCAGCAACATTTACATTGAGTGAATTTCGTGCGTTTCTTGGTTACCATCACTTTTCTGCAAATTCTAATTTCTTAACTGTTAATTCATAAAGTTAATTCATAATTTATAAAACAAATACAATTTATAGATGTTACTATCACATAGGATAAGAGCGACTATGAACATCTGTCTTCAACAGTTGTGCTTGCTAGTTGTGAATATAGTAAGTGTGCTTCTCTTTATGTCAGATCACTGTCAGATACAATAAATTATAGTGATGAACATTAAACTGAATAAAATAGATCTTCAGGTTACCTCTCAGGTCACAATATGCTTTTTCAACCTTATATAGGTTACAGAGTTGAAGAAAGCTGGAACCATCATATGTGGAAGGATAACGTCACTACTTTTCCACAAAGACTCTAAACATTTTCAGTCATGCTTGTAAAACTCTGACTCACAGCTTTACCACAGAAAATTCTCCACTTAAAATGCCATTAAAATATTTGTCCTGCCTCTAGATTTCTACCAGTTTTTAATGAAGTGGGTCTCAAAAAATTGAAAAGTGAAAAAGTTAATGTTTTTAAATAATTTAAGTAATAAAGTCAAACTCGTATATTCTAAATCGATTACACATAAAGGGAACTATTTCACGTTTGTTTTTGTTGTTTTGGTCAAATTTTGATGATTGCAGCCTATAGCTAATGAAAATTAAAACTTGAGCATCTCAAAATATTCAAATATTTCCTAACATCAATCAAAAAAAGATTTACAATACAGAAATGTCCAACTTCCAAAAAGTATGTTTGTTTAAGCATTCAATAGACTTTCTCCGTGCTGCTTGTTATTGACAATACACCATAGATCCTCTATGTGGATCAGCTTAGGCAAATTGGCTGGCCAATCAAGCACGGCAACATCATGGTCAGCAAACCAGCTGTAGTTATCATAATTTGAGTAGGTGATAACTCCTACTGAAAAAGGACAAGCATCTCCAGCATCACTTCACACTGGACTTCAAACACCTTGAATCTTGTGCCTGTCCACTCTCCCTCCAGAATCTAGGGCCTTGATATCTAAACTTACTTTCATCGGAAAGAACTTTGAACCCATGAGCAGTGGTCCATTTCTAATTCTCTTTAGCCCAGGTAAGACTCTTCTGGTGTTGTTTCAATTTCAAGAGGCTTGACACTAAGAATGCAACAATTGTAACCCATTTCCTGAAGACATCTATGTGAGGAGCTCTTGATGAGCTGACTTCAGCCTCACTCCACTCATTGTGAGGCTCTCCCAAGTTCTCTCTGGCTTTGTTTGTCAATCATCTTAAGCCCACAGTCATTTTTTTTTTTTACTGTGATGGAATTCAACCCCCCCCCTCTTTTTGCAGCACTGCTTCAATTCAGCCACACTGGAAGGTTTTTAACAATGTTATCTGTTTAATGTTCTGCGACAACATCCCAGTAGGGTTTCAGTCAGGACTTGCACTAGGTCTCTCTCCATTTTTTATTTATTTATTTTTGAACAATTAAATTACCATTACATCAGTAGATTATTATTACACTTGAGCTTCACAGCAAATCTAATCATAGTATGGCAAACTAGGGCTTCTTTTACCCTCTCTTTGTTGTATCTACCTTAAAGCACAATTGATCTGGTGCTTTACTGGTAGTCTTTTCAGTTCTTTAAAAAAAATGATGCATTTATGATCAGATCAGAGCACTTAGCATAACGTCACAAATTTTAGATCAAATATAACAAAGTATTATGCATTATTACTCAACCGTTGCAGTATTATCTAAGAATAAAAAGCTCAACTTTCAACAGATGTTAAGTAAATGTAAGTACATTGTTCTATTAATGCCTATGTTTCACCCTTCATTTTTAAGAAAAAAAATGTATTGCAGACAGTTTATGGAATGTATTTTTACTGTGCGGTAGTTTGTCTGCAGCTCTGAAGTCCACCCCGCTCTGAGCACTCTGAAACTTTCTGAATGACAGTTTTATTTCAAATTGAACTTATGACCACAGCCATAGCATTCAGCTGGATAAAGGTTACTTTTATCTATTAACAATGTATATAAAGGTTAGTGTGTGGGCTCCAGGCTGCTTGTACGTATATCTACAAATAGAGTTAGTAAGATAAAATGTGCAAAATAACTGCTAATTACTGTAAACTGATCCTACAGATAGATTATTGAGCTCCAGGGCTCGTTTAATACCGGGTTTCAGTGCCCATCTCTATATTCTTTTTCCCTTTCTAATACTAGAGTTGAGAATGCTGAATACCACAGTGGAGGTGAGAGAGGCCTGTAGGTCCTTGGGTGTTTTCATAGGCTTTTGTGTCAACTTCCTAGATGAGCCATCACTTTGAGAAAATTTGGAATCTTGGCCAAATGCAACCTTTGCAGGAATGACCAAGATTTCCCAGTTTGGAGATAATAGCTCTTGCTAAGTTTCTTTGAAGAAGATGATATGGCTTTGTAACTCTTTGCAGAATGATATATGTCAGTTACTTTTGCCATTTTGCAGAGCTCTTTTAGCTAATTCTACATTGCTGGCTGTTTAGTGCAGTTGAATACTATTTTAAATTAAATTTTGTAGATTTGTGGATTTGGTAATTCGTACCTTTTACTTTAGATTTTGCACAGGTTAGGGTATTTTGCCCAACTTTTTGTAGAGGTAATGAAGAAATTCTGCTTCTGAATAAACATACATTACTGAATGCATTTCCCACTGAAATAGTATATTTGGACTATTGCTTTGCATTTCCTCATTTCTCATTGCCAGTTTGAGCTTTGTTTCTTAGTTGTTTTTAGTTCCCAATTCACATGCGGAAACATGTGTAAACACATCTATACATGTATGAACCAACCAGTGTTAGCATACATGTCTACATTAATGCTGTAGTATCTCATGCCCTTTAATTATATAGCTGTCTACAGCAGCTGATTGAGAGCTTGCTTTGCTTTAACTATGACCTGCAGCATGTTTTTACCTTTCAAGCATCATCTGTCCTACATTTGTTACTACAGTAGTTGTGTATTGAGGTGTAAGCTGTACTATAGGAGAATGTATTGGGTGTGACACTGAAAGAGGACTGCAGCTGCTGCTGTCAGCCTGCTTAAGTTATGCAGCCTTTGCAGACAGTAGTTTCACTGCTGGGCATCAAAAGATGTTAAGTATTACCTTGTACAGTGCTTTCTCTGTTTAATAAAGTAGAGGTAGAGCGGTCGTCCATCAATTCCACAGTTGTTGCTTCGATGCCTAGCTCCTGTGGTCACATGTCGAAGTGTCCTTGAGTTCTGCTGATCCAGAATTTAGTAGCTTCTGGTGAGTGTAGTTGCATAGCAGCTCCCTCATTGGTGGGTGATTGTGAGTGTGAATGGGTGAATGAGAAGCAGTGTAAAGCGCTTTAAGTACCAATAGGTAGAAAAGCCCCATATAAGTGCAGAATATTTACAATTTACCATTTTAGTTGACAATATGAACCCGACTCAGTCCCCAGACATAAAAAGAAGACGGGACGCCACACAGTGGTAAACATGGCCTTGTCCCACCTTTTTTGAGATGTGTTGATGCCATGAAATTTAAAATCAACTTATTTTTCCCTTAAAATGATACATTTATTCAGTTTAAACATTTGATATTTCATCTATGTTGTATTCTGAATAAAATATAAGTTTATGAGATTTGTAAATTATTGCATTTCTTTTATTCACAATTTGTACAGTGTGTCAACTTTTTTGGAATCGGGTTTGTACTACAAACTAGACAATGTTCCAAGAACTCTCAGGACCCATGAAATTCTGCTTAAAGTCAGTTTACCTAGCCCCTCATTATTGTTGTTCATAATTTATGACCATCCTATCTGTCTTTAACTAAAAGCAGTCAACTACACATGTGGACAACATCTGTGTAAACAGATGTAGTGTAATATGTATGTAACTACTATAAATGTCTACATCTGCTGCTGGTTGTTCAATTTTACAAATAATCTGGTTTCCTTTTTATCCGACTGTGTGTGCATGTGTGTGTGTTCACAGGACGTGGGCAAAGACAATTCCAGGTCACGTGGGGTTCTTCTCCAGTGAGGGCTCTGACACTTCCATAAACATTCCCATAGTGGCTCTGAGAAATGTGGATGACTCATACCCACCCCAGAAGAAATCATTTATGATGCTTAAGTACATGCATGACAATTATCTGGACAAGTATGAGTGGTTCATGAGGGCTGACGATGACGTCTACATCAATAGTGAGAAGTTGGAGAGCTTCCTGCGCAGCCTTAACAGCAGTGAGGCTATTTTCTTGGGACAAACTGGCATGGGGGCCCGTGACGAGCTGGGAAAACTGGCCTTAGAGCCTGGTGAGAACTTTTGCATGGGAGGCCCAGGGGTCATCATGAGCCGGGAGGTCCTCAGGAGGATGGTGCCCCACATCCGAGAGTGTATACAGGAGATGTACACCACACATGAAGATGTCGAGGTTGGCCGGTGTGTCAGGAGGTTTGCAGGTGTCCAGTGTGTCTGGTCCTATGAGGTAAGAGGCTTTTAGCTTGTTTTCACGTGTCATTGGTTACACACTTTCAGGCACAAAATAAACCAACATTTTAAACTTAAGGAAACAAATGCAAAAACTTTTGAGTGTTACATATTATAAACTGTCTGCACTCGAGTCTTTCCTGTTTCACTCAAAGCTTTCCTGTGAATTTCATTTGAAGTTCAGGGATGTTGTGCAACTGAACTGTGCTTGCTGGATTTTAGGGCATTCAGTCATTGTTGAGACTTGTGTGAGTGCTGACATTGTTGGCTAATAAAAATCTAGAAAAGTTCTTCAACTAAATCAGCCCACCACCATGGCCCTTTGCTGGGGCAAATTAAAGAAAGAAATTAAGCAACCTTGTTATCGGAGAAGAAAGTGTTTCTGTGTTGACACTAACCTGCCTCTGACATGTCTAGACATGGCTTTGCCATAGACCTGCTGATGAAATTACTGGTGTTCACATGAATCACAGCCCTTTCAAATGAATGCAAATTACACAATAATGTGGAGGCTTTATTTAGTAACTCTGTGAGATAACAGGTCGGATCTGTGAATGACAGAAATGCATCTGTCTAGTTTTTCAGAGACAATGCACAGTATTCAACATGACTATAACATGACAGTGTTAGCAAAAACGATCACGTTTAACATGATCATGATCATGTTCAGTTGTTCTTTAGAAAAAAACAGAACAAAAGGACCAAGCCAGGTATGGTGTATAAAATTAAACAGTTAGCACAGATTGTTCAAGCCCATAAAACCAAATTACACAGATGACCTTGGTAAAACTAGGGTGGGCTCGTTCCAAAACCTGCCTGGCAAAGTGTCGGTTTGCAGCAGGTGGGTGTGGTTTCCCTTCAATTTAAATTTGGCACTCTGGCATTGCCAGATGGAAGCAAATGACAGATAGCCAAGCCAATGAGATGCAAAAGGGAAGCATGTACTTACTAGGTATGACAGTAGTTCTGGTTGCTAATTAGCCTAGTTTTAAATTACGTGCAAAGGCATCTATGTAGGAGCTAAGGGTGAGACCAAAAATCGATGTGTTGAAATCTAGTGATTTTTCTGTTGGTGAGATCTTATCCATATGCTACCACCAAGCATCGATCTTTTCGAAAGCATACAACTGATCTAAAGTGAAACAGTCGATCAGCATTTTGGCTTACCAAAGTGGTTACTGTCCATAGTGTGTGGCGCTTAACTGGCTGGAGTTAGATGTAAGGCAGTTGCAATTGGCAGTGAAGAAGTAATACAAACACCATGGTGGAACAAAAAACACATCAGAGCAGCATCATTTTTTAAAGCGAATGTTTGCTGACTCTCCAAGTTTAGTTTCACTGTAGATTTTATACTAAATGATTGCTAAAGACTATGTGATCTGCAAAAAACATGATATGCTGCCAACACATGTAATCATTCTGGTTTGAAAAGAAAACCTGCACTGCAACCTCAACCTGCACAGGTATTGATGCAAGATTCAAACAACAATACCAATATATGAAAAAACTGTCAGAAATGTTACACAGAAACTGCTATTGCAGTTTTCTACACAGACAAAAGAGAATGTACTTCAATCTGTTGTGATTGCATGTAAAAGCAGTCTTTGGCATTATGGGATATGTATACAGTTTGCTTTCTACAAATTTATAGAAAGCAAGCTAAATGTACAAGTAAAAAGGTGCCCATGTTTTCCTATTACCGTGGCGCAAGAAAAGAGAGCGGTTGTCCACCAATATCACAGTTGTTGGTTCAATCCCCAGCTCCTCCAGTCAGACGTCGAAGTGTCCTCGAGCAAGACACTGAACCCCAACTTAGTTGCTCCCGGTGAGTGTTGGCCAGCTGCATAGCAGCTCCCCCATCAGTGTATGAGTGTGTGTGTGTGATTGTGAGTGTGAATGGGTGAATAAGAAGCACTTGCACTTGCACAAAAAACAGTTTGCTTTTTACCCAGTGTTGACCTCACCTAGTTCCAGACAACAGAATTTACTGAGTTGAATCTTTTAACAAACTACATCATGTGTCTTCTGATGTACTTTTTGTGTTTCATGTTCTTTATGTCCTGTACACAATGTTATGTGTGTTGTGTGGACAGTTACTGTCAGATTAGTCAGATCTTTTTACTCCCGTCATGGCAATTGATTATATTCAAAAGCACTAGCATGTAAATGCTGATCCACCTTAAAATAAAAGTGGTGGATTAACTAAATTACATTGCTATTATTTATTTCTTTATTAGTCATTTCTAGTTATATTCTTTACATCACCTTTAATCTTATCACCTTAAAACCTTAAGTCTTTACCAGCATACATGCATCACTTAGGCTACTGTTCATCCTAATAAGATTTGTTGCTAATTTAGCCTGACTGCTGTGAATCACAATAATTGACTAGCTGGATACTAGAAATTTCATCAGAATTAGGAATATGTTTTTTGCTAATTAGGCTTTCACATACAATGAATTTGACTTGAGAACATGAGACAGTTAGATTGTCACATAAATAAATGGTAAATGTTCTGCACTTATATAGCGCTCTTCTACCTATTGACACTCAAAGTGCTTTACACTGCTTCTTATTCACCCATTCACACACACACTGGCCAACACTCACTGGGAGCAACTAAGTTGGGGTTCAGTGTCTTGCTCAAGGACACTTTGACATGTGACTGGAGGAGCTGGGGATTGAACCAGCAACTGTGAGATTGGTGGTCAACCGCTTTACCTTCCTGCGCCAAAGTAGCAGCACAGGAAGAGTAGTGTTAATATTGCACAGTAGTAGTGGCCTGGGGAGCCACAATCTGTGTCAGTTGGAGGACCTGGGTCAGGTTAAGAAATCTGAAAAATGTTTGGTCTGTAAGTGCTGGGGGTCCAGAAGTCTAGCTTTGATAGTTCTGAGGTGGTATAACACAAGGCATGCAAATGACTAAGAGGTCAAGGAGGGTGGTCTGTAGTCCAGTGCTTCTTTTTTAGTGCAGGAAAAATATTAGACGATTTGAATATGGTTGATTCAGTACTGTGATGTTTCCATTGAGGTTTCTGTGAACAATGGTGAGAGCTGGTCAGCACAGTCCCCTAATTGAGGTGGAGACAGAGTTGGGGGCAGCTCCTTTGCAGGGTTCAACCATCTGAATATCCTCATTATGCCCCTCTCCACAATAGTAAGAGAATAGTAGAGTCAGGTCTGGGCCTTTGTGTTTCAAATTGACTAAATAACTCTTTCAATTCACTGGTAAGCCTGATGTCATTTGTGGAGTGTGGGGTTTTAGATATATGTTATTGATCTGTCTAATAACACTCCAAACAGCAGCTTCGCCACGTCCCAAGAACTGTTAGAGTTTCTTCAGAGTACGTCGTTCAGCCCCTTTTGTTTCCTTGCCAAACCTGTATTTTGCCCCCAGTAGAAGCATGCAATAGTAATTGTTTCATCTCAAACTATTTATTGAAACAAAAGCTAACAACAGTGGTGGGTATACCACAACAACATTTTTCAGTGTTTCAATAACTTTTCAATTGTTAGGTGTCATTTTGGTCTCATGATGTCAAAATATGAAGTTGAGAAAGAACAATTTAAATACAAATTGTCATTGAACCACAACATTTAGTGGTCGTTTTATTGATCTTGTCTGAACCATGAATCACATTGTGATTTTTTGCGGTTAATCACCTTGTTAGAGAACAGCATGTTATGCACTGAAGTACTGAAACACTGAACAGTTGGACATGTGCATTCAAAAGTTGTCCGCCAATCACACAGTTGTTGGTTCAATCCCCGGCTCCTCCGGTCACTTGTTGAAGTGTCCTTGAGCAAGACACTGAACCCCAACTTAGTTGCTCCCGGTGATTGTTGGCCAGCTGCATAGCAGCTCCCCCATCAGTGTGTGTGTGATTGTGAGTGTGAATGGGTGAATAAGAAGCAGTGTAAAGTGCTTTGAGTGCCAATAGGTACAAAGAGGTAGAATATAGCACTTTTCTACCTTATCGGCACTCAAAGCGCTTCACACTGCTTCTCATTCACCCATTCACACTCACAATCACACACACTTACACACCGATGGCTTACGCACACCTGGAGCAACTAAGTTGGTGTTCAGTGTCTTGCTCAAGGACACTTCGACATGTGGCCAGAGAAGCCGGGGATCGAAGCAGCAACCTTGGTGTTGCTAGATGACTGCTCTACCTCCTGAACTAAGGAGTCTCACACTAGGTGATTCAATATATATTTTTAAGAAATAGAGCAGATGTAATGAAAAAAGTGGATAATGTTACAGTGTGTAACATTATTCACATTTAGTTAATAGAAATAGTCTGTCCTTAATGTAGAGAAAGGCAGTCAAAGCCTCTGGTGACACAGACTCATCCAATCACATAAGAAGAAGCAGCACAGAGCTATTCTTTAAAAGCATCTTGAGTGACGCTCATTCTACTGATCAATCAAAGAAAAAAAATGAATGAAGTGTTTCACTGCAGAGAATTGTGAGAAAGCCTATGTAAAGGAGTGAACTAACATGCTAAGTAGGTGATAGTGACACATTGCTGCTGTCTCCGTGTTTTGTTTTGTTTTGTCTTCTTTAAACATACTAGACCAGTCCACAGGAAGTCATCCACCCACACTCATGAACACTGCCTCGACATGCTCTTGTCTCTTTGCTTCCCTCTTCCACCCAACCCTGTCACACAGTTGATTGCTCTCAGTAAGGTTCTGAACTTCTAAAATGTGAAAATGTCATCGTATTTTACTCTTGATTCGAATCCTTTATTCATTATTTGAATGTGTTTTTAAGTCTGTTTTAAATGGATGAGTGGTGCAAAAAGTTTTCTCTTGCATTCCAAGTACTGCCATCTTAATTAAGCATTACTTTATTGTGGCTTTGTTATGTTTAAACTCAGCCTTTTAAAGTAGTGATGTGTTTGTTAACACATTATCAAAAATCTGATTTATTGTTGCACAATTGTGAAATCACATGCAACAAAGAACTGTCACAAAAAGGCTTCTTAGCCAATCGTGATTATTTAGGAGCATGTCAGTAAAAGCCTTGTTTTATTTTGTGAATACAGAAAGAATAGAAAGGACTTTTCCAATGACAATACATGTTATTTACAATCCATTCTTTGACTTTATGTCATCAATATTGAAAGTATTGCAATGTTCTGTTGTTAAAAACAACATAAAACAAACTAATTTTATTTGTCAGGACTATTAGAATGACAGTGTTTAAAGAGCCTGAGTTCTGTTGATGTGTGACAGCAAAATGGTTTCTTTGTGAGGAGCTTTTTATTTCCACTGCTTGTCTGCAGACATAGCAGACGTCCTATTTTTTTCACCATATGTACTGCAGGCAGATGTCATGGTAAAGTGCATGGCTGCAAGTGCAGGAGCTCTTCCTAACCGTACATGACAAAGCAGATGCACAAAGCGACAATGGCTTTATTTATTTATTTATTTATTTATTTATTTATACATATTATGTAGCAGACAGTCAGGACAAGTCCACTCAAAAAAAAATGTTTAAAACCTACATAAATCAAGGGAGCCAACTGCTAACTTGGCATATCCCCCATCAACAGACAGCAACGGATTAGCAAATCCGATGAATAACATAATACAAAACAGCATAGACACATATGTTGGCAAGATGCATATGTTGGCAAGATGCCAAAATTGATTTGTAAAAATGTATTAATTTGTTGAATGTTAAATTTGTTGGTAACTCAACAGACCATATTACTGAAGACGAAGTAAAGTTTTAATAATCTTGAAAAACAAACCTAAGCATTAAAACAAACATTTACAGTTAGAGTTTGTAATTGTTCTATGGAACTGTTATGTCTGACATTTTCATGGTGATGAAGCTCAAACCCATCATATGCCTGCACACTGCAATAGTAAATTAAAGTACAAAAACATATTGATAAACCTCATTGGAAAAGGTGTGGGTTCTACTGAGTTGATTATCCAATTTTCTATTTTGTCAGAAGAGATTTGTTTAATCAATGATTTGTTAAAAGTTTTTCCATGTTCTTTCATCTAATTTTACTTGTAAGGTACAAATTCATAAAAGACAATTTTTCAAATGTCTTGTTTCCTTGTCAAAAAAATCTTACAAATGTAACATAATGCGAGAAAATGTTTTGGTTGTTTTTTTTAATAAAGATTTTAAATTAGTTATTATAAATAGTAATAATAATATTATAAATCAAGCTAACCTGTAGAGCATGTTGGTAGAGGTTTTCCTGGCCACATTGAGCTGAATATCTCTGGTCATTCGTGATTACTGTAAATTCTCTTTTTGGTTTGGGTTTTTGTTTCATTGTTTTAGTTATAGATGCGTTTGCATACACACTGTATATTCAAATTTTTCAAAATAACGCTTATTGTACACTGTCCCTGGGAGCTGCTTAACAAGTGAATTTCCTTGGGTTCGTTTGGGGCGACTGTGGCGCGGGAAGGTAGAGCGGTTGTCCACCAATCTCACAGTTGTTGAGATTGGTCTGGTCTTATGTTGAAGAGTCCTTGAGCAAGACACTGAACCCGAGCTTAGTTGCTCCCGGTAAGTGTTGGCCAGCTGCATAGCAGCTCCCCATCAGTGTATGAGTGTGTGTGTGAATGGGTGAATAAGAAGCACTGTTTACGCGCTTTGAGTGCCAATAGGTAGAATAGCACTATACAAGTGCAGAACATTTACCATTACCCTGCTTTATTTGATTGTATCTTATCTTATTCTAAAGATAAACACTGAACCCCATGTAAGTCGCTTTGGATAAAATCATCTGCTAAATGACTTATTGCAATCGTACATAAATAAACTGATAGTAGATGCAAAAATTATGTAATTAATTCTTGTAGAGTCCTGATAGTTCACATAAGATACATGCATGCATATATCATAATTCATGTTCCTTTCAAATTAAGTGTTTTATTTAACAATCAGGAGTATTTGGTCTGCATTAGTGTACCGTGTGTATCTCTGTTGTTGTGAAGGACTCACCAACTTGTGGAGAGGCTTGTGTATTTTCAGACATTTTGTGGCCACCGCTTTGTGTGCTTCTACTCAGTCTGTCCCCACCAGTGCCTTTGCATCATTCTAAATGTAGACCCCAAAAGTAAGGACCTTTGCGCAAATGTTTACATTCACAATGCAAAAATGAAGAGAAATGGAAGGCAAGAGTTCTGAATGAGCTGGAATTATAGTTCAGTATGAAGTGCAGGCTGTAGCAGGAGTCAGTGGGTATGCAGGAAGGGTATTACGGATCTAGCAACTCCCACTGAAACCTGAAAGTGCCTTGATTACTTTGGCTATGCTTTTCTAATCAAGATCTAATTCATGATTTCTCATTCTGCAAAAGATTTGTCCTCTCTGAAGTCTAAAGAGGAGGTGTCCACATCACCTTCGTGGTCTAAATATTTCTCTTAATGGTCAAGCAAATGTTACATCAGGCATCTTGTCAGAGCGCTGCTGCTGCACGGACCAGGTTCTGTTGATTTTTGCATCTACACTGATTTTCACTGGTGATGGTCAGATCAGCTGTCACTAACTAACCTTAATTCCACAACTGATGGCAAAAAAAATACAAATGTGCTGTTGTGGGTAGGTAAGTGTGTGCCCTCTTTGGGGAAACAGACTTCAGCAGAAGACAGCTGTGTTTAAAGGTGAAGATTGTCACAGAGTCACAAGGCCTCTCTTTGTAACACAAATGGAAAATCAGAGTGGAGTCTTTTTGTAGTTATAACAAATAATGAGACAAATTTTCTATTAAAAAGATCAGCTGGTCTAACATCTGTTTGCCAGTTGTTGTTAAAATTTATTTTAATCTTATTATTTCATTAAATCCATCAGACAAACACATTCTGAATCAGGACCTCTAGTATTTGAAACAAAAAGCTTTCGGAAAAAAAGATGTGGCAGAGTCTGTAGGGTGTTAATGTGAAAACAAACATTTATAATCAACATTTATAATCCACTCTGCTGACACATATATACTAAGCATATTTGACACACAACATCTTTGAGTATGAATTAAGTTCAGTTTGGTCTAATGTTCAGGTTGTTCAGGTTTTGGAAAATCTGGCTCACTTTCCTTATATTCTCTGTGACTGTCCCAATTTATTACATTAACAGATGAAATCATTAAATCACTTTTCTTTAAATAATTGGAGAACAGAGCGTTGGTGAATTGTTTTTGGACCTAACACTTCTTCAATCTAATGCAGCATTTAAAACTGAATATATATATTCTAGACTGTGAATATATCTGTAGAAGGATGCTGAGGTTGGAGCTGCCAGGCAGGAGGTCTAGAGGAAGACCAAAGAGGAGATTTATGGATGTAGTGAGAGAGGACATGAAGTTAGTTGGTGTGAGTGAATAGGATGCAGAGGACAGGGTTAGATGGAGGCCCATGATTCGCTGTGGCGACTCCTGAAAGGGAACAGCTGAAAGGAAAAGATGCGTGTGCCTAGTTATACAAATCAGATTATTTTTGCAGAATGAATTTCTTGTTTTTAGTGTGCATGTAAACATTTGGTCTAAATGCACCAACAGAGTTTTTTAATTGAGGCCCCAGGTGGTGCGTTAGTTTGGTCAAAATCAAAACCTTCTTTATATGGCCCCTTAATAAAAATTTGTGCAATCCAAATTAATTTTCAAATAATTAAAAATGAAACAAAATACATGTGGACATGTGTACAAACTACATTTAAAGCACTGTGAGAGAAATAGACGCAAGGATCTGAAATTAACTTTATGACTGAAGGACTGAGGTGGCCGGTAGCTGGAGCAGTAATTCATTGAAATAATTAAGTATTATGATAAATCCAAATGCAAAGTCACCACAGTAAAATATAACACAAAGCTATTTTTTATAAATTGTTCTGTGGTTAATAAATGTATTAAATTTGGATGAAGTGGAGTATAAGTATATAAGAGGTGGGCACCTCAGTCATCTTCAATATGAATTATTTCCATACATTGATACTTTGTCATACTTTAATCATACATATGGAGTCTTTCTTGGATTTGGACCACTGATATTTCAATGTTTCGTCTGGCATTGGGAAATTTTACTCTCACCCCATTGTTTCAAGATATCAGGTTTCCATTGTGTTAAATAGTTGTGTAAAAAAGTTAAAAAGTGTGACTCAAAGCCAATTCTGTATTCATGCTGTCATGCATGTGTCTAACAGGACAGAGAGTTAAACAGGCTACTGTAAATGAGGATCAACATCACTCCTACTTCCCCCGTCACCCAATTGTCAATCAGTAGTAATGTAGTTCACATTAGGCTGTGCTTGCTGGCTGGTTTGATGTTCAGTGGGTCTTTCCTACCCAGCATCAGCCACTGGCTATCTGATGTAGAGGAGTTCAGTGTGGGAAAATATTTGGAAAGCATGAAGGCATTAACAGCTTTCCTTTGGCTTCATGCTAGAACAACTCCTATGAACAAATTTGTTCTTCAGTGGTAGATTGCAAAACTAGAAATTGTAGCATTTAAAACAAATTATAGCCTACTAAGAATGATGTATTATGAATAACAGAAACTTACAAGGGGTCCTGACCTGTTTCACATGGCCTACAGATAACTTTCTTGTCACCTCGTACAAAACAAGCTATAAGTTTGCCTACAGTCATTATGCCTTAATTAAGCAAACCCACCGAACCAACATAAACAAACACTTAAGATATGACACTGAAAATCCAAATTAAATACAATAAACATAAACCTTTAATTAATAAAATGAATATTCTGTGAAAAAACTATTTCACTCTGGGTGTTAATGAAGGCCCCATTTTATTGTCTTACTTTCTTGCAATAAAAAATTTAACATCACCTACTGTATGTTACAATCCATCTATAATCCATCTAATATCACTGCGATGGTCTAATATTAGTAGGAATTCGTCTCCCAATGTATTAAAACTACTACTCTTAACGATACTCACATGCAATCAAGTACTTTATTGACACTCTTATTTCCACGGTTTTATTACTCTTCAGAAAAATAATCGATTTAGAAGAAGATTTAAATTCATGCATATTTTTATATACTTTCAGTTTAGTAAATATGTGACTTAGTTTACCCTTGTGTCATTTCTAACTAAAAAATTTACTGGTCTTAAAAATACTCTGGGTTTTACATAGTTTACAATTGATTACAATTTTGTAGTAGGATTAGATTTAAAAACATGATTTTTATTGTCAGACCCTTTATTTTTATTTCATGTGACAGTAAAGCTCTTTACAACTTTAATATTAAAATTGTATAATTTGTCCTGCTCTTTAATTATGAGTATGGACAATTGCTTACCCTTATGTGGCAATTGTAGTTGCATCTATTGTACTATAGACAAGTCACATAGATAGTTATCTGGCTGAAACAACTTTGATGAATCTGATACTTATCCTTTCAAACTTCACAGAAAAGTGAAAGTGAGTTTAAGAAAGAAGATCATTGTTTTTTTCATAAGGCCTAATGTCTGTGGTACTTCTTGAAAGGCCTTGCAGCAGGCCAGTTTGCCAGGCTCAGGTTAACCCTGCTGAGCTGGCCTGTCCCAGTCAATGCAGTCAAAGAGAGGGAGCTGCAGGCTCCTCCTCTGTGTCAGCCCACTGCCAGCTCATGCTCCTGGTTTTACAACACCGCCTTTTTTTCTCTCTAATTATATGCTTACTAATTCTGCCAGGACTAAAGAAGCAAAAAGCTTTTTTTTAACTTGTGCACAAAGCTAACGTTTTTATAGTTCTGGTTGACCAATTTAGGGGGAAGTGGGATATAGCTGAGACATGTGGAAAACATGGAGACAGATTAAATGTGACTATTAAAAAACATTATTAAAATAGTGATGTGACACGTGGAATAAATGTGAATAGTGCCTTTGTCATGTTTATATTCATGGGCTATTAGCATATATGCTCCCTCTAGGGGAGACTTTTGAAAGGTAGACCACATTTAATGAATGTTGACCATTTATTCATTCATGTATTTGTCCTTTCGGCCTATCCCGTGAGTTCAGGGTCGCCACAGCGGATCATTGTCCACATGTTGATTTGGTAGTTTTTATGGACGCAACCCTCCCTAATTTCTACCGGGCTTGGACCGGCACTATACAGCTGGGGATGGGAATGGGCTGCATTGTCTTGCCCAGAGACACTTCGACATATAGCCGGGACTGGGGATTGAACCACTGACCCTGTGGTCCGTGGACGACTGCCTTACCAACTGATATTCATTTATATTATTCAATATTGATTTTAAATTATATGCAGTAGTGTTGGAACATCCTTTTACACCCCGTTTATACATCCCTCTTTCTGCGAGACCTTTGTTCTCTTCCAGGGTATTGTCTGCTTTCTCCTCCTGCTCTCTTGTAGTCTGTCTTGCAAGCAGCCTCTTCTCCCGTCTGTTTGGCCAAAGCTGCTGGCATTTTCAGGCACTCCGAAGCTCTCCAAAGCTCTAAATGTAAAACTAACTGTAAGCCTTTGTCATAGGCCTGGCCTCCTCATCCTTCCAAATATTTTCCTTTCTGCCTTCTTCAACCATAGGGAAAGCACTGACTGCTGGGAAACCTAGGAGAATGATGGATAATGTAAAGACAACAGACGTGAAATTGTGACTGTACAGTCCATAGTTTAATTATAAACATTATTATTAGTATTAGGATTAGTGTTATTATTATTATTATTATTATTATTATTATTATTATTATTATTATTATTATGTTTAGAACAGTAGACAGAATGGAGACATTTGGAGTAATATGCATTTCGCTCATCACAACATCAGCAAGTTTAGCTCAGGATCAAGTTGCACTCTGGTAAATTAGCTTGTTAAAACCCTGGCCAGTAGCCCAGTTGGAGGGCCAGCCATCTGCTGACTGCATAGTCATTCTGTGCCCAGAGCCAGGTTTGTTGCAAGGGTGGAGAGTGTATGTGCTCTGTTCTTTCCATATTCCTGTATTCAAAATGAAGATACACTAAGAAAGTTGTATTTTGAATAGGGCTGAATTTTTTAGCAAAATTATTATGTTGCCTTTTTTCACGTGTAATAATGCATTTGTAATTTAACATGCTTATTCAGCCACTGAAGGAGAGATCTTCATATGTAAAGTTATTATTGTGATGTGAAAAGAACATTTTATTCCCAGCTTTTGTGATTTTAAAGTTGCATTCTGTTAAATTGCTGCTGTAAATCAATTTAAAAATAATCAATTGTTCAGACCTGATTTCCTACATTAAGCAGATTAAAAGATAATACTGGTTATTTTAGCAATCAGTCACTATAGTTGGTATAGTCTAGTTGTTGCACTAGTAGAAAAGCAAGAAAACCCTCCCCAAAAATCCCCTTCAACAAACACTAGGCAACAGTGGAGAGGAAAAACTGCCCTCATGGAAGAATCTACTGACAGAACCAGGCTCAGGATGGGCGTCCATCTGCCTTAAGCGCTTGGTGAAGTGAAAGCAGTGAGAGAAAAGAAGAGCTACAAGAAGCAGCAGAAAATATCGTGGGCAGGTTAAGAGAGCCACTAACTGCACATTAGAAACACACAGCTCCAAAATGAGGATGGCTGCTGCAGGAAGGTACACAGAGACAGAGAGGAAGAAGCACTTGTTAATCAAATGTATGTTTTAACGTACTTTGCAGACTTGTTAGTCACAGCTGGTTATCAATTATCATTTACATACACTAGTTGTTGGTCATGCTAATACTAACTGTGGCATTGGAAAAAGATCCCTAGCATGTGCCACTCATGTTTTACTTACACTTCAATCACACCCCTCACAGTTGTTGGTTCGATCCCTGGCTGCTCCGGTCACATGCTGAAGTGTCCTTGAATAAGACACTGAACCCCAACTTAGTTGCTCCTGGTGATTGTTGGCCAGCTGCATAGCAGCTCCCCCATAAGTGTGTGTGTGTGTGTGTGTATGATTGTGATTGAGAATGGGTGAATAAGAAGCAGTGTAAAGCGCTTTGAGTGCCAATAGGTAGAAAAGTGCTATATAAGTGCAGAACATTTACCATTTACCTCTGGTGTGTAGGGGACGATTAGCCCATTCAGTTTGGTTAATTGGGCTGAGCAGCTAACAGCTTCCTGTTGGCTTAGCCTGGCTATCATTATTTCTCATCATGTGTTTTTCATTCTTTTAATGACCATGGCTAAAAGAATATAGAGCACCCACAGCAAGAACCAAACCACATCCTAAGCCAAACTTTTTTTAACAGAATATTTTTTATTGAACGAATCCAGAAATAGTATAAATACATATGTACATACAATATCATCACCCCCAGTGCCACCCTCTCCGTATCAAGAAAATATTAGCCAGACAATAGAGTACAGAATAGGTAGCATAATAAACAATATCATAATCACCATAAGGAAAATGAAATAGAAGAATGAAAAGAATAGAGAATAGAATTTTAGCACAAGCTTGTGGATATTATAATAATAACAATAATAATAATAATAATAGCTTTACTTATAAAGCACTTATCAAGTACAAAGGAAAATAAATAAAATCAGGTTAAATATAATATTATATGCTTGCCACGGAAGTTGAAGAGATTTGTTGCTGATGCAGTTTGGTTAAGGTACACATCCGGTCTCTGTTGGTGTTAATAGCTGTTTTTAACACTTATTTATAGTTCTTTTTTTTTAACTGAGGCAGGAAGCTTGATGGTTACTGAATGACATCAAAGGATGTTGGACTGTTAATCGATATTGGGTGGGAAAGCTTCCAGGTGTCAGCAATGAGAACTCACCCCCACCTCCGTGTCCTAATGGGGGAAAAAACAAAGTAAAAGTTAAAAAAAGTATAATTTAAGGAGTGTGCAGCTGGGGGGAAATCAAAGGTTTCTGTGTCAGTAGCTATCAAGCCACTTGCTCCCACAACCACAGACGTTTAGGAAAAAAGCACTGCTCAGGTTCAGATTGGGCAGGCCATTCCTCCCCTTGAGCGCTTTCCATCACTGCCATTTCTTTAACAATTCACTAGCAGAACTACGGAGTCTCCAGATGTGTCTTTTCCAGGGCTCCACTTAGAATCTCTGGATGTTCTGAATTGCTTTTTGCACATAAGCACAGACAACAGTTAAGAACCTTATTTCCAGCAACGTTTAGTTGCAGGGAGGTAACCCTCAACAATATATATGTACAGCACAGTATATATGAGCCATTGTTTCCTGTCATCCTCCATGTTTCTTCTTCTTGTTTTTCTTCTGCTAGCCAAAAGCTTACGTTAGCTCTAACCTCACCACCTCACACCTTTCATGTGTGAGAAGCCTAATAGGCATCATTAATATATATATAAATATATTGCATATATTTTCAATGCAGCGTTGGAGCTTTGGATATAAACTTAAGTTGTTTTTAAGATTTATACCAGCAGCCTCCTAGAGCCTGCGGCAGGATCACTGGAAACTTGCCAGTTTGAATTCTGGCTGGAATATCTGGCCAAGGAAAGTGAAACAAAATACTCCTGCTCCTACAAGTAGTGGAACAAGCTTAAGATCAAAGCAGGATGTGTATAGTTGTCCTGGCTGTGTGGAGGTGAGGTACAGATAGGTGCATATATATGTGTGTTTGTGTGTGTGTGTGTGTGTGTGTGTGTGTGTGTGTGTGCATGTGTGTGTGTGTGTTACAAATTTGGAAGAACAGAGAGAAGCTAATATTCTTAAAGGGGTATTTTGCGATTCTTTTATTTCTTAATGTTGTTAACCCTTTTGCCCCTTACCCTACATATTTCATTTTAGAGTTTTGTTTTAGTTTTAAGTTTTGTTTCTTTTATGCAGAAGTCAAGGGATGGATACAAGAAAATTTCCAAGTCACAGAATATCTCAAGTACATTTTTATATACATCATGAAGAAATTAAATAAATATGGCACATGCATTGACTGAAGTGAACTGGAGAGAAGGCTCTATGGTCTCCGACCAAAACTAAGTCTTTCAATTCAATTCAATTCAACTTTATTTATATAGCGCCAATTCACAACAAAGTCATCTCAGGGCACTTTACAGAATAAAGTCAAGATTATAAAGATATATAAAGAGAACCCAACAATTCCCCCTGGAGCAAGCCATAGGCAACAGTGGAGAGGAAAAACTCACTTTAACGGAAGAAACCTCCAGCAGAACCAGGCTCAGGGTGGACGGCCATCTGCCTCGACCGGTTGGGGTGAGTGGAAAGGGGAGAGAGAAAAGAACAGAGCAACAAAAAGCAACAACAAAACATCGGGCAAATTGGTAGGACCAGTAGCTGCACGCTGGAAGACACACAGCTTCAAAGCCGGGGGACACCTGCAGAAAGGGACAGAGAGAGGGGGACAGAGGAGGACAAAGACAACTACGGGAGAGAACACACAGAGTTATTGACATACAGTGGTGACAATTGCGGGGTGAGAGGAGAGGAGAGATGGTCAAGAGGAGGAAAGGAGCTCAGTGCATTGGGGGGTGGGTCCCCCAGCAGTCTAAGCCTATGGCAGCATAACTATAACTAACTATATGCTTTATTAAAGAGGAAGGTTTTAAGCCTAGACTTAAAAGTAGAGAGGGTGTCTGCTTCCGAATCTGAACTGGGAGCTGGTTCCACAAGAGAGGAGCTTGATAGCTAAAGGCTTTACCTCCCATTCTACTTTTGGAAATTCTGGGAACCACAAGTAGGCCTGCATTCTGAGAGCGAAGTGGTCTACTGGGATGATATGGTGCTATGAGATCTTCTATATATGATGGAGCCTGACCATTCAGAGCTTTATATGTAAGAAGGGTTTTAAATTCTATTCTAAATTTAATAGGAAGCCAATGGAGAGAAGCTAGTGAAGGTGAAATATGATCTCTCTTGCTAGTTCCAGTCAGCACTCTTGCTGCAGCATTTTGGATTAATTGCAGGCTCTTTAGGGAGTTACTGGGGCATCCTGAAAGTAGGGAATTACAGTAGTCCAACCTAGAAGTAACAAATGCATGGACCAGTTTTTGGCATCACTTTGAGACAGTATGCTCCTAATTTTGGCAATGTTCCGTAGGTGGAAGAAGGCTGTTCTAGAGATTTGTTTTATATGTGACTTAAAGGACAGATCCTGATCAAAAATAACTCCAAGGTTCCTTGCAGTAGTACTGGAGGCCAGACTTATGCCATCTAGGGTAACAATATGGTTGGACATCATATCTCTGAGATTTTTGGGCCCAAATACTATGACTTCAGTTTTGTCTGAGTTTAAAAGTAAAAAATTGTGGGACATCCAGGCCTTTATGTCTTGTAGGCTTGAAGCTTTATTAACTGATTATTTTCATCTGGTTCGATAGATAAATATAGCTGGGTATCATCAGCATAGCAGTGGAAATTTATGGAGTGTTTTCTAATAATGTTGCCTAAAGGAGACATATATAAAGTAAAAAGTATTGGTCCTAACACAGAGCCTTGTGGAACTCCATAGCTAACCTTTGTGTGCATGGAGGATTCATCATTAACATGAACAAATTGAAATCTATCAGACAGATAAGATTTAAACCAACCTAGTGCAGTTCCTGTAATTCCAATTTCATGTTCCAGTCTCTGTAATAAAATGTTATGATCAATGGTATCAAATGCGGCACTAAGATCTAACAGAACAAGTATAGTGATGAGTCCATTATCTGAGGCCATGAGAAGATCGTTGGTGACTTTTACCAGTGCTGTTTCTGTACTATGATGAACTCTAAATCCTGACTGAAACTCTTCATACAAATTATTCCTATGAAGGTGATCACATAATTGTTTTGTGACTACTTTTTCAATTATTTTAGAAATAAAGGGGAGATTAGATATTGGTCTGTAATTGGCTAAAACACCTGGGTCAAGACAGGGTTTTTTAAGTAATGGTTTAATTACAGCTACCTTATAGGCCTGTGGTACATAGCCTGTTTCTAAAGATAGATTGATGATATCTAATATGAACGTATCTATTAAGGGTAAAGCTTCCTTGAGCAGCTTAGTTGGAATAGGGTCTAGCAGACAGGTTGTTGGTTTAGATGAGGTAATAATTGAAGTTAGCTCAGAGAGATCTATGGGTAAAAAGCAGTCTAACAGGGATTGGGGCCTTATCCATGATTCTAGCACTGCTGTACATGAAGATCTATCTGTAATTTTTGGGGGGAGGATCTGGTGAATACTTTCTCTAATAGCTACAATTTTATTCATAAAGAAGGTCATGAAGTGATTGCTGCTTAAAGTTAAGGGAAAACTAGGCTCAACAGAACTATGGCTCTTAGTCAGCCTGGCTACAGTGCTGAACAGAAACCGGGGGTTGTTCTTGTTTTCTTCTATTAATGATGAATAATATGCTGTTCTGGCATCACTGAGAGCTTTTTGTACGTTTTAAACTATTTTCCAGGCTAAATGAGATTCTTCTAACTTTCTGAGCATACTTCCTTTCTAACTTTCGTGTTTCCTGTTTTAAGTTGCGTGTTTGTGAACTATACCATGGAGATCACCTCTTCTGGTTTACTGCCTTCTTTTTAGAGGGCAACACTATCAGTATTGTGCGTAGTGAGGCTGCAGAATTGTCAACAAGATAATCTACTTGTGCAGGAGTAACATTAAGGAGACTACTTTCCATTGTATTAACATATGGTGAAGCAAATGATGGAGAAATAATTTCTTTAAATTTGTTGACAGCTTTTTCACTTAAGCATCTGCTATAGTGGAATTTTCCCTAACTGCTATATAGTCCGTTATTGTAAATTCAAATGTTATTAAAAAATGGTCAGACAGAAAAGAGTTGTGAGGAAATATGGTTAAATTATCCGCTTCAATTCTATACGTAAGGACAAGGTCTAACGTGTGACTAAAACAGTGAGTGGGTTTATTTACATTTTGGGAAAAACCAATTGAATCTAATAATAATTTAAACGCAGTGCTCAGACAGTTACTGTCAGCATCTACATGAATGTTAAAGTCACCCACTATAATGACTTTATCTGTACTAAGCACTAAATCAGCTAGAAAATCAGAAAATTCAATCAAAAACTCTGAGTAAGGGACTGGAGGACGGTACACGATAACAAATAATAGTGGTTTTTGAGTTTTCCAGTTTGGGTGTGAAAGGCTAAGAGTAAGACTCTCAAATGAGTTATAGCTATGTTTAGGTCTAGGGTTTATTGATAAGCTACAATGGAAGATTGCTGCAACTCCTCCACCTCGGCCTGTGCTTCTAGGAACATGATAATTAATATGACTTGGGGGGGTTGACTCATTTAGACTGACATATTCTTCCTGCTGCAACCAAGTGTGTCCATCAAAAAAACATTGCAAATACGCCAAGCCCACTATGATTTATGGTGGTGTTAGTGGTGGCAGCATCACACTGTGGGCACACTTCTCTGCAGCTTTCCCTGGAAGGCTTGTGAAGGTAGAGGGTAAAATTGATTGCAGCCAAATAAGAAGAAACTCTGGAAGAAAACCCAATGCAGTCTGCAAATTATCTGTGAGTTGGGAAACAATTTGTTTTCCTGCAAGACATTGACCCCAAGCATAGAGTAGAAGCGCCACAGAAATGGTTTAAAGACAACAATGTTGTTAAATGGCAGATTCAGAGTCCAAAACGCAATGTAAATTGCTATTTACCAATTATTATTATTATTACTTTTCTACCTATTGGCAACAACACAACAACAATTGGCACCAATGGCAGCTAAGTTGGGGTTCAGTGTCTCGCTCAAGGACACAACTGCACAATTGGTGGATGACTGCGCTACCTTTCTGTGCCACAGTTTTGCAAAAAATCATTTGGAAAAATTGCAGTGTGCAGATGTTCAAAGCAGATTCAGACCAGCATGTTGTTATTTTTGCCAAAGGTGATTTAATGTAGTGATTTTTAAAATTAATTTACATTACTTAGGTTACTTCCAAATGTTTTAATTGTTGAATGAAGGAGACATTTTATGTATATTTTTCCAACAAGTCAAGGTTTTTAAGCAATGAAAGGTTAATACTTTGGAGGGGGATGAATACTTGAATTTTATAGGCACATTATTTGTTCTTCCTATTAGAGGAGCAGCTACCCATCCTTGCAGCAGATAAAGCAGATTTAGGCCCTGCTCCTGATGTTGGTCTACAGTGGGCCACTCAGCAGCAAGCCATAATGTTTAATCCTCCATGCCAGGATGTATTTGTATTAAAAAATTAAAGTAAACCTAAGGGTCAAAGACCTTAAGTGCTGATAATGATATATTTTTGATTTCATAATATCTTTTTCAAAAACATATCATGGATTTAGATTAATCCACCATTTGTTGATAAAATTGTGGCTGATCGCTGTACATGTACATAAGTTAGCCTACATGATAACAATACATCTGTTTTGTAAAGAAATGCATTATAAGCATAGACAGCTGTCAAACTGCATTAAAACCTCAAACTGATTGTCTGCATGGAAGGACAACAAGTGTTCTGTGTCCTGTGAAAACCTGTGCACAACTAGTAGAAATTACTTGTTTTCTCTAATTTTGTAAGAGTATCAGCTTTAATTTTAATATATGTATTTAAAAATAGCGTACTGTGTGTTTATACACAATTTTTGTATTTCGATTTCCCTTGCTGACTGATGCTTCTGCCACATGAGCTCTAGTATTCTCCTGTATTCCTTTAGCAGCCTGAAATTCTACTTTCACAGGTGAATCTCTCACAGCAGATTTGAGTTCATTTTGTTTCTCTCTTTTGTTTCTTACGTAAATACCTGTGTTGGTTGAGGTTGCGGTGCAGGCTTGTTTTTTGTTGTCTTCAAACTGGGATGAATGCATGCACATTAGTGCATGTTAGTTGTGTGGCCAGGATTTCATGTTTTTGTTTTTTAGATTATATAGGTGCAGAGCATTTACCATTGTGGCTGCTTAATTAAGTAAAAATAATAAGTAGTATTATCTGCTGAAACGTCATTTACAGTACAACATAGATTGTGTCACTAACGTGTGCTTTTATTTCAGAGGAGACTTCTAGATTTTGTTGGGTTGCTTAGGAACAGGTCCTCTCACAGGAAATCAGAGACATAACCTTGTCAGATGTGTATTTTATTTTACCAACTACACCAGTTAAAAAAATAAAAAGAAACGTTGCAGACTCACTGACTCTCTTACTGTTAGTCCCTTTGACTTTTCACTGCTTTATACACGAAAGCAGCTTTATATTAACTCTGACTCACTGTGAAAAGGTTTAAGGTACTACAATGAGGATGATTGAAGTATAGTTTTTATCGTTTACATAAGTAGTTTTTTCCATCAAATAACTTCACACAGAATTGAACAGAAAAAGTTTATTCAGCAGTACAATTGCAAAAACATTTTCAAGCCACTAGGAACAGACTTTGTTGAACTGCTGCTGTCCTAAGCATCTTAAAAAAACACACTTCCACGTCTTCTTCATGTAATCTCAGACTGACTTGAGATCAGGGCTCTGTGGGGGGCTACCATATGTTGCGGGACTCTTTTTTCTGGTTGTTTCTGAATATAGTTCTATAGCTTTGCACAGAACTGTGCATTTTAAATAGTATTCAACATAAAGGAACGTTTTGGTTTAAGGTGTAAAAATTGCTTTTTAGTGTTGCTATTTTCTGCTCTGCTTGGGTCCATGAGATTGGGTCTATTTTTTCTAGGATTAGTTTGGACAAGCTGCAACTGTCTGCCTTTATAAGGGTTTATAACCCTTTATTAGGGTTTTTAATAGTTCATGGGCATCAGATAAGAGTAAACATTTTTACATTCTGTGTGAGAACATTGCTATTTTAAGTTGAATTGAGAAATTAAACAATAAAAAGGACTTGCTGCATCTTCTCAGTATTTGAACAATGTTACATGCAGAAAGCAAGCAGCTGGAGGCCTGAGGCTGGTTCATTCACCATGCTCAATCCATCATGGCACCCATCACAGTCAATCACATTTGTGCTGTTAAGCCTCAAGCATCCAATTAGAGGTGATTAGTTTCTAATAACCCTACAATGGCCGTCCAGATCCTCACCACGTGTTTCTTCCTAATACATGGATCACAGAGGAGCTGGCACTGATACTATTTATGTTATTTATCACTCTGTCCTTTTTGCCTGCATGCTATATCGCTAACTTGGATGTTTAACACAGAGAGGATTAAACATGGATTTAGCATGGATGATGTATCAGACATGTTGATGTTACTGTTTGATCTAATGGTCATGTCTGTATGGGTAAAAAATCTCTAACATATTTCACAAGCATAAACTTGCAACCAGTAGTAATTATTAAAACTTTATCAACAGTTTTCCATTTTTAGCCAGTATGTGTGCATTTAGTACATGGTTTCAGGAACCCATACCAATAAATGGTGAAAAATGTGAATTGAACGTGTTCCACCAACTTCAACACAACTGTCTAGACAAGTAGGCAGGTAATCATGATGGGCTAGATTTGCTCTTGAATCTAAAGAAGACTGGAATAGTTCCAGAATATTTTCACCATAGCCTTTAATATATTTAGGTTAAAAATTGTAATTTTGCTGTATAGGAGCAAAACTGTGAGTGAGTACTAAGTAATGCTCAGGATGAGTCTGTATACATAGGCCTTTGACCCCCTATGCTAAAGAAAACCAATACTGGCAAACCAAGTGCTCTGCAGAGCAGCATCAACACATTTAAATCATTTTTTCAGTCACTTATGTTGAGTTTTATATTTTATTAATTTAGACAACTTTGTAGAGATCTGTTTTCACTTTGACGTGAGTGTTTTTGAAGCCAAATTAAATCAACCATAAATCAATGTTGTAAAAGAATAAAAGGTGAAAAGTTCCAAGCATATCTGAACTTCCTTAATTCAGTTTTACTGTATTTTGGTTTGTTTGTTTGTTTTTTCCGAAAATGACTAAGTTTGGAACTTGGCAATGGCAAAGACAATGCGAATGGGAAAGAAACTGGTGCACTAACCATACTTCAATAAATTAAAACAGGTGAGGTGTTAATGTAAGGCACTTGAAGAAGAAGGAATTCCTGGCTACTTGTGCAGAGTGGTGTGTGTGGCTGTGGCATTAGAAAGCAGCCTTTGTCTGATGGCTGCACCAGGTTGGCTCAGGTTACTGTTGGAGAAATGACTGGGGACTGGGGGAAGTCGAGGATGCCTCTGTAGGGGTGGGTTGGGGATCAGAGCCCACAGACAGGAGGATGATTGTCCAACATTATTAAGCAAGTTAGAAGATATGTACTGCTGTTTAAATTATAATGCATTATTTTATATTTCTGTGTTTCACTTTTCACTCTAAAACTACAAGTTATTTGACTGTAGAGTGTGAGGCCATTTGGAAAAACTAGCCAATGCAGCAACAGTGGCAGCATATGGCCAAACATATTTTATTAGATTTATTACTTTGTTTTTGATGTGAAAGATATGAACACAAACATTGTGTAGCTGGCTGCAGTTGCAGGACTAAAGCTACCAAAGCTGCAGTTAGCTATAGAGGGAGAAAAAGGTGAGGCAGTGATCACTGGGACACAGCACCATGTTTTGCTGTCCCTCCCTGTTGTTTTTTGTCTTGCAGGCAGTCTCCCTGCCTTTTTTAGCTCACTCCCTTTCTCTCTGTTGTTTCATATTTAGTTACAGGCTTAAAGCACAGTACTGTTACCTTTCTGCTATACCCAAATACTGCATATGTGTAGTCAATTGTACCTTTTATGGGAACATTGTTGGGCAGAATTACAGCACACTTACAGTTGAAATGTGACATTGTGAAAAAAATCTATTAAAAATTAAAAACTTGAAATTATTATAGAATTAAATATATTAAAATAAATTAAATATAGATTCTTAGATATAAATGTCGAGTGATAGTAAGCCACATGGCAAGAGGGACATGTAGACATGCCTGAACTGTGTTATCTGTTTCCAAGAGTTTCACTCCAAAAACTGCCGGTTTGTGCTGGTTGGGCATGGTTTTCATTTAATTTAGAGAGACATTAAAATGTATAGAGACACTACAGAAAAAGTGGCACAACTGCATGGCCATAAGAGAGTACTGCCAGAGTGTTGTGATGCCTTTTTATTTTACTGCAGCTGTATGATCAGTGGTGATAGGAACAGAATTATGATTGACCTAACACAGATTGTTTTATTTATTTTACAATATAGTAAGCAAGTCATATAATGTGTTTCATTCATTTAAAATTGTCTCAAAATTAGAAATGACAAATATGCAAATAAAAATAAGTGTTTTTTTATGAAACATTACCAGAGCCAGAGAGACATGGGAGTTTTTGGCCTCCATCAGCTCTCTCAGCTAATTCACATGGACATCCCAACTGCTAGTGATCCTCCTCCAGCAATGATTGAAGTGACGCTGCAGTTTAACATGGCTCATGTATTCAACAAATCTTCTCATATCTGGTGACTGTTTTTTGTGGACTAGATTGCAATGTGACTAAATGTGAAGTTAGTGACTGTGAAGCTTTACTTTCTTTGTGCAGGGTTTTGAGAAAGTCGTCGCTCCCCAGGCAGTGCATATTTTTCTACTAATCTCGGTCAAATCAAGATACTTTTTTATTAGATGAGGAGATGAATATGATTGCCATGGGAGCAGAGGCCTCTTTTATTAGGAAACTGGCAACTAATTGACTAAGCTAAACCATTTAAACATTGTTGCCATTTAAGGTTTTTTTCACATCAGGAAAAAGTGTTAGTAACAAAACCATCCAATTTATTTGGATGGATATTAGTTACTTTGAGCAGCTTGTGCTCTAAAGCATGGACCAAAACCTGCAGTAAGAGTGTTCCTATGTTGTGTTATTATCTTCTTCTTTTTGTAAGGCCTATTATTTATTTTCAAAGCCACAAGCACAAAACAGACTCCCCCTCTCGCTCTGTGCATGTTTCTGTGTGGGAGAGGCTTGAAAGAATTCATGCTTAACAGCAAAGGATATCACTTGAAGTGCTGCTCACTGTAATTTGTCCATTTTGAATAGACTACTTAAATTGACTGCTACCAAAACATATTTAAAATCAATATCCATACTCTCTCTTTCTCTTTCACACACACACACACACACACAAACACGTCCGCACTCCTGTGACATAATCTGGGAACAGAGTTTACATGACCTTAAGAAACCTAGATCCTGGAAATATACATTTACATGCAGCAGACAAGTAATCTCATTTCTCTCCAACCTGTGGAAGCATGACTTATACAGTTTAACTGTAAAATGACGTTCTTTTTGTTTTTGCTCTGCTCATGCTGCTACAGAGTGACAGCACTGGGTAAAAGACGAAAATAAATGAGAGAGACACACACAGCTGATCCACAGCACAAACTGACATTTTTTAATTATCTGCAGGGGATAGTGATTTGTTTAGGCTTAGAAGATGTGAAAGAAAAAATGTCTTGTATGTCTGATTTTGTCTTAAAAATGAGGACAAAAGCACTATATAAGTGGCCATTTACATGCAGTGTTGGAAAAATATGATTGGAAACGTGGTTCCACATATACATGGCAGAGGAATTTGGTTCTCCGGGAGAAATTGTTCTAGGGAAATCAGGTTTCCCTAATCCTCTACCCTAATTTTGCAAATCAGCTTTTCCAAAAAGGCAGCTGTAACCTGGTTGCTTAAAACAATGTACACACACTGCATGTAAATGCACTGAATATCTTGTAGACTGTGTTCCATTGGCCCCATTTTACATATTGCGTCTCCCCCTCTCTATGATCGCAGACATCAGTAAATCGTAAATAATCTGCACTTATAAAGCGCTTTTCTACCTATTGGTACTCAAAGCACTTTACACTGCTTCTTATTCACCCATTCACACTAACAACCACACAGCAATGGGTGAGCTGCTTTGTAGCTTGCCTACACTTACCTGGAGCAACTAAGTTGGGGTTCAGTGTTTTGATTAAAGATACTTCAACATGTGATAGGAGGAAGCAGTAATCAAAACACCAGTCCTGGGAGTGGTGGATGTTTGCTCTACCTTCTGAGCTACAGTAACCCACATGAGTAGTGATTGCACGTGTTTGGAATCAGGTGCCAGTTTGAGAGGCTTTCACAACAGGAATTATTACAGAGAGAGCTTATTGTCTTTTGAAATTCATAGGCTAGGACTTTACACGTCTGCATGAAACAGAAGTGGATCTGGCTCGATTGGCTGTAGTTCTCACCTGAGTTTCTAGGAAAACAAAACTTTTTGTAATTTTGTTGAAAAAAATTAAACTTGTTGTAGTGCATGGCTGCAACAACAGTTTAGGCACTAACCGCACTATGTAAGGCTCAGACATTATCGAAATTACTCTATATCATTTACATTGTAGTAACAACTTGCCCTGAAAAACTTGACATTCAGATTCAGATGTAACCTAGAAGGCAAGACGCTGAGAACATGACAGTGATACCTGTTGGGTTATTTGACAGTGGTGGTTCGAGGACTCTAAAGTGATCTGAAATGTTCCCAGGCCTACTGTTTGTGTCAACAGTGACATCTGGATCATGAGCCATAACTATCAACATGCAGCTGTTACCCCATGTACCTGGGGGTCAAATGGCCACATTAATTGTGGGATCAAACAGGGACAGGTTGTAATTAGTACACTTTTCAGGCCACCCCCTCCAGGGCAGGCTACAGGGTTTGGGAAACCCTCTTGGATCTCACAAACACTGATCATCACATTGCTCTGCAGTTTTACACATGTCTGACATGTCTGCTGTGTTCACACCCAAATGCCACACTGAGAAGAAGCACAAAGCTGTATGTACCTTGCTGCATAGAAACACTTTTGTGTGGCGAAACACACTGCTAACTTCACATCAGCTGTGAATGTGTGGGCATCTCATAACAATTACAAGTGTGGGTACATCAGTTACAGTCATTATGAAAAATCATTAGGAGTAGTGATATAAATATTTACCAGGGATTAGAATTAATAAACATTAGAAAAGCTATATTGATTGACAGATTGTATCTGCTGGATTTTGTTTTCTGATTAATCTATAATGAATTTAATGCCCTCCTTGTTATGATTAGAAGATGATTGTGACAGTCTCCAATAGTTGTGAATATTGATTACTCTCTAAGGCAGCACAAAACATCTGTCTGTCTCTGACACTGTTAGACCATGTTTTATATTCTATCTACCACCAGCAGATAACCATGGCCATTATCCACCTCTAACTTCAATTTGAATGAATACGTTCTAGCATCCTTTCTATAACCAATAATTAGACAGTGCCATTTCCTGTTCTTCCTCACATCATGTCATAGGAGCTATAAATATGGCAGAGTAAGGAAAAAAAGGAGTTTAGCTTTTAGAATTGTCTAGTGCAGGGACTGAGGTGCAGATTACATACATGCGAAACCATATTCACTTTCAGTTTTCGAGCTTTTGTAAACCCACATGTCAGTTCCTGTTCTTCCTCCAGCTTCCTTGGGTGGTGCTCTCTAAATGCTAGCTTCATGGACCACCAGGACTCCACAACTATGTTGCTGCCCACTTCAGAGCTACAATTACCTTCAACAATAAAAAAAGACCAATATTTGGAAGTTTTTTCACTTCATTTTAATGGAAGGTTTTAATTTACCCTTTTGCCTTGATGTCAGAAAGCAGTTCATGCTTTGGATCCACGCATGCTTCTCTGCTCTTCAGGCAGATTAACAGAAATTAAGAAGCTTTCAGTTGTTGCCTACTTGAACTGACTTTATCTGCTGTGGTCCTGAGGTAAAAGAACAAATTTTTTTCAACTAGTGAGTAGCTTAAATGCTTTTAGGTGAGTAGTCAACTGGCAGCACTTTGTGTTTCACCCTGTATTGATGTCGGGTTTCTGGTCTGTTCAATATTACTTTCATTGACTAGTGACTGTGATTCATGCATATAGGACAGCAGTCTCAGAAGGAGAATAATCATCTTCAAACCATTAACGAATTGAATGATCCTGGTGCCACAGTTCAGTCTCAAACATGCATATTCCAGTGGCTCCAGGCCAACCTGCCCTCTGCCACATGCTGTATGGCCTTTAGTGCTCAACATTACTGTACACCGTACTACACTTAAGACGTATTCACTGAAATGATGGATTACACAATTGGTTGTGGAGGAAAGAACAGTGTTTCCTGAAGAATGTGCCTATATTTACAGTGGTGTGTGGAGGAGGTCAGTCTGCTTACTTAGTCTGAGTTTATCAAGTATGTCTGCCAAAGATACCAAGGGTAAATTATACAAATATTGTTTCTGTGCTATTAATCTTTATTTATAGACTTAAGAGCTTACTGAGCTAGGAACACCGACCTAATTTAGAACCACGATTTGATTTATTATTTTTGTATTTATATATAAAATTTTCATTTTATATGTCATTTTATTAAACTGTACGTTTCTCAGTCAGATTTATAAGATTTGGCGAAAACAATGACATTTTTAGTTCACTCTGGATGTTCAGAGTCTCACTGCATATATAGAATCTTTCTGTTTGTCCTGAATGAGTGCAGCCTGTGCTATGGCAAGATAATATTCACTGTCCAATTAACGCCCCCTCCTCCTTTTAGCATTTGGCTTTGCACGCAATGTTTTTTTCTAATTCTTTAGTGTCACTTCTAACGCTGCCCAGTAACAAAATAATTAAGCAGACGTTTTCTGCTATACTGACTGCACACCTGTACAATGAGGAGCAGTAATTCTATATACTCCTATAGTATGTCATTTGACAGTGGTGATTATACACTGGAATGGTTTTGTGTGGTTGACAGTAGTTGATTCTGGACAAAAGCATGTGAACCCCAAACATTAAAAGATAGTTTAAGTTCTTTATAAGTTGAATCTTCTTTGGTTTTTTTGTACATTTAATGTAGATTTAATCTAGTTTTAGATTTTAGTTTAATGTGTGGTTAAAAGGTGATGTGGGATGAGAGGAAAGAGGCTCAGTGACAAGATTTGCCTCCAGTCCTTACGATCCTTGTCCTAATGCTAAATTCTGATTTTCCTGTCAGGTAAAATCTTTTGTGTTGATGGTTCACATTCGTGTTTGTATTGACATGTATCTAGCACCAGTATGAACAATTATAACTGCCATATATGTGCAGATTTAATTTTTGTGACAGTCAAATCATATAATTTTCTATATAATAATTTAATTTTATAATATTCCTTCCCCCCCGAACACACACACACACACACGCCCCTGTTGTTATTTCTCTGTTTATTTGTACTTTGATGGCAACAGCCAATAATTTGCATAGAAGTGAGACATTACAAAAGAAATCCAATATGACTTTTCTGATAGCAGTTGCACATCTAGGTCACTGGGTTGCAAAAATTGGGAATTAGGGCTATTTCATCTGTACTTGAATGTAGCTGCAGTCAGTTGGACTAAGAGTATGAGGAATAGAAGCAGCTGTTGTAATTTAGAATTTTCTGTTTTGAACTTTTTAGTGCCATGTGATTTAGACTTCAGTCGCCATTAGTAATGGTGAATATTCAGGTAACAGATGGAAATTTAGATACCCTGCTAAGAGAACCGGGGTTCTGTCAAAACAAAGCCTTAACTAAATAGAGGTGAAGCAAACTACTAGTTCTGCTTTTGCCTTGTGTAAGTTAATTGTGTTTAGTTTTACTATACAGGGAAGGTGAATGGGTTTTACCAAACAGCTTTACACATCCTTGCTATGCTCAGCATACTCAGCATGGAATATTAAATATGAGGTTTTAAAAAAGAAGAAGAGCGCTTTCAATTTCCGTTCGACCATTTTAGTGTGAAGAGTAATTTGCACAAGTATGATGCAAACTGTGGCAACGTTTAAGGTTGTTTGCACAGAAGAAACTGAACTTTAAAAAGTTGTGTAAAAAATGAAAAAGAGAGGACATAAGAACTGTTCAGACCAGGTCTCCTCCCTCATGTCAGCACAGGTGAACAATTAAGGAGTCAAATTTAGTATAGTATTAGTCACTATCACTCAATCATGCTCTGTCATCCTTTCTCTGAATGTTGACTTTCTTTCAGACAGAAAGTCCAAAAAAACTCAAGTGAACTCAAGTGTTAAGATACAGCAACCAGTTACAATAGGCTAAACAAAGCCAGGGTTGTCTTTAGTGTCTTTGTCCATTAGTTAACAAGCTGGCTATAAAGAAAACATGCCGGTGGTGGATCAGAGACTGCAAGCAAAGCTATACTTTTATCCTTATTAACGTGTTTTTATTTACAAATTGCTTCTATTGGCTTTTTAGTGAGCTTTGATTTTACACATGGTAACAAGCAGAGCCTAATTTTTTTCACCTCACCTGCAACTAAATCTTCTGAGGATAGAGCTCAGCTCCTCCGTTGATAGAGTGGACAGAGGGCAAACACAGGCATAGACAGACCAAGAGAAGACACGTTTAGGTTGCAGGTGGACTCACTTAGAATGAGTCCACCAGATCCCAGGCTCCTCCAGTATCCTTGAAAAAGAGACTCACCCCAATTGTTAGTCAGTTTGGATAAGAACATCTGGTAAATCACTAAAGTGTGAGGAATATATAGTGTTGGACATGTACATATATGGGAAGTAGGGTGCGGCAGCTTGCATAGTGCTGGATAATGTAATGGGGGTTTGTCAGATACTATTCAGATAATGCTGGTGGTGTTGCAGTGAACAGGAACAACTCAGTGCTTGTACTGGATCTCTGAGAACACAGGCTGCTTACTGTCACTCCTGCGAGGTGTTAATCTCCAAATGAAAGAAAAGCAAAATAATTGTAAAAAATGTCTTTTTTAGCAGTTTGCAGCCAGTGACTCTGCTGATGTTATTCTAAGCATACAATAACGAAAAGAGTGGATTTGAACCAATGTTTTTTATTCATGTGTTAAATTAATGAAACTGATTGGGTTAGGACAGCTCTAGAGCTGCTGGAGGAGGAAGAACATTAAGAACATTTAAAACTATGGAGAAACATAATGAACTTCTTGAAATGTGGCAGCTATGAGCCCAGAATAAAGCTCTCTTGTCTGTGTTTGGCAGTGATGCCTCTCTTGTCTTATCATATCCTGCCTGCTGTCTTTCCAATATCCTGGTCTGGTCCTGTTCAGACTGCACCTTCTCTTTGTTTGGCTTCTCATCAAATTAATTTAGGCTACAGCCTTCTGTTTATCTGTTGACCAATTCATTTCTACTGAATCTGTCCTCTTTTCATAGTCTTAATATATTTTAATAGTCAGATTTTGTTGCCTTGCTTAAACTAGTCTGACCCTCTTTATCTTTCTTGTTTGAACTGAATTTGTCATCACAGTTACTTGACATCTAAGGCATTTGTGTAGAATTCACAGCAACATCTGCTAGTCTAATTCCACAGTATTTATTTTTTATGTCAATAAATGAATGCATCTGTAACTTATTTAGTTAGAAATATAAACACTTTATGATTGAAACACAAACACATATGAAATAACACCTGCTAAAGTTCTCTAGTAAATAAGGTTTAAATGGTTTGTGCTGTAGCCACAGCTCTTCCAAAGCTCAGTATAAAAAATTACAGTATTTTTAGCATTATCATACACTGGCATAAAGTTAAATTGTTTTTACTTGGTGGTGAAAGTTTTTTCTTTCACCATTACATGAACAGTAAAAATGGTAGGAGTGTAGATGTATAGATTATTTTAGCTGAACACTGGTATCATGCTGTGAATTGTATAACTGCTTTCCATCACACAGGAGCTGTCTTAACTTTGGGAAGATTTTCCATTAGTTCATAAATTAGTTTGGACAGACCACCCTTGTTTATAAAAGACCAATTACAGCAGTATAATGCTGTCTCAAATTAGATTTGCATGGCCTCCTCATAGGCAGGCACTGCCTATTGTCCTGCAGATTAAACCTAACCAGAGCAGCAGCCACACTGCCTGCTTGGCCCCCTCATACTGCTCTGCTACTTGAATACACACTTTACTGCACCGGGCCTTCCTGCATCACAATCACAAAGCTATAGGATACATCTACATCTAAGCAAGTAGTCTTTTGTACAGATAGGGGATAAATTCACTCTTTTAACACAGTTTATAGCTTGCTAAAGATTTTCTTTTTCAGTAGAAGAAACATATGTAGTTTTAAACATTAAACATCAGCAAATTAGTGACAGATGAATCACTTCAATGCAAAATGACTTGTTACCAATGTCCCAGGTCAAGTACTTCAAGTAAAGCACAGACCTTTCCTTATTCCTTGGTCTAATATACTGAGTTAATAGTGCTTTAAATGAATTCTGATGAGATCTTAGAGCAGTCATTCTGCTTTCCACCAGCTCCCAGAGTAGCTATGTCCATAACAATTGTGTTTGAAATGACACACAAGACCTCAGCTTCCATCACTTAGGAAATACCTTTGCCTTCATTAGAGAATCCTTATAGTTGATTACTAGATGGAAATGTTGTGAGCTCAATGGCTGTGAAGAAATCCCACTAATAAGTCTTAAGTTGCAATTGTGAGCACAAAAGTGGAAGTCATGTAATTAGGAAGTATGCTACTGAAAGTGAAGCCACGGGAGAGAGACATAACCACCCTGTCAAGTAGGCTGTCAGCTGATGACCACTGGTGTTACCCTGCTGGATACAGTCTGAGCCGACCAACCTCTGTCCTCCAGCCTCATTATCAAATGAACTACTGGGAAAAAGAAAAATACTAATCCCGAGGCTTGTCAGGGCCAATCTGGGCATATGTTAAAGCATCCATATTAATTTTTACTCTGCAGGTCAGGTACCTAACCTGTGGTTCTTCCTATTCATGTTCTGTAAAAAGAGTATGGGGAGCAGTCTAGTTGGTTCTCAAAACCTTTTGCAAGAATTGTATATCGGTAACCAGGGTTTCATGTTCTATGCAAACATAATGATCCCTGCCAGAATAAATCATTGTTCCCAATAGTATCTTAGTTTGTGTGCAGGTGTGTCAATAACTCCTCATGGAGTTACTGAATCAATAAAGAAGGTTTAACAAAAACAAAGCCTACTATGACAAACACTAAGGTCACACTAGAATAATCTAATGTTCTTCATTTCTTGAGCCAGTTGATGAAGGTGCAAGCTAAAAGTCAAAGTGTTTGATTCTGGAATGATTTAAAAAAAAAAAACAAAAACATTTGTTTAATTTTTTACAACAGCAGTGAGCAGCCAGTTGTTTGCATCTGTTTCAGTGAATGGCAGTCAGACAACATCAATAGAGGTACATGAATAAATCTCTACATTGGGTTCACACTACTGGTCTACTACTACTAACATGGGTAGTAACAAAGACAATTTTTATATTTACACGATTGTATAATCGTTGGCTTTATGGTGCAACCAAGACAAATGTTTAAAACCCTTAAACAGCCATAATAATGATCTTTTTTATAATGAGTCTCTTCCTATAATGTCAGTGTTTAGTCATAACAGCTGACTTGGTCATTATGCAAATATACAATATTTTACATAGAAGATGTGTGTGAACAGGGATCAAAGAACTTGCATTCTACCGTTCACACCTGCACTGTGGAATAAAACTGGAAGTAGAATGTCTTGTTTAGAGTAATAACATTACACCATGTGTCTTAATGTTGCAGAACTCTTGTCTGGAAAGGTATCTACATAAATATATATAATGGCACAAAATAATGTAGGAATACTACATAGACTGGTTTGTAATGTAGCAGTTTACTCTTTACCTCTGAAGTCATAGATTAGCTAAAAAATTGCATTAATGATCAGGATCAAGTGCATTTTGCTTAGCCGGCTTCCCTGTCTAAGGTGCAAAGGAAGACAAGGTGAAGCTATGGAAAAGTAAAAAGTTACTGTAAACATATTCAGCATCAGGTGTCACTTCCCACAGCTCTTAGGCCTGTCTTGTCTATATGGCATTTCCCTAGGGATCAGGCTTGAGGCTCTTGGAGGCATTCCAGAGCCTTCCTCTCAAATTAGACTTTCTGGGGGCTGTAGCCATTCTGATGTTCCTTTCATTGGCAGTCAGTGACACAAGCCCTGCCTTCTTGACCACAGTGGAGATCTTGCCAGTGGCTGCAAAACAGCTGTCCCAGTGTTTACACATTTAGCCTCCTGCAATTTGAGGAATAGTAGGTTTGTAAAGCTTTCGCAGGTCTGCAGTAAACACTTACCCACTTGACAGCAGGGGACTGTGCACTATGTGCTGTACACCAAACTCTTTTAGGCCCATCTCTTGGATTTTGCATTAGCAGACACCCCACACTCCGGAAAACCCTGTAAGGGAGGGGGTCAAGTCTTTTAGGAAAAAAAGGCTCACAGCCATGGGTCATCATTCATCCTCATCTATGTTCTTCCTGTCTGCATGATATACTCTCTGCTGTTTCCTGCTGTGTGTGTGTGTGTGTGTGTGTGTAATGAATGATTTCAGAGACACACAACACAAGAAGCACACAGAAGCACAAATACAAAATTCGGTTGAGTTTGGTTCTAAGTTGCATCCTTATCTGGGTTAACATGGGTTAACAATATTGAATGGAAATGGTGACTGAAGTTCATTAATCGACACCACAACAATAATCCCCATTACGGGCCCCGAGGGCAGGGGAAAGAGAAATAGCCAGTCCACCCTGTATCTTACTGGTTCTTGTGGGCAGACATGGAAAATGTGATTTACATCTAATGCTCCACGTGTTTATAGTCTTAGTGGCACTAACACAAATCTGTCTCCTGTCTCTACAGATGCAGCAGCTCTTCTATGAAAACTATGAACCAAATAAGAAGGGCTACATACGAGATCTCCACAACAGCAAGATCCGCCGAGCCATCACTCTCCACCCCAATAAGAACCCTCCCTACCAGTATCGACTACACAGTTACATGCTGAGCCGCAAGATTGCAGACCTGCGCCACCGAACCATTCAGCTGCACCGTGAGATTGTTCAGATGGGACGCTATGGAGCTCCTGAACCCAGCCGAGAGGACCTCCAGCTCGGCATGCCACCCTCATTTATGCGATTCCACCCAAGGCAGAGAGAAGAGGTTCTGGAGTGGGAGTACTTAACAGGGAAGTACCTGTTCTCAGCATCTGATGGTCAGCCGCCTCGTCGTGGGATGGATTCCTCTCAGAGACAGGCCTTGGATGACATCATCATGCAAGTAATGGAAATGATCAACGCCAATGCCAAAACAAGGGGAAGAGTCATTGATTTCAAAGAAATCCAGTATGGCTACCGAAGAGTCAATCCCTTATATGGGGCAGAGTATGTTCTGGATCTGCTACTGCTGTATAAGAAGCACAAAGGTAAGACCATGACAGTTCCCGTGAGGAGGCATGCATACCTGCAGCAGACTTTCAGCCAGATCCAGTTCAGAGAGGAGGAGGAGATGGATGCTAGAGTTCTGGCCAGCCACATCAACAAAGAGTCAGACTCCCTCTCATTTCTGTCCAACTCCCTCAAGATGCTGGTGCCCTTTAAACTGGCCACCTCTGGTCAGGACACAAGAGAACCAAAAGAGAAGAAAGTCAACATATTGGTACCTTTGTCAGGACGTTATGACAGTTTTGTGCGCTTCATGGCCAACTTTGAACGAGTTTGTCTGATCCCCAACCAGAACGTAAAACTGCTGATCCTGCTATTCAGCACAGACAACAACACAGAACGGGTCAAGCAGGTGGAGCTGATGAGGGAGTATCACATGAAGTATCCCCGGGCTGAGATGGAGATAAAGCCTGTTGCTGGTTCCTTTTCCAGGGCTCTGGCACTGGATGTGGGCTCCTTACATTTTTCTAATGATTCACTGCTCTTCTACTGTGATGTGGATCTGCTCTTTTCCAGCGACTTCCTCAAAAGATGTCGGACCAATACTGTCCTAGGGGAGCAGACCTACTTCCCCATCATCTTCAGCCAGTATGACCCTAAGGTGGTGTACGCTGGGAAGGTTCCTAGCAACAACCACTACGTCTTCACCTCCAAGACAGGCCTATGGAGAAACTATGGCTTTGGAATAGTCTGTGTCTACAAAGGAGACTTGGTCCGAGCTGGAGGCTTTGATACCTCCATAAAAGGATGGGGATCAGAGGATGTGGACCTTTTTAATAAATTTGTCCAGTCAGGAATGAAGTTGTTCAGAAGCACAGACACAGGGATAGTACATGTCCACCACACGGTCACATGCGATCCCACCCTGGAGGTAAAGCAATATAAGATGTGCCTGGGCTCCAAAGCCTCATCGCACGGCTCCACCCAGCAGCTGGCTGAGCTGTGGCTGGAGAAGAACGACCACAGCTTCAGGAGACTGGCCAGCAATAACGGCTCAGTTAGGACAGTGTGAAAAAAGCCAGGCTGCAGACTGTCAGAAACTAAACCTGCTCTGTGCTCACTTCCTCCTCTTAGTGGTGTTTTCACTACCTAATTTATTTTTTACTGAAATCGAAGACTTTACATGGATATATTTTGAAAATATGACTTTTTTTTTAAAATGTAAGTCTTAAGAAACAACATAATGAGTGGCACAGCCTGGGCCCTAGTATGGACGTACATGCCTTGGTCCATGACGGAAAGAATATTGACCAATATTCCTGTTCCATGCTATCTGTCAGGAGAGTGGGAGGTAAGGCAGGGATTATTAATGTGTACCTCAGTGAAGTACATCGTCACAATCCGCAAATATTCCATTTGTCCTTTTGTGCAGAAAACAGACTGGTGTCCATGTTCTCTCAGACCAACATTGCTCCAAACATAATTTAACTCTTGATTGTGAATGTTTACAACTGATTCAAAACATTTCATCATTGAAACTCAAATTACTAAGGGCCATTTGATTAGATTCCTTTACCAGGCTTTCTTTTTGCTTGCTTTTATGGTTTTGGTATTAAAATATAACACTGTTTTTTTGTTTGTTTGTTTTTTGTTTTTGTATTATTCTTTAGTTCTAATTTCTGTGAACTTAACTGCTGGATTTAATATCTTCAATTCATCTTTTGCTGTCTAATTTATTGAACTTGCAGGCTCCGTTTTCTACTCTAAAATATGTATATTGAAAAGATTGTACAACCATGCCAGTCACGGGATGATATTTGTTTCACGTCCTTTTCCCTAAATTCATTATCACCAAAGAGTTTTGCACAGTCTGTTTAAGGTTATTGTGTTGCCTGGGTGCGTGTGTGTGTGTCTGTTTGTGTGTGTGCTTCTTCTATCTTGCAGGCACAAACATGAAACTAGCTGTATAATGAAAGTAAACATAAGTATTCCGTCTGTCCCAGGCCTTAAAGCGTGCAGTGAGAACCAGCCTGGCCTTTATTCCAGTGGGATGAACTAGAGCATCTCTCTAGTCAGACAGCTCAAGCCACACATTACTGTTTCTTTTCTTTTTTTAAACTAACTTTCTTTTATGCTGAAATAAACCTGTTGTGGCTGGTCCCAGTCTGCAGAAGTGTGGTCTTTTGATCTGAGATATGAAAACTTTGGCAGATCATATCCTCATGTCAGGCCTGAATTTAGTGCTCCTGCCTGTGCTGCCTGTATGAAGGTGCTGTCTGCTGTAGCACTCCATTGGGTTAATGGTCCTCTGATTTTTGTAAGACTGTGGTGTCATAGTGTTTTCTTATTTTTCTTTGACTTTTTTTGTAATTTTGGTTCTTTCAACTCTGTCTGGAAAAGGTTTTCTATTTAAAAAGAAATAAAATTGAGCGAAAACGTAATCTACTGCATTTGTAGTATTATTTATATTCTTTGGTTCAGAGCTATCAAATAAAGCTGCCTCACTAACAGTTATGAGAAAATCTGTCAATAAAGGTATGTGCTCTGCATCTGGGTCATCTCTGCGTCACAATAATCCTATTACAACTCAGCAACCTGGGTTACGTGGCTGACACATTACACAAGCTCACAAAGGGTTTGGCGCAGCATAATCTGGTGTAAGATATTCAGAAGGCCAACCTGACTCAAGACACGAACTTCCCAGAGTACAGAAACTAAGTCTGCTAACAAACCAGAATCTTGTAAAGTTAGTAGGAGTTGCTGCTGTGAGCATTTTCTTACTCAATGTAGGAGCTTAAAGAGAAGTGGATGCTGTTTGATATTTTATAGTTAAAGACATGGACAGTGGACCAACTGGGTTTTAAAAACGAATGCAGTAGAAACGCTGGAAGGGCAGCTACACATTTCCACCACTACTGACACGTAGCTTGTGAGCTGTATAATAAGGGAAGTTACACCATGTTCATGCCAAGACTTTAGTTACTACAGGAACAACAGGTAAATGCAGGAGGCCTGTTGGTGCCTTAAGCATTTCCATCTTTAACTGTACCCATGAGTAGAGTTAGGGGCCACTACTTTTCATTGGACCTGTGTCTGTTACTTTTCTAACTCTCCTTTCACTATGCCCGTTAAAATGCTCTACATCCAACTCTATCACATTTTATGGCATGAAGGACTTTGTACACTGGGTTAGAAATTCTTATGCTTACAGCTGATGACAAACCTAAAAGACTTTCAGTTTTTATCTGCATATTGGGATATATGGGGATAAAATACTGTGTATTCCACCTTTTCCCTCCCGCTGACTGTGTGGCTTCTCTAATAAACACTTTATATCCTTTGTAGAACTTCCATTATAGTCCAGCACAATTCAGACTCTGCTGGTCTCTAAAGTGGTTTATCTGCCAAACAAATGAGGGTGTGGGCCTTGGACTAATTGTCCAATGTCCTTTGTTAGTAAGCCAGCCTTTGGGACATTCCTGTGCTGGCTGGAAAGAATCATTTCATAACACAACTAATTGCAAAGCCACTACACAAATTGGAATGAATTAATTGCAATTTATTTTTATGATTCAATAATTAAAACAATCATAAATAAATATGAAAAATACATCTCTTCACTCAGTAGCTTTGAGTATATTCTGATAGAAGCTGAAGCTTAGTGGTTGTGGCTGTGATCTCTGTTTGCAATCTCTTTCTTCAGAAGTGAGACACTTCTGCTGGACGCAGTGCTGAGGGAGAGGCTGAGGGCAGGACTGCGCTTGCAGTAGGACCACTATTAAAAAACTCCTGCAGGGGCAGTAAAGCAGGGCCTCTAAATGCATCTCCAGAGAGGTGGGGTTGGGGGATCAGTAGATCGTTAACTCGGAGCTTCAACTTATCTGATCAGCCACACATGTTTGTGATAACTGTGTTGGAGACTGAAGTCATCACTTGGTCATTTACTAACCTACATATGCACAGTGAGCACATTAGAAGCTGAAGATCACAGCCACATGTTTTCTGACTTCAGAGATGTCAAGCACAGTTAGTTTGCAAATAGTCAAAATATGATATTTAATGATATTTATTATTAAAAGTGTTTTACTAACTAAATACACTGTTATGCAAAACTAGTTCCAACTTAACCTATTAGAAAGTTTTTCAAATATTCATCCTACCTCATAGATTGAAGGAGCAAATAAATTCAAATGCCTGTCAGACACTTGTCCAACATAGCGTCAACAATAATCTTAAATTATAGGTTTGATGTAATCAGATTATGATTCTGTCTGAAATACCTTCAGTTACATTTCCTAGCAGCTGCTATTTTCCTGCTCACTCAGTGTATTATCAGCACATGTGGACCAGGATAATAACTGGCACTTAATTTTAAAATGATTAACCAAGTTATCTATTTAGCTTCAGTTTTCTATCTTTAACTTGAAAACAGCATAGACATCAGTTGTCATGTCAGTATAAAACACATAATAACCAGCTCTGGGATAAACAACAAGCACACAATAGTTCAGCGAACCCATAAAAATGTTCTCATTCTGCTGGATACTCATATAATGCAGCCTTGGTCTGTGGATATGTCTTGGCATTTTTTCTAAAGGCACACTTGGGAACAGCAGGGCCCCTCTGACATTTCGCCTCCCGTAGGATGTATGTTGGCAGTGGGGCCAACATGAGACTTTTACTATGTTTCCAGTTTCCAGCAGTCAGCAGGACTCTGTAGTCAGTAATGGATTTACTGACACATGCAGCATCACGTGGCACTGAACATCTATCCATTATCTGTAACCATTTATCCTGTTTAGGGTCAAGGGGACTGGATTCTGTCCCAGCAGTCATTGGACAAGAGCTGGGGTCCACTCTGGACAGGTCACCAAAGCACTTTACAACTTTGCTTCACATTCACTCATTTTCCACATACAATGATGATGGCAGCTGTAGCTCAGTTGGTAGTGCAGTTGCCCCTGAACCACAGGATCAGTGGTTTGACTCCAGGTCCAAGTGTCCATAGTGTCTGCTGCTTAGTTGTAAGTTGCTTTGGAAAGGATGGTGGCTGCTATGAGAGATGCTCCATCTTGGCCTGTTGAAAGTCTCTGGATTATATGCAGTATAAAAACAGGTGAAGTCAGTTCTTATTTCTCTTTTATAAACTGAAAACACATAAAGCTACATACAGTGAAACTATAGCAAATGATTAACATCATTATTCACTGACCCCCACCAATAGAGCGATGGGGTTACTGGCATCCTGCATTTGAACTCATTTGTTTAGTCTTTTCTTTACCATGCTTGTGTGTGTGTGTGTGTGTGTGTGTGTGGCAAATGTGCTGTAATACATCAAATACATACAAGGTTTGTATTTTAAGGTTTATGGCACCACTTGTTCTAAAGTACTTTATTACACATAGTTAAACCTTATTGGGTCATATTTATGCAGTAATAGAGAAAATCGTTCACAATTATTCACATGAATTTATATTTATATTTGAATTAAAGATTAAATTCTCATTGAGATGTAAAAATGTAAGTTTACCTTCAAATACATGTTTAATGATTTGATTTGATGACAGGGAGGAAATGCAAGTATTATAAAAAAAAAGCATAACATAATATACAGTAATATTTATCCCAATATAAATGCATTGTGACACTTTAATAGGAGTTTGACCTAAAAATGGTTTCTTTATAGTTTTGATCAATTTTTCAATGAATACAAAATGAATAATACAATATCACCATACTATATTTTGACACACTCATATTGTGTTAGTCATTTTATTGGGAAGTTTGTTCATTTTAAGGTAGAAATGTATTGCAGACATAGAACAATACCCCAGTGTTTCTTTATATGTGAACTAGATTAAAGAAAAGAGGAAATGATTTTTGTAACACTTTTACAATGACAGTGGAGGTTGATTCTGCCTTTCTCAATTATTATAATATGGGTTCATGTGTTACATATTCACAGATAAGTTTTTTTTTTGTGTTTTTAGTGTTTAAAGGAAAAGCTTTAATTCAATTCATCTATGTCTTACATTCTATATTGACTTGTAGGAATTTCACGACGATGCTTCCAAACTTTATTATTTGAAATGTAATGATGTTTTCTGAATAACTGTCTATACAATGTAAGTTCCCCTTTCATTTCTTCAAACCTGTACATTAGAAAAAGACAGTTCTAAACAAGAACCAAACTGTATTTTGAACTGTGCAACAGCATCATAACTGGTGAGGATACACTGATCAATAATAATTTCAATTTTTCAGCAAGCATTTATTAAAAGGGATTAATACATAAAGATATGCAAACTACAGTGTCCATTGTAGTGATCCATACCATCCACCCATGGATCACCAATAGAAAACTTCAGACAACAAAAAAATCTGGCAACAAAGGTCCAGGACTGTTGAGCAGCTAAAATCCTGCATCAGACAAGAAGGGGACAACATTCCTCTCTTAAAACTCTAGAAACTGGTCTCCTCACTCCTGAGTCATTAACAGACTGTTGTTAAAAGAAGAGGAGATGCTACACAATGGTAAAACAAACCCTTTTCTACTTTTTTAAGACGTGTTGCTGCCATTAAATTCAAAATGAGCTAATATTTTCAATGAAATGATACATCTCAGTTTTAACATCTGATATTCTCTGATATGTTTTTTACTCAACAAAATATTACTTTGCGAATCTTAACATTATGTTTTTATTTATATTTTACACACAACTTTTTTGAATTGGGGTTGTAAGAAAAGAAACCAATGAGCAGCTTTGTCAGAGTCAAATCATGCCTGTCTGTGTACTTTACTTAAGCAAATGTAATTGTGGCTACTTTGACTTGTACTCCACTACATTGATGAACGAATATCTATACGTTGTACTCTATACTTTATACATTTCTAAGTAAAGTTGCATGACACATTATAATCACATTGCTTTATACATTTCACAATACAGCACTTTTTTAATGCTGAGGGCTGCAGGTGATGATGATGATTCCTTGATTTATTGGATCGTTTCTGTGTGTGTGTGAGAAGTCTTTCCATACAGCAAAATGTTTTCATCTAACTGACAAGTTCCTAAAATCCTCCAGATTGCAATTAGAGCTTTGCCTTTACAGAGCACAGCAGGGCGGGGAAGTGAAATCTAACTGATCAGACTGATCAGAAGCCAGATAAGATCACATGGTGCTTAGTGACCTTCCTGCAGATCACAATCAGTCAGTATCTGTGATGAGCAGAGCCTTCGTTTTTAATCTAACAATATCCATGGACAGCTGTGGAACCTTTTTCATTTAGTCTGTTCATTATACACTGTGATATTTTAGCTAAAAACAGCTCATTTAGTCAAACTCACTGAGAACCTGGTCACACCTGAAGGTAAAGTAAGTTACAGTAGGAGAATAAACTGCAAACTGGTCTTTGTGTATTACTGTTAGATTGTGCTAAATGTGGTTCAGGAACTGATGCTTAGCTTCAGATTCACAGATGGGTTTGTCAAATATTATCAGGCCTTATCATTCTTTACACAGCAGATTCTCACACATAATTTCAGGAAGTTATTGGTCAGAGTTAGATTTGATAGAATGGCTCTTTATGGCTCCAACAGACTGCAAGTACCAAACATGAACAGGTCAGCTGCTACACAATAACTTCAGTTCCTGTATGTCAAAAGAATTCTGCAGAAAAGGACTTAGGTGCAATGCGACACTCCCAAACCCAGGCTGTGGCCTGGACAGACAAACGGCTGCATGGACCGTGAGGTGACTGCTTTATCCATTCTTCCTGTGCTCTGTCCAGCTACACACTGTTTTCATTAGGTGCAATGCTGCTGCTCCCTGAGGGCAAACGGAGCTGAAAACAATTTGGGGGCTCATGACAGAATGTGCGGGTTTGAATCTGTTGCAGAGTAGGTTCCTAAACCTTAAACCAATCTGGAGAAACATGCAGTCCTCATACTTATCCAGCTTTAAGAGTGTAGAGCTTATCACCTTCACTGCCAAAGCATTTAGCCTAACTAAGGTTCAAGGCCCGCTGTGCTCGCTCAGCCTGCTCCTGGCCTTTGGGAGCCACATGGACCTGGTAAAAAGTGGCTTGAGAGACTGAGGCTGATTTTGAATCACCTGATCTGCTGTCAGGCAGCACATTGGGTGGAGTTTGCATGTTCTCCAATAGATCCGCTCTAAAAAAAGCAGTGGGAGATGAAGGTCCCAGGGCCCAGTGCAGGACTCAGATCCAGTTAAAATGTATCTGAACCTGGGTATTTCCATTTGTTCTATGGGCTGGGCAAATGTTACAATATTAAACTAATAAAAACAGGTAAATTACTGTGTATTTCTTTGGGTTAGTAATTCAGTACTTTTGACAGTGAAAAAAAAAATGTCATTGTTATACTTGAGATGAAACCAGCCTGCCACAGCCATGATTGAGCACACTTTTTTTAAAATTTGCAATATAAGCATTTTTAGATCAAAAGAAAAAAAAAATCTATATTCATTTAGTGATGCTGCTAAAACTCTTGAATCTCCATATTATGAAAAATGAACTAATGACTAACCAAAGAGAGGATCATAGATATCAAGTGAGAATCCTGGTTTCCTGGTGTGGACAGTGATACCAGTAAAATAAGCAAATTCTGTCGGCTCCCTTCACTGTGAACAACGAGTAATAACTAGGTGGTCGTGCTATGTCTCCTTTAGAATGTTGGACGATCATTAACTTTAGTCAAATAGATGATTTGCTGGTTTTCTGTTCTGTAGTACTGATATTTGATAAAGACGTGAAATATAAAGCTTCTAAAATTAAAATGACGACATTTACAGACACAGCTTTAAGTTAAAAGTAAAAGCTAATATGTCGACTTTTTAAATTTGGAATGTGCTCAGTGACTGTGAACCCCTCTTTTTGCGTACTGCTTGTTGGCTTAGCTGCAGAAATGGCAAACGTCACTGTTACATAAAGTTCCATTCAGTAAAAGTCCGATGTTTGTACATGTTGGTGTAGCCAGCAGCTGTGAGTGACACATGCATATATTTATACTCAGCTGACTGGGCTATTGTATCGTTCTCCTCTCCGGCCTACTGGTTCCTCTTCTTGTGCATTACTACACAGGTGCATTTAGCAATACAGCAAACTGAGTTTAAAGTTATGTTGTAATATTTACAGTACATTTATATTGTTTAAATGAAGTGCACACATTTTAACAGTGCAGGGCAGGAACAGCCAAGCACAAACTGATTATCTGCTGTGTCCAGTCAGCCATGAGCCATGAGCTGGAAGGTAAGTCTATAGTTTCTTTGTACTGATTTTTGTTTTTTTTGGTAAAGTAAAACCCTCTTTAGTACAACTCTGGTCCCTATGGTCCCACAGCAGTGGTAGCCTCAGGCTCTGAGGCTGTTTTGTTGCCAGTGAACCTGGTACATTGCATATAGTTGGATGGAATAATAAAGGAGGATTATCTCTGAATTCTTATTCATAACCTCAAACTATTAGCTACTGAAATGGTTAAAACAATGAGTCCAAACACACATCAAAGCCAGTTATGGAACGGATAAAGCAGACTCACATAATGCATCTCAAAGTTCTGATTTCAACCTGATTGAAAATATCTGGACGTTTTCTCATGAATGTAAGTAAAGTATATCAAAAATTATATAACAAATACATATACATATGCACATTAAGGGACATTTGGGGATGTGCTGAGTTTGTTTCCACCCTGTTTGTATTATGTTGTTCCTGTTCAATGTCAGAAAACCCCAAATAAATTAAAGCCTGTGTGGCAAATTATTTGGGTTTTTGTTTGTTAAGATATGAAAAAAAAAATGTATTATTGATGATGGTTGTGGTTATAACAAATACATTTTCCTGGTTATTCATTTTGTCTTTTTCATACACCTACTTTTTTTCTACACTCTACATACATGTGTTCTCTGCTGTTGTTTGTCATTAAAAAAGAAAGAAAAACATCTAAGCTGCCCAACCTCCTCTCAACACCAACTTCCTTTTCTCTTTTTTGCAAGACAGTCTCACAGCAACATACTAAAAAAAGTACAGCAGTGAAACACCAGTGCCTAAGAAAAACAGATTTAAATTAATAGTATGTTTTGCTGTAGTAGCAGTAAAAATGTTACCAACAGCACATACTTAGTTGCAGCCTTCAATTTCAACTGTGACACACTAAGGCCTTTTTTTTTCTTCAGTTTTTGAACATAAAACCTCTGTGCTGTGCTATCTTTGCAGTAAATTCACAAAAATATAGTAATTAGCAAGAAATGCTTTAAAAACATTTAAATATTAACTATTAAGCCTAGAAACTCTTAGAGAGACGCTATGTTTAAAGGAAAAACAAAGAGGGGAAAACCCTGCTCGTATCAGTTTAAGTAAAAACAACAAAGCATCCTTAGTGTTGGTGTAAACTCAGAGCAGATTAAATGGCAGCGTCAGCAGATTCACATGCTTACACCTGCACTTTTTAATGTAAGTCAGAACACTGAGAACATTTATTTTCAGAATATTAATCCTCTTTCAGTTTGTTACAGGTTTCAGATTTAAAATACAAAGCTAAATGAAGCTCCTTTCACTCCATGTGGTGCCAGACATTCAAAAGTATTTGAACACGTCATTACTTTATATACCTTATTATAATTTGGCTAAATATGGCGGCAGCAGAATGTGAAAGCTTGATGATCCAGGTAAGGAGCAATGTCACTAAGGTTTGAGTCACTACTCTCTACACTGCATCTGAAAAGTACTTTGGAGGAAGTAACAAGTCTTACATTAATTCACTTCCTGTTGTTTGGCTTCCTGTCAGATAAAGCAGAGGGAGTCATCAGCCTTCAGCCGTCCTGTTGAAATGTGTCTACACAGTTGGTGAAAAAGAATTCAAATAATTCTGAGCAAGTTCTGAGGACCAGGAGGACCGCTGTCTATAACTTTTTAAAGTTGTCTATTATGACTGAATTTAATTACAGTGTAATAGTAAAAATCTTGAAATACCTTATTAATATTACATTAGCTGATTGATGATAATGGTAGAATTTTCAACACAAAAAACAAATATGAATGGACATGACTCATGTTCACAGTTGTTGGTTCAATCCCCAGCTCCGCCAGTGACATGTCAAAGTGTCTTTGAGTAAGACACTGAACCCCAACTGCATAGCAGCTCCTCTATCGGTGTGTGAGTGTGTGTGTGAGTGTGAGTGTGAGTGTAAATGGGTGAATAAGAAGCAGTGTAAAGTGCTTTGAGTGCCAATAGGTAGAAAAGCGCTATATAAGTGCAGAACATTTACCATTAATCATTAAAGAGTAACAGATTCATGTGAAATGTAGAGAAAAAAAACCTGCTCTCCAAACACACAGGTTTCACTGTATTTCTGCCCAGAGAGTGATAAAACATGAGAGTGATAAAACAAGACACCATCCTTCATGGACTTTTTATTGGACAGTCACACTACCTCTATAATGGGACTAACACTAAAGTATTAGAACAGGACCAATAAGATACCGTTCCCATAAAAGTATCAGAACAGCAACATCATTTGCATTGTTATGGCTGTTCATCAAATAAATATGGGTTTCAGATAAAACAAATGGATACAATGTACACATAAATACATAAAAGATACAAAGAGAGTAAGGCACAGAGGGAGAAAGTTGACAAAGTTGCAGCGGGAGAGGAGATGAAAGAGGGGAGAAGCTCAGTGCATCATCATCACCTTTTAGCAGCATAAGTAAGATCTGGTTGACTGAGTCAGCTCTAACTAAAAGCTTTATCAATAAGATATGTTTCGAGTCTTGTCTTGAAAGTAGAAAGCGTGTCTGCCTCCTGATCTGAGCTGGTTCCACAGGAGAGGAGCTTGATAGCTAAAGGCTCTGCCTCCCATTCTACCTTTGGAAATTCTGGGAACCACAAGTAGGCCTGCATTCTGAGATCGAAGTGGTCTACTGGGATGATATGGTGCTTTGAGGTCTTCTATATATGATGGAGCCTGACCATTCAGAGCTTTATATGTAAGAAGCAGGGTTTTAAATTCTATTCTAGATTTAATGGGAAGCCAATGGAGAGAAGCTAGTGAAGGTGATGTATGATCTCTCTTGCTAATTTGTCAGCACTCTCACTGCATCTTGGGCATCAAGGAACACTTGTTCCAACACCTTTGTGCACTTTATTTACCATCTGTAACTGATTTAGCCTTGCGGAGGGGACTTTATTCAACAAATGTATAATATCACCACCAAGGTTTGATGTGTTTTTGACTTATAATTTCGGTTAAAAGATTGGATTCATGTAAACTGTAAGTCAGAATAAAATGAAGAGATAAATGTTTTATTTTAATCTGCATAATTTGTCTGAGAGAATATAAGTTTACTTTCTTTTAGCAGGTAAAACACTGTAGTAGCTAAAAAAACCCTCTTAGGTAGGAAGAAAAATATTTGTATTTGGAGTGTTTACAATAATTTGTACTTTCACTACTGGGCTACTAAACCATTTCTAAAATTGTAAACAAACTTCCTCATAACCTGGATAATTACTGTGGATAATGAATTTACCAGAATGTTAATAAATGATGAGGCAGCTAATTCCATAACTGTGTGTTATCAGTTCAAAATAAAGACAAGATACAATTTTTTATAAATGTTCAGCTGCTTGTCAAAGGGTTTATTTGAGAGCACACATGCAGAAATAGTTCACATTCACTTTTTGACATCACCAGACTGCTATGCTGGAAGTAGCTACTTTCTGGACATTATATCATGTGCAAAAACTAACAGCTGCAGATTGACAGCTTATCCAGCTGTGTGTCATCACTTCATGTAACTGCTTGGAAGAAACAATGTCTCATTTTCAAAGTGTGTTTCCTCAAGTCTTCTCCACTCACATCTTCTCGGACATGGGACAGACTTACATAAGACACAGGTGAGGGGAATGAAGATGTATTTTAGGCTAATGTGAATCAGCTCTGACAGCAGCAGTGCATAAAGACCATGTATCAAGTGTGACCCTCTCTACTGCCCTCTGCAGAAACTCCAAAGAAGAAATGTAAAAACAAGTTTTAATTTGACAAACGTAAAATGAGTCTACTCTGTCTGTTAGAAATGGTGCATTCCAGAGAATTAACGTTAAGAATAAACGTTAACCTGAGCAGTGCTGGTTGAGTAAAGGAGCAGAGTGGCTGCTCGTCAGGTGTTCTACTGGGCCTAGAAGCCCAGACTGCTGTGGGGATTTTTTCCTGAGCAGAAGTGAAATGAGAGTATCCGAGGACTAAGCATGATTTATTCATATCAGTCCAACAGAAGGCCGAGTCTTTTCAAATGACAAGAACATCATTCATGATATTTGCAGTGCCACCATGTTGACTGCTGAGTAAACTCCTGGCACCAACAGATGGTGTTTACACAGGTAAACCAAAGAAAATCTCCATAGCCTCTGTCTTTTCAAGACTCTAAATCATTTAGGCTGAAATATATTACAACAGCACAGCTGAAAGATCAATATATCCGACCAGAAATAATTTTTCAATCCTCATTAAAGAACTCAAACTTGGGACAGAAACCTGTAAGTAGAACAGTTCCCATGCAACTGAACAGTTTCTTCATCTACTGATTTACCGGCACAATGATACTGTCATTGTCTAAGACTTAGTTTGTCAGGTCAAACAAAATCCAGTGTTTTATGTGATGGAGTTATACTGCTGGGTTTTCAACATGCTTAACAAAAGTCAACACTGATCTATGACAAATCATTGCCTTGTTCTGCCATCTGTCATCATCACTTCATCAGAGGAGGAGGGATACTCTCCCTCCATGTCCAAGAATGTGTGGTTGATAAATGCAGGACAGACTTGTGCCTACACGGGTGAAGCTTTCATCTGGCTAGAAGAAAAAACATTTTGATTTTTTATTGATTTATTTTTAAATGGGGCAACACGGTGGTGTAGTGATTAATATAGTTGCTTTATTCCAGTTTCCTGCCTCGTTTTAAAGACACTCATGTTCTTTAGTGATTTCCAAAGGTCTGTAGGTGTTAATGTGAGTGTGAACTGTGCAGGGTGTACTGGAGTATCGGGCCTCTTGACAGTGACAACGACAGAGAACTTTATCTCAACTCTCCAACAAAAGGAAGATATAGGTTGATGATACATTCTGATAAATTAGCTAGTCACTTTTGAGCTGTGACTTAAAGGCATATTTGACTGGGGAAAAACAAAAGTAAAACACTGTGAGACTTAATGGTCCCCTGCAGTGTCCTTCACACTGACGGCTTTTCCTTTTAACCCCACAGGGTGCTTCGGTTAAGCCCCACGCTCAGTGGTACCTCTATTGTTAAACCTTGATGAATTTGCCTCAGTTTGTTACAGGTTTCAGATTTAAAATACAAAGCTAAATGAAGCTCCTTTCACTCCATGTGGTGCCAGACATTCAAAAGTATTTGAACACGTCATTACTTTATATACCTTATTATAATTTGGCTAAATATGGCGGCAGCAGAATGTGAAAGCTTGATGATCCAGGTAAGGAGCAATGTCACTAAGGTTTGAGTCACTACTCTCTACACTGCATCTGAAAAGTACTTTGGAGGAAGTAACAAGTCTTACATTAATTCACTTCCTGTTGTTTGGCTTCCTGTCAGATAAAGCAGAGGGAGTCATCAGCCTTCAGCCGTCCTGTTGAAATGTGTCTACACAGTTGGTGAAAAAGAATTCAAATAATTCTGAGCAAGTTCTGAGGACCAGGAGGACCGCTGTCTATAACTTTTTAAAGTTGTCTATTATGACTGAATTTAATTACAGTGTAATAGTAAAAATCTTGAAATACCTTATTAATATTACATTAGCTGATTGATGATAATGGTAGAATTTTCAACACAAAAAACAAATATGAATGGACATGACTCATGTTCACAGTTGTTGGTTCAATCCCCAGCTCCGCCAGTGACATGTCAAAGTGTCTTTGAGTAAGACACTGAACCCCAACTGCATAGCAGCTCCTCTATCGGTGTGTGAGTGTGTGTGAGTGTGAGTGTGAGTGTAAATGGGTGAATAAGAAGCAGTGTAAAGTGCTTTGAGTGCCAATAGGTAGAAAAGCGCTATATAAGTGCAGAACATTTACCATTAATCATTAAAGAGTAACAGATTCATGTGAAATGTAGAGAAAAAAAACCTGCTCTCCAAACACACAGGTTTCACTGTATTTCTGCCCAGAGAGTGATAAAACATGAGAGTGATAAAACAAGACACCATCCTTCATGGACTTTTTATTGGACAGTCACACTACCTCTATAATGGGACTAACACTAAAGTATTAGAACAGGACCAATAAGATACCGTTCCCATAAAAGTATCAGAACAGCAACATCATTTGCATTGTTATGGCTGTTCATCAAATAAATATGGGTTTCAGATAAAACAAATGGATACAATGTACACATAAATACATAAAAGATACAAAGAGAGTAAGGCACAGAGGAGAAAGTTGACAAAGTTGCAGCGGAGAGGAGATGAAAGAGGGAGAAGCTCAGTGCATCATCATCACCTTTTAGCAGCATAAGTAAGATCTGGTTGACTGAGTCAGCTCTAACTAAAAGCTTTATCAATAAGATATGTTTCGAGTCTTGTCTTGAAAGTAGAAAGCGTGTCTGCCTCCTGATCTGAGCTGGTTCCACAGGAGAGGAGCTTGATAGCTAAAGGCTCTGCCTCCCATTCTACCTTTGGAAATTCTGGGAACCACAAGTAGGCCTGCATTCTGAGATCGAAGTGGTCTACTGGGATGATATGGTGCTTTGAGGTCTTCTATATATGATGGAGCCTGACCATTCAGAGCTTTATATGTAAGAAGCAGGGTTTTAAATTCTATTCTAGATTTAATGGGAAGCCAATGGAGAGAAGCTAGTGAAGGTGATGTATGATCTCTCTTGCTAATTTGTCAGCACTCTCACTGCATCTTGGGCATCAAGGAACACTTGTTCCAACACCTTTGTGCACTTTATTTACCATCTGTAACTGATTTAGCCTTGCGGAGGGGACTTTATTCAACAAATGTATAATATCACCACCAAGGTTTGATGTGTTTTTTTGACTTATAATTTCGGTTAAAAGATTGGATTCATGTAAACTGTAAGTCAGAATAAAATGAAGAGATAAATGTTTTATTTTAATCTGCATAATTTGTCTGAGAGAATATAAGTTTACTTTCTTTTAGCAGGTAAAACACTGTAGTAGCTAAAAAAACCCTCTTAGGTAGGAAGAAAAATATTTGTATTTGGAGTGTTTACAATAATTTGTACTTTCACTACTGGGCTACTAAACCATTTCTAAAATTGTAAACAAACTTCCTCATAACCTGGATAATTACTGTGGATAATGAATTTACCAGAATGTTAATAAATGATGAGGCAGCTAATTCCATAACTGTGTGTTATCAGTTCAAAATAAAGACAAGATACAATTTTTTATAAATGTTCAGCTGCTTGTCAAAGGGTTTATTTGAGAGCACACATGCAGAAATAGTTCACATTCACTTTTTGACATCACCAGACTGCTATGCTGGAAGTAGCTACTTTCTGGACATTATATCATGTGCAAAAACTAACAGCTGCAGATTGACAGCTTATCCAGCTGTGTGTCATCACTTCATGTAACTGCTTGGAAGAAACAATGTCTCATTTTCAAAGTGTGTTTCCTCAAGTCTTCTCCACTCACATCTTCTCGGACATGGGACAGACTTACATAAGACACAGGTGAGGGGAATGAAGATGTATTTTAGGCTAATGTGAATCAGCTCTGACAGCAGCAGTGCATAAAGACCATGTATCAAGTGTGACCCTCTCTACTGCCCTCTGCAGAAACTCCAAAGAAGAAATGTAAAACAAGTTTTAATTTGACAAACGTAAATTGAGTCTACTCTGTCTGTTAGAAATGGTGCATTCCAGAGAATTAACGTTAAGAATAAACGTTAACCTGAGCAGTGCTGGTTGAGTAAAGGAGCAGAGTGGCTGCTCGTCAGGTGTTCTACTGGGCCTAGAAGCCCAGACTGCTGTGGGGATTTTTTCCTGAGCAGAAGTGAAATGAGAGTATCCGAGGACTAAGCATGATTTATTCATATCAGTCCAACAGAAGGCCGAGTCTTTTCAAATGACAAGAACATCATTCATGATATTTGCAGTGCCACCATGTTGACTGCTGAGTAAACTCCTGGCACCAACAGATGGTGTTTACACAGGTAAACCAAAGAAAATCTCCATAGCCTCTGTCTTTTCAAGACTCTAAATCATTTAGGCTGAAATATATTACAACAGCACAGCTGAAAGATCAATATATCCGACCAGAAATAATTTTTCAATCCTCATTAAAGAACTCAAACTTGGGACAGAAACCTGTAAGTAGAACAGTTCCCATGCAACTGAACAGTTTCTTCATCTACTGATTTACCGGCACAATGATACTGTCATTGTCTAAGACTTAGTTTGTCAGGTCAAACAAAATCCAGTGTTTTATGTGATGGAGTTATACTGCTGGGTTTTCAACATGCTTAACAAAAGTCAACACTGATCTATGACAAATCATTGCCTTGTTCTGCCATCTGTCATCATCACTTCATCAGAGGAGGAGGGATACTCTCCCTCCATGTCCAAGAATGTGTGGTTGATAAATGCAGGACAGACTTGTGCCTACACGGGTGAAGCTTTCATCTGGCTAGAAGAAAAAACATTTTGATTTTTTATTGATTTATTTTTAAATGGGGCAACACGGTGGTGTAGTGATTAATATAGTTGCTTTATTCCAGTTTCCTGCCTCGTTTTAAAGACACTCATGTTCTTTAGTGATTTCCAAAGGTCTGTAGGTGTTAATGTGAGTGTGAACTGTGCAGGGTGTACTGGAGTATCGGGCCTCTTGACAGTGACAACGACAGAGAACTTTATCTCAACTCTCCAACAAAAGGAAGATATAGGTTGATGATACATTCTGATAAATTAGCTAGTCACTTTTGAGCTGTGACTTAAAGGCATATTTGACTGGGGAAAAAAACAAAAGTAAAACACTGTGAGACTTAATGGTCCCCTGCAGTGTCCTTCACACTGACGGCTTTTCCTTTTAACCCCACAGGGTGCTTCGGTTAAGCCCCACGCTCAGTGGTACCCTCTATTGTTAAACCTTGATGAATTTGCCATGTCTGTACCCTGTCGTGTAATAATGAGCTTGCAAATGAAAATGAATCCTTCAGCAAATGGAATTCATCTAATAATCAGTCCTATGTGAGTCAGTATCTGACTCATTTAGCTTAATTCTACCTCACATTTGCACGTATTCTTGCATTGGTTTCTTGCAGACAGGTTATGGGCACAACGGAGTAAATATTTTAGTCATCTAAAAAATCTTTAGTCATCTTTGGTGAGAATCCTGGAGTTTCTGACATTAACAAGTGAATGAAACATCCCATGAGAGGACATACATTGTGGTGCCCTTCTATGTGAATAGACCAGGGAGCATGTGTACACACACTGAGGGCTGTGTGTGTACACATGAACTGAATTTTAACTCAGTGGGTTACATAGTTGGTCTATACAGGCCTAGGCCCCCAAACTCAATTCAGCAAAACAACGTATCCCAGCATGGTTATACTGAACGTATGAGCCGATGCTGTCTTCACTTTTATATAAAATATGCTTATTTCTGTACTTTGCCTCTGTATCCTGACCATACTCGATATTTGCTGAAAATGATGCTAGAAGAGGCGACAGTCCAAACCCCAGTTTCATGCAGACTTTTGTTTAAAAGAACCTGCCACAAACATCAGGTTTCGATAGCAAAAGCTGAAAACAACTGGCCTGTTGCCTAATGTTGCAAAAGCACAGATGTTTGTTGCCTGCATGCTGCTCTGGGAACAGTGGCAGCTGGGGCTGGCATGCAGGTTGCCATGGCATGACTCAGACTTCAAATGTACTGGAAAACAGAGGAACACAAAGCTCTGAGAGTGTGTAAGTGTCATTACCGTCCCACTCACTGCCACTCATCTACAATCTGAAGTGTGTTTTCTACACAAATGTTTCCCTGCAGCAAATGCAACCACAAGGGGGCACATGCCAGTGTCTTCCTGTGCCAGTTCCAAGTCTGGATAAATGCAGAGGGTTAAGTCAGGGAGGTTATCTTGACATACAACACATGTGAAATTAAACATGCAAATCATGACTTCCAAAAAAAAAAAAAATAAAGTTTCTATGCTATTGAAGTTTCACTCCAATAGCAACTCAGTCAATTCATACGGCACAAAATATGTAAATACAATCAACATTACAAGTAACATCAAATAGCAAATCTCAACCTTGATCTGTGACTCAGCTTCATGGCTTTACTGATATCTTAGATATCTTACACCTTATTATTAGTACTACCATATGTAGTAAAGGGACATAACCGCTGAGCGTGCACAGCAGACCTCATCCCCTCCTACAGCATGGTACCCTGATGTCAATGTTCCGAACCCCCCCCCTCGCCGAACACTGGCGGTCTGTTAGTGGGTATTCACCTCTGGCTTGCACTCCATACAGAGCTGTGATTCTGCACCCCACCATTGCAGCACAACAGCTACCTTCTTTTCCTCATGCTGGTCTCCAAGCGGCCCAACTCTTCGTAGGACTGGTAGAAGACTTCCAGTTCATGGGAGCCCCAGCCCCTCCAGACACACAGGCACCACTCCATGTTTTTCTTATGAAAGCCACATACAACTGTGTCCTTTGCCACTAGTGCTGCCTCCTCAAGGATCCTGAGAGAAAGGGAGAGAAGAGGGAAAAGGGAAGAGGGAGGGAGTGAGGGACACAAGAAAAAGATCGATCTGCGAGGAAAAGACAGGAATGTAGTGCCGGAAAAGAGCCAAAGTTGGTGGTACATCTCTGTGCACTGTAATTAGCTCTTCCTAGAAGCTAGTGGGCAGTCCTAGGAAGTGGTTCCTTGCAAAACTACTGAGGATACTGGATGCACTGTTCGCACAGAAGGAACTATTTGTCAAAGTTCTGGTAAAGAACTGGATTCCTGCACTTCTCTTTTCTAAAATTTCTTTCCAAAGCACAGTGTCTGATGAAAACTGATGAAAAGCCTTTTAGGAGGGATCGAAAGCTTCTCATGACCATGTGTCCTGAGCCACCCATGTATCATGCAGAACAACCCCGAATTATCTTCTTCTATTGTCGTTTCATCTTTCTGACATGTATTATTATCCTCTCCTGATGTTAGTTTATATTCTGTGATGTGCAACCTCATGATTACAATAACAGGCTGCAGCAGTATGTGAGGCAGCAGGATCTATGAGGCCTTCATAGATCAATCATCACATCTGCAGTGAAGTGAAACAGGCAGTATTAGGTTTCTCCTCACTACATCTAAAGAACACCGACAGCTACAGAACTGACAACTCCTCCCCTGACCTCAGCCATGACCTCCTAAAGTTACAGGTGCACCATATAATAACTGCTTATTAAGGATGCTGTTTTGAAAGGCCTTTTATTGCCTGTTGCTAAAATGCCAGGCCCCTTAATGGAAGCTCATACAGAAGCCCTTCTCTGCAAAGGACCAGCTGGTGGCTTCTTCACAGAAATAATTACAGACTCGGGCAACCACCATAAGTACATGATGAAGGATGTCACTAAGCTTTATTGAGGCTGCATCACTGAATTAATATATAGCCCTTCAGCTTGTCCTCCCCCAGTGGAGAATGGTTTCAATCAGAGCTGAAAAACGGCTTAATGCAGTTGGAAAGAATCCGAAATAAAAACTTATGTGAGAAAGCATTTACTCCTGAGCCTGTTTAAATACAAAAATAAGACAAGGCCTATTTAATATTAAACAACATATTTTTGTCATGAAAGAGAAAATAATTAAAGAAAAAATAAAGCTTTCTTAAGGGATTTTTGATCCAGCCAAGTAAAGCAGAGGCTTTTCACATAATTCCATGGAAACATTTTTAACAACTGTTGCGCCAATTGCCCCGAATCACCACAACTTTGTACAGCAGTCTGAAGTAAAGCTTTTAACATTTACAAAATTTCTGCCATAAAACTATGGAAGAATGGTCATGTGTTGCAAAAACGAAAAAGAGAGAAAACAAAAGAGATTCTGCTCTGACAAGTAAAAAAGCTTTTTGTTTTCAATATTTATAGCAGTTTGATCTGTTCATATTAGCTGAAAAGATGCAAGCCAAAGATTGTTTCAGTTGTTCACACTGTACAAGTTAGATGTTCACTGATCAATTTAGCCAAACGATTTAAAAAATATATTTTTTACAACAAAAACAGGAAAATGAACTCACCCCAGAGAAGAACATCCAGGCGGACTGAGGACAGCGATGACACGCCCCCTCAACTGACTTCCATGTGACTGCAGGTCAATCACAAGCACGTCTCCTCCACGCCTGCCAACAACACAACAAACACAGTGTGATTCAGTCGATTTTTGGAGACAGGTGCCAGCTTGCTGGTATGGCTAAAGATATGTTCAGACACCCAGCAATCTGGACAGTGTTCTTTTTTTTTTTTTTGTACGAATGCCCACAGAGTGAGGTGCAGAGAATTACGGGTCTCCAAACATATCCATCAAAATCATAACACGCAATGCTGCTCTTCACCAACTGACCAAACTTTATTCCCCAGACATTTTTATCTGGCAGGTATCCCCAGGTTGTTTCTGGCATCCTTACCTGCTATCATGTGATCAACCTGTCGTCATAGGTATCATAGCTTCAGATCATAAGGATCATCACAGCCTGGTAAGTAAAGTTTGGTACACTGGAAAAAGTGCTACAAGCTTAGATTTGGACAGCTGGACGTTTTTCCCCCACTGACCCTTGTCCACCAAAATGTTGTGGCTGATCAGTGTAGGTGTTACTACGTGGACATAAATGTGGTGTTCAGTTGGTGTGTGCAGCATTTCTACCTGGGGATCCACAGAGTTTCATTCACTGGCAGCACAGTGAAGGCCTGCAGCTGTGGCACTGTGGAGTTCACAGTCCCTGCTGAGTGCAGAGCAGATTCCAGGTTGGTGGATGTGTGCTGGTCCTGGTCCTTGTTTGTTTCATTTTGGTGTGCTGGCAACCGGAAACTACTGTGGCTTTCTAATGAGCTGAGACCTTCAATGCTGGAACAGTGCGACTCCCGCGGCTCCAGGGAGTCGCTGGATGATATGGAGCAGTAGTCAGTTAGTGAATCCTGGTGCTGGATGATCTGAGTGCCTGCGTCCTCACTGTAGATCAGTGTCACTTCTGCATTAGTCCATTCCAGCTTCTCTTCAGGGTCACTGCTCTTAAGGTCCAGCGTTGTCACTTTGGTTACTCCTGCAGGACGCTGCACAGTGAAGACGTCCCGTAGAGGGTTGTTGTCTCCACAGCTGAAACCATAACATGAACTGAAAACCAACTACCGAAATCAAAATTCAAATACGTTTTATGTTTGACACCAGCAACTCTGCATTGTGTCTCACAATGTGGAACTAATTTGCATTAGTTGAAGTAACAACAAAGTTGTAATGCTGCCTCAAATAATCAAGCGCAGGAAGATCGGAGAAAGCTAAGAGCAGGTTAACCATGTCAAACAACAGGTATGATCAGCTCTCGCTAACTAGCAGGACTTAAACTGATGACAGTCAAAACTGAAACTGCGGTTGGGTGTGTTTTCTCTTTGCAAGGAGGTGGTGGTAAAAAAAATTCTATTTATGCAGCTTTGGTACAAAAATCTAATGGATTAAATTTAACAATCCAGTGCTTCAGGCTGAATAAATAAATTAACATTTACTAAGGTGCCCAAAATGTGGGAAAAACTGTCCCCCACACCATTACACCACCACCAGCCTTAACCATTGATACAGGATGGATTCATACTTTTATATTGTTTACACCAAATTCTGACCACAAATGTTGCAGCAGAAATCAAGACTTCTCGGACCAGACAAGGTTTGTTAATCTTGTCCAAGTTTGGAGAGTCTTTGCAAATTTTAGCCTCACTTTACAGTTTTTATCTGACAGGAGTGACATCTGCCTCACAGTTTGACATGTTGTGCATTCAGAGATCTTTTCTGGCCTAGCTTCATAGTAACGACTCATTGTATCAGCTCAAACCAGTCCAGCCCAACAAATATGCCGCATTCAAAGCAATTTAAATCACCTTTCTTCACTATTCTGATGCAGGGTTTGAATTTCAGCAGATTGTAGGAACATGCTACACCACATTTCATGACCATGTCAGTGATGTTACATAAAGTTAGTGTAGTGTTTCTCCTCTTTAAGGATGCAGTGTCCATAATTTCATAAAAGAATGGCTTGTTTAAAATTGTGTGTAATAATAGTCATGGTGTCTACACAATAAAGTCAGACACTGCTATAAAAACCCATAAACAGGCTAGTGAATGAAAAGAGGGAGCAGCGTCTGAGAAATCTAGTCTTTTACACAAAGGCTATGTTCTAAAACACAAACAAACATGGCCACACCGCTACACAACCATGCAGAAAGGACTTTGAAACACAACTAATGTGTGTGCGACCTGAAACTGGATGCAAGTTTACAGTGCAGAGGAGAGACATGTTTAAGTTTAAATCTGATATATCACACTACCCTAGTTTAAGTTCTAGTTTGTTGGCCTCATAAGGATAAAACAAAGTTTTAAATAGAAAAGTGTTAAACTTATTTTTATTATAATTCCGTTTTTTTAAAAAGCAATATTTATGAAAATAGCCCACTTAAACATTGTATTTCATAACTGGCAGGATTGACCGTGTTAGAAAAACATCCCCCATAATTGATGCCCCCAGTGAGACAGGAGAAATTATTTGCATGCAATAAAAATATCTTATTAATACTCACTTTGTTTTACTTGACCCTTACAAGACATTTACCAACCAAAGGTGCTATCAGAAAGTTTTTGGTGTGTCCCCAATACCTCTATTCTTATGCCACTGTGCCTGAAACATTTCTAGGGGAAACACTGAATATGTTTTGTTAAACACAAATCCTCCACTATGGATTAATTACACTTTGTGTGGCAATCCTGTGCTTACCAGTACTTGGCACAAAGTTCATAGGAGGCAGCGTGGTAGAGCAGCAGAGTGTTGATGTGGTCATCCAGGATCCACACTGCCTCCTCTCCCCACAGACTGAAGCTGGTTGCCATGGATATGATGGAAGATGGTGGGCTGTAGGGCTCCAGCCTTCGAACTGCCTGAAGACTCTGACAGTCGATGATCAGCACACCAGGCCCGTTTGAGAACCACAACTGATAAACACACAAACAAGGACAGGGAAACACAATGAGAATGGGTGTTAACTGTTAGCTGACTTGACGAGTTGATAGTAATCAGTATGTTCTTACTGACGATCTGCTCACCTGGGAGCCATTGCTGACCAGAGCCATGCTCCTGACGGGGTAGGGTCTCTGCCTGGGATCAGAGTCCTTCAGACCAAACACTGTCTTGTTAAGAGTGTGAGAACACAGGTAGGTTTCCCCGTCAAGAGGAAGGTCCTCCAACAAGCTGTACACTGCCACCAGGCCGTCAAACATCCCTGCAAACATTCTGGCCAGGCTCTTAAGAGGTGAGGAAGAGAGATTTTTTGTTCACATTTTCAGACCAGGGTTTGGTCAGAAATGTTAGATCAACAGTGTAGAAATTAGGAATGCACCCAAATAATCGAATGTTCAACAATTTGATCTAAGGTCTCTTCGGTCCAAGCTGTGTTAGTTAACTCTTTCCTGACTCCCTTCACCTTTACTAACTCCTATACTGCAGCCTGGGCTAATCCACAAACTTTATCATTATCTTAAGTAATGTGATTGTTTTTACGGCACACACTAATCCAAATGATCACTATTATTTATTTTATTTATTGTTTTAATTGTTTGTTTTGAGTCGTACTAGAGCGCATTAAAAGAAGAGGTGGCTCTAATATTTTGGCCACCTCATTTATTTTAAAGAGGGTGGTATGAGATTGTGCAGGTGTACCTAATAAAGTGGCCAGTGAGTGTATTAAAACAACACCGCGCAGTACAAAACAGTATCCCATTATTGCTACCAACTGAGATGCGGTAGCTCTGTATTATTAGTTGACATAACACAGTGGATGAAGGTTTCGAGCACAAAGTTTCCGTTTCGAGCACACAAATTATTAATTGAGCAGCAGAAATGAATAATTTAGGCGACAATAACAAATACATCAACATAATGATAATCAGTTATCCCATTAACTGCTGTATTCTGTAGAATCTTGAGTGTACAGACTAAGGCACATTACTGATGCAACCTTAACGGGTTCTTTGGAAATGTAATCCCCGCTGACCAACATTAATCCTGACCCACTTTCTTAACCATCCAGGGATTCAAACACATGACTTCCCGGTCACAAAATCCAGCTTCTCTGCCACTCATTAACAAAACACTGATAAATGACAAAATAGACATGAACGCAACATCTTGTGTTGTGTTTGCGTTCGACACATGGACTGACCTGTTCTCCTGCTGGAACAGGCAACAGACAGGTGATGATGGCTGGAGAGGAAAGCTGTTTCTGGGGTTGACTGAGTGGACACATGTCATTCAGACTGTAGATGAACACCTCTTGTTCCTATGATACAAGCAAGATCCCAATAATAAATACATGTTGTGTACAATGTCAGCATGTCATAGACCAATACTTATAACTTAAAATAACATTTCCTTTGTGCATTCAGTAGGGAAATGTACTGTAAAGTACATGATTTAAATTACTTATACTATGCAGTTCCTAACATGACACATATTCATTGTATCTTTGAGCAAAAGCACTACTGATTTCAGATGGTGTTGGCTGGGTGTTAAGTACCTCAGTGGCCATCCACAGTGTGTTACACATCTTCATTTGACAGCTAATCGTGCTGCCTGGACAGGACATCCTCTTTACCTCCACCTGGCCCTTCTCCACATTCACTACACTGTAGTTCCTATTTAAGACAAACAACACCACACAGATATATACCCAAAACATACAAATACACACAAGCACATATTCTGCTTTGGATAACATCCAGTTATATGATAGAGTCACATAAATTTAAAGACTTTTTTTGTTTGTTACAGCAGAGCTCTTATTTTTGTACTTTTGTTGTAATTTGGAAGTGAAACTGAAGTAGAATATACAACAGAGCATTGCAAATATCATTTTCCCTGAGAAATACTTCAACTAATACTACAACTGTGTACCCACACAGTTCAAGAGTGCATTGGACAATTGTAGAAGTCATTTTGGGTGTGTGTTGATGGTCTGTGTGAAGCTTTGTCATCTGACAATTTGTGGTCATGGATCATGTGGGAATCATTCATTCTGACATAGTGTTTTTATTTCAGATAGCTGTAACTTTCAGTGTTGAGATTTTTCACATGGCGTCATTGGGTCACAAGAAACCTTGGTTTTGCCAAGAAAATGCAGAACAATGAAAGTGTCAATTTTGACACTTTTATTAACTAACAAGGAAATTTAAAAAACGATTTGCTTTATGCTTTTTAACATTTTAAAATAAAGGGGCCACAAACATTTGCACCCAGTTGTAGTGAAGTGAAAAGTAAATTCCTCTGTAATGGTATAACAATGATGTCCTTTAAGGTAACGTTTAAGTGTACAAATCTGAAGCAACACCGATCCCTAAAAATGACCCAAATCAGGGGCAAACAAATACACAAATGCAGAAGAATTATTATCATAATGAGATATTATGTGTGCAGAAGTTTTGTTAAAACAATGTCTGAAAGATAAAGATGTTTTTCACGCAAACAAGCAATTAGCAGAATGAAGAGTTAATACCAACCTGTTCTCCTTCTCTCCGCTCCAGAACACTGCACTGTATCGCTGCAGCTGGGACAGGAAGAGCTGTGAGTGGCTGCCACAGGACAAGACATATCTGAGGCAGGGAAAGCTGGGATCCTGCATCTGCCTCACACACTGCATGGCCACTGGCCTCTGTACGAACACACACACACACACACACACACACACACACACACACACACAGAGTGTAGGGCAGTTAGTCAACACTTTATTCCACTAATTGTGTGATTTGATTTGTTGCATTAAAAAGGGTAAATCTTTGTGCAGTCACTAATTTTTGTTTTATAGTTTTAAAGCATTTAAAGTAATTTGTAAAGATTTATTTTCACTTTGACAAGAATGTCATTTTTTGTAAATTCTTGTCAAAAATGTAAAATGAATTAAACAGACTATGATCCAATACTGTAAAAAACAAAAGTTGAAGAGGGGGTGATTCTTTCCTATACCCACTGTATGAGGCACATGCATGTTTTCACCACCATCAAGCTGTCAAAAAGCGAACAGCAGTGTTGAATCCAAGACAAACTTCCGTAAGGGGACAACAAAGTATCTTGATGGTAATTGGCCTGCATTTCAACTCTGCAACACCTTAAAGTGTTAAGTGTTTATCTATTCACAAAATCACACGCAGATGGGAGACCTCCCCAACTAACCTTGGGTTCAGTGATTTTCTCAAAAACACTTCTAATAATAAGATGTGGTATGGCACCAGGCAGCTACCCAGCAGTCATCCTCAGTGAGCTCTCCTTCAACCTTTCTCCTTTAGCTTTCTTGTTTTTAGCATATTTCAGTGGGAGTACATAAAGTGGAGGAAATATGTTTTTTAAACATTCTGTTGTCCAAATATCACTCTGTCAACTCTGAAGGTGGATTAACCTTTTCAGGCTTGGTGTCCCAGCAATCAGTCAGCAGGTGGTGAAGGCAGTGAAATTGAACCTCCTCTGGGCTGCCCAGTACTGGCCGGATGCCTTTGGAAAGCTTTTTTGCTATCTGAAGTTGGTGTTGTCCAAATACTGGCCTTCGCCCAGAGAGCAGCTCGTACAACACCATACCATAGGAGAACATGTCCACCTTTAAGAGAAGAAACAGGGAACATCAAGGTCAAGTTTCATTACAGTTACATCTTCTGTTTTACTATTTTTTTGAAACACATGACACATGACTTGTATGTATCACAATGTGATACATACAATAGACGAGAAAACAAACACAAGGGGGTTTGAAGGGAGAAAGAGAAAAAAATCTGGGGAGAAGGGTCAGTTAACTATAAGTAGGATATAAAGGGGCAAAATGAATTAAATAAATAAGTTACATCTGAGGAGGTTTTTATGACATCCAGTCAGATCTGTGAGCAGTCTTTTTACAAACAAATCGTCATCACATCACATCACAAACAATACGTCATCCCCAACTCTGACTGAGGATGATGTATCCACCCTCCTCCTCTCTAACCATCCGACCACCTGCTCTCTGGATCCAACCCCTTCCACTCTTCGTCAAGCAGTTGCACCCGCACTAATGCCAGCTATTACACAAGTCATCAACACATCTCTCACAACAGGGACTTTTCCAACCTCTTTCAAACAGGCCTTGATTACCCCACTGCTCAATAAGCCTTCTCTCGATCCCTCTGTAGTGGAGAACTAACAACCTCTCCCTCCTTCTTTTTGTGGCCAAGACAATGGAACGAGTAGTCTCCAACTCTCAGACTTTCTTTCCAAGAATAACTTCCTCGAATTCAACCAGCTTCAAGAGGGGTCACAGAAACGGCACTTCTGACTGCAAAAGCCACAGGTCAGTCTTCTGTCTTAATTCTACTTGATCTAATTCTACTTGAGCCTTTGACACTGTGAACCATCAGATCCTCTTGTCCACACTCTCTGACTTATGCATCTCTGGATCAGCTCTAGACTGGCTTTGTTCTTATCTATTGGGACGAACCTTCACAGTATCCTGGCAGGGGAATCTTTCTCACGCTCATAGCTTCTCTACCGGTGTGCCGCAGGGCTCAGTTCTTGGTCCTCTTCTTTTTTCTGTCTATACTTCATCCCTAGGTGCCATCATTCACTAACATGGTCTTTCCCATCACTGCTACGCTGATGACACACAGCTCTTCCTGTCCTTTCCACAGGACGACTCCACTGTTTCATCGCGCATTTCTGCTTCTCTCAGACAACTCAGCCTGGATGAGAGAGAGACATCTTCAGCTCAACCTCTCCAAGACCTTGTCTTCCCAGCCAGACCTTCAATGCAACACAACATCAGCATCAACATTGGATCTACAGTGATTGTCCCCACTAAGTCAGCCCGCCCGCTGCGCTCTGTCAGCAAACGATGTCTGGTGGTCCCAGCACTGCACAGAAGACACCAAGGAAAACTTTTTAGCGCAATGATCCCACGATGGTGGAATGAGCTACCAAACTCTGCACACTCAGCAAACTCTCTCCCAATATTCAAAAAACTGCTGAAAACAGAATTATTCCGCATCTTTCTATACACTTAAATCTATTAAAAAAAAAAAAAAAAACTTCCTTTATGCGCTTTCTCGCACTTGCATCTCGTGAACTGAACATTTTTCTGAAAGGACTGGGGCGACTGTGGCGCAGGAAGGTAGAGCGGTTGTCCACCAATCTTACAGTTGTTGGTTCAATCCCCGGCTCCTCCGGTCACATGTTGAAGTGTCCTTGAGCAAGACACTGAACCCCAACTTAGTTGCTCCCGGTGAGTGTTGGCCCCATCGGTGTATGAATGTGAGTGTGAATGGGTAAATAAGAAGCAGTGTAAAGTGCTTTGAGTGCCAATAGGTAGAAAAGCGCTATATAAGTGCAGACCATTTACTTTGCTTTGATGTTTTCTCCTTGACTTAGATTTTTGCTGCCTTGTACCTCACTTGTAAGTCGCTTTGGATAAAAGCATCTGCTAAATGACTAAATGTAAACAAATCATTTAAAATATTTAGTCTGCAGGAAAAATCTGTATGCCCTTGGTCAGTACAATTTAGAGGTGTACCAATGATGAAATTATCGCTTGATCCCCAAACCGATGTTTAGAATATATTTTTAGTCTTTATTCTCAATATAACTGCTTTAAAGTCTTTCTGCACTTCATCACACCATCTTTGAGCAAGATTTCAATAAAATTTAATATTTATTTGTGTTTTGTGGTGGTGGTAGGTTGTAACACATCACATTCCTTAAATACAATAATAATTCTACATCTCTGTGTGTTTGCGCTGATGTGATGCTATTCTCCTTCAATAAACAAAAAAAGTGATGCACTGTGTGGTAAACACTAGATTAGATTACGGTGTGCTGCCACAATCTAGGTAATTGACGGGAAGCACAGTATATCCTTTTTGTGAAAAATTACCATTTGAAAAATGAACAAAACAAACTACAAACAAACAAACTAAATGTAGTACAGCTGGAGGTTTTGGTTTATAAATACAATGATTATACACTTATTACACTTTCCAAGCACCTAGTGGTTTTAATGTTGTGGTGACCAAAAGTCAGCATGAGTACCATTTAATGCTGACCCTGGTGCCATGTGTCAGAACACAAAGTGCATCACAGCTGGCGCTGTGTAGCTGCATACTGGTCAAAGCACCCATGTTGACCTCTGTCAATCCTTTAGGTGGTTTTAATTTTGTGGCTGATCAATATAAAGTTTAATGCATAGTTGACATGATGGAGCAGGTGAAAGCTTGACTAACTGATTGATAATGACAACAGAGGGATTGACACATAATACAACCCTGGCTTATTCTTGTGTCTCTTATCCCCTGCAGCTCTTAGATTTTGGTTCCCAGAGTTTCCAAAAGCAGAACAGGAGGCAGAGTATTTAGTTATCAAGCTCATTTCCTGTGGAACCAGCTCCCAGTTCAGATTCAGGAGGCAGACACCCTCTCTATTTTAGGACTAGGCTTAAAGTTCCCTTTTTGATAAAGCTTTTAGTTAGATGTGCTCACTGACTCACAACCAGCTCTTAGTTATGCTGCTAAAGACTACCGGGGGACGCCTCTGGATGCACTGAGCTTCTCCCCTACCATCCTCCCCTGCATTTATAGTATATTTCATCACTGTATGACATTTACTTTGTGTCATCTTACTTCTATAGTTCTCTTTTCTTTCCCCCTCCACTCTCCCTAAACGAGCTGAGGCAAGTGGCCACAACCCTGAGCCTGGTTCTGCTGGAGGTTTCTTCTGTTAAAAGAGGTTTTTCCTCTCCACAGTCACCTAGGAATTGCTCAAGGGGGATTTGTTGGGTTACATATCTATATAGTCTTGTCTTTATTATATGTAAAGTCCCTTGAGATGACTCTGCTGTGAATTGGTGCTAGACAGACAGATGAGTTTAATCAAATACTCAGGACCAAAGTGTCTTGGATTTTTTACATTTTGCTTGGAATAGCTCCACATTTTTGTGCTCCTCTCTTCATTGATCCTTGAAAGTCTTATCTGAGAACAAAAATACCTGAGTGGATACCTGTCTCTGAATGGTCATGGACGGAGATTGGGGGTGTCAGCTACTGTGGGAATTCCCAGAATAACTGTAGTGGTAAACGATTATCCTAAGAACACTCAGCTACTGTCATATCACCAGGCAATGTTTCCAGAAATACTTGATACATTTACACAATGCAATACTTGTGCAGTATGCCATGTTGTCACAGGGTCTATGTAAAACAATTCTGTATTCATTCACATCTTTTACATCTCCCTGACCTCATCTTGAGAAGTCTAGCAACTTCTCATTCTACATTTTGTCTACAGACTGCATCTTGTTAGAAAGACAAAGGAGCTGCAACCTCATCAAACTGCATATTTGAAATTCATGTCCTACATGAACCTTGGTTAGAATATGCCAGCTGCATATTTTGTACCAATACCAATGAATTTATTATCTCACATAGAGAGATGCAGTAAGCTACCATAAACAGACGACAAATTACTGTAAAGGAAAATGCTGAAGAGAACAGTGGAGCGAATGGTAATAATTACAGCAACCAGTAACTCTTGTAACATACGTGCAGCACAAGTATGATACCTGAAACAGTCAAGTCATGAGCACAATTATTTGATCAGCACTGGGCCAACCAAATAATGTTAACTGCTTTAACATCTTTTTTATTTTGGTCCTTTCGGCTTATTCCGTGAGTTCAGGGTCACCACAGCGGATCATTGTCCACATGTTGATTTTATTTTACAATAATTGCAAAGCTTTCATAAACTGTTCAATAACAACTAAAAAACATCAGAATTTGCAGACATCAGACAGCTGTGTCCAAATATGTTCAATAATAAAGATCTGTTGTTTTTTTTCTTTTCACTACATTCTAATTATTAGGGACAATCCATTATGTGGATTACTAACCTTGTCGCTAAGTAATGTTGTTATTATCCAGGCACACTCTATAAAAATGTTCTGATTGGCTGAGGTCAGCAAACTCTGTGGGAGAGTGGCTGACGAATAGATGTAGAGGGTTACAGAATTTTTTTCTCTGTTCCTTGAAAGCTTCTTTTAAAGCACACAGAGTCAGGAAGCAGTAAAACTGCCAACCTGGAGAATGGGGGGAAACACAGCCTTATCACAGTATCACACTGCTGTGCACTGTCTGGAAGTCATCAGAGTGTCAACCCTATTTGTCGGCCGGCAGCAACAGTGTCTACATTCAAAATAATGGCACCGTTTCCCAAATTAAGCAATCAATAGAATACACAACCAACACTGTGCTACAAAGACAACTGTTTAATGTAACACTGCCAGAATCTGGTTGCGGGATATGTGCAAGGATTCAAAAGCAAATGACGTAAAATTACCCAATGTAGACTACGTCAATTTTAGATCAGCTTGAGTAAGTTAAGTTTTCTGCTTCAGCAATCCGCTGATTCCTTGATTTAGTTAAGAAGTTATTAATGTCACCATTGTGTGTCTGACATCAGGGCGACTGTGGCGCAGGAAGGTAGAGCGGTTGTCCACCAATCTCACAGTTGTTGGTTCAATCCCCGGCTCCTCCGATCACATGTTGAAGTGTCCTTGAGCAAGACACTGAACCCCAACTTAGTTGCTCCCGGTGAGTGTTGGCCAGCTGCGTAGCAGCTTCCCCATCAGTGAATGGGTGAATAAGAAGCAGTGTAAAGCGCTTTGAGTGCCAATAGGTAGAAAAGCGCTATATAAGTGCAGAACATTTACCATTTACAAAACTCCCCCATACTGTGCATTCATATTAGATTTAAAAATTTTGGTGATCATCCTCTAATATTCAACAGCTGCTCTGTTTTATGAACAAGTGCCCTTATAAAGACTTTCATATATGATTCAGAAGAAGGTACAAAGCAGAGTGGAGAATGGTGGCTGTGGAGGCGATGAAAAGCATTCCATGTCCCTTGTTGTGTGAGATAATTCTTCTGTCTTCTGCTTGGCATGCAAACCATGAGAGGTATGAAAATAAAGTAAATAAAACATCTCAAGGGGGACAGACACCCCTTTTTCGATACAGTCATTCATTTTAAACATTATTGACATTACTATTAAAGTGTCTCAACTATGGTCTCATTCTTTAAATCAAAGCAAAGATTATATCTTCTGAGCAATGTTGACATCAGAAGAAAAGCCACGGAGGATCTAAAGACGATAAGGCTAAAACCTTAGGTAGATCGCATGGAATAACCAAAGTAGATGTCAGCCGATCATCTGTCCTCACTATGCAATTTGTCACTTGATTGATGTAGGGGGCAGCCAATCTGACATCGGATTTGTTTTCTGACACATGGCTCACAGCGTATGCATACAACGGCACCAAGTGTTGCAAAACTCTAGCAAGCTAGCGAGATAGCCTCCCGACTATGCATCCCTGACTAATTCAATTCAGTGCAAGTCATCAGAGTAAGGTAATGACAAAAAATGTACAGAGTTGTATTGTGCAATATGGGTTCATGTAGTTATGCAAACTACACCAACATATATTGTGCATATAAAAAAATTCTCAATATATTAATAAATAAATACATGTTTTGTATTTTTATAGTAGGTAGATCATTTTGACTTGGTCATTTTATAGGTATATCACAAGCAAAAAAAGTGTGGGTACCCCTGCCTTAGAAGATATGTGTTGAATAAAAGTCAATACAATCTTCCTGTTATAGTTTGAACTGTTGACTTGTGTATAAAAAAAATTGTGCCTAATGGCAGAGGATTCGTTCCTGTATTTATCAGGTTATAATTATTAATAGTGACAATATCTTTAATATCATTATTTTATACCTGCAATTATATTGTTGCCTTAACAGGAAGTGGGTACATTATTGTAAAATGTTCTATGCACAGTTAATTCTGTGGACCACCCCCCTGACATTATCCTGTGGAATACCTTGATAAACAATGGCAAATGGTCCAGGTCCAGAGGCAGCAAAGCAGCCCCAGATCATGACTTCAATGTGGATCAGGGATCAGGATTAACTTTTTGCTCACCAGCCACTGTGGATAATTGATTTCCAAACCTAATACTTAGCATTTTCACTAGCCACATTTGGCTAGCTCCCCACATAGCAGTGCTGTGTGCTGTCACCTTTGTTATGTGTCAAAGCAGACATCACATCAAAAATAATTATGAATAATTGTTGTTAGTCTGCTTCACAAAATTGGGATCAGCCATGGTCAAGTCATTGATGCTGCTGGTGTAGAGTGGTGTGAGGAGTCTTTTCTCCAGCTAAAAAAATCAAAAACTAAAGATATGCCAATTGATTTCAGGAAGAAACCACCAGTAAAAGGTCAGACTGGTGAAGAGGTACAGTTTTATAAAAAACTTGGGACTATTACTGATTCAAAAATGGATTTGAAAGCAAACCTAGAAGCAGCAGGTAAGGAACTGTCTTATTTTCATTGATCAAACCTTAATGACCATTTTTTATAGTGCTGGTAACAAGTAAATCTTGTCCTTTTACTTGGTGGCATGGTTTGGGCATGTATTTTTAAACTAAACTGTGAAAAATTAATTTTGGCTGACCAATGGGGAAATGCTTTATCCTGCATCCTTGCAGATCAATCAGTTACAAAAGGATAGCTACTGTACTTCCATTGTAAATGAAAACTCTGATTTTTACATAGAGAATTCATGGTCCTCTGGATAAAAAGGTTTTTAGTCCCAAGGTCCAGAACAAAATCTTATTAATAAAATGCTGAGAAAAGATCTGTATTCCTACTCTGAGGCACTTGCAGTGCCCCAGAACCAGTGAGGTTATCATAACAGAACCTGCACAAACAAATAATCAGGCCCCGAAAAAAGGAATAATCAATGTGACAGTCCTATTCAACCTGCCAAAGTGACTTATGGGACTAATTGTGTTACCTGCTACTGCTGAAATTCACCAGCATTTGGCTGGTATGC